>CM050325.1:75024234-75127004 GCA_027475135.1 Bactrocera correcta | reverse complement strand
TTCTCCTTCGTCATTACTACTGCCAAATATGGCTAATACAATCCTATTTTAAATTTCGTAGCCGTTAGAAGTTCCTTAAGGTGAAAGTATAGCTCATCCATGATTTAAATACCCTCAAAATAAGGGAATCAAATCCACAGGATTGCAGTAAGTTACTTGTATTTGAAAACAACCATTTAACAGGTCAACTGAAAAGAGCCCCGCCTACTAAAGTAAAATAATTATTTTCCAACATAGCTTCCTATAAGGATGATACTCCAACTTTTTGATGCAATTTTTTAATACGATTTGTCCTACCTCTCAGTTTCTACGATCATCTCTTCATTCAACGAAAATTTCTTCCCATCGAACATTCTTTAGAGATCTGAGAACAGGAAATAGTCGCTGGGGACCAGATCTGAAAAATACGATGGAAGCCAGTCAGGAGCATTTTCTTGATGAAACAGTGCTTTCTCTTTCTTCAAATTTTTTCTTACAATCGAAACGGGAAGGGATAGAAACTGAGAGTTGAAGAAGGAAGCGAGACACATTTGCAGACAAAATAAAGGGAGGCGGAAATGAGTGAGTACGAAGAGCTTGACAAACTGGCCCGCATTGATTCGTGCATTACCCCAAAAATTCTACGAAAAAACACGGTGACTAACAGAAGGTTTCAAGACCGGAGCAGACCCCCAGAAGTGATCTATTGACTAATGCCCAGAGCATACTGAAATTACGAAAGGAATACTTCTCCAGCCTGCTGAATGGCAGTGAGAGCATAACACCAGAAGATGGTGAAACCGATTCCCCAATCAATGACAATCGAGCAGACGTTCCATTGCTCAAGCAAGATAAAGTTCGAATAGCAATTACCTGTCTGAAGAACAACAAATCGTCGAGGGCCGATGGATTGAAGGGCGTGCTTTTCAAATACGGCGGGGAAGTAGTTATAAGTAGCATTCATCAGCTTCTTTTTAGAATACGGTCAGACGAAAGCATGGCCGACGAATGAAATTTAAATATGCTCTTCCCAATCCACAAAACGAGAGACCTCACGATCTGAATCAAATACCGTGGGATAAGCCTCCTCAACATCAAGTATAAGATTCTATCGAGCGTTCTGATTATTAAGATAAAAGCCCATTGTTAACAAGCTGATTGGACCATATCAGTGTGGCTTAGGCCTGAAAAGTCTACAACAAATAAATCTTGGCAAAGAGCCGTGAAAAGAGGATCGACATAAATAACCTCTTCGTCGAATTCAAATCTTTCAAATTTGAAAGCACGAAAAGAAGCTCCTTTTATGCCTCTATGTCCGAATTTGGTATCCCCGCAAAACTAATACGGCTGTGTAAGCTCACATTGGGCAATACTAAAAGCTCCGCCAGGATCGGGAAGGACCTCTCTCTCTCTCGACTACCTTTAGTGGGACTTCTTCAAATACAAAGAGACGGTACCAGCTTCTAATCAGTCTATAGCTGCTGACGTACGCTGGTGAAATTGATATCATTGGCCACAACAACCATTAGTTCTGCTTTCTCCAGACTAGATAAGGAAGCGAAGAAAATGGGTCTGGTAATGAACAAAGACAAGACGAAATATCTCCTGTTATCAAACAACCAGTCAGTGGCAGTCATAACTTCGAAGTCGTTGATAATTTCGTCTATCTTGGAACCAGCATTAACACCAAAAACAACGTCACTCTCGAAATGCAACGCAGAACAGTTGCTGCTTCGGACTGAGTTAGGAATTGCGAAATAAAGTCTCCTCTCGACGAACAAAGACCAAATTCTACAAGTTACTCGTCATCCCCGACCTATTATATAATGCAGAGGCATGAACGATGTCGATACGAGTTTTCGAGAGAAAGGTTCTGCTCTTTCACTTACTCTGACTGTTCTTTTTTCTAGTCGATATATGTATATCCATTCTTTTTTTACACTTTCTTTCTCACACTTATCGACTTTCTCTCTACTCTTTCTCTATTTTTCTCTCTCAAACTTATAACAAACCAATTTTTTCGACTTCAAGCGTTAAATTCAATTATTTGGTCATAATAATAGACACCTAGGCATTTTTACGAGACATTCAAGGTCTGTTGCAGCTACAAAATATTAATTACTAAGTAGTTGAATGTTGTTGTACTCGTACTTTAGAAAATGTGTTATGTCTACAAAGCCCACACTTATCAACGTGATGAGTGACACGTTTCAAATAACGGTTTATATGTGGCTCAAAATACCAAAATATTTACATACAAAATTCTCCAAACATTTACAAAAACCACTCTAGAAATTTCTGTAATTTCCTTGTCACGTGAGCTTCTCTACAAATATTTATCAAAACTTTATTAAGTAATAAACAAAGTAAGAGCGAAATATTCTGGATGACATTTTTTGTTGCGACAAAATTCGTGTGTCCCGGAAAACTTCAGATAATTTGCAAAAACTAATATTTGCTGACATTCATATGAAAATCGTGCGTCATACATACAATACATATTTATGCAGATAAACGACTACAACAGGCAATCAACAAAATTTTCGACAGACACACGTTATAACGGTATAATAAATACATACGCATATCTACATACATACATATATCATACAGAGCTCGGTGCTAAAGATCGCGTAGGTGGATAGAAAGTCGAGTTCTGCCGTCCGACAACAATAACAATTAAACAGCATGCATATAACTGTTGTTGGCGCGGTAAGTTGTTAATTACTTCATTACACAGCAGGCAGCAAATATTGGCATTTTACATGCGAAAATGGAAATTGTGTTGCCATGTTCATACACTCAATTACAATTGGACTGATATGCGAAATGTCACGTGTGCGCTTGTACTGTTAAATGCAGTCAGCTAACAACTTCGGTGATACTGTTATTGTGCCAATTGTTGTCATAAATGTCAATGAGTCAATGAGCCATGAATTGTTTAATTAAATATTGCAAGGAAATTAAATATTTAAAGAGAGAAATTTGCATTGCGGTCATTTCAATGATTGGAGAAAAGAAATTAAAAGCAAATAAATGAAATTACATTCAAATATGCAAATTGTAAAATTAATAATGTTTAAATGCAGTCTAACTCTCATTACATACATATATGTACGTAAGTATTGCATATCTTTCAGCTGAAGTATTAGTAATGCCACTAAGGCTAAATTTTCCGCTTGCTAAGGAGGCCATAATTTCGTAAAAAAAAATACTTATAGAAGCTTCAAACACTTCTCTTAATTGACTCAATTAAATTTTTAGCAGAGTGTATAAACATTTTCAAACCAACCTTTGAGCATTCGTTAAAGAAACACTGATTTAACTCTCAAAAATTTTGTTAATCGACTCAATTAGTTTTTAAATCGAGTGTTTAAAATTTTCCGATAACTTTCTAGGATCATATATAGTTTTTAACATACTTTGGTTAACAAGGCTCTTCTGCGTCTGTCAAAAATGGTTTTAAATTGACTCATTTAAGTTTTAAATCGAAGATTCAAAAATATTCAGAGATTTTTCTCAGATCAGACTTAATTTTGACCACATTTTCTTCAATGAAACTCCTATACAAAATTCAAACATTTCTTCTAATTGACTCAATTAAATTTTTTAAGTTGAGGGTACAAAAAAAATTAGATATCTTTTTCAGATTAGCATAAATTTCGTTTGGCAGACTCTTCTATAACTTTCAAATATTTAAAATATTTATTTTAATTAACTTAATTAAATTTTTGTTAGTGTTTAAAAATTTCTGCTAACATTTCAGAGCAAACATATTTTTGGCCATAAATTTGGCAAACAAACTTTTATATGAGCCGCAAAATTTTTTGAATTGAGTCAATTTAATTAAATTATTTTCAACTAGCTCGATTAAATCGAAGATTTAAAAATATTCATAAATTTTTCTTTAATAATACTAATTTTCGACCAAATATTCGCCAAATAAACTCTTATATCAATCTTAAATTTTTTTTAATTCACTCAATTAAATTTTTAGTTCGTGTTAAATTTTGTTTGATAACTTTCTCACATGAGACTTACTTTTAACCAAACTTCTATACAAACTTAAAATACAAACTTAAAACATTGCTTTTAATTGGCTCAATTTAATTTTTAATCAAATGTAAAAAAAATTTCAGATAAATTTCTCAGATCAGATTTACTTTTGATCACTCTTTCGTATTTTTGATCAAACATTTTTTTTAGTTGACTCCATTAAAAAATTAATTGAGTGCTTAAAATTGTTTTGGTAACTTTCTCACATCGGATTTACTTTTGACCATATTTTCTTCAAAGAAACTTCGATATAAAGTTCAAACATTTTTTTTAATTGGCTCAATTTAGTTTTTAATTGACACAATTCAGTTTTTAATTGAGTCTTTTAAATTTCTTTCTCAGTTTAAACTCACTTTTGTTCATATTTACTTTTGATAAAACAACTTTTTTAATTGACTCAATTAAGTTTTTAATCGAGTGCATACAAATTTTCAGATATCATTTTCAATTGAGACTTACTTTTGACCATATTTTCGTCAAATAAAATTTGATACAATTCTCAAACATTTATCTTAATTGACTCAATTAAATTTTAATCGAGTAATTATTACTAAAATTAATTAGTTCGTCACTGCCATTGCTTCAATAGCATTTTTTTATCAATACTATTTATTTGAACTTATTCAATACACACAAGTAAGTTATATAGGAAATATGAGTAAGTTAGCTGCCTAAATTAAGCAATTAAAATCTTTATTTTAAATTTAACAATTATATGCTTCAGGAACATCCCTTAGCTCTGAAGTCCTAAGAACGATTCTAGGCTTTTGGACCATAGATTTTGGAAAATCAATTAAACGGCAGTCAATCAAACCAGCACTACTGAATTTATGTTATGTCTACGAGTTTATACTAATTTTTAAACAAATAATCAAACCAGACCTCATTGTTACCCATCCCTTCATTTCGCCGGCAGAACTTTTATTTACATTTGCACTCAATCAAAAGTTGATTAGTTAACATTCAATAATCGAAGGTGCGAAAAAACACACATACACTGCACACATTAAAGAAAACAACAACACGAGCAACCACTTTAACAGCTAAGTAATTGCTTACTCATATCTAACTATTTACAAATATAGGTTTACATATGTAAATTTGTTTCGAACTACAAATGTGATGCCATTCCATATACGGTTATCTAAATTTTGTTTCGACGCTAACCCAAGCTTGCACGACGCTTGTGGCTAATACCAGTTAATGCCGCCGCAAACGTCTTCTAATTAGACCGGGCCGGTAGAAACCGAAAATCCAACTCACTGCTCGTTGAGCAGCAACACTTGGCGCACACGGCTGTTTGTTTGTGAAGTGGCAAGTGTATAAGTCGAAAACAAATAACTTCAATGTACAAATAGACGGCTTAATGAAAAATTGATTAAATTCTGTTTGAGGCGAATGCCAAATAGATATTGCGGAAGAACATGTGAAAAAGCAATTCGGCCAAAGGCAGGGGAAAGTGTGTGTGAGAGCAAACAAAAAGTGTGAGTGCCTCCATTGTGATTGGCGTAGTCGTAGTCGTTTATTGGAAAAGAGGAAATGACATTGTCAGTTGAAATGCATGAATTGCATATTGGATTTGAGTGACGTTGTGAAACAAGGACATTCGAAGCATCTTGGGTGCGTTAGGACTGTGTGTATATATGTATATTGATGATGCTGTTGGGTACGGAAGATTTTTGTTGTATATATTTAAGCAGGTTACTGGAATATATCTTACTTAATGCTTTTTTATTTAAATATTTTTGGTTTGTATGTAACATTTGTTTACTTTTAACACTTTTGTTTATTTATTTAGTGGAATTTTTTTTTTAAATTAAATACATATGTCAGAAAATTCTTCCCGTCGAAAATATATAAACAATTTTGCGAACGCGTGGACATTAGTCGACATCAAAAATTGATAAAATTGATTTTTTGAAAATTTTGTTTTTACTTATTCATATTTAATTTTTACTTTATTATTTACAACTTATTTTCACTATTTTTTAAATCTTTTAAATACAATAATATTTATTTTTTATTTTTATTATAATTTATAAATTTTTTAAAATATTCATATATATTTTTACAGCTTATTTTTTACTATTTTTTCACTTCTTTATAGACAATATTATTTATTTTTATATTTTTTTAATTTTAAATATTTTAAAATTTTTATATTTAATTTTGATTTTTTTTTCAATTTATTTTCACTATTTTTTAACTCTTTTATATACAATAATATTTATTTTTTATTTTTATTATAATTTATAAATTTTTTAAAATATTCATATATATTTTTACAGCTTATTTTTTACTATTTTTTCACTTCTTTATAGACAATATTATTTATTTTAATTTTTTTTTTTAATTTTTAAAAAATTTAAAATTTTTATATTTATTTTTGATTTTTTTACAACTTATTTTCACTATTTTTTTAACTTTTTCATAGACAATATTTTTTTTTAATTATTAAATTAATTTTTATTTTATTATTATCTTATTTGCACTATTTTTTTAACTTTTTTGTGTGCAAATTTTTTTCTTATTTTTTAATTCGTAAATTTGTTTTCCAAAAAATATTTATTTCGATTTTTTTTTTATTATTTTTATGCATTTTATCATTTCTTAACAACTTTTTATATACATTATTTCTTGAATTTTTTAAATTTTTTTATATTTAATTATTAAATATTTTTTACACATCTTATGTACATGCATTTATCATTTTTCAACAATTTTTTATATACATTATTTTTTGAATTTTTTAAAATTTTTTATATTTAATTCTTAAATTTTCTTTACACATCTTCACAATTTTTTTAATTTGTTTACAACTCAAGTTTAATATATTTTTTTTATAAAACTATATTATTTTTATTTTTCTTATTTAAAAATATTTTTTAGTTCTTAAACAATTTATATATACTTACTTATTTTTATAAATTAATTTATATATATTTTCTTCATTTTTTTGTTTATATACATTTTTATTTTTTTTCTTCAAATTATATTTATAACAATTTTTTATTTACATTTTTTAAATTTATTTACACCCTTTGATAAATATTTTTATTTTTACTATAATTAATTATTTTTTTTTTATATTTCATTAATTTCTATATAACATTTTTATAGAATTTTCTAATTTTTTATAATTTTTATTTTTTTTTTATTTTACATTTACTTTTTTACTAAAAAAATTTAGTTTTTATGGAAATATAATATTTAATTTAAATAATTAAATTGAATAAATAATATATATAAGTTTTTTTATTTGTATTTTTAATTTTCTTACAACTTTTGAACAGTTTTTTAATTTTTTGTCGCTTAGATTTAAAAACAATAATAATTTTTATGTGTGTATATTATTTTAATTTATTTGTAATATTTATCTATACATAAAATCTGTAATCTTTATATATAGTATACATATATTAAAATTTTAATTTTCTTATATAGTTTTATTTATTTTTTAAATATTATATATAATTTATATTGCTTGAATTTTTTAAGCAATTTCTTATTTTTCACAATGTGTATTTATTAACAGTTGTTTTAAATTTATATATGTATATGTGTATATTTCTTAAATTTTATTTTTTATATTATTTTTAAACTTTTTTATTTTTTTTTTTATTAAAAAAAAATTATATTATTAAAAACATTATTTTTTAATTTATTTTTATAATTTTTTAACCAAAGTTTAGAAATTTTTATATTTTATATTATTAACAAATTTTTATTATTAATTTTTTTGTAAAAAATATTATGAATTTTTTAGCTACAATCAATATTTTTGTGAATTTCCAAAAAAATTAAATTTTTTGAAGGTAACTACAATTGAAATTAAACAAAAACTATTCTATGAAAATACTAAAAAATCATAAGGAGTAACTGCCTCAATGACCGTCCGTAAACCAAGGGTTAAAATCTTAAAATTCATTCCTTGTGGTTTTGGCTACATCATTTTAAACTAAAGGCCTAACTGCACTACAACCATCGGCTTTACAAGTATTATAACCCACTGTATTGTGTGGTAGACCACCATGTTGGCATATTTGCCTGCTAACAACAATGCAAGCTAGGCTTGGCCATATGCTCGGCTATGTATGCGTAGTGCCAATAGCAATGATTGAGATACGAGCCAAAGCAAATTGGTAGGCAACGCATAAAATTTTTGCTATTAAAATGCATTATGAGCGCCATTCAAATACATATGCGCAAATATACTCGTACGCAGTAGCTCTCAGCTATTTATTATGCTTTTATGTGACGCTATGTGCACTAAGTGGTGTAGCCGCGTGAGTTGAGCGCATGACTGACAGTTGATTGGTCGCTGGTTCAAACACTAGTGTCAATGAAATTGAAGATGTAGTGAAAAAAATGTTCAAACAGCATACAGACTCGGCTAACTCGGAGAATATTGGTGATAAGATAAAAGTTACATGAAAAATATTTTTGTTATTGGGAGAATATTTCTGCGCTGAAAATCCCACAACTGTTTGGTGGCATTAAACGAAAATAGTTGCCACAAAACGCTGCAAGAAGCGTGGCCTAAGGCATGTAAATCTGTAAAGATTTTTTCAGCCTTATTAATGTCTGTATGTAACTTCATCGTAGTTCATTCGCTTCGAGATTCGTTGCTATTGATTTCAATGACAATGTCATTGCACGCGCGTGTCGTTGAACGCTATGGATATTGCTTATTGCATTTACTATATACTCATATACATACATACATATGCTATACATACATATACAGTAAATTTATGTATGTACAAACATCTGCTGCTGTCAGACAACAACAATTGCTTTAACAAAGTGTTTAATGCTGTAAAATATCAAACATATTAAATCAGAGTTAACGGCTGCGAGCAAAGTGCATAATTTTACAATTATCTACAATTAATGAGCATTTCACCGGAAGTAAGTAAAAGTAATAATAATAATGATAACAATAACAACAAAAAACTAGGAAAATATTTTGCTATAATACCCTTCACAAATGCGAAAGTTTGCCATACAAAAATTTACTTTTGAACGATCAGTTTGTATGGCAGCTTTATGCCATAGTGGCCCGATCTGAACAATTTTTTCGCAGATTGTACTGTTACTTAAAATAATAATCTATAACGAATTTCTTGAAGATATCTTAACAAATAAAAAAGTTTTTCATACAAAAACTAAAATTAGATGGATCGGGTTGTATGGCAGCTATATGCTATAGTATTCCGATCCCAATAATTTCTTGGAAGATTGCCCTGTTTTTTTGGTTAATAATTCACCTAAAGTTTGGTGAAGATATCTTGACAAATAAAAAATTTTTCCATACAAGCATTTGATTCCGATCGTTCAGTTTATATGGCAGCTATATGCTATAGTGGTCCGATATCGGCAGTTCCGACAAAAAAGCAGCTTTTTACTGAGAAAACAACATCTACAAAATTTCAGATCGATATCTCAAAAACTGAGACTATACACAGTAGGTCATGCTTAAATCGGCTCAGCGCGTCTCGTGAACATTTATGGGTATAACATATACCTCTGACGTTTACTTTTGACTTTTTGACTATCACAAACTTTATATACCTTGTTCAGTGTATAAAAATATAAAGTTTTTCAAATAGTCATTAACGTTGGCGACAATTATGTTGATAACGCTGCGTGCGGCGCCTGAATTGGCTGGCATATCCCTTTGCTGCTCTGCCATTGTTGCTGTTCGTGTTCTTGCACTCGCTAGCAATACAACGCTTAAAGTTTAATTAAATATTTTCGTAACTGTTGTTATGAATATAATGACTTTTTACTTTGCTGAGCGAGCGAGCGAGCTAAAAGATCCACTGATTGCCTGTCTCCTGTTGCCTTACGCCTTTCTTCGTCCTGCCGCTTACCTGCCTTCAAAGTGGATGTGGCAAGAAGTGCTTATAGTGTCTCTGTGGCACCGGCGCCGTCTTCATTTGCATGTGTAAATATAGACTACTGTGTTCCTACTTACATACTCATATGTGAATATTTGTATGTATATATGTATCTGACGTTCATACATATATGCACATACATACATGTGACTGTGTTTGTTTTGTAGAACAAGAACTGTAAATATAAAATGTGTATGGCTTTGGAAATTGACATTTCACTTGAATTCTCTACTATCTGCTCCGCTATGCGTCGTTGTAAAGCTTCAGCCATCAGTTTGGCTCCCATACACATATACACCCACACTTATGTAAATGAGTGTGTGCTTTTTCTATGTTACAAGTACCTTCATATGAGTATGTAGAGATTGCCGACTGGCAGCATATGTTCGTTACGGCCCATTCACAAATATTTATTTAGTCTCATTCTAAGTTTTTTTGCCACTACGCCCAATGGGGTTTGGTCCCAACAGACCACTATGTCAGCACTAGCAGACAATGTTTTGAAAAGCAATTGGTAATAACATTACATTATATGTCAGTAATTGTCAATTAATGCAGAGGAAGTTCAACGTCCGCTAAGAGTTCAACCTTATTGATTTTTATTGTTGTTGTAACGACAGAAAACGTCCCGCAAGTAATTTGGAGACATACTGCCGAGTTAAGTGTTCTTGACTAGATGAAAATCCGTGTTTGTTCCGATTACGGAGACCCGAAGGTTTCCAAGTAAAGGAAAGAGAGAAGGTGAAATAACCTCGTCCATTAAAGAACCTGGTTTCTTGAAGTCATAGTATATAAATTGGCTTTCTTTGAGTATTTTAAGCTAAGCAATGTTTAAGAAATCTCTTCAATAAGATACTACACGTCTAACGGTGCTTTGTAGACGATCAAGCTATGTGGTAAACCAAAATTTTTACAAAAGTCGGAACAACTGATTGAAAATGGAAGCACAGCTTTGTCCAATCTTGGTTAGAGATCGCCTAATATTACTTGGAGATCAAATTATCGAGCTCAGACAAACAAACAAAAACAATATAAGCGAATGGATATTATTTCGAGAACGGCTCCCAAGTTTTGAATGCTATTATCCAAAAATAAAAGGATTGTTTTATAAGAGATTATATTTTCAGCAGCTCGGGATCGCTAGCTCAGAGAAGTTGACGAAAAAAACATGATCTAGAACACCTTCTCTACCGCAAAAAAGGATCGGTAGATTGAATCCCATCGAGAGCTTATACTAGAGCAATCCTTCTAATGTATTTACAAGATAAATGGAAAAGTGAGGTTAATTAAAGTAAAATTTACACAATTTTGGGATATAAACCTGTATGTATCACAACCCTCGACAAAAATACAGCGACAAAAATTTTATACTTTTCCATGCCACTTGCATACTTCTGTATGTTTACATACATACATGTATATAATTTTGGGATATAAACCTGTATGTATCCCAACCCTCGACAAAAATACAGCGACAAAAATTTTATACTTTTCCATGCCACTTGCATACTTCTGTATGTTTATATACGAGTATAACCATCATCACTGTCAAAGGGTTCTCATTGGCAACAAATGTACTTGGGTACATTTGTGTGGCGTAAATGCCAATCAATGTCACCCAGCAGTCGTCTCTTTTGTGCCGGCCTACTGTCGCCAACAAAATTTTTCCATTCCATTTCATTAAGGCAAAGACTCGTTTGCAATGTTGCGACAGCATCGTAATGAAAATCGATAACAGGCATCACATTGACAGCGAAATGTCACTAATGAGCAATTTTGGTCACAAATTAGTTTGGCAATTTTTGCAAGAGAAGAGCAGCGTTGGCAAAAGGGATTAGAAGAACGCCTACGGTCCTACGGTGTGTACTTGTAACACAATGCATTGATAGAAGCTACGTAAAAAATGTGCGCAGGTAAACAAGTTGGCAGGCTCGTATTTAGACGAAAATAGATGCGTATTAGGGTGGGCGCAAATTTTTCAAGAAAAAATTTTGAGGTTATGTATAAAAAAGGTGGGATATTAGGTTAGTGCAAATTTTAATATTTCAATTTAATCGATGTTTTTCCATTATTTTTCGGATAAAAACATAGAAGTTTTCAGTTTCGAACAAAATTTTTAATTCTAGAATAAATATAAATTTTTAATAACAAAAACAGCCCAAATATCTAAAAAAAATTTCAGATATTAAGCGCATAATTTTTCATTTTTGAATTAAATTTTTAAATCCAGAAAATTATTTTTTTTTTGCTTTTTGAATTTTGAAAAAAAGAAAATTAATTTTTGTTTTTTTATGATAATTTTTTTTCTAAATTTTTTAATAAGAAAACAGCTCACATTTCTAACTAACATTTCAGTTATTAAGAACATAATTTTTTTATTTTCGAATTTTTGTTTCGAATTTTTTATTTCGAATTTTCGAATTAAATTTTTATATCCTGAAAAAAATAAAAAGGTTTGAATTTTTGTTTTTTATTATAGCCCAAATTTCTAAAACAAAAATGTCCGTTTTTAAAACATGATTTCTTTATTTTCGAATTTTCGCATTAAATTTGTAAATCCTGAAAAAAATAAAAAGGTTTGAATTTTTGTTTTTATTGTAATTTTTTTTATCCTTTTTAATAACAAAACAGCCCAAATTTCAAAAAAAAAATTGTCAGTTGTTAAGAACATAATTTTTTTATTTTCGAATTTTCGCATTAAGTCTTTAAATCCAAAAAAATAAAGAAGTTTGCATTTTTGTTTTTATTATAATTTTTTTTATACATTCTTAATAACAAAACAGCCCAAATTTCAAAAAAAAAATTGTCAGTTAGAAACATAATTTTTTTGTTTTTTCGAATTAAATTTTTAAATCTCGAAAAAAGGCTAACATTTTTTGTCAAATCTTTGAAATTTAACTTTGTAATAAAAAAAAATCATCTTTTTTTAATTTTTTTTTTGTTTATTCACCCCTCATTCCTTACACTCACTTTTTGGTCCTACCCTAAAACCCAAGTACCTAAGTTGGTAAATACTTAAACTGCAGCTCCTTCATGACTCACACCAATCGGCTTACGAAAGTCGTTGATGCGTCACAGTGTTACAACTCACTCAGCGGCCGCCATTGAGTGTCGCGTCAGACACGGCCGCACTCTGACTTCCACACGCGGCGACATCTAAATTGCCGAGAATATGTCCAAATGGCTTAAATGTCAGCGGTGACAACCGAAAACAGCTTGAAAATTCATTTACGACAAATTCACACTTAAATGCGTTTGACTTCATTGAGGCGCGTCTTTTTGCGCTCATTTAAAAATTGTTTGATTTGCTTTCCGATTTGTTAGCACTGCTCTCGCTTTTTACATTTCTTCAATATGTTTACATAATAATTGTATATTTTTTTTACTTCAGTCTTTATATAACGGCCTTTTTAGTTGTTTATTTACAAAGTGTTGGAGCGTAACTTATAGGTATACTTTTGTATATATATTCAGGTAGGTGTGAGTTATGCCGCTTCGCCTGCACGTAACGGTTGGTCACGCTCCGCGACCGCAATATTTTTTGCTCATTTGTTGCTTTATTTCGCTTTGACACACGAAATTAGGTGAGCCATAAATCTAAATGGGTTTAGTATATCACATCAAACATAAATAGGTTAATTGACCTAACTTTTTTGTGGCCATTACTTTTGCTTTGCTTCTTAGTTTTTCAACACAAACGCCATTATTAAGTCTGGCTTTTTATTATTTGGAATTATGTGACTTTGAACGCTAATGATCCAAGTGATGGATAACTTTGAAGCTCTTGGAAAATAGCAGATGATCAATAGAAGACTCAAAACTGCTTAGTTCAGACTTTAAATCTAATTTTTCTACCTTCAACTTTACTTTTATTATATTAACCATAACTATAACTATTAATATAGCAATAAGTATAACCATAACTATAACTACAACAATAATTAAACCCATAACTATAACTATAACCGTTACTATAACTAATCGTGCTAACAAATTGAATTGCTTCGCTTGCGTCAATTCGAAATTTGTTATGCATTATTCCACTTCAGTCACTTTTTTGTAATTGTGGTAATGTTATATGAACTAAATACTTGTATTAATTACAAATAACAATGCTTGTGACTTTTATCTTATCACATGGCCAACTGCACACTACAACATTTACATTGTAAGCTCTTCGTGGCAATATTATGTGCTCAGTTACCAATAACTGTACACAATTCAAAAACATGGATTTATAAGTTGAAGGTAAATAGTTATATGAGGATAAAATAATAAGAGTTGATAATTAATTAATTGTTTTCCTACTCATTAATTGCCTCTTTGGCTATTGTGAGTAATTGTGTAAGCCAAATACTAGATAACCTAAGACAATATTTATTAAAATATCTTTTTACTTTGAAGTGGAAGAAATTTATAGAAAATATGACATATCGTCACCTAAACTGCAAAACAAGGTATCTTCAAAAAATAAAAATTTAGTTTTTTATTGCTTACGATTCGCTACATCATATTACATATATGAGGCATAAAATTTATAACCAATTTAAAACCAATTTATAACCAGTTTATAACAATTTTACCATTATAACCAATATATAACCACTTTATAACCGAAACTGAATTTTTTTTTCAATGTGAGTGATTTCTATTATACCGCTTTCCTTCGCCTGTAAACTTATGAAAAGTGATTTTACGTTATTTTGCATTTAATGTCACAATATATGGAGTTATTATTAATTGATAGAATTTTCTGCTATTTAATGAGTGAAAAATGTAAGAATATCAACAGCTATATTGACGTCACATTTGCGCAGTTTTTTTTATAGTTTATCTGGAATACTTTTATATACTAAATATACTATATTTTCTTTATTTACTCTACTCTTACATAAAAAGAATATGTTGCCCATTTATTCGTTGTCTGCCTGTTCCAAGTCACGCAATCTCAAGTAATCTCAAACAAGTACGCCTAGCTAAGCTTCAAATGTCATTACTCAATAGCGCTTTAATTACGAAATTTCCAGCTAAAATTGTGCATTTCTTCACAAAGATTACTTAATAGCTACTTATACATATCTAAGTATTTCTTATCCGCAAGTCAACAAGTCGGTGTATTGACTGACTGGGCTTTCCATACACTTCTTATATCATCTAAGCAATTAAGTTGCACGAGTTTGGTGAATTAGACGACTCTGCGAATTCTAAAAAGTTTTAAAATTTAAATAATCCAAATGCAATTACTCAATTTACATATTTGAGTAACAGCGATTAGATAATGAGTTAATGACTGTTTGTGCAAGTTGATGAGTATACTATATGAGTAAAGTAGCATAGAAAATAGAAAAATTGCCAACAACTATGCCGTTATTGTGTAGCAGCACTTGCTGTCTGACTGGGAATAAATTTAGGCACAAGAAAAGTGTTAACCACATATCCTTTACAGGTGCATTTCACTTAACACAGAGAATATAAAAAGATTTTTCGCTTGATTTTAGGGTCAGTTTGTATGGGAGCTATATGCATTAGTTATCCGATCTGAACAATTTCTTCGAATATTGCGCTGTTGTCTTAGGCAATAATGCATACGAAATTTGGTGAGGATATTTTGACAAATAAAAAAATTTTCCATACAAGCACTGTATTTTAATTGGTCAGTTTGTATGGCAGCTATAGGCTACAGTGGTCCGATCTAAACAATTTCTTTGGAGATTATAGTGTTGCCTTAAGCAACAATCTATGCGAAGTTTTGTGAAGACTACTCAACAAATAAAAAAGTTTTTCTTACAAGAACTGCAATTTATTCGGTCAGTTTGTATGGCAGCTATAAGCTATAGTGTTCCGATCTGAGCGATATATACGGAGATTATAGCATTGATTTTATTAACAATCTATACCGTGTTTCGTGAAGATAGCTCGTCAAATAAATACGCTTTCCATATAAAGGTCTGATTTTGATCGTTCAGTTTGTATGACAGCTATAAGCTATAGTGGTTCGATCTGAACAATTTCCTCGGAAGTTCCACTGTTGCCTCAAATAATAATCTGTGTCGAATTTCGTCAAGATATCTTGTGAAATAAACAAGCTTTCTGTACAAAGACTTGATGTCGATCGTTCAGTTTGTATGGCAGCTATGTGCTATAGTGGTCCGATAACGGCGATTCCGACAACAAAACAGGTTCATGAAGAGAAAAGAACATGGACAAAATTTTAGTTCGATATCCCGATGCTAAAGTACTAGTTCGTGGATATACACTAAATCGTCTCGTCATGCCTGGTCATTTATATACGTTACCTAAAATGCAAAACAACGCATCAACAAAAACTTAAATTGAGTTTTTTCTTGCTTAAATTCTTATAGCATAAACTTTTGAGCTCCTGCCGTCAGATATAACCAATAAATAACCATTTTTATAACCACTCTATAACCAAAACTCAAATTTTGTTACCATATGAGTGGTTTCTCTTATATCGTTTTTCCTTCGCCTTTAAACTTATGAAAAGTGATGTTAGTTTGGATTTTAGGTGGCAATATGTACTTACATACATACGTATATATCCCACTGGGTATGAAAAACTACGTGACACTTGTTCAGGGTATAAAACTAAAGTTAATACTAGATATACAAAAAAAAAATATATATATATATTTATATATATTATATATATTTATATGTCTGAATATCAATTTTAAACGACTGGAAAACACGCATCTAATTAAATAGTAGTGAAAAAGCATTCTGTGAAATATGGAAATTTTACATATAAATTTACTATTTTATTTGAAAGCTTTTCGCACGTGAAAGTATGTAAATAAGGCACTTGCTGCACTGTGTGTAGCTATTTATAGCCATTTATTGTAAATTAAACACTTGATTTTGTTATTTTATTGTCAGGCTTTGACAAGTGATTTGATGCCTATTTTTACAAGCGACACAGATTTTCACTCAATTAATTGAGTTAAATTGATTAAACGTCGCAATCGCAGCTAAATAACAATTACAAACATATATTCGCTATTTTAAGAGACTGTAAACGCTAACCGGTTATAATAACATTTTTTATTTATTTTTCGTTTTGCATTTACAAAATTGATGCGTGTTGATGTGCTGTGGGTAATCACTTGCTAAAATCAGCACTGACTGACTGACTGATCATTTGTCAAAGCATGAATATATGCCACACACAAGCTATCATGCAGACACACAACCACAAAAACATGTAAACATTTCTACACACACACACACTTATGTACATACATGCACATACTTATGTATATACATTCACACACTTATGCACATACATTTACACACTTGTCTATCGTTAGCCGACACACAGTCAATTCGGCTGGTACTGACCAGTTTATTGACTTTCTAGCTGACTAGCTTGTTGGTGATTGACCGGCCTGGCCCGGCTAATCAATTGATAGCGCCGCAGAGCGCATCGCATACGCTGAAGCGTATGGCTGAACTGACCATCAATTCACATGGCTTTGTATGTATGTAAGCAGGTCTGTCAACAGCAGCAGAAGCCCAGCTCAAGCGTATAAATTTGTACAAAGACAAGAAAAGCAAGAAAAAACGTTAACTTCGGTTACACCGAAGCTAAATACCCTTCACAGGTGCCTTTCTGTTAGTAACTATTTGTCCAGTTTGTATGGAAGCTATATGCTATAGTAACCCGTTCTCAAAAAGTTTTTTTAGAGATTACATTGTTACCTTAAAAAATAATCTATACCAAATTTCGTGAATATATGTATCTTGTCAAATGTGAAAGTTGTCCATATAAGAACTTGATTCCGATCGTTCTGTTTGTATGGCAGCCGTATGTTATAGTTAACCGATCTGAGCAATTTCTTCGGAGATTACATTGTTGCCTTAGAAAATAATATTTACCAAATTTCGTGAATATATCTTGTCAAATGTGAAAGTTTTCCATACAAGAACTTGATTCCGATCGCTCAGTTTGTATGGTAGCTATATGCTATAGTTAACCGATCTGAACAATTTTCTCGAGTATTACATTTTTGCCCTAGAAAATAATCTATTCCAAATTTGGTGAAGATACATTGTCAAATGCGAAAGTTTTCCATATGAGAACTTGATTCCGATCGTTCAGTTTATATGGCAGCTATACGTTATATTTAACCGATATTGACGATTCGGACAAATAAGCAGTTTCTTGGTGAGAAAACTATATTTGCATAATTTCAAGTCGATATCTCAAAAACTGAGGGATCAATTCGCATATATATCCATAGACGAACAGAAAGACAGACATGGCTAAATTGTCTCTTCAAGCTGATCACTTACATACATATACATATATGTATATACTTATTGTACTTTGTAGAGCATCCGTTTTTTCCATTTTGGGGTGTTAAAAACATTGTGGCGAACTTAATATATCCTATTCAGGGTATAAAAAGCATATGTACAAATTTATGCATGTAAATACGTGCACACCTACCAGCTGATCAAGTTTGACCCGGACTGGTATATTTAAACTAAGCATTTGAACCGATTCACTAAAGATATTTTCCTTTATCGATAGATTTTTCATAGTCCGGGTCAAATTTGATCAGTTGGTATGTATGTTAAACCATAACGACTTATATTCTAGAAGCGTTTCCAGTCATTTGTTCAGGACATAAAAAGCAAATAAATCTGTGTATGTAAATACCTATGTACATATGTATATACCGGCTGATCAAATTTGACCCGGACTGATCCATTTCAACTAAGCATGTGAAACCGCATCATTCAAGATTTGGTTTCCCTAGATTGATATTTTTTCTCAGTCCGGTTCAATTTTGATCACTTGGTATGTATGTAAAATCTTATCAGCTCATACTCCAGCAGCGCATCCAGTGACTTTGTGGCGCACAATCAGCAGCTTGTCTAAAAATATATAATTATCAGTAGCTTAGCTTTTGCTGATTTGCAACAAATACGCGAAAATTGCTTTTTTATATTTTTCATGCCTGTAAATTGCTTTTTTTCACTCGCACACATACCGGTGTATATATGTATGTATGTGTGTGTTTATTATTTATGCATGACGATGTTTAGAATAGTGTCAAAATGTCGTTAATATAATTTGATTATTATTAATTTGCTAATTAATTTTTCATGATTTGTTTGCCATAATGTGACTAATTGACGTGCTTGTGACTTTGTGAGATTAAATTTTGCATGAATAGTTGGTACATAGTATATGTATTTACATACATATGTATATGTATGAGTTTATGAGTTTGAAGTCATAGCTTTGATAAGTGTGGGGAAAATTGTTAATTTTTAATAACCTTCAAATTGCGTGTGCTAATTTATTAGCTAAGGCTTTTTATTTGATTTTATATTTGGAAGGAAGCTTATGCATCTTAAGTATCGTCACCAAAAATGCAAAATAACGTTACATCCCTTTTCATAGTTTAAAGGTGAAGGAAAAACGATTCGATATAAATCACTCATATTGAAACGAAATTTGAGTTTTGGTTATAAAATAGTTATATATTGGTTATAAAATGGTTAAATATTGGTTATAAAATAGTTATATATTGGTTATAAAATGGTTATATATTGGTTATAAAATAGTTATATATTAGTTATATCTGTCAATTCAATTTTATTTTTGCAAAATTAAATTCCAAGTTAATTTCATATGTATATTTGCCAACTATTTTCAAATTCGCCAAGGACCTTCTTCATGCTGTGTTGCCAAGAACCTTTCAACGACACACAATTTCATCTCCAAGGTGTTTTTCCACCTACATATGCACAAAAATAACAAATATAGCAACAAGTAGTAAATGTTGTAGAAAATTAAGCACTCATAACGTTGAGACGAATAAAACACAGAATAATCATAGCGCGCCGCAACGGTAATTAAAAGCAAATTAAAGCCGGTTTTTACGTTTGACGAGCAGCTCAAGCAGAAAATGTCATTACGAGCACAAATAAATTTCAAGCTGAGCAACACTGAGCAATGATAAGCTGATGAGCAGAAATTATATATTATTATCACACACATATACATACATACATACATTGTCTGTAAACTAACGAACAGATATCTGTGTCTAGGCAAGTAAGACGCCTTGCAAAAACAAACTTGCTGCTGAGTTATTTGTGGCACGACGACGCCTGCACGTCGCTGCTAGGCAGCGCAGTGTCTTTGATTGTCGTGGGTGTGTGTGCGTTTGTAAGCGCAAAGCATTTTTGCATTAAATATTTATGTAAGATAAATGCTTAGCAAATACCAGCCATTTGCACATTTACATTTTGCTTCACTTTGTTAGTTGCCAACGCGCTGCTTGTTGTCATAATTTTTGCTACGCTGTGTGCGTATGTATGTGTTATGTCTGTAAATATTTCATAGTTGATTGCATGCTAATAAATGTTGGACGAAAAATGGCAGTAGCTGCTTGAAAACATTAAATATCGCATGCCAACTAGATATTCTAACGAATAGAGGGTTCAATGCACTCACACGGTTGGGATCATATAAATACATATGCACACATATGTACAAATATTTGCATGTACATATATAGAAAGAAGGAAAAGTATTACCTCGGCTGTTCGCCAGCTATAAAACTCTTGCATTTATTATAGCAAAAAAGGGTTTAAAGGATATTTAACTTAATTTTGATTGGCCACTTTGTATGGCAGCTATATGTTTAAGTTATCCGATCAGAACAATTTTTTTGCAGATAGTAGCATTTCCTCAAAAAATAGTGTATGTCAAATTTCGTGCAAATATCTCTTCAAATAAAAAAGTTTCCCATAGAAGAACTTGATTCCAATCACTCAGTTTGTATGACATCTATACGCTATAGTTATCCGATCTGAGCAATTCTTTCGGAGATAGTATTATTTCCTTCAAAAATAGTGTATGCCAAATTTCGTGTAAATATCTCGTCAAATAAAAAAGTTTCCCATAGAAGAACTTGATTCCAATCACTCAGTTTCTATGGCAGCTATATGCTATAGTGATCCGATCTGCATAATTTCTTCGAAGATTATAGCATTGTCTTAAGTAATAATGCTTGCGAAATTTCGTGTAAATATCTCGTCATATGTAAAAGATTCCCATAGAAGGGAATTGATTTCAATCACTCAGTTTGTACGACAGATATACGCTATAGTCATCCGATCTCTACAATTTCTTCGGAGAATATAATATTCCATTAAGCAATAATCCCTGCTAAATTTCGTGTAAATATCTCGTAAAATATAAAAGTTTCCTGTAGAAAGACTTGATTCCAATAGATCAGTTTATATGACAGCTATATGCTATAGTGATCCGATCTGAACAATTTCTCCGGAGTTTGTGGCATTGCCTTGAAAAATATTATGTGTCAAATTTCGTGCAGATATCTTCTCAAACAAAAAGGTTTTCTATATAAAAACTTGATTTTCATCGATAATACATACATACCTCCATATTTCAAGGCATATGATCCGATCCGAGCTGAAATCCCTTTGTTTAATAAAATATCACCGCACAATAAAATTACTGAAGAAAATATAAATTTTTATTAACCAAAAACAATTTTTTTAATTTAAAAAAATTTTATGCCAAAACAACTCACAGTCATATTTTCCTTAATAAATTAACTCACAGCGTCGCTCACAAGCTTATAAAAATTCATACATTTCGGCTACTGCATTTTTCCTACAGGGCTGGTGTATAAACAACAACCGTGTGATAGGTTCCTATGTAAGACAGATTTCCTCCACAAAAATCGAAGATAAAAGCACTTTACAGCAACAACATTTGCAACAACAAATGCCAAATTGACAGTGCTGTTTTGAGTACATATATTATAAATAATATATCACAGCTTGCAACCACTTACGCACATAACTATGTAAATAAATAATCACAGCCGTTTTGTTTATTGCTTTAGCCCACTTTTCGGCGTTTCAACAGCCGCCACCGCACCGTTTAATGTGTTTTCATACATTTATTACAGCATTTTGTATATTTTCTTATTTCACTAGCGTCACAATGTACTTGGTTTAATGAGTTTTCAAAATATTATCAATACTTAAACATATTGCAGGCGAATTTGTTTGTTGGAAAACTCGTGAGCACTTTTCGGTATTTGGCGGAAGAGCGCGTCAGCGCATTGTTGCGTGCAGTTGCTTGTGGCGCTCTTCTCATATTTTTGATAATTACAAAAAATAGTTCTAAATACTTTTAGAAAAATAAAAAGAATGATAAATAATAATTGTCATAAAAAAGTAATTTCAAAAAATTTTTGAAATTTTTTCATTTTAAATAAAAGTTGTGAAACTATTAATATTCAACAATTCAAAATGAGATTAAAGAGCAGACACTAAAATGAAGGGTTGCCAACTGTTTTAATTATATTAATACTATAAGTGGAATACTCAAATATGAAATATGTACCTCAAAAAAAATATTTTTTTCTGATCATCCAATGATTACTATTGCCAGCTTAAGAAGTTATATCCGTTCTTTTTTGGGATTTTTTTTAAGAGAAATTTTTTTAAATAAATTAAAGTGCACATTTATGGAATTTCTTCTGCTCTGGCACAAAAACCGTGGGTCGGTCTGGGCCGAGAAGACAAAAATTTGCCAATTGCATCCATAATTTGAGACAGACGTACGGCAATCCACCTACCGGAAGCCAATGGAAAGGGTTCAGAGGGTTGCTGCGCTGTGCTTGACGGGAGCTTTAATAACAACTTCAAAGTGCAGACAGGTCCCTGTAGACTTGGTCTTGCCATTGATTGCGAGCATACCCTTACCATTTACTGAATTTAATTTACTTTTTTAATCGACGATTCATTTTGCCAAAAATTTGGATGTCATTGATTTCGTAGTCGATCAGCTGGAGTAACTCTGAAAACAGCTGTCTGGCGGTAAGCAAGAAATTTTCTTTTTAAACCAACTTTCGACTTCTCGAAAAAATTATTTCTTTGTTTCAAATTTACACTTCAGAATGGCTTAAAAAATGAAATTTTTATTCAAATTTTATTTCTTCGTTCAAAATCTGACAAATATATCTTAAAAGTGGTTACATGGATTTACGGGTTTCAAAAAAAACGATTTTTTATTGTCTTTTTCAATTCTACAACACTTCTAGAATATTGTCCTAAATTTTCAAGTTGATCCGAGTAATAGTTTCGGAGATACAGCCTTGATTTGTGCGTTCGAGACTAGCTAGGCAAGGTACGCCGTCTTTAAAGCGTTTTTCTCGAAACTGTGTTTTTTAAATCGGTTAGCAAGTTTTCTCGAAAACTACTAAAAGATTACCGTTTCTGAAAACAGGGCTTCTAGAAAAACGCGAGAGCCGATACACTAATTTTATGGATTTTTATGGTTCAACTTCAGATTTTCGAAAAATATTCTCAAATTCTATAAATTGAAAAAAAAATATTTTTTTGAAATTTGTAGAAATTAATATTAATCATACTCTTTCTCATTAGCATATGCTTTTCAAACAGCTGGCAACTCTGTTAAGTAGAAATCACCAATAAACAGCCGCAAAAGCAACGCATGCGCCAAACCACAAAACCAACATCAATAAACGCTAAGTAGAGCAAGCCATTTATTGGCAAAACTGAGAGTAAAATAGAAGAGCAATAGAGAGAGAGTAGCGAGCATGCTAATCATGTAATCAAAAGTATTTTGGGGGCAAACGAACAACTAGCTAGAGTACAGGTACACACATGTACACATTTGTATGTATGGTATGTATGTATTGGCACGCGAGAGGCACGTGAGCGTTCAAACAGGCGCTGAGTTGGGCATTGTATGCAAATACAGCTACATATACATGCATACAGCAATCATATGGCCAAATGGCAGCAACACTGCTGCTATTGTTACAACATATTTGTTGTTGTCGACAGCATATTTGTTGCTTACGACAAGTATTTTCGTTGAGGACAATCTTGTAAGAGCAGGCCATCAAGTGTAAGAAAATGGCTACGGGAAAGGACAGCGTAAAGGAAGAGAACGAAATTGAGCAATGTTGAGGATAATGGTGGGTGGCAAACAACAACAATGTGGCGCCTTCACATACAAACACACACATATACATATATAAACACAAGCATACATACAAACGTTTCATTGATTGTGCCAAATGGCGAATTGTTGTTGCTTTTCTATGCTTGTGCTTGTTGCTGTTGTTTTTGCTATGATAATCGTGAATGTTATTGCTCGGTAACCGTTAGAGGCACACTTGCGTACATACATAGCATTGGTGTCAAGGAATTCCACGCTCACAACTTCCTGTTCTAACTCAATACATACTTACGTACATATACATACATACACACATACAGGCATACAAACATATTTATGCACCTTTCGCTTTGCTCTCACCTTCTAAATGTGACTTTTATACTTGATTTACTCTTCTATCAATTTTTTTCTTGTTTTTTGTTTTTGTATTTTTAGCATCGCTCAGTAAGCGCTTAACTCACCTTGAATACAGCAGCCGTAAGGTGTTAGGCCATTTACAGTTGTTCTTAGCACAAAATTTATATTTAATTTATTTTTTTTTTTTTTTAATTCTTTAGTAATTTTTATATAAATTTTTTATATTTTTTCAAATTTTTTTTCTTTTGTATTTTTTTATTTACTTGCACTTTCGACTCCACACTGTTTGCACTGAATTGCTGGAATTGATTTAATTGCTTGTATCTTGTTATTATTGATTTTTCCGAAAGCAACAAAATAAATTTTGGTTAACAGCTTTGAAATGGCACAGTGTGTGTTTCTCGTTTTGGCGTACTCAGTTGCTTTTTCGCACTACAAAAAACAATAAAAATTGATTATTTTCTTTTTTTGGCAATTTTTTTATGTTTTTGCTTTGGCACTTGTTTCAAGTTCTATAGTTGGTTTTTGTTGTTTTTTATTTTTTATTTGTCACGGTTTCGCTTGTAACAGCTGCGTAATCAAGTGATATGGCGATGTTTATTTATTATCTGTTAGATGCTTGTACAACACAAGTGACAAGCTATTTTTTGCCTTTTTTTCGATTTTTGTTGTATAAAACAGCAGGAGAAAAAGTGGTTTAAATAAAATGAATTAAAAATTTACAGTGTGCCAATTTTAGTCGTATTTATTTGACCTGTTTTAATGTACTAAATTGAAAATTTTGAGCTCAGAATGATATATTTTTTGCTCAACGAATTAAATTCGGTTTTGGAGTTAGAAAAAAATTAAAAAAAAAATTATTTAGCAAATAGAATTTGTTTGTTCTGTGAATGCATTTTTAGGGGCTAATAATTTTATACTCTCTACAGGGTATATTAAAATTGCAATGAAATTTATAATATCCCAAAAAACTTCGAAGAACCTATAAATGTACATATACATAAATATAAATAATCAGCGTGACGTTTAAGCCATGCCCGTCGGTCCATACGTCCATCTGTCTATATATCAGCGAACTAATCTCTCAGTTTTTAAGCTATCGAGGTGAAATTTTGCACACAATCTTTTTTCACCAATAAGCTGCTCATTTGTTTCAAAGACCGATATCGGACCACGATAGCATAGAGCTGCCATACAAATTGGACGATCGGAATCAAGTACTTGTATGGAACACTTTTTCAGTTGGCAAGGTATCTTAAAGAAATTAAACAGGATTTATTGCCCGAGATTGTGGCGTAATCTTCGAAGAAATTGTTCGAATCGGTCCACTATAGCATATACATAGCTGCCACATAAACTGACCAAGAAAACGGCCAGAAAAAGATCGCTTTACACTCTTTTATCCCATAAAATATGTATGTGAGAAGGACTTCTTCTAATTTTAAATCAGTTTCACATAAATATGACAGCCAAGCTATACTTTTATAAAATTTTTTTTGTAATTAATTTTTTTGAAAAATTTTTTTTTTTTTAAACTATTTTTATATGTTTCGCCATATAGAAAAAAAAAAAACATTACTTGTTTATGTTTTTATCATATTTAAACTTCTATTTATTGGAATAAAATTTATATATTTTTATTTATGTGTTATTTTTTTTAATTTTTATTAATTAATTATATAATAATTAATTTTAATTAATTAATTATTTTTTTATTTTACTAAGAATTAATTTGAAGTCAACCAAAATATGATTGTTTGTTATTTTTTCCCAATGTGAAATATCAATACTCGAAAAAAACTTTTTTTTAGTTTTTTTTTTAACACATATAAACTTTTATTTCTTGGAAAAAAAATGTATATGATTTAATTATTTTTAATTTTATTTACTACTAATTAATTTTCTTATTATCTATTATTTAAAAAATTTTTTTTTATTACTTTCTATTTTTTGCCAATGAGAAATGTTAAAAATATTTTTGTTTACAAAAAATTGTTAGTTATACCCAATTCTATTTATTTTTTTACTTCTTCTTACGTTTTTATATCATTTTCTTATATTATCTTTTAGAATTTATATTTCATTTATCAACATTATTACATTTAATAAGATTGCCTTATTAATTGAAAAAGTTTAAAAATTATATACATAAGTATTAATATTGAAGTGTTAAAATACTATTCAAAAAAATTTTTTTGTCATTTAAGTTTAAATTAATATATTTTTTAAATCAAAACATAACTTTATATTGTAAATAAGTTTATATATTGTAATATAAAATTTTAAAATTCAAAAATATTTAATTTAAAATTTAAATTTAAAATATTTTTAATCGAAAATCCCATTTGTTTATATTTTTTTTAATTTGAAATTTAGTTTTTTAATTGAAAATTAAACATACAAAAAATTTGAAATTTCAATTTTTTTTTAAATTATTTTTTATTAAAAATATTTTAAATTTAAAATTAAATCATTAAATTAAAATTTTAATTGTTCTTGATTGAAAATTTAAATAGTAAAAATCTATAAATTAAAATTTTTAATATTTTTATATTTTTAACTTAATTATCTTTCATTTATTTTTTTTATTTAAAATTAAAATTTTAAAAATTATTGAAATATCAAAAATTTTAAATAGTTTTTTTATAGAAAATTAAAATTTTAAGTTAAAAAATATTGAAATTTCGAATTAGAAATATTTTTATATTTAAAATTTAAATAATTTTTTGTTGACAATTAAAATTTTAAATATTTTTAAATGTAAAATTTAGTTTTCTTTATTTAAAACTAAAGTTTTAAATATTTTCAAATATTTTTTTGTTATTATTTATATTATCACAAATTCCATACAACCAAAACAAATATTTTTCAAAACAACAAAAAACTAAAAATACAATTTTCGCAAACTATTTTAATTTTAATAAACACCAACAACACTTTTTGGCAAGCAAATCGCAATATATTTTTTTGTAATCAAATAATTTACAAATATTTATTAAACTTAATGAATGCCTCTTCAACTGCACACGATTCGCTTTTAGCATAATTTACATTTGCCAAACAAATACTTCAAAAAAATATTCACTCTTTAGTTTTGTTTGTGTTTTTATATTAGAAAAATAGCGCACTATTTTGCTTTACCTTTCCACTCGCACTTCTCCCCCAAAATTCGCGCACGTAAATTAATTCAATTTTTTATTTCGAATTGTTTTCTTTTTTCCTCGTTTTCGTATTTATTTAATTTGTATTAATTCTAATGTGCTATGTGCCTCACACACACACACGCGCGCGTGCACATCCAATTAGAATCACAACAAAACTACACATTAAATTACAACACACAAATTTTTTTTTTGTGTAAAATCGTCCGCGACCACGTTAAGTGTGAACCACCAACTCGTTGTAGATACGAAAAGCAACTGATTGTAGTGACTTGGTGCCTGGCTCGGCGCTACTTCACTGCCTGGCTAGCTGGCTAACTGACGGTCTTCTACCGTATATTCATTCATTCGCACGAGCGTTGTTCTCTGGCTCAACAACTCAACAGCGAAACAGCAAAATCAACACTCGTTGGTGAATGTAGTATTTGCATTTCGCGGCGGCAACCGAACAGCTGAACAACCGAAGTGCTGAGTAACAGCTGCTTTACGCTGCGACGCTGAGCATGCCCCAACTACGTGGGGCTAACGTATATTAGGGGCAGCGCACATTACATCGCGTTGTGATTGCATGTTGCGCGTCGGCAGCGCAGTCACTCTCACTGGCTCTGCCCACGTCACTGCCGCTGTCGCCGGTGCCAATATGCTGTTGGTGTATTGTTGAAACTGCTTCCCAACGCGTTGGCCCCAATTGATATGCTGCTGTCGTTGTTTCTGTCTTTTGGGGTGCAGTCGGTGCACAGTGTGGTCGTGAGTGTCCAAAATGCTAAAGAAACAATGGAAAATCTTAACTTGAGTCAGTTTGTATGGCAGCTATATGCTATAAAGATCCGATCCGAACAAATTCTTCGGAGATTACAACATTGTCTCAAACAAAAACCTTGCGAAACTTCGTGAAGATATCTCGTCAAATGAAAGAGCTTTCCATCCAAGCACTTGATACCGATCTTTCAGATTGTTTGGGTTTTTAGAGAGTAACTCTGAGGTACTTTCGGCAAAAACTCAACCAGAAGGTCGATAACCGCTATATTGGTTATAGTAGTGGAAGTAGATAGTATACAATTGAGAAGTTAAGTCCCCTCTAGAGGAGCAGAGACCAAACTCTATAAGTCCCTCATTTATCCCGCCCTGCTATATGGTGCAGAGGCATGGACGATGTTGACGAGCTTTACGAGTTTTCGAGGGAAAGGTTGTGCGGAAGATTTATGGTCCTTTGCGCATTGGCAGCGGGCAATACCTCAGATTATAGAACGATTAACTGTACGAACGAGGATATTGACATAGTTCCGTGAATCAATTGACAGCGGCTATGCTGATATGTCTTCCAAATGGATGAAAACACTCCAGCTCTGAGAATATTCGAGTCAGTACCCGCCGGGGGAAGCAGAGGAAGAGAAAGACATCCGTTCCGTGGACCACGTGGAAAGGACCTGGCTACACTTGAAATCTCCAATTGGCGCCAAACAGCAAAAAGGAAGAACGATGTAATGAGCATATTAGGGCAAGTAGAAGGTATACTCTTGTTGTCTAATTTCGCCATGCCTGCTCCCTAGTTTGATCTAGGTATTGGTAAACCTTTCATACAGATTTTGCAACGATTTTGCATAGCACTAAGTTCCTGCTTCTTCTTGAAACTAAAAACATCTTATCGAAACAATCAATGCTTTCTCTCGATTTCCTTACCTCCTTTTCGCCTTATTAAAGCTTTGCAAGTCAGCATGATGTTAGTAACCAATATGCCTTAGCATTACATTTACCTGTCTGCGTCTGCGATATGATTGCTCCCGCTTTGTTACCACGCGAATGCTTCTAACACCATCATTATCCGCCCTGTTTGCCGCTAAGAAAGCAGCGTAACGTCTCTTATGGTTCGCTCCTCTTCCTCCGTGTTGTTGTGTGCAATTACCGCGTTGGTGTGTAGGTGTATTGGTTGACAAACATTGCAGGCAGCATTAACACCATCAGCATCGTTGTCGCAATTACTGTTGCACTCCATTCTGATAATGCTATCAGTTTTAAGAGCATTCAATTACCGCGTCCGCGTCCTTACGCCTGGCAACAAGCAACGCACTCATTTAGTATTTATGTTTCCATGTTAAATACTTGAATAATTTACTATAATCGGCATATTTCAATTAATTTATTTATGAAAAATATTATGAATGTGTAGCTGATACTTAAAATCAATACGTGAATTACACAAGTGGATATAATATATAAAAGTAAAAATACTTCAGTGCTAAGTGTACTTAAGGACCAATATGTCTGTAGTGGCTGATAACGATTTATATTTTGCTTCCTGTATGACAATTTTTTATATATTTAAGACGTATTTTCAACTTAAAATAGTTTGCTGACAACCGACACAGAAGTCTGGTAAGTGGAATGTTAACTCAAACGGAGTGTTTGGGTTTGCTGAACTTCTACGAAGAAAATAATAAGAGCCGCTGAATTATGCAGAGATCAAAACTGGATTTAAAAGCGTGAGTGGCAGGCGATGAGTCTCTGTAAGCTGTTCGCTTAAAAATGGATCTAAATAAACTAAATGGTTTTTTTTTTTTCATCCAAAGACCGTCAACTCGGTAGCATTTCTCAAAAAGGTCTGATGTTGTGTAAATCAAAAAATGTCTTAAACAAGCGGTTTGGTAGCATTTCTCTCAGGTTCTGTATTCCTAATAAATATTTTAAATAAACTACATAAATCTTCTATCAGTAGCTTGAGAAATCATCATATAGAAAGAAAGAAATCTGAGGTAATCTGTCTGTAGTATTTTATATATTTCTGTATATTGTATATTTCTGGTTCTGGTTCTGTTTCTGTTGCAAAATAATGATTTCTGAATATTTGTTGACCGCCTTCTATACACTATTAATTGGATTTTTCTTTACCAGACTGAAGTTTGGAGCTTTGCATGATATAGAGGTTGAATTTGAAACGTACAGTGAGTTTATAAGCTCTCGGAAATATAAAATTATTATTTTTTATTAAAGTACATGTCTTCACATCAACCTTTATATCCGTTTATATTGTTTTATTAACTTTTTTCAAATTATTATTTTTTTTTTTATTAAAGTATGTATATGTCTTCTCATCAACCTTTATATCCGATTATATGGTTTTGTTAACATTTTTTTAAATTTTTGTACAAACCTTATACCACGACGTACCGGTATTCTTGGATATCCAAGCAAGATCGCTGTTCAGATCGTCCTTATCATTGCTTTCTGCTGGCGTTTAAAGCAATGATGGGTTATTGGATCTGTAACCATATTCGTGCGGGTTTTCTTTCAAACTTTGAACGCCTATTTAAGAAATGCATTTAAATTCGTATTACGCAAAGTTTTGTCCATCTGAAGCTTTAACGTTTTCTTATCTATCTGGCAATTTGTGGATTCCAACTCAAGCGCTCTTGCAACTTGTAGCCGAGCGTTGACATTTTGGAAAATTATTTTTGTGTTTACAATGAAATCACGGCTATGGAATCGTTGGAAATATTTCAGAATTAATTTTGGTAGCCAATATTATTGCGAACGCATTCAGTGAAGGTCGTGAAATATTCGAAAACTTACCTAATGCGAGTCATACATTATTCTCTGTGAATCACATCGAAAATGTTAAAAAACATTAACTGAAAATCAGCATGTTGACACGAGAGAGTTAGCAGAGAATCTCAACATCTCTCATCGATCGACTCAAGGCATTTTCGTTAAAGTTTTGGGTATAAAGCCCGTCCATGCTAGAACCGACTGCTCCGAGGGCTGGAAAAAGCGCTGGCGAATGTGCGTTTTATCGGACGAAAATTACTTCGAAGGAGATGAAATTGATTTGGAAGACTTAATAAAGTATTTAGGTTTTATAAACAAATTCATCTTACTTTTTTATCACAGTTGTACAGACTTAGCAGCCCATTTTGAAGGCGATATCTAAGAGATTTGTATTAAAATACGTGAAAATGTGTTTTTTTTGTCAGTCCGGGTCAAATTTGATTAGAAAATTATAGATTTCAAATACTTTTAGAATAGTTAGGTTATCTTCTAGTCTAACATAGCATTTTATACCCCGAATAGGATATATTAAGTTTGCCACGAAGTTTGTAACACCCAGAAGTTTGCTTCGGAGGCCCTACAAAATGTATATTTCCTACTTTTTAAAGAAAAAACACCGAAACTTCAAACTCACTGGGGAATGAGGAATTTAATTTTCGATAACTCATTCCATTATCTTGCCGTCTTGTTGAAATCAAATGTTACTGAGATCTCGAGCTTCAATTTCAGACTACAAATAGTTGGTTATCATGGCGCGATAACGTTGGACCTTCTTGGAACTTTTCTAGAGCCCATAGAGCGAAACGATATCGCTTGGGAAGGTTGAGATCGAAGGTAAAACGGCTTCACCTATTGCCAAAGAGACTATTGAAAAAAAGTATCTGAACATGTATCACCCGTTATAAATGATTACCATTAAGAGCTGTGTCGATTTACGCCTGACCGCCGTCCCTCCGTTCACTGAACAATCAGGATCAAGTGCCTGTATTGAAAACTTGTTTATTTGACAAGATATCTTTATGAAATTCGGCATGGATAATTTTATAAAACATTTGTGTAATCTCCGAAAAAATTGTTCAGATTGAATCACTATAGCATATAGCTGCCATACAAACTGACCGATTAAATTCAAGTCCTTGTATGGAAAACTTTTTTATTTGACAAGATAGCTTCATGAAATTTTGCATGAATTATTACCTAAAGCAATAATAAAATCTCCGAAGAAATTGTTCAGATCGGACCACTATAGCATATAGCTGCCATACAAACTGACCGCTCAAAATCAAGTTCTTGTAAGAAATCTTTCGTATTTGTGAAGGGTATCATAGCTTCGTTGTGACCGACGCTAACGTCGTTGCCAGTTTATTCCAATATAATCCCCTTACAACCCAATAGCAGGTATTATCTACAAATGTGCTCATATGTAGGTACACATATACCTGTATATGTAAATCATCCGCGTTTTACTCAATAAAAACTTCATTTGCTGACACTAATTGCAACTTGTCCCTTAAAAAATAAAATTCCAGAAATAATGCGTCAAGGTCATTTACTCACTTGCAAGGCTCCTCGCTTATCGCAATGTAAAAAAAAAAAACGCAGACAACAACAAGCACAACAAACCGCAGCAGTCACCTTTGTAATACGTTGCATTGACACTTAATGGCAGCGCTATCAGTAACAATAACTTCATTACGCAGCGCACAAAGTGAAAAAGCGAGGAAAGCGTAATATGGAAAAACAAAAAACGAACAAAAACAACAACAATTGAGACACTATCAGCACGCAGCAAATAAAAATAAAATCAATAACTAATTTGGTTTGCTCACTTGACTTGTTTGTTTGTTATGTTCGGTGGCGCGACCTCGACCCACTACCCGCCAGGCCACATGCCACCGCCCCTTCCACGACAGCAGCGCATCGCTGCTAATGCCGTTGCTGTTGCTATCATTTTCCAGTGTTCACTTTTGTTGTTTTTGTAACTCGCTCGATAACAATTTTTTAGCCGGCGGCGCAAAGCATCGCATGCTGCATGCCGCTGCAACAGGCCAATGCAAAACCGGCAACAACAAACATGACAACAACTCATGCAGTTAGCAGCCTTTCAACAGCAGTGGGTATCGTTATCTACCTGCTGACTGGCAGCGCTTGCTCGCCCGCCTGTCTGTCTGTCGCTCGACGGCTGCTGTTATTGCTTAGAGTTGCCTCATTGACTTGCCGACTGGCTGGCTGATTGCCTGATGTACTGACTCAGCGGCAGCAATCATTTATTTATACTTACCTAAGTGTGTTTCTGTGCTCCTGTGTGTGTGTTTGTTTGTTTATATACATATATGTGTGTGTGTGTGTGTGTGTGTGTGTGTGTGTGTGCAGCTACTTGCAATGGCTTTGTCACGCGTTGCCTGTCGCCGTTCTAGCTTTATCTGCCTGTGCGAGATTGCGTGCATGTCAACGCGCACATCTTCAGTCAACAGCAATAAGCACAATAGCAACAATAACAACAACAACATCCACAACATGCAACTAATTGCGTTACACTTTTATCAAAGTCTTGCTATTTCTTCAATCTTTGTCTCTTTGCCTGTTTGTTGTTATTTGTTGTGGTTATTGCTATTGTTATTGTTATTGCTGGCTTTGTTTTTTCGCATTCCGCTGTAGCTGGATCTTCGCTACGCTGGCAAATTCAATTTAAATTTCTATAAAGTGTTTTGATTTTATTGCCTGCACTCAAAGATAATTTATTGCTCTTTGCACTCGATAACTAAGCGCTGGGTAAGTAAGTAAGTCAAGTGTAGATCTAGATACACTTACACTTATACACATGTGAGTATGTGGCATGCATGTGTGCGCTGAAATATTTCAAACGTAATTTTATTGTGCTATAATTAGCCGTCACATTTATTCTCTGTCAATCAATTAAGCAGCAAATGCATACACAACTGAAAACAAGAAACTTAGCAGCAGAATATTCAAAGAAAATAGTTAAGTACATGTGACTCGCAGTTTTCTGTGCAGGAAAGTGACCTTATTTTATTGAAATTCTTAACCCGTTTGTTGGAATTCCTAAATACGTTTATCAGCAGCTACTTCCTTCCTTTCATATTTATTACAATTTTTCTAGAGACACTAAAAATTCCATTAGACTAGTGCAGAAGCCTTTGAAAATGGTAAACATGAAGGAAAACCATAGTAGATAGAAAACCATTGGAAACGAAAGGTAAAATAACAAGAATGAAAGGAAAAATAATTTACATACATGCGATTTGAGGTCGGAAAGAGGAAGCGGAGATGGACGTACAGGGTTTGTACGAAAAGTAATATTACTGATTTTCTACCGCCGCACTGTACTTCGCACCGACTGGGTTCGGTAGAGGGCGTTCCTAGCTAGCGAAAGAGCAACTGTTGAGAGCAACGTTCATTAGAGCAGAAATACGCGATTAAATTCTGTGTGAAACTCGGTAAATCTGCGACAGAGACGTTGGATATGATCAAGCAGGTTTACCCAGATGTTGCTTTAACAAGAAGTGGTGGAGGGCCGGGAAAAGGTCGCTGATGAAGACCGGAAGAATGACAAAATCCAAAGTGAAAACAATCCTCATCGTCTTTTTTGACAACAAAGGCATCGTCCACCATGAATTTGTTCCTTCTGGACAAATTTTACGTGGAAGTCCTCAAGAGACTCAAACGAAGGGTCAATTGGATTCGACAAGCCATCGCAACCGATTGGAAGTTACACTAGTGCTTGGAAATCGCGCTGGCAGTGTTGTATCGACACAGAAGGAGCATATTTTGAAAGTTTTTAAATAATCGTAACGATTGGTTCAATAAACTTTTTAAATCGACTCCGTTCTATCACTTTACGGACAAACCCTGTAGTTGAAATATTATGGATTAAAAACGGCTTGTCTCGATTTTCGTTAAAACTACCCACGTCAAATGTTACATTAAAATCATTAGTGTTTAGTCGACGCTTGTCTTTCTGAAGTAAATAAAGTGCATATGGCGATTTTTACGAGGAGTGAAATTATTCGACAAAGAAGTTCCATAAATTGTGTGTGAGGACTGAAATTTCTGGTGCCGAAATATTCGGAATGTTGGAAAAGGTCTTCAGTGATAATTATTTGTCGCAAGCAAGTGCTTTTGACTGGTACAAATTATTCAAAGAGGGTCGAGAAGGCGTTGACGACGAATCACGTCCAAGGTGGCCAACAACATCAACTGATGATCAACAGGTCAATAAAATACAGGAATCGGTGCTTGAGAATGAACGATTAACAATTAGAGATCTTACATCGAATATCAGCAGCATCAGTGAAAACCATCTTGAAAGATCGTTTGGGCCTATAAAAAATTGAAACAAAAAAATTTATTCCAAAATTATTAATTTTTTTTTTTAAACAGCGTCGCCTTAACGTCTGCAAAACAATGCATTCCGGCGATGAGTCTCGGGTCTATGCTTACGACCCGAAAAAAGAGACATGCAATCGGCCGAATATCGTGGCAAAGATGAGCCAAAGCTGGGAAAAGTACGTCAAAGCAGATTATGTTGACAGTTTTCTTCGATTGTTGACGTGTTGTGTACTCCCAATTCCTTCCAGCAGCCCAAATTGTCAAAAAAGAATACTATCTGAGTGTTATGCGTTGTTTGCGCGAAGCTATTCGTAAAAAGAGGCCGAAATTATGGGCCGACAACTCCTGATCTTTGCCCCACAATAATGCAATGTCGCATACTGCATGGATTCTTCATATGTTATTTGTAAAATTTTTAATCAATATTGTGCCGCAACCGCCCTCTCCTACTGATTTAGCTCCATGTGAACTCTGGCTATTCAGCGAATTCAAACGACTGCCCCGGAGAAACCCGTTTTGAGTCAATTGAAGGCATTAAATGTGAAGGCTATTCCGAAAATTGACTTTAACAACTGTTTCGAAAATTGGAAAAAAACGTTGGCACTAGTGTATTGGGACCATAGGGGATTACTTTGAAAGGGACGACATTGATTGTGTCGTCTAATAGTCGATTAAACAAATATTGGAACTCTTTTTTACCTAGGTAAACACTGGCAACCATCAACCACAGCACTTTACTATACTCACACTACGAGTAATTACGAAAGTTTCTTATTGATAAACGAAAAATGTTCCTTTTCGCCTACATACAAGTACATATGTACATAAGTATGTATGTACATATGTATATTGCAGTAACCGAAGTTGTAGTTTTTCGCGTGATTCAGTTCATTGCACTATCATGTCAGGCTGCAAAAGTGCGGGCAGCATCTTGACTCGTGCCTCATGGCTCGTGGCCTGTTGGTATCAACTGGGTTTCGCTGGTTATTTTTGACTTTGCGAAAAATTTCGCACATTTCAATTAATTATTTAAAGGCAGTTTCATTCATTTGCCGACTAATTAAAGTGTGCCGTTAAGCATGGGGAGGCGTTGACTGGATATATGTATATATATGTGTACATACATACATATGTATACGAGTATGCGTAGCTCAAGAGCGTAATTTGTAGCTGTGCGAAAGCCGGTAATGTTTTCCTGCATTGAAGTCACTTTAGTGAACTTCAGATACGGTTTAAACCAGTACAAATAGCAGGCAGGGTAATGAACGCATAGTTGCTTATCTATATCTAGTATTAATCAGCGTCTTGAAGATATTTGATGTTTCATTTAAAGCTATTAAGTAAATAAACTAAATTCGCATGGTCAGTGACTTGCTATATGGAAGGAATATATACATGCATACATGCATACATACAGCATATTCATATTAGGGTGGGTCAAAAGAAGGAATTTTCTTATATACGCACATTAGAAAGTCTAAAATATTTTTAGTTCGCTTCGTACTCAGAAAATTTCTTGATAGACACCTCCGAGAAGGATTTCCAAGTATGTGCTCTTAATATGCATATTAGGGTGGGTCAAAAATATCTAATGTTTTTTTTTGCTTCATATTTTGAAAATTGGTTGATAGACCAATAGATAGAGGTGTGTCAAAAAAATTTAATATTTTATTTTTTGACCTTTTTTGAAGAGCATTTTAATTGAATAAAACGAAATATTTTTTCAAGTAGTTGGAAATGAAATATACGATTTTTTTAACTGATAGTAAGAAAAAAATAGAAACCGTTAGGTAAAAGACCCTCCCCTTACAATAAGGAGCTTATATGTATTTGGATATGTCTATCAACCAATTTTTCAGAGTACGAAGCGGAAAAAAGCAATTTTTGACCCACCCTAATGTATAAATATGACTGTTTGATTGGAATACATATTTACTACAGCATTTAAAATTTTTCAGAGTACGAAGTGGGAAAATATTTCTTTGACCCACCCTAATGTCTGATTATAATACATATTTTTATAAGAGGTTATATTTACTAGAATATTTAGAAAAAAAAAATCGAATTTTTTTGCTTATGTCTGTACATTAGAGCGGTTTGATTTTCAGGCGCCAAAACATGGAAACCCACCCTAATGTATTGATATGAGTGTCTGATTGTAATACATATTTACTGCAGCGTTTCCAATTTTTCAAAGTAGGAAAAGGGAAAAAATTTTTTTGTTGACCCACCCTAATGCTTAAATATGACTTTCTGATTACAATGCATATTTTTTATAAAAGGTTATATATACTAGTATATTCAGAAAAAAATCTACTTTTTTTCTTATACATATGAGAGCCAAAAAACGGAAAAAATCACTTACAAAAAAATGTTCTACGGATGTTTCTGACCAATTTTGTCTAAGAGACTATGTGTCCAAAACTGCTTCAAGCCAGTTTTAAGGTGAAATTTTGAAGTATCATTAAAATTTGTTCGTCACTTTTTGAGATATCCGAACGAAAATTCGTAGGTGGATTTTGATATTCTTTTTGCCCTTTGTCAAAATCAAATAAAACGATTCATCAGATTTGTTAAGTTTCGGCTTAAAAATCGCTGGCTCGAAACCAGCTTTAGACTTATAATCTCTTGGGCAAGGTTGCTAGGAATAGTCCCTAGAACATTTCTCAGCGACCCGCTCTAATGTACATATTTTTGAAAGTATTATCCGTTCGACTTGATATTTTCACACGACTTTCTTAGATATATTTATCACAAAATCATCGAAAGAATAAGATCATTGATAACAATTTCGATTTTTACCTTGACTCTGAAGTGTAAAAAAAAACTTATAGAAACCGCCATTTTCTCAAAAATAAAAATTTTCACAAGTCCTAACATTATCTGTGTTTTTCTATAACAATTCTAAATATAATATTTATGGTTTAGAATTAATTTTAAACACAAATATCTTTCTCACCGCCAGGCACTTCCCTTCGGAGGAGATCTTTTTGGAGATCGGCTAGGGTATAAAGAAAATACAAATTTTTTCAATTAATAGACGAATATTAAAGTAAATAATATACACTAAATTTATATTATTTTTATTTATTTATGCAATAAAATTTTTCAACAAAAAGATAAATTTCAAAACAGGCATTTTTTCTGATTTGCAAGCGGTTATAAACCCTTAAAGCACTTTGCATACCTACAAACACACATATATATACATTTATATACATTCATATACCTAAGTATATATGTACATACGTAAATTAAATATAAGGTATACATACATATACATAGCTTTGTGCACATAATCAAATTAATAGTTATTGAGTTCACACTTGGCACCCAGGCTATAAATAAATCTCAAATCTCCAGCAGACAAACACATAACCATAAAACACAAAGTGAGGGAAGGAGACCAAGCATGCTCCCAAGTATTCTAAGTAACGGGAGCGCACAGCCCAGGAGACAAATTATATACTATAAGTAAGTATGTGCTTACATACAAAAGTACAAAGTTTTCAGTTTCATTGGCGTGGGGCACATCAGTTGGCCGCGTTTGGTGTCAAGCAATTTATTTTAAATCTGAAATATGAAGCGTCTGCATAAATATTACCAAACACCTTTAAATGCTTTTTTGGGGGTCCGGCCCACAAGTGCGTGCCGCGAAGTGGAGCGCTGCAGCTGAACACATACGCACATACTTATGTATGTAGAGTATATGTATAAGTATAGTGAGCTCCCCAATGCTGCGCGCTAATGCCGCATCCTTAGCGCAAGAGTGCTGCCTTTAATGTTACAGCTCATCTGCATGATTTCGAGTGCCTTCTGCTTGGTGACGAAGGCAATGCTCTTGATGATGATGGTGTTGGTGATGATGTTGCTGTTCATTATCGTTTTTGTAAATGACATTGTAGTTGAAGAAATTTAGAAATCTTGTTGGCGCTGCTGCCGACATCAACGATGCTTGACAATATTGCAGGAATAGATTATAACCCAGCAGCAAAATGCGGAAGTATAGGATTTTTTAGAGTGCTTTTCAAGGAAATGATTATTATTTTTTGTGGATTTTTAATACTTAATTTAAATATTAATTATTAAATTTTAAATGTTTAAAAAAATAATAATTTTCAAAAATATAAAAAAAAAATATTTTCCAAAAATTGTATAAATTATCATAATATTAAATATTACAAAAAAAAAATAGTTTTCCAAATTAAAAAAAAAAATTAAAAAAATTTTTGATTTTAATAAAATTAAATTTTATAAATAACTCATAAATTAATTTTCATAATTTTTTCATAATATGAATTTTGTACTCATATACATACAATGACCATTTTTCCATAAAAAAAATTAAAGTTTAGTGCTGGTTTGGTCTTATTTAAAAACGCAAAAGTATCAAATATGCACAGAGTTTACTTTCTTTCTCTCGTCAGATCTTAAAATTTATAATGAATGAAATATTATAAAGCAGTGAAATTTATAAAAAGTAATTAAAAAAAAATTTAAAAAAATAATACACAAAGACATGATTGTTCACTTTTTTTGTGTAAATTTAGCAACACCAAATTATTTTAAAGAGACTTTGAAATGCTATCAACCAAGTTATAAATATACCTCTTTCAAACTAGTTCGTTAAGGACCAATCTAAAGTTCTTTTTAGTAAGTCACTTTTGTTGTGTCAAAATTTAGCAACAAGGAGTTATTTTGAAGAGACTTTGAAATGGTAGCGACCTAGTTACAAATATACCACTTTCAAACTAGTTCCTTAAGGACCAGTATGCACTTCTCATTAGTATTTTACTGTTGTTTTGGCCAAACACCAAGTTATTTTGAAGGGACTTTGCAATGATATCGAACTAATTACAAATATACTACTTTCAAACTAGTTCTTTAAGGACCAATCTACAGTTCTACTTAATAGATGTTGAAAAAAACGTTTTCTTTTACTTTTTAATGACAGATAACCTTCCTAATGACTAAATCCAAATTCATAATGGCTAAAAAATGCCAAATCATCACCCTGGAGTCCCGTTACCTTTTTACTTTTCAAAAAACAAGTTAAATAAAAATTTGTTTATATCAATTCCACGAAAATTTTAGTGTAACAGAGTCAAAATGTGGACTAATTTGAGACGATAGGTTTCTTATCTATGAATGTTTATAACTTAGGTTATGTTTTGCTAAAAATTCTTAACAATTTTTAGCAACTAGTTTCACAACTGGTCTGATAAAAACTAGTTAAAATGTGCAACAACTTAAAAATTAATTCCCACCATAGTTTTTTTATCAAAAAAAGTCATTCAATCAATAATTTTTAGCAACTAGTTCCCCAACTGGGCTGATAAAAACTAGTTAAAATGTGCTACAACTTAAAAATTTAGTTTATTTAAAAAAAAAAAACATTTTCTCAATAATTTTTAACAACCAGTTCCACAACTGGTCCGATGAAAACTAGTCCAATTGTGCAACATTTCGCTTTAGCGCAACATTGTACTAAAGGCATGCACATTTGCATCAAAGCGCAACAGCGTCAACTATATTTTGTACACCACACACCGGAACGAATCACATTAGACGAAGGCTGTTGCTGCTGGTTCCGACGCTGTCACTTCTGCGACGCTTATGCTAAACACAACTGACGTGCAAGACGCTGCATAAACGCTATGCTGGAGCAAGATACATATGTATATACATGTATATTTCGTATATTACATAAGTATGTATTCGTGTATGTATATATTATATATACTCGTATTTCTGTGTGTTCGCAGTTGAAGATCAGCATCTGCTTAAACACACTGGCTGAGCTTAGCACCGGCAGCGCTGTCACTTTGCACTCCCAAATCACGCATTTGCTGAAAAATATGCAACTCAGTATGTACGTGAGTGTGTTCGAAATTCTCTAAGTGTAGTTGTGTGTTTACGCCGTTTTCCATTTAGGATTCTCCCTGCAGTTGAATCTTGTTGATGCTTCTGTAGCGTTTATGTCGCTTTTGAGTGCAATAAGTGTATCTGTTGCTGTTTTAACACACACAAGCGAACCTACAAACACAAAAACACACATATATATATATGTATATATATGCATACATTGTTTTATTATTATTGTTTTTTATTGTAATGTAGTTGGATTTGGCAGCAGCGGGACACACGCTGTGATTTGATTTTATGCTTTTGATATTTCTTATTGGAATATGTGTGCCTCTGTGCATGTGTGTGTGCCTGTGTATACTCCCATATGAGCGTATTTATTATGAGTGCTTGCAGGATTTGTTTTTACCCCACTGAGTGGGTTCATCGTTTGATGTTGTCTGCTTGACTCGCTCGATTTAACGGGTGATTTTTTTAAAAGCTTGATAACTTTTTTAAAAAAAAAAACGCATAAAATTTGCAAAATCTCATCGGTTCTTTATTTGAAACGTTAGATTGGTTCATGACATTTACTTTTTTAAGATAATTTCATTTAAATGTTGACCGCGGCTGCGTCTTAGGTGGTCCATTCGGAAAGTCCAATTTTGGGGAACTTTTTCGAGCATTTCGGCCGGAATAGCCCGAATTTCTTCGGAAATGTTGTCTTCCAAAGCTGGAATAGTTGCTGGCTTATTTCTGTAGACTTTAGACTTGACGTAGCCCCACAAAAAATAGTCTAAAGGCGTTAAATCGCATGATCTTGGTGGCCAACTTACGGGGCCATTTCTTGAGATGAATTGTTGTCCGAAGTTTTCCCTCAAAATGGCCATAGAATCGCGAGCTGTGTGGCATGTAGCGCCATCTTGTTGAAACCACATGTCAACCAAGTTCAGTTCTTCCATTTTTGGCAACAAAAAGTTTGTTAGCATCGAACGATAGCGATCGCCATTCACCGTAACGTTGCGTCCAACAGCATCTTTGAAAAAATACGGTCCAATGATTCCACCAGCGTACAAACCACACCAAACAGTGCATTTTTCGGGATGCATGGGCAGTTCTTGAACGGCTTCTGGTTGCTCTTCACCCCAAATGCGGCAATTTTGCTTATTTACGTAGCCATTCAACCAGAAATGAGCCTCATCGCTCATCGGACACGGACGCGAAACACATTTCGAACCGAACACTGATTTTGGTAATAAAATTCAATGATTTGCAAGCGTTGCTCGTTAGTAAGTCTATTCATGATGAAATGTCAAAGCATACTGAGCATCTTTCTCTTTGACACCATGTCTGACATCCCACGTGATCTGTCAAATACTACTGCATGAAAATCCTAACCTAAAAAAAAATCACCCGTTATTTATTTTTTATTAACACAAGCTGCCGCATTCGCATGTGCAGTGCTTTAAATTTAGTGGATATTTTGTTTAAGTTACCAAAAATATTAACAGTTATTACAGTAAGCAGGCTAATACTCAACATCATAACTTGGAAGTGAAAGAAGCATGAGATTATAACTGTTTTGCACAAAGTAATGTAAGGGTGGAAGAGCAGTGAGTAGGGAGAATAGAAGCAAGATAGGGAAGCAATCCTTGAGATCTGGCAAAATTTAAAAGGGTTTTTTTGGAAAAGGATAAAGGTTATGGTAGCTAGTGATCCGATCTGAGCTATTTGTACGTCTATTCTAGCGTTGCCTTAAACTTTTCCAAATTTTGTGATGATATCAAGACAAATTAAAAGGTTTTCCATACAAAGACTTAATTTTTTCGATTAGTTTATAAGGCAGCTTCTTGCAGAGAAAAGAAGGTGTTCCAAATTTTAACTCAACATCTTATAAACTGAGGAACTATTTCGTAATAGTAACTTGGGCCGACAACACATTACATTTGGATGAAATTTTAATAACTCCAAGCAAGGTAGAGAACTCTGCTAATGATTTTGCGAATTTCCCGCCAGGTGGCAGACATGAATAAAGTCAAGACGTAAACCACAAAATTAATGTTTTCGTAATATAAGAAAAATAGAATGGACTTATATTCTTCATATATAAAAATAATAATATAATATAAAAGAATAATAATATAAAAGAAGCATATCTGAAAAAAAAAAAATAATAATAATTTAAATAGTTAGCAAAAAAGAGTTGCCAGAGTCGCCAAATTTGTGAATACAGCATAAATTTTCAATTTTATTGTCCAAAACTATTAATAAACGAAAATTTTGATAAATTTATATTAATTCAACTTTAAATTTTAATTTAATCACTAAAAAATAAACTAAGAAAAAATTAAAAAAACAAATCTTTCGCTAATTACCACATATTATCGAAGCATTACTACGAGGTAATATACAATATTTGACATTGTATAAAAATACTAAAACACAAATTATTAAGAAAAAATAATTTGAAGCAAAAAAAATTAATAAAAATAAAATATTAACGAAAAATAATTTTTAGAAATATATATAAAAAAAAATTTTACAAAAAACTAAACAAAAATGATTAAGAAAAAATGATTTAAAAAAATATATATTTACAACAAAGTAATACAAAAAACTAACATTAAAAAAATTTTTTACAAAAGATAATTAAAGAATTAATATGAAAAAATAATTTGGAATAGAAATACATATATTGAAAAAGTTTTCAAAAAAATAACACCAAAATTATTTTCAAAAACAAATGGTAATAAATAAAATCATTAAAAAATAATAATTTGAATCAAAAAAATTTAAAAAAAAATTTGAACGAAAAAAAAAAATAAAAATATATTAAGAAAAAATTTATATATTTACATAAAAGTAATACAAAAAACCAATACTAAAAAAATTATAAAGGAATTAATATGAAAAAATAATTTCAAATAAACAAATAATATTTTCAAAAAAAAAACAATAAAAAAATTATTAAGAAAACATAATTTGAAATAAAAAAAATTTCCAAAAAAGTTGGAATAAATACAACAAAACATAAAAACAAATAATAAGAAAAAATAATAAATTTGAATATAGTTTGAACCAAAAAATATATAAAAAAATATATAAGGGAAAAATATTTTGAATAAAACAAAATTATAAACAAATAATAAAACAAAAATTATTTCCAAGATATATTTCCAAAAAAATTTTAAATAAAATATACTAAAAAAAACATTAATAAATTTGAAATAAAAAAATAAATACAAAAAATAATTTGGACTATAAAAATCTAAAATGTATGTACAAAAAAATAAAACAAAAGTTAAAAAAAAACATTAAGAAAACATAATTTGAAATAAAAAAAAATACAAAAAATAATTTGGACTATAAAAAACAAAATGTATATTTCCAAGACAAATTTCCAAAAAAAAATTTAAATAAAATATTATAAACAACAAATATTAAAAAATAATAATTAATTTGAAATAAAAAAAAATATTACAAAAACTAATTTGGACTATAAAAAACAAAAATATATATACGAAAAAATAAAAAAAAATTAAACAAAATATTAAGAAAAAGTAGTTTGAAATAAAAAAAAATTATATATATTAAAAGCTATTAAAATTATTAATAAAACAACAGAATAATTGTTTACAAAACATAATTTCGAATGAAAACATAAAAACAATATATATCCAAAAAAGTACACAAATTATTTAGAGAAAACAACAATGAAAAATTAATAAGAAAAAATAATGTGAAAAATATGTACAAAAAATAATGCAAAAACGATTTATAAAACAAAAATATAATAAATAATATTTAAAAAGATAATTTGGAAATAAATAACATAATATAATAAACAAATATTTACAAAAACATTATATAAAAATTATTCAAAAATAAAAAATTATTAAGAAATAATACATAATTTGGCATAAAAAAACTATATTTATAAAATAAAATTTTTAATAAAAGAAGCGATTTTCAAAAAGAAAAATAATTGTGTAAAATATCAAAATATAAAATTTTTATTATTTTTATAATTTTATATTTATACAAACCTAATACTTACCTCCCCAAAATCAGGCATAATAAACTAGCTCCGAAGCTTTTCAAAATGGTAAGAATCCTATTAATATTAAAACTCCCATTAAGCTGAAACCCATTACTAGCGAAACATAAAATAACAAAAATGAAAGGAAAAATAATTTACGTGCGATCTTTAGTGGCAAAGAGGAAAGGTAGGGACATGGTTGAATTTATAATCTCTATTTCCGGTAACTCTCAAATTTCGTGAAAGAAAAAAATTGTTTGTACAAATTAAATGAAAAAGTCCGAAAAGCTGAATTTCTCATATAAATTTTGAGGTTATGCTAATGAGTATTAATACAAAAATGGCGAATCTTTTTATTTTTCCTTACTGCTTTGCTATTTTATCTTGCCCTTTTATAGGGTTTCAGCCCACGATGATTTTTTTTTTTTTTTTTTTTGTTTTTGTTTTTATAGTTTTTTTTTGCTTCTGTTATTTGTTTTTTTTTTATTTCTATCTTCACTTTTCAAAAATTACCCACCCCGGTCTATAAATAAAACAATTATATAATTATGATACATATAAAGTGACACTTTATTTTTGAATAGAAATTCATTTAAATTATTTCTATTATGCATGTCTGTATGTATGTATGTAAGTAATAATGTAAACACACCACAAAATTGATTTGCTTGAATTTTTGTTTAAATTTTACCGAAAATGTTCATGACAGCTTACTTTCGTATATACAATGTGATGAGTGTTAGATAACAACAATAAAGTGACCTTTGGATAATATTTATAAATTATTTATTTACTTTAAGGTGCTGTTAGGAAAATGATAGTCAAGTTACAGGACGTTTAGTGAAGGTCACACGAAGTATACAGCTTATTTATTTTTTCTTTTAGACATTGAAACTGATTTTCACGTATTATTGTATGCAAATAGATGCACATATGCATAAATATATGTGTAATATATAAAACTGTGTTACAAAAATTGTAAATAACTTGAAATAATTATTTTTTTTAATGAAAATTACTTTTAAAAAATTGTAAATAACTTAAAATTTTTTGACCTTAACCTCTTTTAAAAATTTTTTCGAACTAATTGGAAAAAAAAATTTGAAATTAAAAATTTGCAAGGAAAATATAATTTTTTAATATGAACTTCTCATTTATTTTGTTTTTATATTTTTATGTCGAAGAAATTTTTCGAAAAAAAAATAAAGCTCACAACATTAATATTCGAACAAAAATCGAAGCAAATACACTTAATATTTGGTGTTTAATTAGTAAAAAGTCTGATTATGCTATTATTTACAGTTTTAATAAGCGATCAAGCTGTCTTCACATCTAGATTTCAGAATTCATATCGAAATTACTTTAATATTAAATACTTTGGGTCTCTCAAAACTTATGTAAGTTACTTATTCGACATTTTTTCATAATTTTTTTCATATAATTTTCAATATTGTGCCAATGTAGCTAAAGTAGTGTAAATGTTCCAAATATTTATATATAATGTTATGTGCTACTCAAATTTAATGGATACGTATTTGTAAGTTCGCCTATAATTATTATAAGACTTCTCTTCAATTTTATTTTATTTTTTTTTTTTTTTTTTTGTTTAAGCTGCACTCAATTCATTATAAGGTACCAATGTGTTAATTTTATGCCTTTCTAATAGTATTCATAGTACTAAGCACATATGTATATAAGTATTTTTACATAAACAATCCAATGAAAATTACTTCAAAAATGATTTTTACAAAATTTTCAAATTCAAAAGTAATTTTGTTTAATTAAAAATTCAAAAAATACCTAATAGTTATACATTTCTAATAAAACATGCTTAATCACCACTAAAATCATAAAATGTTGCCTACATTAAGGGGCAACTTCTGTCAAATTCAAATAGCGCATATCCGTTTCCGCTCTGGGTGCAAAGAAGCGTATAACTATTGAAATTAAAGTTTTCAATTTTCAGTTAAAAAATCAGCAGTGCCAAGTCAAACATTTTAATGCAGAATTTTTGCTTAAGCGATGAAGCAAGCTATGAAATTATGAAAAAAAGTTTTCACTTCCGTTTTGACAAAAATGTTTAACAAAATCTGAAAAATTCATCATATGTCACGCTAAAGTGGATTTTTTTGAACCGCCAGTTGCAAGCCAGTAAAAATTTTATAACGAAAATGTTTGGAGCTAACTTGCAGTAATTTCAAAATCGCAGATCCAGCCATGTTCGCAGTGGGCGCAAAGGAGTGGAGAAAAAAATTGTCTGTAAAAAGAAATATCTGCAAAACTCGTTTTTTTTTCGGCCTTCTTACTACATATAACCCCTTAAGGTAGTAGTCTGGTAACTTATGCCTATTTTCATGACTTCTTTGGAGGGTGGTTTTTCATAGGCAAATAAAAATGAATTATCTTGAAAATATTAAAAAAAAATTTATTTGAAAAAATTTAATACTTTATTACTATTATTATTGTCACTCGAAGTTGGAACCTCAAAAAAAATGCACGTGGGTGGCCTGGGTGATTTTGGCTCTTGATGTTATCTGAAATCAAATATTCTTGTTTATTCTTAATATATGGACATGTCATTCTGGTCGGAACTACTGAAGTTAAATTTCGATGGTAAATAACAAAATGGCGGACTTTGGAAAAAAAGTCTTTATATTTTAGCAAAGAAAGGGTTGTAAAATAAAAAGTTAGGGGTGAAAAAAAATTCTCGTTGGTACCGACGAGAACTATAAGTGTGTAGAACAGCCTGTTAAAATTTGAAAGCAATCGGTTCAGTAGAAAAAAGTAAGTATTCGGGCCGACCAGAAAAACAATGTTTTGAGAAAAACGCGTTTAAAGTTCAATAACTACGAGAGAGAGGACTCCGAGCAGCTCTAGGAAACTCGTTATAACTCCCGAAATGTTTCGAATTTCTGTCTGAAATTTTTATATTCTCAAGACATTGCACTTTTAAACTAAGCAAAAAAAGTTTCGATTTACCAGACCACTGCCTTAATGCAGACTTATTGCCATAGCGTTGGCTCAGAAATAGAATATGTAATTTTTATTTTCTTGTATTTGGTTTTAGTTTATTTTATTATAGTTACAAAAGTGGCAACAGTAATCACCTCAACGAGAGCATATTTTTGAGGTTATTAAAGCAATTTGTAAAGATCTTTTCAACAGTTTTAAATTTGCTACAACAAAATTTGACTAAATTTGATATTCGCTGATATAATTACGCCTTTAAATTATTTCTACAAAACATGCTGAACTTTTATAAGTTCAAACTAATAGAAATTATACTTTTTAACGGTATAAAAAATATAAACAATATTATTAGGAACACCAAAGCAAACACTTGCGTGTTATTTACTGTTTCTTTAATTAATCAAAATGCTTATAATATTTTCCACTTTTTTGTTTTATGTGCCTTCTCAATTATAGAATTTTTCAACTTTCTTCGACAATTTTTTTATTTTACAATTTTTTACTTTTTTTATTTGTGTGAATATTAATTTATTTTTTACATTTTGTCTTACTTATAATTTTAGTTATTTTACAAGCATATTTATTATACACAAATTAAGAAAAACAATTTACTAGTTAAGTATAACGGTTAATAATTAAAGTCATATGTCAGTTATCGGTTTAGTAATACACACAATAGTAATCATAATTATAATTATAATGCCACCTTTAAATGTTGCTGCCACATTGACGGCATTTTGACTGCATAATGCTTCCACTTCTACGCCAATAAAGAAGAAAGCTTTCACTTTCTACTTGTTCATTATATTTATGCTGTTCATTATGCATGACTCTTCACTTTTCCTCTTTGGCTTAGACTAATATTATATAAATAGAATAAAGTTTGCTCTTATTATGCTAGATTTGAACTTAGTATGCTAAAAATGTGTGTTTTTGTTAAGCTTCTGATTTTCAATAAAATGTTATCTTTTCACAGTTAGTTTGCTTGAATATTTCGCATAATTTTTGTTTGAATACATTTATATGATGGTTGACGTTTAAATAGACTTTTGACAGCTGCTTTGGCTGTCGAAAAGGTGCTTGTTCTTTTTTTGACTATTTTTGGCCATTTGTGTGGGGGATTTGAAAACAATTTCAACAATTTTTGGCCATTTGTGTTAGGGATTTGAAAACAATTTTTTTTTTAAATACACTACAGTAGAATTTGTAAGCTATTTTTCTTTAAATACTAGCTAGTATTTTGTGTGATATTTTTCGTATGGTTGAAATTTTAATAATGTTTCGGCGAATTGAAAAATGTGCTTTGTTTGGGTCGCACATAAGCCTTTTCGAGTTGTGTAACACCACAATCCCTTGTGTGACTGTTTCCACCGCATCCACTTTGCTTGCACTCTGCAATGATCTTCATCGTTAACAGTTTTACTCTAACACAGCGTATGCTTCTTCCTCATTTGTTATAGTCTCCTCCATAACCAGTGCAAGTTTTTGTGTAGTTTCATGCGCTTAGTTGCCCTCCGGTTTCGGCAAATTCGTGTCGTACGCGCGTATAACGACGGATTGTGGCACTGCACCACCTTCCTCTTGGGAGAAAGCGTAACCGTCTATATTAAATGGTGAAAAAAAGAATAATATCAATATTGTTTGCATAAGAGATTTGAAGTTCGCAAGAGATTCCAAAGAAATTTCAAATTTATAATACTTCAAACACATTTTAAAACATAGAAATTTTGGAAGTTTAACTTTGAAACTAAAATCTTACAAAGTCACAATTTTCTAAGGATTAAGAAAAAATCACTGAATTAATTCCCCATAGTTCTAATAGAATTTCTAGTCTAATCATGGTTATCTGACTAGCATATAAAGTAAATACTTCTCTGAAAATATTGTTACCTGTCTTTTTAGTTGATATACTAAGAACCGGATACAATAAGTTTCTCTAAGTGAAACTTCCTTTCATAAACTTTTCTATACCATCCAAGCTTTTAATTGAGCTAATTTCACTTCCTCTCTGTTTTCTATGTTTATCATGCGAACAAAAATATATTTTTGGTAATTTCACTAAGTGAAAGCTTCCCTTCGTAAACTTTCACATGTTATCCAAAAATTTATTTCAGCAAAATTTTCTACTTCTCGGTTTTCTATCTAAATATAATTTGCTTTCGTAAGCTTTCATATATTATCCGAGCTTTTAATTAAGCTAAATTTATTTCATCTTTCTTTTCTATGTTTATCGTTTGATAAAAATATATCTTTATCAAATTCACTGAGTGAAAGCTTCTTTTCGTACGCTTTCACATATCATCCAAACTTTTAAGTGAACTAAATTTATTTCTTCTCAGTTTTCTACTATGTAAAACGTTTGATAAAAATATATCTTTAGCAATTTCACTAAGTGAAAGCTTCTTTTCGTATTTTCTTTCATATTTTTTTTAAGTTTTCAAGTAAGCTAAACTTTTTCTTTTATGTTTTCTATGGATTTCGTTTGATAAAAATATATCTTTAGCAATTTCACTAAGTGAAAGCTTCTTTTCATAAGCTTTCATATATTCATAAACTTTCTTATATTATTCAAGCTTTTAACTGAACACTATTTCTTTCGTCTCTGGTTTTTAATAAATATTTTGGCAAAAAAAGAATTAAAATATGTTTCAAAAATCTACAGTCCCTCTCATAGTATGTACATTTACTAAATATTCAAATTTTTAACAAATAACGAATATTTTTAATCTTTCTTACATTTTTCTGTAAAGCTTTTATCTATTTTGTCTCAATTGGCTTCATAATCAGCTTTCGTTAGAAGCTTTTACTGGATTGCTATTCCTCGTAGCTTTTAATGTATTAGAGAGCTTTCATTTTTTATGTGAGCTTTTAAAAGCAAAAATAAGTCCCGCTATTTTTACTAAAAAGTTATCAAATAAAAATTTCTTTGGAATCTGGACTATAACATAACTCTTAAAATATAATTGTATATCCAATATTTGAGTGAGTTGTGTTGTGCTGTCGACGCCTGAGCATGATTGGGGTTGATTGTAAGTCTTTTTTAATGAAAATGTTGTGTTTACAATAATTACCATATATGATGTAGAGTATATTATTAGTTTACGAATGTATGTTTATATATACAATTTGTGTTAAACGTGAGTGTTCAAAGTGCTAAGTTTACTTTTATTTTGTAAAAATGTATCAAGAATTTATGAAAAGATGATTTCTGTAAAAAAATTCGTAGTGTTACCTCAGGGTATTCAAATCTCAAACAAAATACTGAGCTGAGTTTTCAACCTACTCCTATAAATATTTAAAATAATAAAAAAAACAAAAAAAAACACATGAAAGCTCAATGCTTTTGGTAGCGCTTTCATATGTTAAGAACCGCGCTATTGAACGAGTGAAAGCTCACTAGTGCTATTTGCGGCAAAAACTTTTAACTGAAAGCTTTCTTTGAGCCTTGAGCCTTCAAAATTTGATTATATCCTGACAAAACATTTGTTTGACAGCAATAATAATTTTTTTTTCATCTTTTCATCATCAACAAATTAATTGTGGGCGTGAACTTGGCGCAGGCTTCTAATCATAGGCCTTTGAATTAATAAATGCATAATTGATAAGAAAGGACACGGAAAACTATGCCGTTGGAGGTGCACAGCTGCAGAAAATTTAGGGGTTGCTCAAGAGTCAAGGCAAAAAGTCATTAGCCATAGTTGGGCGGACCGAATGGGACAACATATCACAGCGCTTTTTATACCTTAGCGATATCAAGAACTAATGACAAAATATATATTTTTTTTTGTTTAATGCAATATTTAATATATATATACATATATATACATATATTAATGAAGATATGTGAAAAAAACTCCTTAACTATTCAGTCAAGTAATTATTGAGCCATCAATCTTTCAGTAACTTACACAACCCTTTGCGCTATAATCTATTAAGCCACCTGCAGTGTCGACAATGAAGTTTCATAACAAATAGTTACCCAGAAAACATTATTGCGGAGTATTTAAAAATAGTTGGTATCCTTAACTTAAAGATCTTAGCTTTAAATGCTGATTTTTCATAAACTCAAAAGTAGCTTGCCGTAGATAAAATCTTTCTCGTGACGAAACAGCAGAGTGATAAAAAATACTTAGTTTAATCAAAGATTTCACTCGAAGTTTTAGGAACAAAGCTTTACCTGAAATGCTTTAAAGGGAAGTGGAGATTCATAATTTAATTTTTTTGCCACTTAAAAATCTCAAAATTGATTTTGGCATTTTTAAATATTTTTGTTTAAGCAAAACGCATGAGAAATATATTGTAATTCTCGAAAGATACCACAAACTTTTAAGTAGGTTGCTAGCATGGCTGTCTGACTAAAACTTTTACTCGCAAACGAAATTTAATTCTTGAAAACAAATACAAATTTTCAAAAGCTTCTTGAGACTCGTGCTATAAATTCTCTGGATACTTACAAGTTCTCTTCCACTTCAGTTTTTAACATAATAAACTCAACATTTTACACGAGAACAATTTTCTCCATACAACAAAGTAACTTCTCAAACCAGTCTTCGCGGAATCGTTTTAAAATTTAGTGGCTCGCACTTTCCTTTATGAAAAATTTGTCTTTGTTCGTTCTTTCGACATTGATTTCAACATTTTTTTAACAAACTTCTGCTGGTATTTTTTTAATATTTCTTTTATTATACATACATAGATTTCAAGTATTTTCAACATTTTTTAAGAGAGATTAAGTTTTGCTGATTCGAGGGTACTACTCTATGAACAGCAGACAGTGAAAGAGGTATCAATAACGAGGTCACAATGTCTATTAAAATTCGCCTCAAGCACAAACATCTTCAAGGCACCTCAGTAATAGGTCATAGACCTCACAACTGAACTCCAGCTGGCATTGAAAAGAACCGAAACTGGTCTATGCGTGACTACCAGATTAACCTAACCTAAGTAATGCTGAGAGTTCTTACATTTTTGCTTGCTGGTTAGTGTTCATCGGTGATGAAGTAAAATTTGTACAGTAGAATCACGCTGACTGGCCAATACTTTAATTGAATGAACATTTATTGCATTTTTCTGAATTTTTCCATTTCATTTGTTGTTGCATATTAAATATTGCTTTTACTTGCACTGTCCTCACTCTTCTAGCAAATTTTTCATTATTTTATTAACTTCATATTTTCCCAATTTTGAAGCAATTTCGTCACGGTGATTAAAGCTAAAGCTAGTTCCAACTGCTGGCGTATACCTACCTACCTCCCTATATATCTAGAAATCTTTTTGAGCTATGTTGTGGCTATCGTGAAACATACAAACTTGCCTCAACCACAAGGGAAACCCATCGTAGAGACACTGTTTTATGTTATACACCACAAAAAATGTTGTTAATTTTTCATAGGTTTTAGTGTATTTGTACTCACGCGACAGTTCTAGTTCCGTTTCGACTCTGGTATTGGCACGACGCGTAAAAACGCTACGCAGCAGCCTCGCTGTTTCACTGAGTCTGTCGTTCGTATGCATATATTTTTTTTGGTTTTTGAGTTAGCGTATATTTGGGTATTTTTTTAACAAATCAGCGTTGTGAATTCAAGTGAGCGGTTGATTGTTGTTGTTTTATATGAGAAAAGAAGGTAAATAAATAGGCGAAGGCAAACATTTATGTGATTAACAAGGATTATTAGTAAGAGAGGAGCTTTTTTTTAACTCGTACTGATATTGGTTGATTTTCTCGGTCAAAAAGGAACGCGCCAATTTAATTTTGAATTGTCAGTAGAGGAAGATAAGGAGTTGTTAAAATAAAAATACTGCTTTGAAGTGTCTACGCCAAGGAAAGGAATGATTGATTACTGTTCTAAAATTATTTAAATTAATTTTTTCTAACTAAAATTCTAATATACTAATTAGCAGAGCATACAACGGTTATACATACATATATAAGTATATGTAAGACTATAATTTTAAGAGTGAGCTAGCAGAATTTAACTGAATATGAAACTAGCAACTGAATTTTCTAAAATATTTGAAAAAAGATGTTTTTTAATTTATTGTAAAAAATTATAAAATTTGAAAAAAAAAAATTAAAAAATTTAACATATTTATTAAAAAAAAAATTAAAAAATTTAACATTTTTAATTTTTTAATTTTTTTTTTCAAGTTTTTTAATTTTGAAATTTAAACTTTTAACATTTCCTTAATTTTGTTTCTTTACAAAAATTTTAAAATTAAAAAAAATTCAAATTTTCATTAAATTTAAATATTTAAATTTTTAAAATTAATCAATTTTTTTTTTACTTTCCAATTTCTATTTTGTGTATATTTATTATTAAAATTTTAATTTTTTTTATTAAAAAGTAAAAAAAATTAATTATTGAAAAAAAAAAAAATTTAATTTTTGTAAAACTTTAATTTTTAAAAATGTTTGACTTTATTTCACCCTACAATCTTATTTCGCTTTTCGTAAAATTTGAGTTATTAAAAGTTTTAAACTTTTTTCCTTTTGTAAAACTTTCCATGTGTAAATATGTATATGACCACAATTTTAAAAGTGAAAAGAGCAGTGGAGTTTTGTAAAATATTTGAATATGGAAAAAGTAAAGGAATTTTTTAATTATTTTGGAAAACTAACAATATTCAAAAAATTATTTTTTAAAAAATTTCCATTTTTAACTTTATATTTTACGAAAATACTTATATTTTTAAATAATTTTCAATTTCTTTTCAATTTAAAATTTTTCGTATCATTAAAATTTCTACTTTACAAAAGTATTTTAGTTTTTAAAATTTTTTTCAATATTTTTCAAATTTTTATCCACAAAATTTAAATTTTTAAATTTTTTATAACTTTCAAATTTTTATGTTACGGAAATTTCAACTTCTTTTCAGCTTTTAAATTTTGATTTTGCAAAAATATTTCAATATTTAAATTTTTATAATGAATATTTAATATTTAAATTTATATAATGAAAAAAAAAAATTTACCTTTTTTTCCAAAGTATCAAAGTTTTATTTTGATTTTCATAAAATTTTCATATTAAAAAATATTTAACTTTTTAAAAATTTTAATTAGCTTTTCGTAAAATTTTATAATTTAAAACTTTTTAATTTTTTTTTGAATTTAAAAATTGTAATTTTACGAATAAAATTGTTTAATTATAAATTTTTTTTAAATTTTCCATTTCTTTTATTTTGCTTTTCATAAAATTTTAAACTTTTTATTTTTAATTTTCGAATGCATGTTTTGGTTTTGAAAACATATAAATTTTTAAAAAATTTTAAATTTTGTTAAAAGTACCAAATTTTTATTTACGAAAAAAATTTAATGTATTAAAATTTTCCAAATTTTCTTTTTTAAATTTGAATTTCTTATTATTTTTGCTTTTCGTAAAACTGTAATTTTTATAACATTTTTAAATTTTTTTTCAAAATTTTTAAATTTCTACTTTGTTTTTCGTGAAATTTTAACTTTAAAAAATTTTAAATTTTTTCTCAAAATTTGAAAAAAGTTAATTATTATTTTATAAGTGTCATCAAATAAAAAAATATCATTAATTTTATAAATAACTTTCGAGTTTTTTCATTAACTCAACAATTAATATTGGCAAAACTATAACTCTGGTTCTTCGATGAAATATTATTTCTTCAGTTTGAATATCTTAGTGAAATATTTTAAAAACAAATATATATATATTATTGTATTGGTAAAAAACTAATATTTAAAAAAAACTGAATTTATTAATTATAGTCATATATTTTAATTTTTCTATTCAAATTATAAAAACAAACAAAAATTCTTTAAGGCTATTTTTTACCTTACACTATAATAATAAAATATAATCCACCACTTGACTAAACAAAAACCTAATCTTACATAAATTTTGGGACAGTCAAAACAAGAAGTACAAATATGGGTTCACGAATTGTTTATGTAGAAATGTTATTAAAAATATTTTATTTTAAGCAGCTAGGCATGCAATTAATTTGTTTTAATAATTTTTTTTAGACTAATTAAATTTAATCATGCATTTCTTAAGGAAATTATAATTAGAGGATAATGCTTGACATATATGGCTATTTTTAATAGTTTTATGAAATTTAATTAACTGATTTTTTCTTAAATTATGGCTGTGGACATGGATGCACAGTAAGAATTTGAATTGAGGACAATAAAACTAAAATGAAGTAGTAATTACTTTTACACTTAGATTGCTTGAAAATAATTAATATGAGAAAAAATTGTTTAATTGAATTTAATTTTTTTAATTAGTTTTTTTTTAATAAAAAAAAAAGTTTGTTTTAATTTAAAAAAATATTTTAATTTTTAAATTTTTTAAATTTTTTTTTTAATTTAATGTAATTTTTTAAACTTAAAATAAAAAAACTTTTTTTTGTTTTTAATTTAAAATAAATTTAATTTAATTTATTTTTTATTTTAAATTAAAAAAAAATTAAATAAAAAATGTACATAAAATTTGATAAAAAATATATATTTTTTTTTTTTTATTTAATTATGTTTTTTTAAATTATTTTTTTTTTATGTTTTCCTTAATTCTTTATTTTATGATATTTTTTAATTTGTTCAAATTGTATGAAAAAAAAGAAAATTCGGCAAACCTTATATGGTTTGATTAGAAATACGAAAACTACCCAATAATAGTAGTTAATATTAAATAGATAAAAAAATCTTCAACAGTCTTTTAGGTCTTCTCTTAGTACATATTGAAAAAATTCATAATTTATTATATTTCCCACCAGACGACAATAAATCACTTTTTAAATAAGTATTCAAAAAAATTTTACGATCATTTACAACAATAAGATATGTGCCGTCTCGATTCTCTACATTTGCTCACGAGTTCCAATAAAAGTATATAGGCTTTATTACTTTCAGGTTGTGCTAAAGTCGTGCTAGTCGTGTGTTAAACTCTGTCTCACGATCACTGATAAATGCACCCACATTTACAACACTTCATTTCTACCTCCGCAGGTAACATTCAAAAAAAGATAGCAAATGCGGAAATCTACTGAGAAAACTATTACATATTGACTTTAAGATAACAGAAATTAATTGCTTTGACACGATCACTAGGCTTCAAGCTTTATTTCGTTATAAGTATGTATACATAAGGGGAGGTTCAATCTGTAGAGAAACGAAACTAACCTAAAAGTGTTGCACCCATACCAGGAGACCAGGGTTGAAGTAACTGGAATGAGCTCGGATTTTATGCTAAAAAGAACTTTCATTTCAGTAAAATTTCTGATAAATTTTCTCCAATTAGAACTATCTAATTATTTTTATTTTTTTAATATTTTACTACTATTGGTTATATATCGGTTAAATACCCTCTATCAACTCGGTTGCATTTTAATTAACAGTTTATTGATATTTATGATATAGTTGACATTTTGAAAAATGTCTCAATTGATTACGCAGAGTTTTATGAAACGTAAAAAAACTCGGTACGACTGGTCTTATGACGATATTTTATTAGAAACAGCTTTACAATGGTTTTACTCGTGCTTGTATTATTTGTCTAGAGATAAAAAGGCAAAATAGGAGATGAACCTTTCTTAGTAACTTTCTGGTATGGAAACGTGCTCAAAAAAATTTAAAAATTGTTCGCTGAAAGAATGTGATCGCTAACGGTTCAATTTTCTGTGTTCATCGAATTTTGTAACCCCTAGAAGAAACCATCGGAGACCCACTAAAGTATACTATAGTGTAGTATATATAAATGATCAGCCTGACGAGCTGAGTCGATTTAGTTATCTCCATCCAACCGTCTTTATACGCGAGCTAGTCCATCAGTTTTCGCGATATTGATCTGAAAAAGTTCAAGAGTCTTTTTGTCACCAAGAAACTACTCATTTGTCGGAACCGCCGTTATTAGACCACTATAACATACAGCTGTCATAGAAACTGCATGATCGGAATCACGAGCTTGTATGAAAAACTTTTTCATTTGAAGAGATATCTTCAAGAAATTCTGCACGGGTTATTCTCCAAGGCAGTGCTATAATTTCCAGATAAATTATTTCCATCGGATCACTATAGCATATAGCTGCCATACAAAGTGATCAATCAAAACCAAATCCTTGTGTGGACAATTTTTTTATTTCTCAAGATATCTTCACGAATTATTAGTCAAGGCAACGTTACAATTTTTGAAGAAATTGTACATATTGGATCACTATAACATATAGCTGCCATACAAACTGAATGATCAAAATTAAGTTCTTGTATGGAAAACTTTTTTATTTTGCGACATATCTTCAAGAAATTTCACATACATTTTTGTTCAAGACAAAGCTATAATCTTGGAAAAAATTGTTCAGATCGAAACACTTTAGCATATAGCTGCCATACAAACTGATAGATCCAAATAAATATTTTTAAATGGAAAACTTTTTTATTTGACAAGTTATCTTCACGAAATTTGGTTTGAATTAATTTCAAAGGAATCGCCATATACTCCGAAAAAATTGTGCAGATCGGACTACTATAGCATATAGCTGTCATACAAACTGAACGATTAAAATTGTGATAACAGCTTTTTTATACCCTTTTTAGCTACAATAAATGCATCTGTGAAGTGTATTATAGCTTCGGTGAGGCCAAAGTTGACATGAATCCTCTTTTGCCTCCATTTTGGATTACCTATCGGTCGGTTACTTTACCACGAAGATTGTAAATTTATATAAGTATTTATGCATACGCCATCAGTGTTCACTTAAACACAAAATACAAAGCAATTATGATCCCTTTGGTATAGCTTTTCATATACAAATATAATTATGCCACGTGTCTAAATACTCCATATTCCATTAGCATTACTGTTGCACCAAGAAAATTCACTAATCTACACTAAGTTCATCAAATGTTGCTACAAACTAAAATATGAAGAATGTAACGCTAATATGTATAATGAATGCAACGCATAAACAAAGTCCTCATGGACTAATGATTATCAACGCACAACTGCAAATTACTATAATTACATTCTGAACTACACAGAGCGTTGAGGCAGGTATGAAAACTGAATCTCCAGAGAACCAACTGCGCTAATTTGTTTTTAAATTACACTGTTTATTGTAAGTAATGCAGCTGTACTATATTACGTATGTATGTATATGTGTGTGTGTGTGTTCTGGAAGGTCTAACAATATGTGTTTGTATGAGTGTGTGTGAGGGTCCGATAAATTTCATTGTTGACTAAATGTAAGGTGAGAGGTATTCCTCTGTGTCAGCAATGCACACACTTGTTAATGTGGATATATTCATATGCGTGTATGTATGTATACTTGTGCGTGTGTGTATTGATTTATGTCCACTGTGATTGGCTGTGCGATAAATTGCTGCGATTGCCGTGCACTCGATTATTGCTTGAATGTGGAAATGCAGATTTCAATCTCGACACCGCAAAGGGCAGCACGAGTCCTGCACACACGCACACAGGCGCCGCTTGCTTGGCTGCTTTGTGCATAGCTTGCGTGTACATGTATGTGTGTGGTTGTCTTGTCACTTGTATTGGTGCGTTTTGTTTGCGCTTTCACGTAATTGACTTCGCCAGTGACATTTTCAAATTCAAATCACTCGCTCATTCAATCGCTCGCCGGCAATCAGCAGCGCGTGCATTCGCCCTTGTGCGCCACTCTATTCATGGTCAGCCCGTCAAGTAAGTTGGTGATTTTCGCTTTTTCTGCGTCGAGGCGGTGCGTTCCACTTGCGGTTAATTTGAAAATTGAACAATTTGCGTATTTTTCCGTGCGTCTCAATAGTCAAATGTTAAATTTTTGATGATTTTTGTTTTATTTTCTCTTCTTTCGCGTATTTGCATGAGCGCAATGTGCTCTTGTGTGGTTTTTGTGTGCTCAAGTCGAGTTTTTTGAATTTATTTTTAAGTAATTGAGTGATTTATGAGTTATGGGCGCCGTTGCAGTGAAGTGTGTGAGTTAGAAATTGTAAATTTGTGTGTCTAGTTTGCTACTTTCTTTACTTGAGTCATTTACTTACACCGAACTATTGATCCCAGTGCATACATTGTGCTGCAATGATGCGCAAAATAGTTGAAAATCATTTTAATGTAATTATCAGTATTGTTTTTGTTATTGTACTGCTGTTTGGAAATTGTAATTTGGTAATTTTTTGACTTAAAAAATACTCATTACGCGTATATTACTATGTTTAACATATTTTTTTGAAAAAAAAAAAAAAATATTTTAACAAAAAAAAAAATATTTCAATTTTATTTTCAATTAATTTTTTTTTTTTAGTTGAAAGTTTTAGTTAATTTTTGAATTTTTGAATTATAAACAACTTAATCTTAATAAAATTTCTATTTTTATTTTAATTAAAATTTTTGCATAATATGTTTTTATAAATTTTCTGTTTTGCAATTTTTCGTTAAAAGTTAAAAAAAAAAATTTGTGAAAATATTTAATTTTAATTTTTTTGTTTTGCATTTTGTATCAAATTTAATTTTAGTTAAAATTTTTGCTTTAATCTTTTGTATAAATAAATTGATAAACAAATTTTTACTGTTAATAAACTTTAATTAAATTTTTTTTAAATTTTACTTAAAATTTTGACCTTCATTAAAAGAAAATGATAATTAAATTTTTATTGTTAATTTTTTTACAAAAAATTTACTTGAAAAACGACGGTTTTTTGTTTGTGTTGGTTATTGAAGTGTTATTTGTTTTTTTGTTGGTGGAGATTTGAAAATATAAAATATATTTTTTCAAATATGAATAGTAGCAACAAAAACAAGAACAATTATAAATGTATACCATGCAAAAAAACGTAAAAAATCGACAAAGACAAATCATTTAGAGAGCATTTCAAAACATTACTTTCTTGATTTTTTTTAAACCAAAGCATGCTTACATACATATGTAGTATTAAAAAACAGGTGATATACTTTTTATAAAAAAAATGTTGTCATTTGAGATGAAAATATTAAATTAACAGCAAAGAAAAAAAACCATAAAAACATTTTTTTACATAAAACATAATATTGTAATTGAAGAAAAATGAACGTTCAAAAACAATTATTTAAAATTTAAAAAAATATCTTTTTTAAAGTTAAAAATATTTTTAATTAAATAAAATATGTTAAAAAAAATAAATTGTATTTAAAAAAAATTAAAATACAATTAATTTTAAATCAAAAATTTTTTACCGTAAAACTTTTTTTTCAATTTTTATTTAAAAATTTATTTAATTTTTTTATATGGTTTATTTAATTCAAAATATTTTATTTAATTTTTATTTTTTTTTATGTTTAAACTATTATATAAATATTTTAAGTCAAAAATTTATTATCGTAAAAGTTCTTTTTTTCAATTTTTATTTAAATATATTATATTTAAAAATTTATTTCATTTTTTTATATGGTTTATTTAATTAAAAACATTTTATTAAGTTTTTAAAATTTTTTTTTAATGTTTAAACTATTATATAAATATTTTAAATAAAATATTATGTGTCATAAAACTTTGTTTTAAATTTTTATTTAAGTATATTATATTTAAGAATTTATTTTTTTATATGGTTTATTTAATTAAAATCACTTTATTAAATTTTTTAAATTTTTTTTTAATGTTTATATAACATTATATTATATAAATATTTTAAATAAAATATTTTTATTGAAAAAAAATTTTATAAAATATTTTTAATTGCAAAAAAATTTAAATTAAAAATAAAAAAAATTACCAAATAACAACAAAAAATTTGAATTGTTGCATTCCCTTAGAAAAATTTACAGTGGGTAATTTAAAATCTTTTTACAAACAAAATGTAACAATTTTCGAATATAAAAATTATAGCAGTCCTTAAAAGAATTTTTTATAATAAACACTGTTTTAAAATTTAATAAAACGATTTGAAAAACTTCGGGAAAAAATATTGTAATAGATTAGGAAATATTTAAGCAAATAACATGCGTCTATAAGAACAAACAATTTATATTTTTAATATAGTAATAAGCTATACAAATTAAATAAAACAACAGAAATATAAATAAAGGTAAGAGCTTTTGTTGTGATTTCTTCGCTTTATTCAAATAAAGAAACAAGTTGCGGGCTTGCTCGAAGCGCAAAGTAAACAATAACCAAAAATATTTTTTTCTCAGTGGACATAAATTATTTTCAAGACAAGTATACAGTGCAACATTAAAGTAAAAAAAAAATAAAAATAAAAATATATATATAAATGTTATTCGCGTTGCTATATTGCGAGGTCGTGCAGGACGCCGGTCGGCACGATTTTTGACTGCTGCTTGTTAAATTTCAGTTTCTCATACACCAAAAATAAGCGAAACATTTTTTGATTAAAATTTACTTTTACTTTTGTAGAAATATTTTTCGTATTTCATTTATGTTCGCATGGGTAAAACTGGCCCATTTTATAATAACTTAAAACTTTCACTGATATTGTACTTTTTTCCATATTTTTTTATTTATTTTATTTAAAAATTTTATTTATTTTATTATAAATTATAATTTTATATTGTTTGTTGAATTTATATTTTTTAATTTTTAATGATTTTTTTTATTTTTAATGATTTATTAGTTTTTTTTTATTTGTTATTTAAAATTATATTTTATTTAAACAATTTTTTCACCCTTCACTGAATCTGTACATTTTCATTTAAAATTTTTTTATTATATACTTTTTGTTTTTATTTATTTATGTAATGTTTTTTAAGTATACTTACTTTTTATATTTTTTTTATATATTTTGGCACTTCGAACAATTTTTTAGCGAATTTAAGATATTTATTTTTATTCTTTTAATATTCAGTTACTTTGCTTATTTTCATTTAAAATTATGTATTTATATGCCTCAATTTTTTTTTAACTGAATTATTTATTTTTATTTAATTTTTACTTTTCCGTTTAAAATTATTTATTTTTATACTTTAATTGTTTTTATTTTAATTTAAGTTTTTTAATTTTTTACTGATTTTTCTTCATTTATTATAATTTCAGCAATTTTATGTTCAACCATTTTTTTTTGTAATTTTCAATAATTTTGTTTATTTTTGTTTGAAAATAATTTATCATATACTTTTATTATAAGCTTAATTTTTAATTATTTTTCCTTCTTATATATATATATTTATATTTTTTTTAAGTATATTCCTAACTATTTGTTATTTTTTTTTTTAATTTTTTAATTTTTTTTCGTATTTTTTATTTTTGCATTATTAAATTTTAATAATGTTTTTTTATTTAAAATTGTTTAATTATACTTTTTTATTTTTATTAATTTATTTTTAATTTTTTTTATATATTTCTAATAACTTTTGTATATTTTTTAGACGTTTTTTATACCTATTTTCATTTAAAATTATATTTTTAGCACTTTTGAAACATTTATATTTTATAATTAATTTTAATTTTTTTATTTAAAAACTTTATAATACAAATTTTTTCTCCTGTTGCCTTAACCTTTCTATTCTTTCTATAAAAAATACACACACATGTATTTGTTTTCACACATTCCATAGCGAAACAAATTTATTCATATTTAATAAATCTTAAATAGTATTTTAGGTAATTAGTATTACATTTATGTATATAATTATATCATATAAACATAAAATACATATGCTCATAGAAAAATTGTTAATTCTTAAAGAAGTGAGGTACACATTTCGATAAAAAAATTAAGAACTTAGTTTTAATTAAAAAAAATACATTATATAATACATGTCTGTCTGTAAACACATACATATGTATAACTTTCATAAAAAAATCAATTATGTATGTATATTAATGCTTTTTAAGTACATTCAAGTTGAAACTAGAAAAACTCATTAACTAACTTCGACTAAGATAAATAGACAAGGATGGCACCTTGGGTCTATTGTGCCCTCTTACTTCGACTAACACTTTTTCAAAGTACAAAATGTATTGCATGAGACAGCTTAAGCATAGATTCGTATAAAATATATAATTTTACTTTGTATATAGTAGTAAGTTAGTGGAATAAGTCGTACTCGTAGCTAGATCTAACGTATGTAATCATAACTCTATGACACAAATTACTAACTTTGTAAATGTAGGAAGCTATTTTTGTATATTTTGCCGAGTGCACACAACATTTGTATATATTTTATGAGTAAATCTTACAGTTAGTAATATACATATATATATATATGTATGTATGTAGGTGTATATGCAGCTGACATGAGCTGAGAAGACTTGATTAGAATTGATTGCCTTTAATTAGAAGCATTGTAAATATGCAAGTGGCCGCTCGCATGGCTCATGCAATATGCATGTATGTATGTATGTGTATGTATAATTGTAAATTTTTTATTTATTTAAAAATGTTCAAAGAAAACATGATGGAAAAACAAATATCAAAGACAAAACTCGATAGGTGTAAATATGTATATATGTAAATATGTATACATATATGTAAATAGTATATGAATATATTTGGTAATGTTTTAAAGTACCATAAGTCGACTTCCTCCAATTTCTAATTATATTCACATAGAAACTCGCGCTATTCCCATGAGCGCAATTTTATTATTTTTTAAATGAGTTTATTCTTATTGAAGAGATAAATCCGCGTAGATTTCCGCATATTTTGAGCATAATAGTCCGAATAGTTGTCACTACCATGGAAGTAAGTCGACTTATGCTATTTTAACATTTTGCCACAGATAGACGAGAGTAACTGTTATACATTTTTAGTTTCTTTATGTATGTTTGGTTCATTTTAGGTTACATATTTTTTCAATGGTTTAAACAGAGTAATTAATAATTAATTAAGGCATTTATAGACCTCAAAGTAAAATGTTAATTTTTTCATCTTAAAAACATACATACATTTTTTTTATATCTTTTTCTTATAGATTCTTAATAATTATTAATTTTTTTAAATTTTTCTTCTTAAAAAAATTTAAAAAAGTATTTTTCTACAAAAAAATATTAAAAAATTGTAAACTAAAATTTTTTGTTTAATTTTTCTCCTTTTCAATATTTTTTTGTTAACCTTTTCTTTTAAAAAAATACATTTTTTTCTTAAAATAAAATTAAGAAAATCTTAAGAAAAAACAAGAATTAAAAAAAATTTTTTTTTTTATTTTTTAAGAAGTAAAAGAAAAAAAGTTTATAAGGAGAAAAATCTTTTTTTTTTTAATTTTTCTCCTTATAAATTTTTTTTTTACTTTTTAAATAAAATAAAAAAATAATTTTTCTTAACAATAATAAAAAAAATGTCTTAAAAAATAAATAATTTTTTTTTTTTTATTTTTTCTTCTTATAAACTATTTTTTTAGTTTTTCTTCCTAAAACACATTTAATAATTTTTTTTTTTTTTATTCTTAAAAACATTTAATGAATTTTCTTATTTTTTCTTCTTATAAAACATTTTATGATTTTTTTTTTATTTTTTCTTCTTTGTTTTAAACCTAACATTTATATAGACACATTCTACACTATTTTTTTACAAAGCTTCTCATTATTTTTTCCTTTCTGCACAACCCTTTGACTTTATTGTATATTCCTTTTGTTAATTGTACATTATTTAGTTAGTAATACATCTATATATATTAGGGTGGCTCAAAAATCGAATATTTTTTCGCTTGGTATTCTGAAAAATAGGTTCTTAGACACCCCTAAACAAATCTTCCCAAGTGTGAGCTTTAATTATAACAGTTTTTGTCGTTGTTGTAATACACAGAATTCTGCCGAGTCGACAGTCCTTGGTCAAATAAAAAATCAGGGATCGTTCCGGTTACGTAGACCCAACTATCGTGGAAACGGAAAGGTCCTTCGTTTACAGGTTTCTAATTTTTCTTATTATCAGTTAGAAAATTTCATATCTCACTTCCAGCTACTTGAAAAAATATATCGTTCCATAGTTTTTATAGAAAATTGAATGCTTTACAAAATGGGCTTTTGCGATTTTTTCGTGAACTTCGCCGTTTGAAGGATATTAACGGCTTAAGTTTGATTATTTTAAGGTAAATTTTTTCGTTGAAATTTTATGTTAAAAAAAAAAACATTTTTAATTGCAAAAAAAGTTTTGTACGAAATTTACTGCTCTACATAATTGGTCTGCATCATTTTTTGATTAAGTTAAGCATTTACGAGATATTCATCGTCAAACGTGAATGAAAACAATAACGAAAAAAATAAAAAATAAGAAACATTAAAATATATAAAAATTTATATAAAAAAAAATAAAAATGTATAAAAAAAAATTATAAAAATTTATAAAAAAAAAACAATAAAAATTTATTTAAAAAAATGTATATAAAGTAAATAAAAAATATAAAAAAATTAAAAATTTAAATAATACATAAAAAGTTCAAAAATAAATACGAAGTATATATAAAAAAAAATAAAAGGATATTAAAAAATTAAAATATATAATAATTTCAAAAATAATAAAAAATAAATAGAAAATATATAAAAATAATATTAAGAAAATATAAAAAACAGGAAAACAAATATTTAAAAATATAATATTTAAAAAACAATACAAATGAAAGTAGACAAAAAATAGTAAAAAATATATAACCCAATATTTGATTTTTTTTTTACCCATCCTAATACATCCCTATACGAATATATGTATTATTATTTAATATCTTTTAAAGTTTAGTCATTTAATTATGTTTTTACAAACACATAAATAAAATAAAGTACAGTATATATATTAAAACAGCTTAAGTCGACTTAAGCAAAGGTAAGTATTCAAATGTCTGAAACAATTCTGGTCAGTTGCTTAAACTTTAATTTATTGTGGTTCGAAACTTAAAAAGAAAACAAAAAAATAGTTAACAAACAACTTCGAACTAAACGAAGTTACCTCGACAAACTTAAGTCAACTTAAGTTACTTAAAAATATTGCTATAAAAATCATCATCATCATCTTATAACTTTTTATATATTTAAAAGTACGATTAGTTACAAAAACAAAATCTTCAAAGACAATACATTAAAATAAAACGATTTTTAATAACATTTTATTCATTATAATATATATGACTACATTTTTTTAAACAAAATGAAAACAGGTAAGCATATTTTAAATTTTTTGGGGTTTTTCAATTATTTTTACATTTTTTAAACGCATTTTTCGAGGTTTCAACCAAAGACATTCTTAGCAGAGTAAAAAAAAGACTGGGAAACATTTTATATATTTATTGTATAAATTACATAAATATATCATTGGAAAATTGAACACATTTTATTAATATTGTAATATTTGGATATTTATACGAATATATGGTATATATAAATATATATTTATATATTTTTAAATCACGTAAATCTGCCTTTACGGCAATATTATTCCCAATATTTTTGTTTTGTTAACATATAAAAATTGCTAATTTGTTTTTGTAATGAACCCTGCTACAATATAAAAATTAACTATCACAGTTATGTTTAGATGGTAACTACTGATATATAATATATGTATGTACTATTTCTTTGTATCGACAAGGGTAAGTAACTATGTATGTATTTGCATGTAGTACTGTTTTGTATCTATATGTATGTATATATTGAAAATGATATTTTGTTGATAGTACAGAATATGTAATATATTTTCGTATTTATTTATTTATTTTTTAATTTTTTATGTTTTTAAATTAATAATATTTTTTTTTTTTATTTTTTATTTTTTTTTTATATTGTATACAGTTTTTCATTGCTTTTTTTTTGAGAAATATTTGTCTAAAATGCACTGAGCTATATATGGCGTGTGTTTGAGAATTTATGTATATATTTATAATTAAGTATTTTGGTAACATTTGAACAGTTTTTTTATGTATTATAACGTAAAAACAAAAAAAATATTTGAAATATGCCTTCATTATTTTAAAAACATAAATATCATAAATATTTACATCTCATTTTATTTAAAAAAAAATATTGGCATACATTTTCTTCGAGGTTTGCACTTTTTTACACAACAATTTTTTTAAAATAATTTTCAGAAGAGCTTTTTTTTTATTAATTATATTATAAAACACAATTATGTCACGAAATACCCGTAAATATGAACTTGTATACAAAAACTTAGAACAAAAAATATGAAGATTATATAAATATAGAAAACATTTTAATATTCTATTTCGAAAAAATTTAAAATTTTTTAATGAATGGAAAAATTAATAATTTTCAATTCTAAAAAACTTAAAAATGAAATATTTGAAAGAATGAAAATATAGGATTATTAATATTTAAAAACTATATAGCTAATAAAAAAATTATCATATTATTTAAAAAAAAACTTAAAAAACAATTTTAAGTTTTTATGGACCAAAATCTTAATTACAAACTAAAAAGTTAAAAAAAAATTATAGTTCTTATATTTTTAGGTTTTTATTTAAAAAACCTAGAAAATAATAAAATTTAATATTTAAAAATTATATAAAAAATGTAAAAATATTATTTTTATTTTTAAATCATTTAAAAGAATATTTCCAAATTAAGAATTCTTAAAAATAAATGAAAAAATTAAAAAAAAAATATATTTTAAAAACTGCATTATTTTAAAAAACCTAAAAAAAATTAAATAAAAAAATATAATATAAACAAAAGTATAATATAAAAGAAAATATATAATATAAAAAAATATAATATAAACAAAAATATAATATGAAAGACAATATAATATAACTATATAACTTTATTTCCAAAAAACTATCTATCTATGTACATACATATATCTAAAATTTTGTGAAAAGAACTTCTTTATTTGATGCTAGAAAACTTAAACATTACATAAACAATTAAAGATATGATATTTTGTTACGAACAAATTTATAACAATATATTAAAAAATTTTATGAAAAAATTCTTAATTTAATTTCTTTAAAATTTAAACTTTCTAAAGAAAATGCTTAATAATTTATAAAAAGATTTAAAATTTTAAATTTATAATATTAAAAAAATAAAAAAATAATATTTATTAATTAAAAATTGAATTAAGTTATTTCAAAATTATAAAAATAAGGGAAAAAATGGGAACTTAGAAAAAAGAAAACTAAGCAAATTGTCAAAAGTAAAGTAGTTTATAAAACTAATAACATGATATTATTGGCGTACATAATTTTTTTTATTTTACAAGAAGATTTATATTTTTTTTCTTAAAAGATTTATCACCTATTTCAATACTAAAAAATTATCAGCTGTTGCGATTTATCAGAAATCTGATATTTACAAAAAAAAATATTTTTTTCAAAAAAAAAATTATAAACGATTTCAATACAAAAATATTCAGAAATTTGAATTTAAAAGAAAAAAATCTTTTTGGAATATTTTAGGTTTAAAAAAATATTTATTTCCATGTTCATTTCGAAATTTTTAGCCGATTTCTTTAATTTTTTTTTGGTTATATTTTATTTTATTTTATTTATTTATTTTTTTAACTAGCAAGAAATAGAAATTAAATTCATAATTTATTTAAATGGAATACCATAAATAGAAATAAAAATTACACAGAGTTTTATGATTTCTCTTAGGAGATTTATGAACAATTTCACAATTCTGAATTAAAAACAAAATTGTTTTGAACATTTTCAGCTTAAAACTGATGATTTTGGTTTGAAATATGCATTGACTTTAATGAATATAAAAAAAAATTAATTAAGGCTATCAGCGAAATTTATTTGTTGGTTTTATTTAGTATTTATTTAATAAGTTTTTTTTTATTATCTGCGTTAGTTTATTAGTGTTAGGACGGCATCAGAGCAGATTTATTCAGAGAACTGTATTTTGATTGCGTTTGAAAATGTAGTTGTATAAGAATTTAATATTAAGTAATATGTTATATGAATTGACTGTTATTGTATACAATGTTGATATATTTATATAACAAATTGAATGTAAGCCAAAAAAAACGATTTTCCAGCGACCTTTTTGTATTTTTGCTTATTTCCAGCGTAGTATACAAAATCAACCAAATCCATCAGTTATCAACTTCGAAAAATTTTTTATTTTAAAGGTACATATGTATGTGTTTGTTAATGTTTGTGTTAAAAAAAAGTTTATTTTAAAATATTAATAAACTGATTTACGATTTTCGATTTTTAGTGATATTTGTTTAAATATCAAACTCAGAACTTATTGAGTTACAGCTCTTTTTTCCTTTTTTCATTATTATTTATTTGTATAATTATTTTTTTTATTGCTTTTTGTTAGCAATATCAAACATTAAAATATATATTTTAAGTACATTTACAATGCTACACAACTTTCACGTACATGTTTCGGGTATAATTACCTACAACTATTTGGTATACATTTAGCTAATCACACACATTAAAAATTACACGCTAAACAACATTTACAGATATATTGGCAACATTTTGTTTTTTTTTCGACTATTTGGTAAGTAAGCTTTAATATTTTAGAAAGCAAAAATATAAAAAAAAAAATTTTAAATATTAAAGACTTAATATATTTGGTTCGTTGTTGGTTTCACTGTTGGCTTGCGCCGCTTTACTTGTTCCACATTATTTCCACAACCAAATTATTATTGATTATTTTGATATTCGCGGCCTTAAATGTGCAGTGTTGTCATTGTCGTCGTTGCGGATAACGGTGCATCGCCGTGCTTCCATTGCTGCTCATCGTCGGCTTCCAAGTTTTCCACGGTTATTATGGAGCTACGATTCGTCGTCGCTTTGTTGTTGGCATTGCCATTCTTATTTTGATAGTTATGCACCTGCAACTGTTCAGCAGTTTGTTGTTGCTGTTGCGCTTGTGTCATTTCATGATTTGGACGGCGCCGAAACGCCTCGACGGAGGTTATGCGCCGCCAGGAGGTGCCGGTGACCGCCAAGCTTTAGCGTTATGTGATATAATGGTTTGCCGTTGCAGGTTTTTTATTTTGATTTTATTTTTGTTATTAATAATTTTTTGTTGTTGTTATTTATACAAAATTTTGCCAAGGATTTTTTATTTAAAATTTAAATTTATTTTTTTTATTGTGTTAGCATTTCGTGAAACGTGTTGAACACACACACACACAGAAACAAACGCGTTGCGGGGGGAAGCGCACAAAAGTGGGGAAATAAAAGAAAAGAAAAATGTGAATGACAAATAAATTTACAACAATTTTCATATACATATAGTACATATGTATGTATATACTGCTTATATAATACTGCTATGTAAACTAATAACCGGATATTATATGATATTTACACTAATTGAAAGGGGAGCAGGCAGTAGTTTGTCAGATAGGGTCACATGTCAAGGCAGTATATAGTATTTTTTTGTTAGTTAATTTAGTTTACAAAAATCATATTTACATTTATTTCATGAAATTAATGCATACAAACATTGACTACGTTTTCTCAACTAACACCAAATTTTACAGTGAGGCACATATATATTTAGCATATGTTTTTTGCTATAATTCTTTAACACTAAAGTTAGTAGTTCTTAACAAAATTGTGTTTGTTCTATTTTTCTTTCATTTAATTATAAAAACATCATATATAAACAATTGATTTTATATATATTTTTAGAAAAATAAAAATGGCTACAAAGTAAGTTGCTCTGGAACTGCTAAACCGCTCACAGCTTCTTTTTTCAGAAAAATGTTCACAACTTAAAACTTAAGCTTAAACATATTAATATAAATATTATTAAATAATTTTTGCCGCTAAAAGCTGTTGCTATTTTAATATTTTTTTTTTATGAAAAAAATCTGAAAAAAATATAAAACAATTTTTTCAAAAATAAAAAAAAATATAAAAATATAAAAAAGTATTTTTAAAACTTAAAAAAAAATTTAAGAAATAAAAAAAAAATTAAAAATTTTATTGAAATAATTATAAACATATTTTTAAAATAATAATTCAAAAAAAGTATATATTTTTTATTTAAAAATATATTTATATAATAGCATATATGATAATTAAAAATATTTTTTTTTGTAATATTTCAGTATAACTTTTTTTAATTTTTTAATAATTTTTTTTTTAATTTTTTTTTTTTGTTTAATTTTTAAAAAAATTTTGTTTGCATACAATTTTATTTTATTTTTTATTTTTGTCTATTATCAAATATTACTTTGAAAATATTTTTTTTAATTATTAACTTTTAATATATTTTTTTTAAATTATTTTTTTAATATAAAAAAATTGTTTTAATTTTTACAGTTAATTTTTTACGCGTAATACAAAAAAGTTTTCTAAGTAGATAGAGACTTTGGTTTCAAAATTTGAATTATGCGAAATTAATATTTTCATAGCAAATAGTTTAAATAGATAAATATTACTCATTGAAAACAATAGTTGGAAATAATAAATAACATGAAATTAATATTATTTTTGGTAAATTCTGTGTATAAAAAAATTATATTAATTAATTTTTCGGTCTAAAAGGTGAGTAAAAGCTACTGTAATATTAAAAAAAAAAATTAAAAAGATTTTTTTTATAATTATTAAAAATTTTTTTTTATTACAATTATCATTGTATTTATCATTCATTTTTTTAATTATTTAAACTTTTTTTAATTTTTAAATTTTTTTACATTTTCGGCAATAAAGTTTTTAGACTAAACAAAGTGTCTGCTTATAAAATCATATCGATTTTTTTTTGCGGGTGAGGGGATGGAAAATGCCTTCCGCATAATCATTACTATCGTCACACGTCATTATATTAAAATAATATACAATAACATTATTAAAAAAATTACATTAATATAAAAAAATTACATAAATTATGGGAAATTAATATTAATTATTTTTGATTTTTTCATCTAAACGGTAATAAATGGCTATAGTAACATATTTTTAACAAAAAAAAAATTTAATATTTTTGAAATTTTTTTCATTTTATCAATAAAGTTTAAAAACCACAATTTTCTTAAAAATTATATTACAAAAAATTAATAACATAAAATTTATATTAATATTAGTAAATAGTATATATAAATAAATATTAATAATAAATTTTCTCCTCTAGAAGGTGAGTAATAGCTATTAAGTATAATATTTGCTTTTAAGAAATAAATTAAATATTTATCTTTTTTATTGAAATGTTTTTCCTTTGATAAAAAAAATAACATAAATTATATGGAATTAATATTATTTCGAATAAATATACATAAAACTAAAACTTTATTAAAACCCAATTTACTTTGTAGACAAGTTTTAATAATGTAAATAAAAAGGTGCATAAATGATATGCAAAAATAAAAATTTATAAAAAATATTAAAAAAAAACTGTGTTTTTTTTAATTTAGATTTTTTTTTTGTTTTTTTTGTTATTATTTACCGTTAAAATCTGATAACTTAAAATTTCTCAAGATTTAGCGATGAATTACACCAAAGATTTAGTACCCTTCATATTCATTATGGGATAATATTCGACCGATCGACCTTCCCAAGCGACATCGCTTCGTTCTATGGGCTCTTGAAAACTTCCAAGAAGATCCGACGTTTTCGAGTCAAATTTTGTTCAACTATGAGGCCCATTTCTGACCCAATAGGTATGTAAACAACCAAAATAGCCGCATTTGAGAGGAAGAGTTGACATTTCATGCAGAAAAACAAACGGTTTGGTGTGGTTTGTGGGCTGGCGGAATCATCGGTCCATATTTCTTCTATTTGGTCTATGCGGACAATCCCACTTCAATTCAAGCCTTGAAGCGAAACATCACGCTTGTCATTCGCCTGTTACCAGTCGAAACACTCGAACGAGTCATCGAAAATTCGACTAAACGCGTGGACTATCTGAGACGTTGCCACAATCAACATTTGAAAAAGATAATTTTCAAAAATAAAAACTGTTCCAAAACTAGAAAAATGTTCACTTTTTTCTTTTAAAAACAACAACTTGAGATTTTTTTTTTTCAAAAAAGCACATCATACATTTTTCTTAAATAAATTATAAAATGAAAAATAAATAAATAGCAAATTTTACAAAACAATTTGGTAAGTAATATTTTCTAACTGTAACAAAGGCAATATAAACAAAATTTGCTTAAGAGCAGTAATAAGTATAAAAAGAGATATTAAAGTTCAGCAAAAGGCCGTTCAATGGCGCAAACAATGGATTTTCAATTTTATCTACGCTTTTTTTTAGTTCGGTGCTCTAATTTCGCTTCATTTCTCTTTCTTTGGTATTTTTTTTGTTATGGTTTTCAATCATATACGAACTTGCAAACGTTGGAACGATTCCAGACGATTTTGTTTCGGAAAGTACATGCTTCGATAATTAGTTCTTTAATAGCGAAATAAATAATTTTAATTAATTTTTAATAATAGTTTTAAATTGTAGCGTAGTAACAAGCTTAATTAGTCTATTTTGCGAACGATAATTTGGTTACAAAGTATTTTTTTAATAAAAATATTTCTTTAATACAAAACATGAATATTTATTTAAAAAAATATATATGTATATTTATTAAAAAAAAATTATTAATTTTTTTTATTTAAAATAATATTTTCAATAATAAAAAATTTTATTAAAAGCTATATTTCTTTTTAATAAATTTTAAAAATTTTTTAAATAGAAATATGTGGTTTTTATAAAAAAATTAAAAAAAAAATTTAAAAAAAAATTATAAAAATAATTATAAATATAACTTTTTTTAATAAAAATTTTAAAAATTTTTTAATAATTTTTTTTTTATATAAACACATAATTTTAAATACGAGGTTTTTATTAAAAAAATTGACAAAATAATTATAAAAATAATTATAAAAATATTTTTTTAATAAATATTTATTTTTATTTGAAAATTTTTTATTAAAATTTTTTTTATAAAAAACACATAATTTTATTTAAAAAAAATATTAAAAATTTATTAAAAAGAAAATTAGCTTGTAAAGCTTTTATATAAAAATAATTTTTTTAATACAAATATTAAAAAAATGTGTTAATAAAAATATTTATTTTTAATAAAATTCTTCGAAAATCATCTTCCACTATTTATTTATATCCTAAATCTACATTTACTAAACTTTATTCATATACTTTATACATTCTTAAAAAATATAAGCTCTACAGTCGTACTAATTACATACAATTACCAACAATAATTGTTTATTTATACTTAAAATTCTAAAAGAAAAAAGCTTTTGTAACATTTTCAGACATTTAGTCGTGCTTCTCGTACTATTTGCGGTGTGACTCTTAGTGTTTTCCAGCAAATGTGACACCCTACAAGCCTTAAGCCAACTCCAAAGAGCTTGCGAAAGCTTTTTCGCAGCTTTTTTACATCACGTTTACGCACGGCGTTTCGAAGTTTCCTGCCGAATTAGTTTTTTCTATAATTCTCATAATTTTGTGCGACTAAGATTTCAACATAACAACTCTCATACGAAACTTTTGATTTTTGTTAAATTTTTACTACATGAAATAGCTTAATAATAAACTATTTTTAATAAATATTTTGGGTAAAATATATGTGTTTTTTATGACATGTGTGTGTGTTTGTTAAGGCAATATTGTGAGTTAATGACTTTTCAATATTTCAGCTTTTTTATTAAGATGACTTAGTAAGCATGATTTAGTCGCTAACACCAGATGTTGTAAGTGTTGGCTTTAGCAATCATTACAATCGAGGTTAGCTGACATTATAATATTGATATATTAATGAATGGTGTTCAAATTTCTAAGAAGCGTTAAATTTATATTTCTATTATTATTATATGACTTAAAAAATATATTAAAAAAAATACCGTTAATTTGAAATTATACAGTTTTTAGTTTTTCTATTTTCGTAGTTTTTAATTTCTGTTTCTGTTATATGAACTTTTTCTATTTCTATTATAGTTATAAAAAAAAATATGTAAAAAATACCGTTAATTTTAAATTAAAGTTTTTGTTTCAGTTTCGAATATCAACTTTTTTTATTTATAGTTTTTAATTTCAGTTTTAAATATTCAGTTTCCATGTTTTCGTAGTTTTTAGTTTCTGTTTTTCAATTTTCATAGTTTTTAGTTTCTGTTTCTGTTTGAATATGAACTTTCTCTATTCTTATAGTTTTTAGTTTCAGTTATAAATATTTAATGCTTTTAGTTTTTAGTTTCTGTTGTAAATATTTAGTTGCTCTATTTTTTTTTTTGTTTTAGTTATAAATAGTTTACCTACTTTTTATAGTTTTAGTTTCTGGTTTCAATATTCAGTTTTTCTATATTGGTAGTTTTTAGTTTCTGTTTCTGTTTGTGTATGAACTTTCTCAATTTTATATAGTTTTTAGTTTCTGTTTTAAATATTAATTTTCTCTATTTTTATAGTTTTCAGTTTTAGTTTCAAAAATCCACCTTCCCTTTTTATCAATAATTTTTTAGATTTTATTTACTTTACATAATTTAAGGTAATATTTTTTTATTTTGTTATATTTCTGTATTATTTCTCTATTGTGTATTATATTTATATTATTTATTTTTAAGTTTTTTTTTTTTGCATCCTTGCATCCTTTACCCAAGAAAATCGGTCCCAGTAAAAATATTTTAAATTTTTACACCACATTGTTCAAAACAAGCAAAATAAAATTTTTTTGAAGCAAAAAATATAAAAAAATAACATAAGCGTGTGAAACAGTGCAAATGCGAAGTTTTCAGAAAAGTGCAATAACAATAATTTCGAATAATAAATGTACATATACTCAAATCTAAGAACAGCTTATAAAACAAACTGCAGGTAACGATTTCAAACCAAAAATGCCAGACCAACAAGCAAGGGTCATACACAAAAAATACAACAAACACAATTTCGTTAGGGATTTCGTTCTCTTTTTTTCATAGAAAAAACTATCACGTACAAAATACATCACAAAACAATTGTAACGAAACACGAACGTTCATGAAAATTAAATAAATATTATACAGAATTTTAAAATACTATTACTACGAACATTTATACAAACTAAATGCGGGGTGAGGTGGAAAATTATTGAAAATTAAATATTTGTAGTCCTACAGAAATTGGAAGTTGTTTTTGAAAAATAAAAATTAGCTTAAAACGAATTGAAAACTGTATTGAAAAACTTGCGTGTTTTTCAAAACTATTTACGCCTTAAATATTGGCGTAATGAAAAAAGGTGACACTACTATTGCGACTACTTGGTCAAATATTAATATTTCAATATTGATTGAATTTGTTTGCTAGTAAAATATAATAGTGTCAACTAGTATACATAACAATTCAAAATTAAATTTTTAGTGAGGCTTCAGAGAGAACCCAACAAAAAGCAAAAAACACTGTACGACAGTTTACTGAAACGGTAAATGCCGCAGGAAAGTAAAGTGTGGCTTATGAGTGAGGTTAGGGTTGAGGAGTCATAACAAAAATCGACGGTATATTAGGGTGGATAAAAAAAAAGGACTTTAGAGTACCAGTCGAACAAATATTGTACGATTTTTGAACCACCCTAATATATGTATATACATATTTATATTTAATTTTAAAGCATATAAAGGGATAATTTAAATAAATAAATACAATGTTTTTTTTTTAAATAATTTTTTTCATTTTAATATAATTACGCAGAAGTGAAAACATGATATTCTGAAAGGATTTATTTTCTTAATTTTTCTTAATTAAATGCTTAAATATTATTTTTAAACTAATTTAAATTTTTAATATTTTTTAATTGTTAATTAAAACAGAAAATTTTAATAATATATTAATTAAAAAATGTAAGTTTTAATCCCACAATCGGAAATATTTCTTTTTTAAATTAATAATTGAAAAAAAACTATTAAAATTTTTATTTTTAATTTAATTTAAATTAAAAAAAAAATTATTTAACATTTTGCGTTTTTAATTTTGATTTTAATTATTAATTAAAAAAAAATTTAATACAAAAAATGTAATTTAAATTAATTAAAAAAAATTAAAATTCCAAAAATCTTTTTTTTTATTAATTTAAATGCAATTTTTTGAAGCATAATTTTTTAATTAATAATTTAAAATAAAAATTAAAAAACTATAAAAAAATTATTTTTAAATTAAATTAAATTTTTATTTTATGTATTAATTAAAAAAAATCATAATTCAAAAAATTTATTTTTAAACTAATTAAAATTAATAATTAAATTTAAAAAAAAAATTATTAACATTTTAAATTACAACTCTTTATTTTAATTCTTAATTTAAAAAATATCATCATTAAAAAAATTTGTTTTTAAACTAATTTAAATTAGTAATTAAATTAAAAATTAAAAGAAAAATTGTTAACATTTTATATTACAATTCTTAATGTTTATTTTAATTCTTAATTAAAAAAAATATTGTTCAAAAAATTCAATTTAAATTACTTAAAAAAAAATTAAAATTCGAAAAAATTATTTTTAAATCAATTTAAAACATAAATAAAAAAATTTTATTTATAAATTAACTTTAATTTTTATTTTAATTATTAATTAAACAAAAAAAATATAATTCAAAAAAATTTATTTTTAAATTAATTTAATTTTTTATCCGTTTTGTGGAAATAAAATTTATACTTTTTAAATCTCATATTTGGGATAACAATATAAAAAAAATTAAAAATTCAAATATTTAATATTAATTATGTAAATTATTTTTCAATGCATTATTTGCAACCCTGCTGGCAATTAATTATTTTCTCGTAAATAACCTAACCTAATAACCTACAAAACTTTTCAGAGTTTGTTTTTTGTACTACAACTAAAAATTTATAATATTTACAATAACAAAAAATTCAAGGGTTCACAAGCCACACTTTAACATTTCCAGAAAAGGGGTTTATATCAACCAATTTTATAACTCAATTCAAAAAATATATTTTTAACAGTTACTTACGATGTTTTCGATTCTCGTATCACATTCTCCGGATCGTAACGCCGTATCTCTGACTCACGTACGGCCTCCGTGAGTGACTTGAATACCGTATTATGCACGCTGTTGCAAGAAAAATTAGAAAATTTATTAGAAAATTACAACAACAAATAAAATAAACAATCAAACTTACATTGTGAATAGAATATCGGGCAAAAGCGTCGTTATGGGTATGAGCAAGAGGCCCAGCCAGAAAACGACTGTCGAAAACACCATACGATCCATGCCCAAAAAGATGGGCGCCAACATTATGGTGGGCCAGAAGTTGCTATAGATCACCATGAATAGAAACCACATAGCAATTGAACCCCAAATGGAGGCGTGTGTCATCCAGGTCCATGAGTTGGTGATAAGGCCGGCCTTAAGACAAACCGTTACGACGACATACTGGTAAAGAGAGAGAAAACATAAATATATGCGAAGATTAGGTAAAGCTCACAACAAAAAATTATATAAAATTATATTAAAAAAAATACAAAATAAATAATATATGAAAAAAGAAAACTATAAATCATCAAAAATGCATCTCAACACCTACCGTGTACACAATATTGCCCAAAAAGAGGTAATCACTTGTTTTGCCGTCCGGCCACACGGACATCGTCGTCATCAGCATCGGCAGCCAGAAGAGCGATACCGAATGCGAAAGCGCATTGAATATCCACACCCAAAACACTTTCACATTGAACAGCTTCGCATCCTGTGATGGTTTATACAATTGCGGATATTTCAGCATCGTTTCGGCTGAACAAACTTTATCGAAGAGACCCAATGCGAATGGCGGCAAAGCGGTAAACATAACATTATATAAACCGATCGTCCAACGCTCGAAGAGAATTTGACCCGACCAACCCGAGTAGATGGCGAACCACAGCTCAATCACATACAAGCAGACATTCTTGTAGAAACTGTAGAGGATCAATTTTGTAATGCGACTATAATTCCAGGCGCCATGCACCAACAACAAACGTTTCAAGTAACGAAATTGTGCGATCGAATAGTCGGAAGCGCAAGCTGCCTGCAGCCCTTCAACGCCCGAAATACCAACACCGACATGAGATTTCTGTATCATGGCCACATCGTTGGCGCCATCACCGATGGCCAGTGTCACGGCGCCAGTGGATTGTGTGACGGATTCGACGATCTGGAAGGGAGGTGTGTGAATATGAATTAATATATGCAGAATATGTATTGCAGTTGAATATTTGTCCGCCTTACCTCCGCCTTTTGCATGGGTGAGACGCGACAGCAGATCACCACACGACACACCAAGCAGAGTTCTAAAAATTCCTGCTTCAGATCACAGCTTAAAGCATACTTCAATGTCTGGCCGTCAATTACCAGCGCCACATTGCATTCTTTCATGTCGGAGCTCTTCAGCTCGTCCACATGGCGGTGGATAATATCACGTGTGGCCTGTGAAGGAACATAAGCATGTTTATAGACAATAATTTTTAACAACCCCAACCAACAACTTACATCTAAACTGCCCTCATTGAGTATAATAATATCCATTGAGTGTGAGATGAGTTTGCACGAGTAGCCGATATTGATCGCTGTCTCCTGCTTATCGCCCGTCAGCACCCAAATATAAATGCCCGCCTCCAGCAGTGAGGCTATCGTCTCTGGCACACCCTCTTGCAGTTTGTCTTCAATTGCGGTCGCACCCAATAATATCAGATTGTTCTCAATCAAATTGGAGGCATCCTCCACTTTGCGCTCACGATACTGCAACGCCGTCGACGCCTTGTGATACGTCTCCTTCCACTCGTTATATACATCCTCCGGTATCACCGAAACGGCGCAGCACAAGGTACGTAAACCCTCCGAAGCGAATTCTTCCAAATGATGCAAAGTCGCATCACGATACATTTGACCATCGGGTGAGAGACGCTCATAGATCACTGTATCGGCACCTTTACAATAGAGTTTAATCTCACCGGTTGGCGCACGCACTATGACGGACATGCGTTTGCGCGTCGAAGTGAATTCGAGTACATTGAGTATCTCATACCGCTCGATGGTGCCAAGCGCATTAATCTCCACATAGTGTGGTGTGCGCGATTCGAAGATGTAGCCGAACATGCGCGCACCCTCGATGATGGCGCGCTCATCGGGACTGGCGGCGTGATAGATAATGGAGCCGTCATCGAATTTTTCCGGTATGACCGTGTGACAAACGGCGAGCAGTGTGAGGAATTCTTTGATGATGGGCGCGGTGTTGTGATTGCCGAGTAAATTCTGTGTGTGGCGATATTAGTTAAAATTTATTAAAAAAAAAATTACTGGAGTTTTGAAAGAGTTGAAAGACTTGCCTGCACAATCGTCGAATCCTCGGGCGAGTTTGCTGGTTCGTACATATAACGTGCCACCGAACACTTTTTGAAGACCATTACATTGCGCGTTAGTGTGCCGGTCTTGTCGGAGAATATATACTTCACCATGCCGAGTTCTTCATTGAGATTCGAAGTTCGCGCCATGGCTGGTGTATCGGTTTCCGCATAGTACATGTGTATATCGAAGTTTATGAAGATGGCCTGGGATGAGAGAGCGTAAAAAATGTTTATAAAACAATTGTAAACTTTTTAAAACGAATGCAGAGTTCTATTCTTTTGGCTTTAAAAATATATAGTAAAAGTGCGATCCTCATATTGAGGATCAGTTCTCGAACCTAACCTAACCTAGAAAAAATATTTAGTTATATATTAAAGTGCAGACACTTACTTGTAAAAAACGTACTAACTCCAAAGTCACTTGTAAAGATATCGGTATAAGATTATTGTAGAGAATAAAGAATGTCAACAAATTATAGCCAACGTTTTTACTTTTGATGTCCTCTGAAAATATAAAAATTAATTGTTACATTTTATTAAGTTAAGATTTTCTTAAAAATAAATTAGATTGTAAAATTTTTTTAAAGACTGCTACTGTCCACGGTACCACATTTGAGACTCCGTTCAGACCTCGAAACTACTACCAGTCGAGCTTCCATACTGCTCTGGACTGGTGTCTGAACGCCATATGCACACCCCATTCACACAGAAGCTAACCTTAACTACCGTTTAACGCCTTCCCCATCTCAGCAAATCATCAGTTTGGCTAATCCCTATACCTATGAGATCCCTAATGTCCCACAACATCGGGCATTCTGTATTTACGTGCATTCAATCTTCTATCTGCGCCCCACATCACCGTTCCCATAATAGTGGGGTTAGGTAACCGGAACGGACCCGGATTTTTATCCGGCCAAAGACTGTCGACCCGGCACCATGCCTTGAAATTACTTGGAAAAGTTTTCTGCCGCTACAACAATAATAAAAACCGCGACCCATCAGAGAGCTACGCCTAATGCGAAATGCCTTCAGAGGCCCTGTCCAATAAGCAAAAAACTCAGACTGAGATGAAATCTGAAGTCTGGGTTAATCTCAACAAGTTTTACGTCCCGGGTCTATGCGTAAGATACCCGACTGTTGGAGCAATTGACCCAAAAGTCTTGCCAGCTACTACTGACCCTGATATAAAGAAGCCTCTTGCTTCTTACATGTCTCTCGATCTCCACGTCATGATCGGAAATCCCTCCCTCCCCACAGCATCATCGGAAATTCAATCATTCCGCAGCAAAGACACTCAAACCTCTTCTTAACCTGACTCGGTGACAGACTGCGCTCAATCATTTGAACCATCGATGATACTTATCATCCCCATAATCTTTAATCCAACTACTTACAATTCCTAACAATCGTTCTCCCTCCTGCCCTAAATCTGACGGCGATAGACCTACAACCAGAAGGAGAAGGTCGTCCGCATACACACAATTTTTACAGAAGGAATCGAGATTCCAAATATATACTCGAGTTCGAAGCAAATCGTTCATCATAAGATCAAGAGATTCCATACATATGGAATACAGACGAATCCCTGCAGGCAGTCACGAATCACGTCGATATCCACATTATCTTTCATGTACCTTTACAGTAATATTATCAGAAGTTCTTATAATCATCGTCGCCCACCAGAGTCCTTTTGAGATCGGTGGTTCCGAAGATTAAATCAGAATTTTTCATATAAAGAGTGAAATTCGATACTTCATGCCTTACTTCCAGAATAATTTCTCAAAGTTAAATCTATTTTGAGAGCTCTAAAATAACCAAACATCTTCAAACTCCATCTCCCATACTCACCACTTATGCCCAAATACCAAAACATTTTCGCATAATCGCGCGTCCAGAAAAAGTTCAATATCGCACTGGTCAACGATAAAACGACCAATATAACGAAGAGCATCAATATTTGCGTATTCGTCACTGTGTCGACGGTTGAGCGTTTTAATGGCGCTGAGGTAGAGTTTTTCATAAGTTTCGTATCGTGTCCGGTGTAGACGACAACGCCGAATATCCAAGCGGTGTTGCGCAAAACGGCGCCGCGCTGCAATATCTGATCGGGGCCGAGAGCAACGGTGCTGCAGAGAGAAAGAGAGAGAAAAATAGATAGAAACAGTTATGCATTTATGTAGAGAAACATTTTTAGTAAAAACTTACGGCTTATTATTCTCCTTGAGTACGCCATTGAATTCGTACAAATGTCGATTTGGCAGCTCGCATTCCACGGTGCCGTCCAGCTGCAGCAGATCCTTAGTTTCCAGGCATTTCGCAGTCGCTGGCACACCCTGTCGTATCTTTAGATTGGTTTCACCATCTAAATTTGCTGTTTCGATGAAGCACATCGCTTGCGGTTCACTGTGATAAAGGAAAAATGAAAATATGAGATATTGGTGAATACAAAAAAAAATTAAAAATGTCGAAAAAGAAGTGGAAATGTTTAACAAAAAGAAAAGGCTAACTTTGATCACACTGAAGCTTCAACACCGTGCACAATTGAATTTCTTATGGCATAAAGGTTACAGAAATTTGTTTATCTGATTTTGATCGGTTACTTTGTATGCAGCTATATCTTATAATGGTCCAATCCGAACCATTTCTTCGAGGATTACATGATTGCCTTAGAATATAATTCGTGCAAAATTTTGGGAAGATACTTTGCCAAATAAAAAAGTTGTTCATACAAGTAACTGATTTTGGTCGGTCAGTTTATATGGCAGCTATAGTCAATATTGGTCCGATCTGAATAATTTTCTCGAAGATTATAAGAATACCTTAGGCAATAATTCGTGCAAAATTTCGTGAAGACAACTCGTCAAATACAAAAGTTGTTCATACAAGTAACTGATTTTGGTCGGTCAGTTTATATGGCAGCTATAGTCAATATTGGTCCGATCTGAATAATTTTCTCGAAGATTATAAGAATATTTTAGGCAATAATTCGTGCAAAATTTCGTGAAGACAACTCGTCAAATACAAAAGTTGTTCTACAAGTAACTGATTTTGGTGGGTCAGTTTATATGGCAGCTATAGTCAATATTGGTCCAATCTGAATAATTTTCTCCAAGATTATAAAAATACCTTAGGCAATAATTCGTGCAAAATTTTGTGAAGACAACTCGTCAAATACAAAAGTTGTTCATACAAGTAACTGATTTTGGCCGGTCAGTTTATATGGCAGCTATAGTCTAGATTAGTCCGATCTGAATAATTTTCTCCAAGATTATAAGAATACTTTAGGCAATAATTCGTGCAAAATTTTGGGAAGATATCTTGCCAAGTAAAGAAGTCGTTCATACAAGTACCTGATTATAGTAAACCCTAAGACAATAATTCGTGCAAAATTCAGATCGACATCTCAAAAACTGACGGACTAGTTCACCCCGACAGAGCTAAAAGCTCTATAAAGTTTAGGCTGCCTTTACAATATCCCTAATTTCTAAATATAAATCACTCACCTCGACGACAACAACAATATATCAGCGGGAAAGAATATATTATTGGGTATTTTTACAATATCGCCAACACCGATATCACGCCATCGCACCGAAGTCCAAGCGCCATCGCGTAACACCTCCACCATACGATGATTGATTTCATTATCCGCACGATGACGTTTCTACATTTACAATAACAAAAGTAACAACACAAAATAATTGTTATATGTACTTTCGATTTTTTTTCAATCAAATTTACTCACAATGTCTTCGACGATCTCTTTGATACCGCTCACAGATAAAATAAATATTAACGGTACCAGCGTTGTGTAGCGACCCGTCGGTGAGACATCAGGAATTTGTTGTAATAATGCAATTAATAGGAAAAAACAATTTGAATATCGTCTAAATTGTTCAAAAAGGAACGATGGTAAAAAGCTTATAAAACTGCAGAGAAAGAGAGGGAGGAGAAAAAAGTTATTAAAAAATTAATGAGAATAAATTTGCTTGGATAACCAGATAAATAATTATATTAAAAAATGTTATTAATATTTTTAATAACATATTATTGTTAAAACACATTCAAAGCCAACGCTTTGCTGTGATTTTGCGCTAAAAAAAAGCTTCTTAGTTACTCATACGCCATGTCGCACCAATAATGCGTAGCGGCAAATACTCGAAATCAATAAATACACAAAGAGTTCACATAAGTTCACTACTGGTTATTAATAAATTATTTAAAATATGGGAAGTAGTTGCTGAGGTCATCACCAATGGAACTTAAAACCAGCAGTTAGGTGCGTCATATCAACTCAACTCATAACAACGCAAACGCAGGTTATGTAAGCTATTATTTTTGTTCTATTTTCATTAAAATCAGCGCACTTTTCTAACTTGTAAACTTATGAAAATTATTTATTTTTAGAATCATTCCTTCGTTTGACAAGTCATTAAGGCGTTACATTGGTTTCTTCGGGCTTTTTTCGACAATTTTTTTCTCATATAAAAAATTAAGCATTTTGTTCGAATTTTTTATTGTTGCAAACATACACTATAAACAAAAAAAAATCCGAAAGTTTTGGAACAAAATATTTTAAAATCGAACATTGCGACGCTATTTCCGGTGACCGCTCGAACAAAAGATGCACCCGCGTTGGCAGGATTACTCCTTAAAGGCGCTTTCCATATGCCACTTTTGAAGCAAATGTTCAACTTGAGAGATTCTAGTTATCTTTTGACAGTCAATGTTGCTTTTAGATTTTTTTTTAATTTATTATTATTATTATTTTTTTCACTTTGAATTTTTTAAATACATGCTATTCCACTTCTAAAAGTTTATACTAGTTTCTAATACTTTTCAAACTCACCTATATTTCGCAGTTGATATGTGATTGTTGCAAAACTTCTGTATTTGCGGTCGATTCAAAAATATTATTCGTCTGTCCGTATCATCGGCCGCAGCCGCTGTTGAAGTGAGGTCCTCATCGTCTGCGAAGGAAAATAAGAATATTTGTTAAAGCAAATAATTTAATTAATGAAAATATATAATTATAGTATAAAGATATAATTGATTTCATGGAAAAGAGATTTGGATATATAGAAAAGCTATTCTAATAAATTTTATAACAATTTTGAACATAAATTTAATCTGAAAATCATAGCCGCCATAATCTAAATGAACCTAGATTTGAAAAACAGCCGTTTTTACCAATTTTCACGCCCCTAGTAAAGCTACAAAAGCTATTTAATTTGGGTTACAGTTACTTAAAATATTCATTTAGGCCAAAATATGGAATAAAATCGCAAAAATTTCCGCGCGATTATTTTTTACAACTTTCGACGTCGATTAACTCAGCAACAATGCATCGATAAATTTAATCCAATCATTGGCGATGAAGTTCCATCAAGAATCAGGTCTGTTGATGGTATAACCAAGACGAATTTCGTTAAGGTTGTCCAAAATCAATTGTTGTTCCGGAAACTAATGAAGTTGTGCTCAAACTCATCTTATCAATTTTTTTACACAATTTAGATCAGTTGAAACAGTTGAAGCAAAAACTTGGTTTGATACTGAGTTTCCAAACACTGCCACGGGAAAATCAACCTTTCAGGATTGGTATGCTAAGTATAAACGTGATGAAATAAGCATCGAAGACGCTGCACGGAGTGGATGCCCGAAAGAGGTTGTTACCGACGGAAACTGCAAAAAAGCCCAAAAAATAATTTTGGAAGACCGTCAAGTGATGTTGATCAAGATAGCTGACACTCTACAGATAGCTAAGGAACGTATCAGTTATATTTTGAATGAATATTTGAGAATGAGTAAGCTCTGTGCAAATTGGGTGATGTGCAAGCTCACTTTTGACCAAAAGCAACGACGAGTTGACAATTCGCAGCAGTGTTTAGAGATGTTCAAGCGTAATAAATCCGAGTTTTTTACGTCGCTTTGTGAGAATGGATGAAATATGGCTACATCATTTCACTCTAAAGTCCAGTCAACAGTGAGCCGAGTGGACTGCACACAATAAATTGACCACAAAGCATGGAAAAATGCAAAAAAAAACCAGCCGACTGGCAAGGTTAAGGCGTCTTTATGTGAAAATTATTGAATAATTTTTATTGGATACTTCGAAAAGCGACTATCATATAACATTATTGGACCGTCTGAAGTACGTGATCGCCGAAAAACGGCGGTATTTGAAGTAAAAGAAAGTGCTGTTTCATCAAAACATTAAAACAATGCGGACAACGTTGGCTATAAGTGCATGAATTGGGCTTCGCGTAGCTTCTGCATCCACCATATTCTCTAGATCTGGCCCACAGCGACGGTTTCGAGTTCTCAAATCTCAAAAGAACACTCGCTGACAAGAAATTTCCATCGAACAAAGATGTGTTCTTGGAAATTGAGGCATATTTTAAAGTAAAAAACAAATCGTGCTACAATAAAACTATTATACCCTGTAGCAATATGTGACAAAAGTATAAAAATGGTATCGAAAAGTTAGCCGGCCACTGTTATCAGTGTATCACCCTTGAAGAAAATGTTGAATAAAAAAGGAAAATTTCGCAAAAAAAAATGTTTTACTATGGTACGCTGGAGATTTTTAGATTGACCTGTGACATAAGACTTATTTGTAAAAAAATAAATTGTCAAACTTTTGAGTATCACACGCAGGATATTTCCTTTTTAACAAGCGAGTAATCGTTGTACTGGTATAAATCGGTGTAAAATGCGGATGTTTCTCGTTCATCTTGCTTCACATATAGAAGAACCTAGCATATTTTTAATAAGACTGACATCACTTACTTATAATATTGGGTAGTCGAAAAAGTCTTTTCGCATTTCTGATCAAACTTGACTTGAATGCAGTTGCTATCTATCGACAAAATACGAAAAGACTTTTTCGACTACCCAATATTAATTAAAAAAAATAGCAAGCATATGCACAAACATTCTGACAAAAAACAACCGGAAATATATATACTAATGTATATTTTTTTTTTTAATAAAATCATTGCCATGGCAGACCCTCAGGTAGAAGCTGTCTGCCGAAATCCGGTCAGCTCTACAAAAGCGAAATTTATGAACTTTTACTAGCCATATGTATTTATTGTGAGCACACAATGCCAACTAAACAAAATTTATACACAGCAGTTGTATATTTTTCAAAGTGTTTTATTGCTCGACAAGATTTATGATTGGAAATTATATGTATATACAACCAAAGCATGTACATATATATATATATATATACAAATGTACCCGAATGTGTTTATTAAAATCTCAACTAAATTTATGCAAGCAACAAACCGCAGCAGCTTAATATTTTCATGGATTTGCCAATGTAAACGCACATTTACAATGAACTCGTAATGTAATGAAGTGGAAATTTTGAGGTTATGTGATTAACACAGAATAAATTTCAGTTTCTCGCACATTTAGACAAGTTAACAATATGCTGATTTTACTGCAACCAGCTGTACATTTAAGAAGCAGAAAGCATTTAAAGTGTGTATCTTTGCCACTGGATTAACAATTTATTTATAAATTTATAGTCATATGACTTGAATGAACTCTAGCGGCCATCATCAGTAACTTAAAATTATGGCTAACGTAAAATGTAACCAAAAATCATGCATTGAGCATACAAATCCAAAACCACAAAATTTCCAAACTGTCTGACATAACCCCCAGCGTTGAGTGAGTGCTCTGCCTGCGCATCTACCACTTCGCTATCTCGCTCCCCCGCGCACTTTAAGCATTCTGTGTTGCATTAACTTTACAACAACAAAACATTATGAGCTTTTGTGCACTTATCATCGTCATTGCCCATTCATTTCGTGTTTAAGAATAGTACAAATTACAGTTAGCTGTAGTTCTAGTTATTCATCGCATGTCCTTCATAGCGTTTGTCCGCAGGAAGTCCATTAAAGGCTTGCCTTGCAGCGTTGGCGGTTATGCTTCGTTTGTTCTCCTTACAATAATGACCTTTTAACATCTTTTTTGAGCATTTAAAAATACCGTTTTTACTATTCTTCCAATTTGTTACTTTTTCTGGTTAAAATTCGTGTTATCGCAGATGGACGGAAATCACCTTCAGCGAATGGAAATGCAATTTGTGGTAACTGTGTGGGGAAAACGCAAACTCGTCATTATGAAAGGGTTAAAGGATTTATATTTCAAATTACGTTTTGAAGAATTAAAAGAATATAAATTATACCTTTATGACGTTTAAATCCAGCAACTAAGGTTAGTTGAAAAGAGAGCTCACAGAAACGTCTGACCCCAAACTTGAGCATACATTGCGCTCAGCTAAGATACCTTTTAAAAAAAGATACATTTGAAAGAATATAAGACTATCCAAACAATGCTACTAAATTTTCCATCTTTCGACAAAATTTTCCAACTTCGAAACGGTACGTTAGTTAAGAACACAACTAATGGAGTTTGAAATATGGGATAACTAAAACCATATTCGAAGCTCTTTAATCGCAATTTATTAAAGAAAATATTCACTAAGTATAGATAGCGATATACACCGAATAATCTTGATTTCGAATCAGCTACAAAATTTAAGCAAAGATCGACGTAAACACCATTTTTACATTGAAAGGCAAAAGGGTGCATATATAGATATCTTGATCACTTGACTCTAGACCACACAGCAATCTGTAGACGCGGGTTCCAGACTCTGCATCCATATATGCGGATAGAGATCACATCACCTCAAAAGCACCCAGCAAAACTGAAGTCATGGAATTCACATAACACTGGACCATTGTGAATATATGTGGTATGGGAGGGGACAAATAGGTTTCAATTAAATTCTAAGGCACTACTGATTGTTTCAAAAGCTGTAATAAGTGTTAACATCAGAAATAAACTATATATTTTATAACCACCTAATGCTAATGGACAATTTTGTAGGATCATTACAATCGCCTCTTAAGTTAAGTTAGGAAAGCTGGCTGATCCACCAAAATACCAAGGGATCGCACTAAGATCACTAAATAGAGATCTTTATGAAGCCAGATAAAAGGCCAGAGTATTGACATTAACTTTCGACAAAGTGGCTTGAACCTACCACACTATTCCCGCTACTTTACCTGAAAATCTTAACGTGTGAGAACCTCAATATTTTAACACTGATCTGACAAGACTGACGAGACGAGATAAAGAAGTTTTGAGTTCTTTCAATCTCAACCTCTTACAAGACGCTTTTGCAACAATAAGCTCTTAAAATTATGGACAAAATATAAAACAAAATTTAACCAAAGCACAAATAAAAAGAGAAATCCGACACGAAAATCTTAAACTTCAAACCAAATCCAACCAAAACAATCCGACACGAAACTTGATACAATAAATACAAACAACACAACCCAAGTTGGGCTAACGCTAAGCACTCCATTCAAAAGTACAACAAAAAATTTACATTATATGTGACTAGAATGTGTCAAAAAAGAGTAGAATTCGCTTACTGCTTAAACGCATACGCAGCGCACGATACACATTGCGAAAGGACATTGTGTCGCGTCGACGACGCCGCGCCTCCGCCTGTCGCTCACGTTCGCGTATACGATTCTGACGGCGTGTTGCCTCCTCCTCGGCAACGCTGGCGCTGCTTTTCCGCCGTCCCGTACCGTAGCACGACGCCGATGTCGAGGGACCAGCAGCCGCAGCACCTTCAGCCCCACCGTAGTTGCACTCACCGACCGACGCAAAGGCGATACTCTCCGCAGAGGAACTTTTACGTTTAACGAAACCCAGGCTGAATGATTATACGCACACTTGTGGGTGATAAACGGCGTTGGTGTTGTGTGAAAGAGTGCTGGTGTTATTAATATGCTGGCGAGTGGTGTGCTCACTTGTGTTGTATTATGTTTTCGCGCGCAGTATATATATACACTGTATACAAATAGTATGCGTAAGAGCTTTTTTTTTGTTTTAAATATTAGTTATTTTGTTTATTGTTTTGTTTTGCAAACAATCAAAAGTCCTTGCTTTCACTGCCTGCTCTCTTTATTACTATGTGTTACAGTTTCTTTGCTACAATTTGTGCTCTCAATTTATTCGTTTACTTTTCTTCCTTGTTTTCCGCACAATTGTTGCTTCACTGTGTTTTGTTTTTATGCGCGTTCGTCTCTTCACTTGCTTGCTCCTTTCATATTTCCGAGTTTTTACTCTCTTTACTTTCTGTTATACGTACGCTTTCTGCTCTCTTGCGCTCTAAAGCCTTATTGGTGTTGTAGCGCATGACCTTTGACATTTCATTCAGGACGGATGGTTAATAATACTCTTTTCGTGATTTTTGGTGGTTCACTTTTTAGTTTTCTTTACTTTACACTTTTTGAGATTATATATTGATATCTTTATTATATTTACTCACTGCTTTTAGAAAATAATCATTATAAGTAATCATTACAAGTAATCATTATAAGTAATCATTACAAGTAATCATTATAAATAATCATTACAAGTAATCATTAAGAAACTTAGAATTCTCCCATAATATTGGCTATACAAGTATAAATACAGATCTAGGTGCTGTTCCTTTTTTGAAATAAAAAGGGACGCGTTATCGTAATTGATTAAAAGGTGGGTTATTTTTATATCGGAGTACCTATAAGTCAAGATAAATTTTTTTTTCTATTTATTTAAGTTAAGTTCAGCTTCCAATGAGGAGAAGAGAGTGGTTTTAAAACAAGGCTCAAAGTTTTTTAAGAAGAAAACCAGTCTTTTTCAACTAAAAGAAAATATGAATCTATATGAATAGTTAAAAAATGGCTTCGCAATGACAGGAGTACATCAAATAGATCTAGGAAAGGATCGAACTCAATATATCCAGGAACTATATAAGCATTCCTCGAGAACTATGATAATTTTAGGCGCGATTTTTATAAGCTAAGTTCGCAAGAGATCCTAGGAACTTGCTAGACAGAGTGCAAGATCAAATTAGTGGGTTGGTAACAGTGGCCCAGGAGGAGATTTTTGGGGAAAAATGTATTGAATAATAACTAGGCGCTCTAATGCCATAGAACGGACTTTTCAACAGGGATGCTATAAAAGTACGAGTTTTGACATTTTTTTCAGTAAGATTTATCATTTTATCAAGGAAAGATACACGATCCAACAACGAGTCGAAATTATTAAAATTTACTGCTGAAATGCCTCAACTTTAACAGCTTTTTAGTTTCAGGTATATAAAGTGGGCAGCATTGGTTAGGAATATCAGAAATTTCGAAAGATCAAAAATACTATTTTTTTCTATCCAATTCAAAAATGAATAACTAGGCTGTCTAATATTTCTAGTTTCAGATATACTATATAAAGTGGGCAGCATTGGTTAGGATTACCAGGCATTTCGAAAGTACAAAAAGTTTATTTTTCAAGAAAAAATGTTAACTAATAACAAAGAGAATTATAAAAAGAGGAAGAGAAGCAAAGCGGAAAAAAAACATTTTCGAGATTCTCACAAGCAGATTTTCGGAAGCAAAGCGGAGAAAACACAATTTTGAGATTTTAAAAATTTTTTGATATCACATGGTGCAGCTTTTTTTATTTTTTGACAATTTTAATATACATTATTATTTTTTATTTATTTTATTTTATTTTATTTTTATTTATTTTATCTTTATTTTTTATTTATTTATTTTATTTTTTTTCATTTTTTATTTATTTAATTTATATTTATTTATGTTTCCGTTTTCGATTTGATTACTTTAGCCTTCCAAATCCATTTCATATATTTATTTATTTTATTTTTTCACATAGTGTAGTTTTTTTTTTTATTTTTTGACAATTTTAATATACATTATTATTTTTTATTTATTTTATCTTTATTTTTTATTTTTTTATTTATTTTTATTTTATTTTCATTTTTTATTTTTCTTTTTTTTTAATTTTTTATTTATTTCATTTATATTTATTTATGTATGTTTCCGTTTTCGATTTGATTACTTTAACCTTCCCAATCCTTACACCCACACAACTCAATATATTTCACAACGCGGGCGTTTTTTGCCACTTTCCACTTCTTTAATGCATTTTACTATTTTTAGCGCACACAGCAAAGCAAACTACCTCCGCAAGGCGACTTGGTAAATAGTCTACGCCACTGAAGAACACTAATTAGCCACACATATCCTGTTGTGGAAGGCCACACAGACTATTTTCGTAACACTTGCGCGCCTCAGTAACGGCCGGCTGTGCACATTTTCGACTTTATTTGAATTGTGAAAGGAAATTAAAATAGAATATTACACAAAAACGCACAAAAACAATTTTCTTTCACACATACATATGTACATACATATACATAGTTGCTATATGCGTTGCGTAGTAATGCTGCTTGTAAGCGGGCGCTCGCTCAGCAGGTGGCTACGCCCCGGCGCACAAAACGGCAAATAAATGTACACTAAAATTTCATTTCACACAGTTGCAATTTTTAGCGAAAATTTCGACACATTTCATGCTTTTTGCTTGAGATTTTCGCAAATATTTACGTCGTCTGCAGCATTGCAGCCACTTGCCAATTTGGCAGCTTAGCAGCAAGGATAATCGCCTTCTAAGTCACATACTTGGCCTTGCTATTGATTTATCACCACACAGACAGACAACGCGTTTGTCAGAGGCCTGGCGTCGCAGCCTGAACGCTTAAACACCACAAAACGCTTAACACTTTTCTACGTAGTTAATATAACACCTTTGGCGTTATCCTTGCCAACTTGTGTTGCAATTGAAACACAAAATTTTTGTATTTAAGCAATGCTTTTGTATCACATTTTGCTCCAGCTTGTTTTTCTTTGCAAAATTTTCAGCATAATTTTCAAGTAAGTATTTCACATTATGCAGCTGCTGCCGCCCGACACAGCCACCGCACAGGACACACACCGAAAAGGTACTGCAACGAAATGAAAACTGGCGAAATGTGTGGCTTAACGTAGCCAGCTCTTGCTGTGGCACTCACTGTTATACACACACAACGTTTATGGCATGAAAAAAGCACAAAAGCAGCAATAAATTCACCCTGTGTTTGTTGTTATCCTTATTATTGCGCAAAAACCGCGCGCGCGCTCGCTCTCACCACACACCCAAGCACGGCACATTCAAATTGTACCACGCTCATTTGCCGTGTGTTGGCAGCGCGTGGCTATTACGTATTGACTACGGAATTTACGCGTCCAACAAGACAACATCAACAAAATCGAAAGGAGCGCGGCATCATCACGAGTGCTCGCATGTCCTTTGCGTAAAATTATGTATAAATATTTATAATTGTTTGTGTGTGTACAAATGCAACTCTGGCTGTTTACCAATATCACGCTCTTACTCATTTAGCTGAGCATAATTTAGTGCGAGTGTGTGTTCGTTTGCCTTTCCGTTTGCCACCTGGTGCCGGCTGCGGTCCTGTTCCTTTCGCTTCAGCTGCGTTTGTGTGTTTTCTCTCCACAGGGAGCCGCAAGGAAGGCGAAAAGGCATCTTCTATCGTCAAACACTCGCTGTACATATGTGTGTGTGTTGAGATGTTTTTATGTGTCAACAGCATTTTTATTTATTTATTTATTTATTTATGGCCGCTCATTCATTTGTTTCTTCGTCGTAATAAATGTTGTCCTGTGAATATGAAATATTTATTGTGTACAAACAGACTTTTATTGATGGGCGCACAGGGAAAGTAGCAGGCAACGTGTGAAGGTAATATCAGTCAAAAGGAATTATTTGGAATTCACATTTTTATTTTCGCAATTTTGCCTAAAGCGAATGCTGTTACTTCTTTTTGCTTCTTTAAGTTCTGCATATTTCCTAACGAAAACGGCCTTGTACTCTTTAATATTCTCACAGCAAGATTCCGACGCAAATGTTTTCAGTGTCTCTTTCTCAAATGAAAGTTACTTGAATTTTTATTGAAGATTGAAGATCTCAAACAATTTATTGACTTTTTTTCTGATTACCTAATTTATTAGCTGAAAACCACATGTTGATTCTCTTTGATATAACGGGTTTTTCAAGAGGGACGCTAAAAAGTAGATCTATAGGGACAGCAAACGACGCCATATTTTTCCCCGCTCTTTTGTCATTTCTCTTCAGTAAGTTTTGCCATTTTATCATGGAAAGATACACGATCCAACGACAAGTCGAAATTATTTAAATTTGCAACCGAAATTCGGAATCAGTGGCCTCAACTCTTTGTTAGCGCTACGCCCAATTTAAGATCGTTATAATCGTCCTGACACATCAACAACTGAGCATCTAGTGAAAAAATTCTAATCCACAGGCACAGTACAAGATTTTTCCGTGCCAGTGAGACAAAGAAGTATTAGCAGGGTCAAGAATAATGTTGCCACTAACGCATCAATTGAGAAGGGCACAAACCAGTCATCGAAAAATCATCTGCAGCGATGAGGCTCATTTCTGGCTGAATGGCTTCGTCAATAAGCAAAATATGCAGCTATCCACACGTACTCCAAGAGTCACCATTGCATCCGGAAAAAATTACGGTTTGAGCCGGCGGCGTCATTGGGCCGTATTTCTACCGTGATGATCAAGGTGGTTCCAACATGACAGCGCCACAAACCACACAGCGAATGTCACAATCAATTTATTGAAAACCAAGTTTGGTGAGCGTGTTATCTCACGAAATGGCCCAGTCAATTGGCAGCCTCGGTCGTGCGATTTGACGCCTTTAGAGTATTTCCTGTGGGTCTTCGTCAAGTCTATGGTCTATGCTAACAAGCCAGCGACAATTGTTGAACTTCGTACGAATATCGAACGTGATTGCAGCAGTACTGGCCGATTTAATCTTGAAAACCATCGAAAATTTGGTTCAGTGTCTGGACTTCTGCAAGCGTGTCTGTGGTGGCCATGCAAAGGAAATCGTATCCTCCAAAGGGTTGATCGAGAGATGTGTATGTAAATTTTTTTAAAATTCAGGAAGGCCTTAAGTTAACTTTTTATCAGAAAACAATAATATACATACACTTGTATATTATATGGTAATATACAATTAAATTTTTGATACAGTTCCCACTATATTATCCTAAATATAGAGCTCCCAGTGTGATTCTACTTGGTTCGGACAATGAACGATATTAGTACGGACGAAGGTTTGCGAACTATACCATTCTTCGAGCATTTCCACCAGACCTAATTACTATATGTTTCTATCTATCCCTAAAACTATAAATCCACCTCTCGAAAAAATAAAATTGACAGTTTATGTTGTCTGAATCTGAGGCTTGTGTTCTGTATGCCTAGAAATTAAGTTCGAATAAAACTCGGTGAATTTGGTATAATTCCGAATTATTTTCCATCCCAGGTGGCCAATGTTTCTTAAGGGCTTAAGGGTTTTCAAAAATCTATTTTTTTATTTTTTTATTGTCTTATGAAATTTTTTAGAATATTGTCCTAAATTTTCAAGTTGATCCGAGTTATTTAATAGTTTCGGAGATAAAGCCTTGAGAATTTGTGCGCTCGAAGCTAGCTAAATGCGAAGTTTGTAAACGAGTTTCTCTAAACCGAGTTTTTGAAGTCGGCTGGCATGGTTTCTCGAAAACTACTCAACAGATTTTATCCGAGGAAACCCATGTAACCCCTTAAGCTTCAGCATTGAAAGTCGTGGAAGGTATCTCGTCTTAAATTGTTGAAAAGGTAGCATTCAGGGGTCTCATCATCCCCCGCGCAAGCTCAACGTTCCGCCGAATCTACTGTACCAATTTTCTAAATCCGGGCGTATAAGGGTAAGTTCTCGGTAATGACCACAACAATTTACAAATTTACAATTTGTCCACTGGAGTTAAGATACATATTAGCCAACTGTCAGGACTCTCTCAGTAAATAATGAATACTTAAATCCATATGCCATATAGGAAAAATTATAAAATTTATAGAATAATAAATACACATGCATAAAGCATGTGATTCATTATCCTCAAGTTCAATAGCAACACGCAAGCAAAAGAGAAAAATTAAGCACAGAAAACGAAAATAGTAAATTAGAAAATCGAAATCAATATGCAATGAGCACAAAATAAAAGCTACGTAAATGAAAAAACCTAGTAATAAATAGGCGAACTGGATCTTATACAAGTTACGCGAAGAAACTGGCCAGAATTGGCAGATGGACGCGAAGAACGAGAGCAAAACAAAAAAAGAATTAAGAAATTTAGCAACAATCGAGAAGAAAGTCTTTATTAACGGTGGTGTGCGAGCGAAATGTCAGCACTAACACGTATGATACGCTGAACACAATGGTTGCGACACAACATTGCATCACGACAGTGAACTGAAAACGGCGTTGTGCATCCTACTACCTGAACGCATGTATACAGGACAACACAGCTCTCCATTTTGCATGTACATAATTTCGTTGTGGCCATACTAATACCTTGCACTTCAATGAAATTTTAATATTTTGTACAAAGTGAAAGTTTTTATGCAAAAAATAAGTAAATAGGTATATATTTTTGTTTTAAATTATCAATTGTTATTACAAATGATATAACAGAGCTATAATAGAGCTATTTTATGCTTTTATTTGTAAAATAACGTCAAGTTTGTAAGAGCTGTGAATAATTTTACATTTTACATATTAGTGGCATCACCACTCTTCCTCATCTCTCTATCTTCCATTCTACTGTCAACTCTACTGTCGTCCTACTGTCGCAGGCAAATATAGGAAAATATCGAAGTTAGCGAGAACGACAACTGTCGGCCTACCGTCGTGGAGTCGTGCAGCTGTCTAAATAACAGTGTCCATAAGAACGTGTGTATTTTAATATTTGACAGCTGTCGGTTGTCGTCTGTCGCAACCATTGTGTTCAGCGTATGAAAGTCACTAGAAATCAAAAGAAAAGAGAGAATAACAAAATAATAATAGAAGAGAGTAGAGCATTGCAATTAGCTCACTTAAGCAAGCGCAAGCACATTTTTGAAACAGCAAGGCAGAGAGGGAGAGTGAAAGAGAGAGGGAGAGAGAATTTCGGGCCTTAAGAAATTTATATTTTGTACGAAAAGTAGAGAGTCGATTGAGAAATGAGTGTACATACTGTATAAGAGTATAATTTTGCTGAGCGCGCTTTTAAAAATTTACTCTCTTTGAAATTTGTTTACTTTTGAGTTAAATTTACGCTTTGCTTTGTCAACAGAGAGTTGCAAAATGGAAGGTAAAAAAGAAACGCTGAAACTTTATGTTTTGAAATTGTAATATGTGATGGTATGGTACACTAACAAACTGCTCTCTTTTTTATTATTTTAATAATAGAAATCGAGGGAGAATTCAATATCCTTCGTGTAGGTTAACGAGAGGCTTCAGTCATAGCTTTTTTATATTTTTTGAAAGATCGGATACATGCTGAATTTTGGGTAAAGTATTCAAGCTGATCTCTGAGGAGTCATAAATGGTGTCACTTGTACCGCTAAAAACAGAGGACCGTTCTGACTACTAAAAATTTATCTCTCTCTGCTTTTTAAAACCCTCGCAAAATCGACAAAGAGCTTCGAGGTTGTCACTAATTGGTCACCGGCAGTGGTTGGACGTTTTTCAATACCTAGCCTCTTCAATACTTTTAGATGAGATCGAACCAAGATCAACTGTCCTAAAACACAGAGTTTGGACGTTTTTCAATGCCTCAGCTCTTCACTACTTTGAGATGAGACCGAACTAAGTTCAACTGTCAAATCTGGCATATCCTCAAAGCTTTTAAATTTAAAGTATTCACTTTCAACCAATATAGTCTAAATCAATATAAAACTTAGCGCTAAGACTTACAGACGAATGTCGCATTTCGTTCCGTTTGACAGTTCTTGCTATGCTTGCAAGCGGAGCACAGAAAAGCCGGTCGCTTTTTCGTCGGCGCGAAATCCGTCGTATCCACCGGCTCACCAACGGGCACCTCCATTTTCGTCTCCGCCAAGGTTTCTTGCACGCGCAACACCTCGTCAAGACGTGAACACGCTTTGCGGCAACGCTGACAAATCACCTGCGATTCGGGTGTAGCGGCGACACGTCGTCTCTTATTCACCGCACGTTTCAGTTTACACCACTGTGTTAGACACCAGGTGTTTGACTTTTGTAGACATGTTTTAGGCAACTGTGTTGCGCTGGTGGCCATAGAATTGGCCCGATACAGGACACGACTACCGAGCCTATAAATGCGATTCGGATTGATGTCGTGCTCGTGCTGTTTATCGTGCGTTGTATGTTGCTGTGCATTACGACTAGTTGTGGCCCGATCGTCGTATGTTGTGGAGTCGGGCGGCACGTTGATGCTGCTGGGGCTTCTGCTGCTGCTGCTGCTGTCGCTGCTATTTATGTTGCCGGAGGTGCCATTCGCAGCACTGTTCTGCTGTGTGGAGCGTTTGCCTGCGGCATCATCTCCCATTGTCTTTATTACACAACAATATCACTTTTATTTGTTTTTATTTTTTGTTATTATTTTTAGTGGTGTTGAGCTGCACTTTTGTGGAAATTAAATAATAATTCACGGTTTCACAAAGTCCTTTGATTTTGCTCACTATGTGGCATTTTTTAAAAACAAAACACTGTGTTGTGTTATAATTAATAAATGTTTATTCTTAATTTTTGTAATTCCTTAATGAAAATTAATCATAATCATTTTTGAGCATGTCAACGTGTTTATTTTTCTTTTGTCGAACATTTGTAAAACTTTTTCTTTTGGTTCTCGGTTTTCTTTTCGAAGTTTGTAAGTCAAACATGTTCAGCGGTGCTGCCACATGATTGAAATTATTTTTACAGAAACAATGAGTAATGTAGGTATTCAAATTGTAAGATTGACTGAAGTAACTAAAATAATGCACAATTCAGTCTTCCTTCTTTAAAAGTAAGAATTATTAGACTCTCGAGCTCTATCAAATAAGAAAGTACTGAAGAGGTTCCACCGCGACCTTAGGTCTATAGTACCCTCTCCTAAACCACAAAGACACATCTAGCCACAACGTATTGATAAAGTCCAATATATTGCTAGATACTAGTGTGGCAATGTGATCCCTATTTGGAAACATGAATCTCAAAGTTTTTATAAATATCTCATAGTTACGGCAGACAAAAAAACTGAGCTGGGGAGAATACATCGAGAGCAGAGCTCACAAATCCCGTCGAAACTGGAACTCCTGCAGAAGAGCCCTTGCATCAAAATGGAGCTTACGAACACACATCGTCTATTGGCTCTACACAAGTGTCATGCGTTCCATATTACGTAACATACTGCGCAATGTTGTGGTGGATAGCATTATCTAAAAGTGCCGTATTAATCCCTTGGAACAGGTGTAACGGGCCTGCATGCTGGCGATAACGAGCACAGCGAAAACTACCTCAATAAAAACTCTAGAGGTTATCCTCAATAACATCAAGCAAATACATATTCAATTGAAGTCTGATGCCGGCTCATGATTCTAGGACTTTGGAACCAGACTACGGACATGGTATTATATTCGACCTTTTTACTGAAATCGGCCTAAAGTGACAATGCGGCAGAGAAAAGGATGTTTTCATAGTCAAATAGAGAAAAATAGACCAATAGTTCTATGATCGACACTTACAACGGTAAAATCTACATATTCAACGGGGAGATAAAAGGTGAAACAGGAACAGGATAGGGTGTTTCTGAAGTAATCCATAGGTTGAAGTTTGCTTTAAGCATAACAGAAGGTGCCAAGTGGGCTTCTGCAGTAATCAGCAAGTCAATAAAACTTCTAGTGGACAGCTATGCGCCAATACTAAGCCTCACTGCATTAGGTTATGCAAGCGAGCAATAACTAGACTCTCAGTAGCTACTCGTTTAATATCAGCTGGGTACACAGTTAAATAGGTACAGAGGGAAATGAAAAAGCAGACCAGTTAACCCGCTTGGCGACAGCTGGGAATACAATTCTCCTGCATCAGACCGTTTAGCTCATTCAAGGGTTGTTTGAAGCAATGGACCCTAGAGGAACATCTTAGGTTTTCATACACTAACAACACAGGACTCACCACAAGATTACTGTGGGGTATTGTTTAGCTCATTCAAGGGTTGTTTGAAGCAATGGACCCTAGAGGAACATCTTAGGTTTTCATACACTAACAACACAGGACTCACCACAAGATTACTGTGGGGTATTGTTCATGGTGGACAGACCTAAAAGTTTCTGTTTCTGGGCAAAAGGCAACTTAATAATATTGTAGGGGTCATCATACCCTTAAGGAGGTATTCTACTCTAGAATTTTGAAAAAATCGGTTTTTTTCATATATTTAAAGTTTAGACCCTTAAGAACATGTCCTCCAAAAGATTTTCAAAAATTTTAATTATTTTAAGTGCTACAGTTACTTTAGTGACGCAATACCTAGCCCGGTTCAGCTTGACTCACTTTTTTAAACGCGTTTTTTCTCGAAACTACCTATTTCCACACGGTACCGGCATTATCTCAAGTTCTGTACAATCAATTTACTTGAAATTTTGTGTGAACCTTCTTTATATATTCCTTTATCGTTCCTACCAGCATCGTGTCAAAATTTTTGTTTTTAATACTTTAAAAAAATTCAGGAATTTCAAAAAAACAGCATTAAAAATGATTTTCAGGCAGTCGCCATTTTTCAAAATTTTTTTTTTTCGTGTTCCCTGACTATAACAGCATGCTTACTGATTAAGAATTTCCTATGATTTTTTTTTCAGACCACCAGGAGAGTCAGGATCAATGTCACCAGGATGCGCTATTTTTTTTTTTACACCTGACTCTCCCCCCTCTAATTATTTTAATTTTTAATATTTTTCTTGTATATTTTTTTTCTGTATTCTTAAGATACCAATAAAAACACCATAAAAAAATGTATAGTAAAAATATTTTTTGGTTTTTTTTTTAATATAATTCAAAAAACTGCCCAAAATTTGATTTCTAGACTAGAATAGGGGGTATTCTAGAAAGCTTGAACACTGTCTTTGCGAATGACAAGCTTTTAGCTTGAGACAAAATATCTTCCAAGGTTCCCAATGCTCCAACTTAAAAAACTTTAGGCAGCTGAGGTGATTCTCTTTTGATATCTGTCTGTATTACCTTTTTTTCTTAAAAAAACTAAACATTATCAAAAATTTATGTATGCATATACTATGTGACTATAATATATATTACATATATAAATATTTACATATTTAAAAATGTACACATGTACATATGTGCGCTCAACTCAGAACAGACCAAGATAGCTTAAGTGTTATTAAAATTTAATTAAAGCATAACATATGCATATATTTATTTGCCTAAGTTTGATTAAAAATAAATATGTACATACATACATATAAACAGAAATATATGGTAATTCAAGCGCTTATCAAATAAATTTGTACACACGCAACATGTTGCAAAGAGTACACTCATTTTCTTCGACTAATCCTTGTTTGAAACACCTTAGAGCACCAAGGAGGTAAGTATATACTTGGATGGAGCAGAAA
>CM050325.1:74919639-75023734 GCA_027475135.1 Bactrocera correcta | reverse complement strand
TAATCATAGGCGGAGACTTCAACGTCAAGGCCATGAAATGGGGCACACCAACTGCAAACTCAAGGGGCCGGAAAATACTCGACATGGCGGTCTAGGTCTTATTGTCGCCAATAGAGGGTCCCAAACAATCTTTAGAAGGCCAGGGTGCAACGACACAAACTCCGATATCACGCTGGTGTCCGAAGGATTCGCAAACCAGCTGCGTGAGTGGAAAGTTTTGGAAGACTATACTGGTAGCGACCATCAATGCATATCCTACCTCATAGGCCCATAAAAATTCAGCAACGACGAAAAGAAGAGGAATATGTAAATGGAACGCTTCCAAGCTATACTAAGAAAAGCTCCTTGCGGCCATAGATGAAAACCCACCAAAATACCACGCAAGTAGTACAGCTAGGTTGTTTGTCCAAACAACTTTGAGCACCATTAATGAGGTATGTAAAGTAGTAATGCCCAAAATAAAAGGCGGACATCCAAACCGGACAAACAGTCCACCCCTGAGTTAGAAGCCGCAGCTATGGAGCACATCGTAAACACTCTGTTCTCAAACCATGACCTGGGGAGAGGCCCACCAGAACATACGCTAGAGAGCTCATGTCCGCCTTTCGACATGACAGCAACGACAGCAAATACTTTAAAGACCAAAAAGTACCTGGGCCTGATGGGATACCAGTGGAAGTGTTAAAGCTAATAGCTATGGAAAGCCCACACTTACTGCTATCCATGTATAATGCATGTCTGAACGAGGGAATTTTCCCAGAAATATGGGAAATATGAAGAGGCAGCATCTGACCCTAATAAGCAAAGGCCACGGAGACCCAGGAACACCATAAGCATACATGAAAAAGGAATGAAAAGGAAAGCTACTAGAAATACTGTTGAAACCCCGCATCAAAGCCACCATAAACGATGCTGGAGGCCTATCAGGGCGACAACATAGCTTCAGACCAGGCAGGTCCATCATCGGAGCTGAGCAGGACGTCGTGCACAGCGTGGAGGAAGCTCATCGAAAGAACAACTTCTCGATGTCAATAGTCCTCCTTACAACATTGACACAATTGACGTAAGAAATGCGTTCAATAGCGCAAAATGCGACTCACTAGAAAGCCGCTTCAAAACGCATCTCTGCTTGATGAAAATGATACGAAGCTATCTTAAAGATAGGAAACTACTGTACGATATGAGTGACGGCCCACAAAGTAAAGATATAACCTCTGGAGCAGCGCAGGGATCAATATTTAAACCAGATTTATGGAATGCCAGCTATGACGGAATTTTAAACGTTGAAATGTCTGACGATTGCTACCTCGTTGGGTATACATAATTAGAGAGGTGCTGGCTACATAATTAGAGAGGTGCCCAGATCTACGACAAAGTACATCTATTAAATTTTTTGATATTCAATGGCAAATCATTTCTATCACACCAAATCTTCTTCTTCTTAATTGGTGTAGACACCGCTTACGCGATTATAGCCGAGTTGACAACCCCGCGCCAGTCGTTTCTTCTTTTCGCTACGTGGCGCCAATTGGATATTCCAAGCGAAGCCAGGTCCTTCTTCACTTGGTCCTTCCAACGGAGTGGAGGTCTTCCTCTTCCTCTGCGTCCCCCGGCGGGTACTGCGTCGAATACTTTCAGAGCTGTATTTTAATTCGCTGAACTATGTCAATGTCGTCGTATATCTCGTTCAGCTCATCGTTCTATCAAACGCGATATTCGCCGTGGCCAACGCGAAAAGGACCATAAATCTTTCGCAGAATTTTTCTCTCGAAAACTCGCAACGTCAACTCATCCGTTGTTGACATCGTCCAAGCCTCTGCACTATATAGCAGGACGGGAATTATGAGTGACTTATAGAGTTTGGTTTTTGTTTGTCGAGAGAGAACTTTGCTTCTCAATTGCATACTCAGTCCGAGGTAGCACCTGTTGGCAACTGTTATCCTGCGTTGGATTTCCAGGCTGATATTGTTGGTGGTGTTTACGCTGGTTCCAAGATAGACGAAATTATCTACAACTTGAAAGTTATGATTGTCAACATCGCGAGTGCGATGACTGTTTGTTTGATGACAGGAGATATTTCGTTCTGCCCTCGTTCACTGCCAAACCCACTCGTTTTGCTTCCTTCTCCAGTCTGGAGAAAGTAGAACTAACGGCGCTGATGTTGAGGCCAATGATATCAATAACATCGGCATATGCCAGTAGCTGTACACTTTTGTAGAAGATGGTACCTTCTCTATTTAGTTCTGCATCTCGAACTATTTTCTCCAGAAGCATATTGAAGAAGTCGCACGATAGGGAATCGCCTTGTCTGAAACCTCGTTTGGTATCGAACGGCTCGGAGAGGTCTTTCCCGATTCTAAAGGAGATTTTGGTGTTGCTCAACGTCAGCACACACAGCCGTATAAGTTTTGCGGGGATACCAAATTCAGACATCGCGGCATAGAGACAGCTCCTTTTCGTGTTGTCGAAAGTAGCTTTCAATCCACGAAGAGGTGGTGTGTGTCGATTCTTCTTTCACGGGTCTTTTCCAAGATTTGGCGCATGGTGAATATCTGGTCGGTTGTTGATTTACCAGGTCTAAAGCCACACTGATAAGGTCCAATCAGTTTGTTGACGGTGGGCTTTAATCTTTCACACAATACGCTCGACAGAACCTTATATGCGATGTTGAGGAGGCTAATCCCACGGTAGTTGGCGAAGATTGTGGGGTCTTCTTTTTTATGGATTGGGCATAGCACAGTTAAATTCCAATCGTTGGGCATACTTTCGTCCGACCATATTTTGCAAAGTAGCTGATGCATGCACCTTATCAGCTCTTCGCCGCCGTGTTTGAATAGCTCGGCCGGCAATCCATCGGCCCCTGCCGCTTTGTTGTTTTTCAGGCGGGCAATTGCTATTCGAACTTCTTCATGGTCGGGCAATGGAACGACTGCTCCATCGTCATCGATTGGGGAATCGGGTTCGCCTTCTAGAGGCGTTGTACGTTCACTGCCATTCAGCAGGCTGGAGAAATGTTCCCTCCATAATGTAAATATGCTTTGGGCATCGGTCACTAGATCACCTTTGGGGGTTCTACAAGAGTATGCTTCGGTCTTAAAACCTTCTGTAAGCCGCCGCATCTTTTAGTAGAATTTTCGAGCATTACCCCTGTCGGCCAGCTTATCAAGCTCTTCGTACTCACGCATTTCGGCCTCTTTCTTCTTCTGTCTACAAATGCGTCTCGCTTCCCTCTTTAACTCTCGGTATCTATCCCATCCCGCACGTGTTGTGGTCGATCGTAACGTTGCGAGGTAGGGAGCCTGTTTTCTCTCCGCTGCGACACGGCACTCCTCGTCGTACCAGCTGTTCTTTTGCACTTTCCGAAAACCAATGGTTTCGGTTGCAGCTGTACGTAAGGAGTTTGAAATGAGTCGATGTTAGGACCTCGGAGCGCACGCACATCTTAAACTGTGGAGACGTGTCTTCCGTCTATCACAACATGATCGATCTGGTTGGTGGTTTTTCGATCCGGAAACAGCCAGGTCGCTTGATGTATCTTCTTATGCTGGAATCTAGTACTACAGATAACCATATTTCGGGCCCCGGCGAAGTCGATCAGCCTCAACCCATTTGGGGATGTTTCCTCGTGGAGGCTGAATTTACCGACCGTAGTGCCAAAGATATCTCCTTTGCCCACCCTGGCGTTGAAGTCGCCAAGCACGATTTTGACATCGTGGCGGGGGCATCTCTCATAAGTGCGCTCCAAGCACTCATAAAAGGCATCTTTGGTCACATCGTCCTTCTCTACCGTCGGAGCGTGTGCGCAAATCAGCGATATGTTGAAGAACCTCGCTTTGACGCGGATTGTGGCTAGACGTTCATTCTCCGGAGTGAATGATAGTACTCGGCGACGAAGTCTCTCTCCCACCACAAATCCAACACCGAACTTGCGCTCCTTTATATGGCCACTGTAGTAAATGTCACAAGGACCTACTCGTCTCTGTCCTTGTCCCGTCCATCGCATTTCTTGGACGGCGGTGATGTCAGCCTTTATTTTTACGAGAACATCAACCAGCTGGGCAGCGGCACCTTCCCAATTAAAGGACCGGACATTCCAGGTGCAAGCCCTCAATTCGTATTCCTTATTTCGTTTGCCTTGGTCGTCATCAAAAGGGGGGGCCCTCATCCGAGGCTGTTTACGCTTTTTCATTGGGGGTGTTTTTTTTTTACGTGGCGGGTCCCAAAGCCAGCGCACGACCCTGAGTAGGGGATATTTTGCCTTCTCACTTTAGCTCGCCTTCAAACGGATGTTCTTAGGCTACCAGAGGATACTTGGTCAAAGACCGGAAGTCGTGAGCTGCTTGAGTCATATGTAAAAGAATCGTTTCTGGCCACTCCCAAGTGAATGGCGATCAGAGAACTTTCCTCACTTGCGTGAACTTCTACACATGACTCCATCCTCCACAGATTTTTTTTTTTTGTTTTTTTTTTGTTTTTTTGTTGTTTTTTTTAGGAAACAAAAAAAGTCACAAGGTGACATGTCGGGCGAATAAAGCGGCTGTTGCACGAGGCCAAATACTGGGACACGCAGAGGGCGGTGTGGCACGGCTGTGATGAAGGATCCAGTTACGAGCGATGTCTGGGCGCACCCTGTTGACTCGTTTTCGCAATCTTTCGAGTATTTGGCAATAGTAGACTTGATTCAAAGTTTTCCTCGGTGGAACGAAATCTTTGTGGACGAATCCACGGCTAATCAAAAAAGGCAATAATCATCGTTTTACCTTCGACTTGCTCATGCGAGCTTTTTTTGGGCGGGGGCGCGCGGAGACAACCATTGTGCACCTGAGCACTACTAAGAGCACTAACACCACTCTTACAATTTTAGTGTACGTTTCCCAAGCTGTTTCGCCCAATCTGGCGCAAAATTTTATCGCGACGCGTTACTCTTGATTTTGTTTTTCCATTTTCGTGACGAGCACTACAAACACACGTCTACTCAACTTGACGCAGCAGACGAATTAAATAAGCTAGAGCGATGGAAAAAAAGAAAGGGAATTTCAAGGTCACATGTTTACTACAAGCGCGACATTAAAATCAGTCACATTACTTAATTGTCAAATCGTATGTGACTAGCGTTAATTGAAATATTCGGACAGAGCAGGTGCTGATAGGAAAAAAATTAAGAGCACTATTTATTCTGGAAGCATAATGTAAATAATGTGATGGCAACATGGCATGAAAGATTTGTATTTCACCGTAGACGGAAATTTGGAAATCCTGCGTTTGGGTGAACGAAATTATAAAACAAGTATGGATTACGTATAATATTCTTTCTCAATTCTCTATAATGGTCAGACTATGTTAAAGTAGAAAGTATATGTATAAGGAGTAAAGTCAACGTTTGAAATTCCAGATGTTAGTTATATGACGGCAAACGCAAGTTTTGACCAAATTTTATTAATTTTAGACACAAAGCTGCTTAGTCAATTTCATTAACACAACTCACATATTCTCCGATATGTTCAGATAAAGTCAGCTGAAAATGTTTCGCAAATGTTTCTATTAGGTATATGGCGAAGAGAAGTATTGACGCGATTCCAAACATTTTTTGATATCCGAATTTCAAACATATATCTTTTCACATTGACCGTTATTTTTTTGGGAAAAAGTAATCCATAGGCACCGGGGTTCATCATCCAATTTTGACCCCGGCTCATATAAAGTCTTATTGTGACATCCTGTACATAAAATTTCATTCCTTCGATTTCAAGCCGTCTTGTCATTATATCTACATACATACATATACATTTATTGATCTGCTAAAATAGACAATATTTGGAAAAAAAAAATTATCTCGCCTTACTAAGCAAGCAATACTCCCAGCTTTCGGAAAGCACTTGGACTGCAGACATATCCGGGAAGGTTGCAATATGGTCATGTAAAGGACAACCTTTTTTTATCTCACTCTGCAGTCTACGAAATAAGTGATTATTTTTTATGTTATTTATTAATGGAATAAACCTCGCGAATTATTTACACAATATTTAAAAACAAAAATTACTACATATAAATAAAATAATTCAATTCACTTGGTACGAAAAAGTATCGCGTACAAAAAAAAAATTCTATTAAATCAAACTTATTCGAAGTGTTAATAACTTATATGGTTACCGTTAGCCAAAACAACGATGTTTATGGGCCTCGGCATGGATTCAATTAGAGAGCGAAGGATGGAAATGGGTATTTTCTTCCATTCGACTTCAATGCACTTCCTTAGATCTTTAACAGTACCTAATTGTCGAACACCGGAATAAACTTGCTGCGAAAGTATTTCTAAGGGATTTTCCTTTAAGTTTACGTCGGGACTTTTAGCGGACCAGTATATTAATGCTATATTTCTGTCCATAAAGAAACGTTTTGTTGCAGCTGCATTGTGTATTGCGGTGTTATCTTGCTGAAAAATCCATGGTTCCTCACAAATTGGTTCCGAAAACTCTATTAAGACGTTGTCTAACAGATCAATATAACTCATAGAATTCATTTAATGCATTGCAAAACAAATAGGGATAAGAGATCTTCCCTGGAAATTTCTCGAATGCCTTGTTTCTAGTGGTCGTCGAATATCTCTCCAATATTTGTCATTGCCGTCGGGGCCATCTAAATCAAATATTTTTTATCATCATTTTTATTATCGTCGTCGTCCCACAATGAATGCCTTTGGGCAGGGATGGGCATATTAGCCCTCAGTGGCATTTTGCCCGTGCGGGCACGAGTGCACATTTAGGGGGCTAGGTGAGGAGATCATCGCGGGCAAACATGAAGAGGGAAGTGAGAGCAACGTATTTTACCACTCCATATTTACAAATGAGAGCAACGTATTTTCCCACACCATGTTTACAAATGAGAGCGCACGCATATATAGGAAGTTGCACTGTGGGTAATAACTGTAAAATTGCCTAACAATTTTAAGTTTCTTTGTAACTATTATAAATTTATAAAATGTAAGACAAATAACAAAAAGTATAATAAATATTTTATTTTAGTAATAATTTTTTTAATATGTCTTTATAACAGCATTTAATTTGGTTTATTTGCCATAATAAATTCTATGTTTGGTTTAATCTCATTTGCTGTAGCTACGCGTATTATTGTACACAAATTTAAATCTGATAATCTTTCTTATTTTATGTTTGTTTAATTTCATTATTGAATAAATTGTTCACAAGGGTAGGTGCTTCCCAACATAGATATAATTTACACTGATTTCCCTCGCTGATGACATTTCGGCACATTTAATTATAGTAATTTCAGTTTCTGAACCCAAACTGTTTCTTCAAACGCATATACACAAATGAATCTTATGAGAGCGCAATGTAAACAATTACCCAACAACCCTTCCATTACCCGCCAAATCGTTGAATTTCCAACGACTTGAGGTTTTCCGCAGGGTTGCTAGGCTCGATATACTGTAGTAATTATAAAAATTGTCTTCAATTTATGTATTTAAAATTTTCTTAAAATAACTCAAATTCAGAATCGAATGCTATTATTTACAAATATATAAAGTAGTTTTAATAGTTTGATTTCAGTTTTGATATTTTATATTATGAAAAATTATAATTGAAAACTTAGAGGTGTACAAAACTACATATGCGTATGGAATAATGGCAACATTGTTGGTATGAAAACGAGAACAAAACGCTTGTTGCTCGTAGCGAGGTGAGAAGATGTTTCTGCCATTAGCGTTTGTATTCTATTTGTGTGCTTAGCCACTCTCAATCAATAATGCCATACTGCACAAATATATTTTTATTTGATGATTTCTTATATTTTTGAAAATATGTGTTCCCTTCTATAGCGTATATTATTATTTTAATACATTTCCAGAGGCAACTTAGATTTTTAAAATTTAACAAAACAATTATAGAAAAAAACCTTAATTCCTTGAATATTTTGATAAAACAACCAAACTGAAAATATCACAAATTATATTTTTTATATGTATAAGAATTTTCATTAAATGGAACTGCAATATGTTTAAACACAATATATATAATGGTAACAATTATCTTTTCTTTTTTATTTATGCAGATATGCATATGTACGTATAAAAGCCCACAACTTGAGATAAGTTTTCCCAGTTGTAACTAAAATGAATTTTTACAACTGGCATCACCACCATTAACTGATCTATCACACGTACAGTGGTGTGAACAAAATAGGACTAACTATAGGTGTTGGGAAGTTTTAAAATGAGCTGTTTTCTTATTAAATAAAATTGTTTTTAGATACAAGTATAACTTTATATTTTTTCCTAACAGTGATTAGAATTTCCTACCATGCAAAGGTAAATAAAAACAAAATTTAATGCGAAACTCTAAACCTCAGTATATACAGTAATAAACCTTTGCTTTGTTTACATACATATACTCAACTCTAACAAATCTTAGGGTGTTGTGTAACACTTTTTTTTGCTATTTTCATGGTAATCGGGGTGTTGTGTTAGCATTTGAGCTACATATAAATTTTAAATTTTAATGATCAACACTTTAAAATATATTAAATAATGCATATGTTTACATTATTTAAGTGATTATATTGAATTACTTTAAATATCTGTTCAATTTTATTAGGATATTACTTGTTGTTTAATGTTAAATCAGTTGTTGTTTTTGTGAAATTTTTAAACACGCTTCAAGTATTTTTAAATCTTTGCATGCAGTAGGATACAATCCTGGGTGGTAATTTGTCGTTTGACATATGTATACAAATTGACAAGATCGTAAGTCGTTATTGACTAAGCTTTATTAAAAAGTTCGTTTACTATTATAAATTCAAGTCCAAAAATTTGCATTTTTCTACAATTATTTATTATCATAGTTCGTTTTCTTTTTTTTTTTTGCATTGGAATGTCTTTTAACAAAAGTCTCACCCACAATCAATGGCATTACTTAACTAGCTTCTGCATACACCTTAACTGGTGAAGCTTCTTTCTTTATTTTACCCCAAGAACTAGCCTCATCTGGTCGAGCATTAGACTGATTTCTCTTATTGCCAACCCAAGATTAGTAGCTTGAAATCCCGTATTAACATACGACTCAAATAATTTTGAGTAATCAATTCCTTGATTCTAATCATAGCCCCTCACGATGGGTGTGTTTTCCGATATATTTTCACTTCGCCGCTTCTTGGCGATATCTGGTTCAACGGACGTTTTCTATTGAATATATAAAACCAATTATTAAACTTTAAATAAAATATTTAGTAACTTTACACAAACCAAACTTTGTTTTGATTTAATTCGAATGTTCGAATATGGAATGCTGCACCTTTTATGTTTTCTGTCGGTCAAATGTACACAAATACATTCAGAAGAAAATTCACCACCGAGAAATCTAAAAACAGGGCTGCATCTTATTATTAAGAACTCACTACAAAAAGAATATCTGAATATCAGTAAATAATATTTTTATGGGCGAAATATTGCACGCTATGGCATTTAAATCACCTATTAGTAAATATATAACATTAAATAATTTTCTTTTATATTAAACAACAATATTTATAGTTTTTGTTATTTAGTAAAATAAATTTGCTAAGTATTTACTATCTCAATTTATACAGCACTGCGTTGCTACCACTGAAAATCCAAGATGGCCACTATTCACCCCTCAGAAAGCTACCACGAAAAGGTTATCTACTGTATATACTGTGCTCTAAACCCTGCAAATTATGTTTACCCTTTTTATTCACACAACTGTACAATTCCGATATGAAGTAAACTTCCGCTCTTTAATTTGTGTACAATGTCAGTATTGCCGCAACCACTCTGCCAGGAATAATGGGATGCCCAACTCTTCTCCCACTGGAAGTGAGAGAACAATTGCTAAACGTCAAAGCCACCTAAACTTGACAGTTGACTGGATTGGGGAGGTTTTGACGTTTTATAATTGGAATGACTGGAACGGCCAGATTGAAATTATACCAAAAATATATCTGAACGGAGGAATTTGTTGCCGCCGTTGAAGATCACTAATAAAAATGTAAAACAATGAAAATCAAAGAAAATGCGAAACTTAAATATGTTTCATTAAACGTTTTTCAATTTCATGCATATTAGTATTAATTTTCAGTTACCAATGATTAAAAACATTTAAAAATTGAGAACTAACAGGCTTAATTAACCTTATTAAGTATTGAAACATTAAAAGTCAGTTGTTTTAATATGCTATAAAATCATAAAAAATAATTTAAATAGTTTCGCCATTTCTTAAAAATCCAATATGTAATAATTTGCAATCGTAATAAATGTTGGGTGTTTTAAATTAAATGCCCAAAAAATCATATTTTGTTCGATCTGGCCATAATGGAAAATGTTATAAAAAACGCTTATTTTGAGGCGCTCTCACACTGGAATAAGTTGGGCATCCCATTATCCCTGACTCTGCGATTAACATTAAGTTACAGAGGAATGTAATTGATTTTTTTCGCTACTTGTTATGCCCTTCTCTCCGTAAACTGATATTCCCCTCATCTAGCCCCCGTGCGCACTTTGCTATCTTTGCGGGTTAAAAATGTGCCCATCCTATTTGGTCATATTGTATCCTTACAGTTTTGTGCCGAGTTAGCAACTTAGGCTGGGACGCTCGTTTGACATACTGGTGGACACTTTAAGATTTAGTTGAAGCCTAATTTTTGTTGGGGAAATGTTTTTACTGACTGCCAAACGCTTTATTTACCGTTTCGATCGTTCATCAACCTTTTGAGGACTCCACTTCTTTTTGTTTTACCATGAATTTCAGGATTTTTTAAAAAGGAACATATTATTTTCTTGTTGCTATGTAATTGTTCAGCTATATCCCTTATTGTAGCTCCACATTTCCACATCGTTTGAATTTTAGTTCGCTCAACAAGCGATAAATGGTTTCCGCGAGGCATTTCTAAATCAGTTACTAAATTAAGCTCGTTAGGATGGATCATTTTTTTTTAATTATTTATTTAAAACAAACTCACTTTAAAAATCCTTAAAAATACAGAATAAATGCAACGTCTTGCCGATAGGGAATACTTTTCCCTATTGTACGCTATAATTATTTCGCTTTGAATGTACAAGTGCGCAAATTAAACAGATATTAACGGTACTACCATAGTACCTGTGCCACTGATCAACAATGAACAAATAGGTGGCAATTGCTTACATGCATTCATTTTCAAAAAACTCTTGCATACTTCGATAAATTCCCGTTTTTAGCTTGTATACTATACTTATTTCGGTGACTGTAGAGGTCATAATTGTTTCACATGGACAAATATAAGTGGCATACCTTGAAGATTTCCCTGGACTCCTCCTGGAACTTGCTCTAGAAACCAGAGGCAAATCAACAATTATTATCTAAATCTAGAATTCCTCGGATAAACGAATCTTACGATTCTGAATAGCGGAACGCAAAATACTTTTCAAAATGGAAACAAAGACTCCATAATCAAGCCCATCTTTGCCAACTACGCTTTAGTACGCACATTAAGTGGACAGTGTCGGATATATTTACAAATTGTGACTACATGGCTATTTTTCTCGTTTTTCGGAGAGACGGAATGCGGTAGCAGGAGCATGGCAAACGAACCCTTTTTAAAATAATCAGTTCAGCAAACATGCGAGGCGAAACAGCAGTGCGAAAAGAGCTGTTTGCAGCTTGCGACGCAATTGTTCGTAGAATAGTACACCACAACAATCGGAAGCAAGCGTATTTGTGGAATGAAGCTAGACGCCGTCAACAACGTAATCCATGTGCAGAAAATGTCAACAGTCTTAGAATAATATTTAAAAGACAGAAGCGCTTTCAGAACAATATCAAACTCAACTTAACTACAACTACATTCGGTGGTAGTTGTATGGTGGAAAATGTGACAACAGTTATGTATGTGCCAGTCCACTGAGAACAGGAAAGCTGTCGGAAACGGAAGTCTCAGAGACTGAGGCACATAGAGCAGATTAGGCGTCCGTCAATCCGCGACATAGAGAAGACTTAAATGTCTTACTACTGTGCCCAAAAAATTCGATTGATCGGTTGTTTCGGGGTCGTAAGCATAGATCGTTTCACACACTTCAAACGAAGCCTTTTTTCCAAAAAAATCAATGTTTTCGGAACCAGTCACACTATCATACCAGTCACTAAACATCCTTCAAAATGGTATTGGCTGAGCCTTTCGATATGCCAACTTCAACAGTAAGGTCTCTAATTGTTAATCGACGGTTTTTCAACACCAAATCTTTGATTTGTTGAACGTGAGCTTCGTCGGTTGAGGTTGATGGTCGCCCTGGACGCTCTTCGTCTTCGACACGTTCACGGTCGGCTTGGAACTCACTATACCACTTGTAAACAATTTTTTTAGACACATCCTCATCACCAAAGGCTTTCTGCACCATCCTTAACGTATCCGCAGTAGAAAATTGATTCCGTAAACAAAATTTTATGAAAATTCTTTGCTCAACAAATTTCGACATCGCAAAAAACGAAAAACTCACTTTTAGCAGCTCACAAAACGAAACACGTATCTCAAACACTAATGAATATTTTGACATAAAATTGAACATAAATGTGACTGACAGTACTACCAACCTAAAAAAAAAAAATAATTCTCCAAATCCTTCGACGCGCCCAGTTTAAATTCAAATGTTGCCTTATTTTTTGGACATAGTAGTATAACTACCACAAAGTAATGCTTAATCGGGTGGCTCCGTAGGAGAGTCTGGAGTTGGGAGTATGTTAGGTTTAGCGGATTGAAATTCCCTACTTAAAAATAAGTAAATAAATAAAAAACTTATCGATTGGCTTTATGTGACACAAACAATCGTTAAACTTTTTTACTCTTTAGGACGATGTTGAACGGTATTTTGATGAAACTTTGCACGCGTGTTTCTTGGCATTCGAGAAAATTGGTATTGCAAATGAGACAATTCGGTTCGGTATGTAATATATGTATATCTTTATGCTATACGTATATATTAACAAATTTAACTGAACATATTATTTTGAACATCTTATAGTTGTCGCATGTTGGGTAAAATTAAGCATACTTTAGTTTGGTTCCAAAAGTGTAGTATTTTAAAAAAAATGTATTGAGCGAATCGTTACAATTTTTTACAAACTTACAAAATAGGTTCCTTCTGCGTCGATGCATCGATTTCCAAGCATTGCAGGCGTCACGGCAGCCTAGATGCATGCTGCTTGGATACCCTCTGTCGTCTTAAAATACTTGCCTTTCATTGGCCTTTTGCCTCTTTGTCTTCGATCATACTGAAAGATCCATGACTTGTCACCTGTGATTAAGTTATTCAAATTTAGAGGTCACTTTCGCGCATGTTAAAGTTTTCTTAGTACACGTCGACTCGCCGCAATTTTGGGACCATCTTTCCGCACACGCATATTCAAGTGCTCCGTCACAATATCATGAACAACAGATTTTGGTAAATTTAACATCTTGGCAAATAAATGAATATTTAGTCGACGGTCTGAGTTCAAATTTTGCGCACACGAGTTACATTGTCGGTGTTTGTCGACAAGGTCTCCCCGCACGGTCTTCATCAGCGCTCCCGGTCCTCAAAAAAGGCCTGGTGCCAACGCAACACATCACTTCTTGCTAAAGCAACATCTGGGTGAGCCTGCTTGGTCATATCAAACGCCTCTGTCGCAGATTTTCGACGCTTCACACAGAATTTAATCGCGTACCCCTACTCTAACGAACGCTGCATTTTCGGCTTGCACCTCTCACAGAAACGAGTCGCTCAAAAATGTTTGTCCTGACTCTCCACATGCTCAGAGACAACTGGCGTTAACTAAAAGCGCCCTTTACCGAATCCAGTCGGAGCGCGCACGCTCCGAAATGCAGGAAATCGGTCCTTTTACTTTCTGGACAAACATGTTTTTTCCCGTTTAATATAAGAAAAATGGATCAATATTTAAATATAAAGATTATTGGAATACTCTTTGACTTTTCTTCATACACCCAATAATAGAAATTTCCTCTCTTTGGTTGTATCTTTTCTTTTTTGTCTACTTAATTTTATTAAAATACCATACATGTAGTGTGTCTTTCTTTTAGCACACTATTTTCCGTATTTAAAATAAAACAACGTTGCGTTTCGTATTTTATTTAACAAAAGTTCATTCAATTTTAATTTTAAACGAACTGCGCGTAGCTTAAGAAGTTGGTCTACTTCGTGTGTGGGTTTGCGGTCAACTGTGTCCGTTTTTAGTTCTTCGTTTTAGTCTTTCGTTCTTGGTCTTTCGTTTTATCAGTGTTGTCATGTCATCGGTACAGGGTTGTATTTTAAGTTCCGTAAGTATGTCCGCTTATAGTTCGTGGTACATTTCCCACATTCGGCCGTCCTGCGGCTTCATTCGTCCCGAATGAAGGGTTCTACTTCTTCATGAGTTCAGCAACAGTTGTGGTGCGCCCTGGGCCTTCGTGGTCTCCGACTTTTACCACTTCGTAGCGATCATGCTCCATCTTCTTCACAACTCTGTATGGCCCGAAATATTTGGGCTTCAATTTCAAACCCGTTCCATACTGGGTACGCTTAATGGCTACCAGTTTGTCATTATCGTAGTTGGTTGCTGTTCGGCGGCGTGAATTATAACTATTATGATTTTCCTGCTGAAATTTGATGATGTTTTCTTTCGCTTGTTGGCGCACTGCATCTCGATCAGCATTAAGTTCATCGATCGCGGCTTCATCTAGCATTTCTTGTAGTTCTGGAATACCCGGAACACGCATCTCTAAACCCGTCGGTATTTTGAATGGGGTCGTCTTGGTACTACGAGGTGGATTGTTATTTATGAATTGTTGCACTTTATCAACATGTTTATACCAACCGCTTGGGATCTCGTGACATAATTTTGACACCATTGTCACTACGATTTTGTGTATTCGCTCCACTTGGCCGTTTCCTCTTGGAATTCCGGTCGCTATTAGTAGATGCTGGATACCTTCGCCTTCACAGTAGTCTTTGAGGAGATTTGATGTAAATGCGGCGCCTCTATCGGTGATTACACGCTTTGGATTACCAAATATTGCAGCTTGGAATACAGCTCTTCACGATTTTCGTCACTTTTGAATTTAATTGCGGGATAAAGAATGATTTCTCGACAGCGTCTTGCGTTTTCTTAATGGAAAAATGACCTCGCCGATGTGCTATCTTGATGATTTTATCTTCCATTGACAATGGTACGACTATTAGCTCATTATCTGGGTTTTTATACATCACTTCGTGTTTTATATAGAAATCTTCGAAGTCATCCTTCTCCAATACTTTTCGTACGGCTCGCGTCCAATCGTCGCTTTGTGGAGCCTTCTTAAGTCGATGATTTAGTGAGTCTTCCAACATCAAGCACGAGACACGGCTCAAAGCGTCGACATGTCGCATTCTGGTTCCTTTTCTATGCTCGATTACATAATCAAAGTCTTGCAGGAAAATCGTTCAACGGGATACACGCAGTGGCACATCGCGTTTCTTCATTGTCAAGGCAAATGCGTTGCAGTCAGTGACAATCTTAAACTTCAGGAATGGTACCGCTCTTCTGCAGATTTAGTCTTGCGACTCATATATTGGACCGGTGGAAATCTTGATCGTCGTTATCTTTCCGCAGCATCACAGCTCCGTAGCCAAACATGCAAGCGTCCGTGTGCACTTCGGTTACTGCTTTTGGATTATACAGCTTTCAAATCGGAGGATTCATTAACGCTGTTTTTAACTGTTGATAAGCTGCTAAATGCTACTCCTCCATCCTGAACTTTATGTCCTTTCGCAGTAGATCGCAGAGTGGTTTGGCAATTACAGCGTAACCTTCAACGAATCTTCTGAAATATGACGTCAATCCCAGGAAACGGTGCATTTCTGTACGATTTCGCGGTATCGGAAAGTCTTTTATAGCAATTGTTTTCGCTTCTGAGGGTTTTATTGAACCGTTTTCGATGACATATCCGAAAAATTCGACTCTTCGTAACAGAAATTGGCATTTACTCCATTTTATCTGCAACCCTTTTGATGCATTTGTCGGTAAAACTCGCTCCAACTTTAGGATACCTTCTTCTTCGTCCTTAGAGGGAATGATTAGGTCATCCATGTAGGCTACCACTGTTCCATCTTGGATTAGTTCTCTCAGCACAACCACAACAAATCTGGTGAACACTGCCGGCGAGTTTGAAATTCCAAATGGTACGTATTGAACCTCATATTGCCCGTTGTATGTTACAAACGACGTGTATTTTTGCGAATCAGTCTGGACGGGAACATGGAAAAATCCGTTTCTTAAATCCAATGTTGTAAAAACGTATGCTCCATTCAGTCGTTCGATGACATCATCCATCATTGGCATAGGGAAATTATCTCGGACTATCTTTTCATTCAGTCGTCGATAATCACAGCAGAGTCGTTTTCCTCCATCTTTCTTGGATACAACATCTGCCTACTCTACCTGTAGGTGGGATACGTTCACTTCAACGTCGGCCTTCTCGTTTATGCTTTCGACCAGACATAATTCACCGAACTCCTTCATCAGCTGGACAACTCGATTTTCGCCCGCAACTGCCACTGATTCTCCTGCTATAACAGCGCTGTTGCTTGCGCCTTCATTATACAGCTTCTCCATAGCGTTCCACATTGGCGGATGCTCACGTGGCTCCTCAGCCACAGCAGCGCACTCGCTCACGTACTCGCTGTGCTCTATAGCTACCGCCTTTTGCATACCACTGTCTCGGCTCACAGTCTTTTGCACCTGCTTGTGCTCACCCGTGACTTTGGTCTTCAGCTCGACGGCTTCAGCTGCATGCTCCTTAACATCAGCACCATCCGAGCTTTTCTCGCTATGCTTATCAGCCAGTTGTTGCGCCTTACGTTGTTGTTTTTCTGCTTCTTTTTGTCTAAACTCCGCACCATCCTCGGTTACAATTAGATCCACATCCTTCAAAATGTTGTTACCAATTACTAGAGCATACTTCAAATCAGTCTCTTTGGCAACATGGAATTTTATTTCTAACCATTTGCCATCAACTTCAATGCGGATGGAGAAGCTACCTATTGTTGTTAGTTCACTGTCCCCAATTCCGACCAAGATACTCTTTCTTTTGTCAGCTTTACATCCAGGTCTAACATCAATAGTGTATCGTATCGCATCAAACATACATCTGCACCCGTATCGATTAGTGCCGAAACACATACTCCGTTCATCCAAATGTCCTTGAAAGTTAAACTACTTCTCTTATTGGGCTTTACTGCTTCTTTTGTTTTCATCATGTTTGCGCTTTTCTCCTTTTTAACTGATTTTTCAACTGTAGCGCACTCTGTTGCTCGGTGACCTTCTACGCCGCATTTGAAGCATTTCATCTTTTTGCGTGGACAGTTACTAGCAAAATGTGAATCATCTCCGCAATTGTAGCATTTTTTCGCTTAACTGCTATGTTTGAAGACGTAAACGGCGTTTTGTTTGCGTTGACGAATTGAGTTTTTGAAACGGGAACTTTGAATCCGGGATGCCTTCGATGAAATACTCTATCAGGCTGGTGTCGTCTAAGTTTATCGACTTGCCGTTCTCCCTCAAGCTATAGAGATATTCCATGAAATCTTCCCCTTGACGTTTGCGACGATTTCGTAGTATGCGATGAATTTCTATTGACGATACGATAACTCCAAATTCAGTTTTTAGCGCCATCGGCTGATCTCCTACTCCACATAATTTTCAATTAAATGACTGCTTTTATTTATGATGCTTTTATTTACACAAATTTGAAAGATCCACAGGCAACTAATGCTGTATTCAATGAAGTACTTGCAAAGGTTAAAAAAATGGGGTTTACTTTCCGCAGCATCAACCTCAATTTGTAAATGTAAATTATTGCACATTTGTAAAAAAAAAAGAAATGTTCATACCCGAAACTAATTTTCGAGAACACTGTAATAACTTAAAAATATCTTAACCTTAGATAGGGTTACCAGATAGGCCCAGAGAAATAAAATCAGTACGTCTTCATCAAAAAAGCAAAAAAAGTAAAAAGAAAAGAAGCAGGGTACAGATAGATCACAAATTCCAGCGTCTCAAATAGGTAGAAGTTAATTATCTTCCAGCATCTTACAATTTACATTTTTATGGTCATATTTTTTGGCACTGCTGATTGCTTTTAGCATATCAACATTTTCAGTTTTCATTATGTACTTATGGAAATCTTTGCATGACATGTTCTTATAATTATATATAGTGACAATCATGTTGCGAACATTTTCAACAAGGAGACGATTGCGTTCGTCACTCCATGGATATTGATGAGAGAGAAAACTTTTTCACAATTAGCATTATGTCCGGGAATAGACGGTTCTTTCATGGAAATCAAGCCATTCTTTTTCTTTTCCTTCTAATTTCAAAGTGTCAAGATTTGAAAGTAGAGTAAAAGGCTAAATTTGCGAAAAAAGGCGTTTGCGCCGAAAATCAGTACACTTCATTGAAAAATCAGTATATCAGTACAGGGTTCTCAAAATCGGTATGCGTACTGATAAAATCAGTACATCTGGTAACTCTAACCTTAGAAAATTCCATTCCATTAGACTAAACATAATTTAGTATTTATATATATAGCAAACGATAATTTATACATACAAATACACTTATTAATGTTACAAGAGTCATAATACATTCTAAAATAGGCTGCCAATTTACGGATGATGCTCGAACACAAACATAAAGCAGTTGGAGGCCCCATACCACCCTGCGATTTGTAGTAGCTTAAACGCCTTTCCGACATCACCAACAAAATGTATCTTACAGGAAAGAGCTTACCGACTATAAAGGAAAGATTATATGAAAAAACAATACAACTCCTTTCAAAAAGTACTTATTTCTCCAAACACTGACATCCAGAAATGTGTAACTCTTGCAGCAAAAAAAAAAAGAAACTGAACTTTAACCATTCATCCCCCATCCAAATTTTATGCCATCAACACTGAACCTAATTGGCTGATAGGTGAAATTTCAATAAATACATCTCTATATAAGTTAAAAAAATCTATCACCACTACAAACAACTATAAAAACAAAAAATTTAAAACAATTTCTACAGATGAGTCCAAATACCATTAAAATACGCTATCGTACAAAAAGGCTAATTTGTAATTAAAAAATTTGAGATATCTGCATTAATGTTAACAAATATGCTTTCAACTAGAATCTGCGAATCTGCCCCACATTGCTTAATGAGGCTCAAGGCCAACAAGCTGTCAAAACTCGCATTTTTTACGACATTTGCCAAATATACCACTGCTGAAAAATATTAGCTTGGGCATTTTATAAACAACTTTTGGGTATTTTGCAGTTTTCACATTACCACTGAGGTATGCAAATAGCGCGTTACCGATATTATTTTTGGGTGCTCGGTTCCGCAGTAGGCCTATATCGCCCATATAAGTACATATATATAAATAATTATACAAACTACTGACATCTAATTTTACAAAACTTCAACAACGCACTAATTTTGGCAGTTCGTTTTAGCGCTGCTCTTCTGTCATTCCGCCATTTTCACTAACTACTGGTTGACGGGACTTTGATTGTGTTTTGTTGTCAGCTTAGAAAACAGATCAGGGTTCGATGCCAGCTGACAAGCGAGAGAGCAAGAAAATTGATTCTGATCAATTTATCTATGCCCGCTTAACTGAATTAAATATATTTAACAGGTAGACCATTTAAAGTTAGCCGTACCACAGAATGATTATTTTCAAACTTGGACGGGCAGACAAGTTAAAAACAGTATCACGAAGTCGAAAATAAGATGGTGTAAAATATCTCAGAATTATAAACTTCTTTAAAACTTTTGAGCTGTGCATCAGTGTTTGTATATTTTCTACTCGTAAGTTGTAATGTGGTGTATTAACATTTGAGACCTCAAAAAGCAAAAGCCAAACTACAATTGAATTAGTACATGAAAGCTATCTGCAATTAGCCAAGCCTTACTTTCCAGCTCATGTGGCATTATAAAAACTCACTCACTCACAATTTAGTACAAAAATATAACACAGGATAAAAAATATCAGTATCTTCTACGTATAGCATGTTTGCTAAAAATTAATTGTCAAATAAAACGTTTTTTGTTTGCAATTAGCAAAGGAAGCGTTTGTTTTTTATACTCTTGCAATACGTTCTAGATATAGGGCTATTCTTAATATGCAAATGATCTGGGCGATGAGACGAGTTGAAATCCGGGTGACTGTTTGTCCACTGTTCTGTCCCTACAAGCTGTAATTTGAGTAAAAATTAAGAAATGCTGATGAAACTTAGTTCATTTTGGTATTGTAAATGGGCGTAATTGCCCACAAAATGCTAACAATCGAAAACTTATAAATTACCATAACTGAGATGAAAATTAAGATACAAAAGTGAAACTTGGTACAATTAATCCCATTAAGGAGGGGAAAATCTTTAAAAAGTAGACTTTGCTCCGTATTTCAAACCATTTAACACAGGACAAATCTTTTTGACACCTGTTGTATTTAGTACAGTATGATGAAGGTGAACTCGGATGATAGTCCCTCCCACTCCCCATATAACGGTGTTCTTACAAAACTAACTAAACTAAAAGTACGATAAATCAATAACTAGATGCAGACATTAAATTTTTTATCGGGGATGATACAAAAGAGCTCTATGGAAGCCATTGTTTAAATTGAATAATGCCACCCACTTTCAGCTTATGAAAGTGGGTAAAATTAGGCATTAACCAGTAACAAAATCTTAAATTTCATCTTTCAATTTACACTAGGACACTATTTATATGAATAAAACTTCGCGCAAATAATGCTTTTAAGGTATTTTGTCCCGAAATTTGTCGAAGTCGGACTATATTTTTTCAAGGACCAAGGTATTAAATATGTGGACTCCAGTGTATTTAGCCGATCCTTTACCGAACATATCGGTCCGTAAAGTCTACTATTGAAATTCGAGGAGAATATTTTTATGGCAGCATAAAAGCGTGTAAATTCTTCCCCTAACCCCAAATATCTAAGTATCAAAAGCCTTTCCGTATTTGTCTTGCGTGTACAATATATTTATTTTACAAATATTTCGAATAAGAAAATTGGACTTGGGTGACAACTTTATGAATACAATCCACATTTAGAGGATGAATTTAAAATTTTATCCAACTACGTATGAGTTTAAATCATTAAATAAATATACATGCATGTACCTTTAATGAGCACTATGTTCTGCCAATTTTAATCTTGTTGAGATTAGACTGAACAAACATTTTTATAAGAAACATTTTATAAGAAAAATAATCGTTCAGAGCATGATTATTTTTCTTCTGGAGAATTTCAAGAAATAGTTCAATATATGTACACATAAGTATGTAGCAATGTACCCAATTTAATCTTCCTCTCCGAAAACATTTGTCAGACCAATCCTGAATACATCTAATATTTTGCGAATTTTCACTATCCTTTTATTATGAACATTTAGGGGTTTTACATAGTCTCATAAAGTTATAAGTTATAACGATCCGAAAACATAGCGTTCAGAGTTGTATTTGCGTAAACTTATTTTAGTATGCAATCCAACAACAAATTTTTTAAACTAATATAAAAATTTATGATTTTATGATTTTACGATGCTTTATGATACATTGTGAGTACCCCAAATATTTGTAAATATAAAATAATCATGAACATGAATCACGATCAAAACAAACAAGCAAATGTCTATAATACTATGGTTTCACTATCTTTAAAAATCTTAAATTTTTTTACATAAAGATGTTTTTACTTTTTTAATATTTATAGCTTTATATTATTTATGTACATATTAAAAAATAATCCAGAAAGCATCAAATTATCATCAACTAATTTATTGATAGATTAAAAAATTAACTTAATTTCATTCTGAACATTTAATCGCTGTAATCGCAACACTGGAGCGATGTGTCCGTAGATGGTGACACTTTTGTTAGCCCAGATGCCTTGTTAATCCTTCTAATTTCGACTCGGTTCGATGAAGTGATCTAATAAGAGGTGATGGCACAATATATCACGGATGCCGTGCTAAATCTATATACATAGGTATGAAAATGAACGTTTTATCTTCCATAACACATTCTTTATGTACACATACATATGTACATACTGTGAGCGTCGAAAATAAGTAAACAGCAATTCTATCAATATTAAAGTGTTTATTACAACGCAATCTTTAATACAATAATTAACGTTTTATTATAGAATTCAAGGCCTATATAATAAGAGTTTAACTTAGTATAAATAATAAACAAAAACTAAACACGTCCAAAAATAATGCACTTAAACTAAAAATACTCCCATTTTCTTCGCGTCAAAAAAAGTAAACAGTGGCAATAACCGTTGTTTGTTTTTAATCCTTATTTCGGGGAACGCCAAATATCATTTTGAAACCGTTACTATCCTAGAGAGTGAGTATATTAAAAAATATTTTTTTATATCATTATTTTTTTTTTTAGGTTACGTCGTTAAAATATCAAAATTTGTATTGAGTAAGCGAACATCCACTGAAGCGGTTAAAAAATCAGATTAGATTTGCATAAAAAACGTAAATCTTTGCGCGAAGTCAGAGAAATAGTTGGAAGACACATTATTGATAAATATGGTAAACATCAGATTGTTGAAAATCTGTCACGACCAGGCCGACCAAAGGGCCTTATTGACACTGAAGCGCGATCAATAGTACGGAAAGTAAAAAGAAAGTCAGCTTCAAACGATGTTCTAATATCAAAAGATATAGCGGTGACATCGGGTAAACCAGTAAGTACCGGTACAATCAGGAGAACATTGCACAAAAGCGGTTTGCATGGACGAGTGCTACGCCAAATGCCCTATACATCAAAGGTGAATCAACAGATCAACTTAAAATTTGCAAAAATGTATACAAATCAGGTTGCAAACTTCTGGGGAAACATTTTTACACGGACGAAAGCAAATTCGAAATATTTAAGTCGAAAAAACCTCTTTTTATGATAAGCGTGTTACCAACACCGTAAAGCACGGTGGAGGCTCGGTTATGGTCTGGGGTTGTATGACAACAGCTGGTGTTGGGAATATGGTTTCTAATGAGTCAAAAGAGATTAACAAATTGGATTATTTCAACATTTTAAAAAATAACGTTGCTCAAAACATTGAAAAATTAGGCCTATCAGGAAACTGAATCTTTCAACAGGACAACGATCCTAAACACATGCCCAAATTTGTTACTGAGTGGCTGTTATATCGAACACCAAAACTCTGGATAACCCTCCTCAGACCCCAGACATTAATCCTATTAAACATCTGTGGGAACACCTTGACCGAAAAATCAAGCAGAAGGACATTTCAAGCAAGGACGACCTAAATAAGGGAAGAAGAATGGGGCAAAGTCTCCCCAGAATTTATAAAAAAAAATTTGCAGAGTACATTTCTAGAAGAGTAAATGATGTCCAGAAGTCCAATGGAAAGGAAGCCAAATACTAGAATGAATATTAATTTAGTTTACGTATAAAGATTTTAACTTTACAGAGAGAGTATCTTTAGTTTAAGAGAATTATTTTTGGACGTGTTTAGTTTTTGTTTATTATTTATACTAAGTTAAACTCTTATAATATAGGCCTTGAATTTTATAATAAAACTTTTATTATTGTTTAAAAGACTGCGTTGTAATAAACATTATAATATTGATAGAATTGGTGTTTACTTATTTTTGACACTCACAGTATATATTTATGTATACACTGCTTTTTAAATAATAATAACAGCAATAATTCATACAATTAGAGCATAATATGTACACACATACATACATATGAGTGTATGTGTATATGTACATACATATGTGATTTTTTTCATTTGAAAAGCAAGTACATACTTATGTATGAACATATGCATACATATGTATGTCCAAATACTACGAGCATATAAATATATAGAATGTACAAGGAAGCTTTAAATATAGTATGTATGTATGTATGTATATGCATTATCCCAAAGTTTTTAAATACTACATTCTAATAGATGCATATTCTCAATCAAATAAAAAGCTTAACATTGTTTTGTATACATATACATACATACATATGTATGTATATAAAAAGACTGCAATATGCGTACACATATGAACATATACATAAATATATGTTCTTATGTACATGCTTAAATACACATGTAAATATAAAACTCTACATTTTATTTGTAAATATATATTACATTTTTAATACATCTGCATGAACATACATATGTACAAACATATATGCGCTTTAAATATGCGTTCTGCTACAAATCGCTTTGTCATTTTTACAAATACTAATAAATACGCATACACATGTATGGATGAATATTCTACATGGCCGACAGTCTTGTTTTATACAACCGAAAGGTACATGCATATATTTGTATTCGAATTCATTCCATTAAACCCTGCACGAAACATGTTCAAAATAACGTACATACATACGTATATGTATGTTCAGTACTTCACATGCATTTATGCATATACCATAATAATGAAATAAAATACTGTGTAGTTTAAAAATTTTATCGTGGTAAATAGAACACTATTATAAATGAAATTTTTGTAAAATTATTAAATTTCACAAACTACTCAATGATTATTTACATATATATGTATGTATGTTACAAAGATTCCCATATTCTGTAAAGTTCAATGAACAGCTGTGGTCAATAAATTTCGTACTGGGTATTCTGGTTCAATACCATGACATGACTACCGTATGATTAATACTAACCATTTACGACGTTGAACAGCTGATTCAGTGCAAAAGCATCGAATAACAACACAACAACGTTTCATAAAGTCACAAAATTGCAGTAGAAACTGTTGATTATCTTATTCGTTTATACGACGAATTGTGGTCGCAACTTTTGTTAGTGATATTTCTTATTTAAAAAAGTGGATTTAAATATTACAAAATCGGTATAATTTTTTTAGAAAACCTTGGTGCTGCTTTCACGATTTATAATTAATATCAACAGTTCACTAAAAATTACGAAGTTCGTTTTACATATAGGCATAAGTGCCTACCTAAATACGAAAGTATGCACACATGACATATACTATACATATGTATGTGATTGTATGTATCTAAATATTTCGGAGTGAATTTTTTTTAAACAAAGTTACCTCTGTCGTGGTTGTCCAGATTAATCTATAAAAATATTAAATACTACTAATACAAATGTATGTGCACATAAGTACAAATTTATAAGTAATCAACAGAATAGACATTTTGAACTAATATTACATATATGTATGTATGTATGTGTCATTTTCATCTGCATTATTTTTTTTATAAAGGTGTAACTTAATTCAGGTTTATTCAGGCTATAAGAACAATTTTTCTTAAATACAAACATTTGTACATATACATACATCTCCATGCGTGAGTACATATGTACTTATGTATTTAAGTATATATTCTGTCGAAAGAAAAATATATGAAAATAGTTAATTAATATGACGAAGCTAATATTTACTACTCGTACGCTGTGAATGCATAGCTATATACTTATAAACGTATGTATATACAGTATAAATATATATTCTTGTAAACGGTTGCATATGTACATACATATATGTATATACAAGTGTGTATGTAAGTAGATACATACAAGCATTCTATAATACAGGTACCATGTGTTCAAGAGAGTACTAAAAGATAATTTCAAACAATACTATAATGAGTAATAACCCAGTAGAAAAAGGATTATAACATGAGCCATTTCGAAGGTTGGAATGTCTAAAATTTCGAAAAAAATCTCATATTGATAAAATATAAACTATGTCACAGCTCTCCTCAAATATAATATTTTTTACACAATTCAAATGTATACAAAGATAGGAATTTTCAAATATAGGCTGGTATATATATGTATAATAAATAATATATTTTACAGTTTTCGTTCTTCTTTAAACTTCTATAAATGTAATTATTTATTTATGCCTCGAAGTCCATGCAGTTTTTTACATACATATGTATATATGTATGTACATAAGTATGTACAGACATGAAAGTATATGAAGCGAATACAAATGTTAATTTTACCTTGACTTATTATGACGTTGTTTATCAGTTCAACTGCAAATATACAACATTCATTATTAAGCAAAATATTATGCGTAGATAAATACATCCATACCTATGTATGTACATATGTACATACATTGTATTATTATAGTAAATATGAATTCATGTCAACATACCCATACATACATACTATATGTGCATATTTGTTTTTATAAAATATAAATTTACTAACAGTTGATATACGTATATGTACATATGTAGGTAAATACTTAAACAGACCTAGACTTTTATACACATGTATATGTTTGTAGATATGCATACATTCACATGCATATGCAACTATGTACATACACATACATATGTGTAATCTATATCAATACCTACAGTGTGTGAAATAAAAATATATAATGTGAAATCTTGAATCTAAGCACATATAAATACATACGTACATGCATATAATATTTACTAATATGTATCCACGCCATAAAAAACACTGCCAATCATAAGCGTGCATTTAACAGTTTAAAATCCACAAAACTATTATTAAACGTATATTAAACAGTTGATTTTAAATTTGAACAAAAAACTATAATTCGTTGAGCATGTGATATTGAAGATTAAGCTTTTGACAAAATGGATGGTTTTAACTTTCAAGCTTTCATGAAATCCGACATGATCTCTCCTAGTAAGTCTCAGGAATTCGAGTACAATAATGGGCATTTGAAATCTGATGAATTGGTTTTTGGTTCGCAGCGAGTAAATTTGAATTCCAGCACACCTTATTCAGATGCAACCCAGGTAAGTGTGTACATACGGGCAATTATATTATATGCGTATGTATATCAGAAGACATTATGATATAAGTAGAAAGACCAAAACTAATATATTTGAAAGTTTCTAAATTAAAATTTAGTACAGTTTGGATAACACGAAGAATTCTAAAGGAACGAAATATCACACAAACTAATTTGACGTTTGTAGTTATATAGATTTTTAAGAAGATTTATTATTAACATACACTTAATGGAAAAAAACTGCAGAAGTCTGCAATGCAAGTATAGTAATCCGATCCATACGAGAACTTGATTCCGATCGTTCAGTTTGTATGGCAGCTATATGTTACAGTGGTCCGATATCGGCAGTTCCGACAAATGAGCAGCTTTTATTACTGATTATTTAAATATATACTTTGCAGGGTTTCCGACGCTTCCTTCTGGGTGTTACAAGCTTCGTGGAAAATTTAATATACCCTGTTCATGGTATAATTATTCCTGAATGTCAGTAACCATTTCATGATGCTAAATAATCTTTCCTTGCCATTTACCTACAAATTCTGATTTATGACGTACAATGAACTGGCTAAAACAATGGTATACATACATATGTATTTGTTGCGGATGTTTTTTGTGGGATGCATGTTTCAAATGTACCGTAACCAAAAAGAAATTTGAAGCAAGAAGTAACTAAAGCCTTTGTTTTTTTTCGTTGATTAAATCATCTAATTTAATTAACAATTCCGAAAAATGTCCTGGGTGCACTTGGTGAATAGAGAGACATAATCAAGAATGCAAACTGGCATTGCTACTTATCATTAACTTTAACTGTTTGCTGTAAGTACATATTTTCTATATAGAAATAAAAGCTTACAAGCTTTCTATCGAGGCCACTGAACTTCAAAAAAGCACGCCATAGAAATGTGTGTATATCTATAGACATTGCAGATGTATAAACTTTCAACACTCCTAAAGTTCACATCGTGAATTCATTGAACTGAATAACAAACTAGAAGGAGGATGCTATTTCCTTTAGAAGTATTAAAGGACGCCTCATTAAACTGAGTATTGCTTTTATGGGTTCAGTTTTGCATTTAACCACCTAAGTTATTTAGTGGGTACAAGAGCTTTAAGGAATGGGAAAGTAAATTTACAGTTTAAGAAAAAAAAAAAATATAATGCTCGTATATTTTTGTGTTTGGTTCATTTATATGCACACTATATACGTAGGTATAACATCCAGAAACAAAAATTCAACAGTTCATAGTACAAACTTGATACACAGATATGTATGTATGTATATAATCTCAACGAAACTTAAAATTAAAAAAGAATTTCAAAATATGACAATGAATGACAAGATTAGCTGAATTCTGGAAATATTGAAATATTTTGATGAAATGAAGTGTTGATATTGCAGATGAAATCCATACTAGGCCACAATTTGAGCAAATTTGTTAAAAAAAAACAAAAATTATGGGAAGGAGGTCATCTGTGAATAAGCTTGTGTGATTACTAATATTATATGTATTTATGATGCGATATGAAATCGTGTAACAACCACCTCTGTAAGATATATTAATGAAGAGGCGGTATTTTCGTGATAAGACTGCTCCATGGTATAAAAATTAATCCAATATAAACCCCATAAAACTTATATAAGACGTTTCAAACTTCCGTTTATTTATCGGCAACGTAAATAGTCTTAGAAAATACATATATGTATATTTCTTAGCTGGATTGATTAAACTGATTAGTTTAATTGCGCGGAAACACATTCTTGAGCATACTTTAATTAAATTGCAATAGCATGTTATATGCAATCCGCCAAGATCTTTCCCTAGCCTTCAAATATTTACCTAATATATTGCTTTCTGGTTAAGTCTATAACACATATGTATATACTATACAACAAATTACTAGAAATTAGCGAAATAAGTATGTACTATACCCATGTTTGCATACTTCTATGATGAATGTTTTATTTTTATTAAATTGATGCTAGTATTGACCTTGATCATAAAAAGTATAGTAATGAAACTAAGCAAATCTTTTAAAACTTTATACGATTTTAATTCAATTTTAATTGTAATTAAAGTTCGGTTATAAAGTCTTTCCTTTCAGGCTTGCAAATTGCGATTAGGCAATCGACCTGAACAATTTGACTTGAAGCACAGAAATTTTAATCATCTGCTTGTTTTGCTCTTCACCGACGTGATAGAACAGATTAGTGTAACTAAAAACTTTTAAATAAAAGAAAGAAATTAACGAAAATATTTTAATTTTTACTTTACAAAATTTTAAATAAATACTTTTATGAATTGATGTAAATATTAAACGATGTAATGTGATTAAGATGTTTCCGCAATAGTCTTTTATTTCATATTTTATTTTAAAATTACAAAAGGCGAATCATTTTTTTTCAACTTGTAGATTAGATGGAAAAGCGAAAAAAAAATCTTCTAGAACTATTTAGTAGCTCTGCCGTTATTATAACTTTTTCACTTGTAACTTCAAATAAACAAAATATTATCGTTTTTCTTCGTTTCATTAATGTTTTCATATTTTTTGCAATTTATGATGTCACATCATCATTAATTAACCTAATCTTTAATTCTACCATTCTTAATAAATATTATTTTTCGTCCGTTGGTTTCAGCAGTTTCTTGATTTTAGATCTCACTCTTTCACGCTCTCTGCTAAAGTACATTTAAGATATATATCATATCTGTATACTAGCTTCACCCGTATCTACAAGAATACTTCTTGTTTTGATAGATTTTCAGATTTTTTTTTAAATTTAAAATGAAGGATATAATCTCCCAAAATAAATTTTTTGTCCGTTTTTAATAATAATTATATGTACAAAATTGTTTTTCCTTATAACTTGTGTTCTGCTCGCGGCACTGCAAACATTTTTGATATTCATATTTTCTTGAAATTTTTTTGTTTTAGTACCATTTAACAGTACTGTTATTTTGACTGAAGAAAGTCACAACTTACGAATAAAATATTTATACTGTGAGCGTCAAAAATGAGTACCTAGCAATTCTATCAATATTAAAGTGTTTATTACAACGCAGTCTTCAATACAATAAAAAAGTGTTATCATAGAATTCAAGGCTTACATAGTATTTTAAAAGTTTAACTTAGTATTAATAATAAACAAAAACTAAACACTTTCAAAATAATTCACTTAAACAAAAAATACTCCCGTTTTTCGCGTCAAAAAAGTAAACATAGTTCTGTGAAGTTAAAATCTATAAGATAAGTTAATATTAATTTTAGTATTTTGTTTGCTTTCTTTTGGACTTCAGGACCTTACTTAATCTTCTAGGCGTGGATTCTGTAACATTTTTTGCAATCTATGGAGAGATTTTGCTCCATTCTCGAATCAATTTTTTTTTTTAATTTTCGGTCAGGGGAACTGCGGAGGGTTATCCAAAGATTTTGGTGTTCGATATAACACCCACTCACTAACAATTTTAGACTTATGTTTAGGCTCCACCGTGGTTTACGGTGTTGGTAACACACTTATAATCAAAGGCTTTTTTTTTGGATCGTTACTTTTAGGAGGCTTTTTCGATTCAAATATTTCGAATTTGCAGTCTTGTCCGTATACGAAATGTTTTCCCAGAAGTTTGCAGCCTGACTTGTATACTTTTATGCAAATTACAAGTTCTTCTCTTGTTTCCCCTTACATATGGTTTAGGTTTGCAAACCGTTTTTGTGCAATGTTCTCCTGACTGTACTGGCACTTACGAGTTTACCCGATGTCTCCTTTTGATATTTGAACGGCGTTTGAAACTGGATTTTGTTTTTTCTTCCCGTACTATTGATCGCGCTACAGTATCAGTATATCATTCTAAATGTTTCAGAGGTTGTTCGCTTACCCTTTTGCAAAATTTGGTATTTTAGCGTCTTTACCTCAGAAAAGAAGAAAAATATGTTTTACTACACTCACTCGCTTGAAAAGTAACGATTTCCAAAGGATATTTTCGCTTCCCCGAGATAACTATAAGCAAACAGCAGTTGATGCCACCGTTAACTTTTTTTTCTACGCGAAAATACATGAGTATTTTTATTTTAAGTGAATTATGTATTTTTTACTGTTTTTAGTTTTCGTTTATTATTAATACTAAGTGAAACTCTTAAACTGCGTTGTAATAAACACTTTAATATTAATAGAATTGCAATTTACTTATTTTTGGCGCTTATGTGCATGTACAAATTTAACAGTTTATATTCTGACTGTATCAGTAGGAAAAGCGGAGATAAAACTTTAAGGTACGTACAGTACATGAATATAGATTTAAGACGACAAAAATAGATCATAATTATTGAATTTCTAGATTAAGAGGATGAATTGATTGATTAAAGGAATAAATCAATCTGGCTTGAAAGTTGGCCAAATTTAGGTTTCTGTAATGAGACATGGGAACACTATAACAATTTTCTGAAAAATCCTGATCCTAATCCTCGGCAGAAACCATATGTGTTGCAAGCGGTACTGGGTTTACATGTGACTAAACAACGTTTGTACCAAATAATAAGATGTATGCCTTAAATATGAAAATCGAGTTATTAAGCCATGTTTAAACCAACGCCATAAAAATGCAAATTGCGTTTTATGGAAAATATAAATTTTGGAATGAAGAATTCGAAATTAAATTTGGACGAAAAGGCAAGGTCAAAATATGCTTTGAAGAAAAAGGCTTCAACTTTCCTAAATTGTATTGTCGGAGTGTCCTACCTTAAGCCTAGATTTGAATCTGATAGACCTTCTGTGGGGAATGATTTCAGAGAAATTTATGCGTCTTTCAAGCAATATGACAGCCTTAAGCTATTAAAATATGCAATTTTTGCCGAATGGGATAAAACATGTTAAAACAACTGATGGAGTCAATGCCTCAAAGTAACCAATCGGTGAAAGTACATAAGGGTTTAACAATCCCTTATTAAAAAGTAATTAATTAAGTAAATTGAGTACTATTTATTTATAAGTAAAAAGATATGTACTTATTGAAATAAATTTTTGCACATATAAGTATTTTATATTGTTTTATTTGATTATCTGATGACCGATTAAGTGGGATCATTAGATAAATTCTTTCACATACCCCGGTCAAACAATTATATCTGCAAAATTGGAACCTTAATTAGTTTTAAAAGGAACAATGTAAGAATGTGTATTTTCTACCTTATATTCATTTGTGATATTTTATATTAGAGATGTACATATACATATATATTAAATATTTTTTTATTTTCAGACGAAGAAACATTATCCTGGTCACATAAAAAGGCCAATGAATGCATTTATGGTATGGAGTCAAATGGAAAGACGAAAAATTTGTGAAAAGACTCCTGATCTACATAACGCCGAAATATCTAAAGAGCTTGGTAGGCGTTGGCAATTATTGGACAAAGAAGAAAAGCAGCCTTATATAATTGAAGCCGAAAATTTGCGCAAACTGCATATGATAGAATATCCTGATTATAAATATAGACCTCAGAAAAAACAGTCACGATTTTTTACTTCAAGGCATAGTAATGAAAAATCATATCGCGGTGCAAAATGTCATGAAATTGTGAAGAAAGCATTAATAACTCCGTCGTCCTTTTCTGAGCAAAAGAGTAAACAAGGTATAATTAGTAGCAGTACAGATGGAATTCAACGGTGTAATCGAAGCTCGAAAAAAAATACTTCCAAGGCCATCTCTACTAACCAAAAAAAAATAATTCAAATGAAAGAAACGTCTCCTATATTTAAATCTGCAGATATATGCAAAGGAGAAGATCCCATTAATTACTTACCACATAATTCAAATGATAGAAACTCTTACAGTGATACAAATATCTGTGATATTAACTCAGGGATTGTTGATAATATACCTAGTTTAGATCCCATTGAGCCGTCCGACTTTAATCATTTGAAAAGTGGCCCAGAATTTCCACTTGAAGATGTTTTAAAAATAATAAACTCTGAAAACTTTTTGGAACAGCAATTTGAGCTTCATAACCCCAGAATCGAGTTTTCGCATGAAAGCACACTTAATTCTGAACAAATAAATGTAAGCGACCTTTCTCCGATCTCATGTTTCCGCGAAGAGGATAACATAGTAAATGATGCTAATTTACATCTTGCCAGTCATCACTCTCACCAAATGCAATATCCATATGAAACAGTGAAGCTTCCCGTTTTTAATTCCTTACTATCTTCGCGAGATGATAACAACCAACTGAGTATTATCAAATCTTCAACTGACGATTCAAACTGTGGCATTATAAACCAATCCTTATTTTGTACTGACGAATGCGAATCTGATAATCATGACGCACCGATGGAACAACAAACCGTAACAATGAATATTGAGATTCATAACAGCAATCGGTTATGTAGAACAGACCGAAACAATGGACTTATTGTTGGAGATGACGTATGTGCAATATCAATTCCATGTACCAGTGTCGATAGCGATTGCAGTATTTTAACATCGCCGCATTCGCCACGAATAAGATTAAATAACGCTAGTACAAGTGTAATAGTGGATACAAGTTTTGCCAATATTTCTCCACTCTCAATTACTAACTGTAATCATGACATTCATTCTGAAAATCTTAATTCATCGAACTATACGTTTTATGATACCAATGGAGCTCTTCTTGCTTTTACGTATGATGACCTCCCACCGGAATCTTCAGGCAGCCATTTGGAGTTTAGCAATAGATATGAGTTTTCTAGTCTTTAAAATAGGACAAATTCATCATTAATATAATGATACAGACATATGTATTTACTTACATAAATTGAATTAAACATTGTATAATAACCTTTAAAAAGTAATATGAAACTCTTAACAACAATTTAATGCATATATCAAATTTAGGTATAAGCATGTCACATGAAATTATACAAATTGTATTAATTTTTTTTATTTTAAATCGATTTCCATAATGCTTCTTAATACACGTAAATTCTTGTGTGTTGTCAGTTCAGGAACCTCCAATAATTATTAAAAATGAAATTTTAAAATAATCACATAAATATATAAAAATATTTGCATGTACATATGTATACATATGTATTAAAAATTTCGATATATTATAATATTTTACTACTACGTAATTGGTATTTGTGAGATGAAACTATTCAGGGGCATATGTGCTTTTCAAGCACTTTAAGATTGAATTGTAATATTACTTTTAGTGCTTTGTAAAAATTATACAAAAAACATATATATCTTCCTTACAATAAAAATATTTTTTTATTACATATATATATATATATATATATATCTGCAAGCAGAGAAATTGCATTTTTAATATGAGATAATCAACTTGGATTTATAGGTATTTAAGAAATGTATGTATAAGTGCATACGTTTAAAAATATATGTATGTACATATTTAGTTTGATTTTAAATGTATTAATATACATTTGTAATATTGCTAACTTGATATCTGGCTATTTTTGCCATAAATTAGTAAAATCAGTCGACCCCCCACACCTTATAATAAGGGGTCTTCGGGAGCTGTAGTATTTGCCATTGTATTTTGTATTCGTGACTACATACTGTGGTTTTTATAGTAAAAATCCAACAATAAAATATTTTGCCAAATTCAAGAGTGTAAAAAACATTACTATTGTAATTGTGGTTTTTCGTTTGTGCATATCTCATAGCTGATCACAATTAAAAAGATGGCTGAACTATTAAACCACGGTAGAGGTGCCGTGATTGGACGTTGTAAGTTTGCATTCCTTTTTTTATATCTATTTATTATCTTATTAAATTCTATAAAACCTCTAGAATGTTGTCCTAAATTTTCATGTTGATCGGAGTAATAGTTTCGGAGATACAGCCTGGAGAAGTTGTGCGAGGCTAGCTAGCGAGATAGCTAGGCTAAGTGCGCCGTCTTTAAGCGCGTTTTTCTCAAAACTATGTTTTCAAAATCGATTGTCAAGATTTCTCGCGAACTACTCAACCGATCTTGGTGAAATTTTACACAGGTTTTCGAGATATCATTTACAAGGTATTGAAAGAAGGATTTTTTTTTATTACAACTATTAAAAAAAAATGTCGAGAAATTTTCATCAAAATGTGTTTCATAAAAACGTCTGCCAAAAGTCCAATTTTCATTTTGTTTTTCCCTCATATAATACCTAGTTTATCCTCTTTACTTAAACACGTATTTTTTATTTTTATTTCCGATGATCCTGAGAGAAGTTCTGCTGACAACGCGGATGTACCTTTTTTCCGAGGAACTGCCGGAAATGGCATCGTAATGACTGCCATTTTGTTATTATTATTTTTTTTAATTTTACAAAATGTTTATTAAATATGAGTCTTTTAAATAAAAAAATATTTAATGAAAATATTTAATTTTTTATATGTAAAAAAAATTTTTCAAAAAAGGCCGTTTTTTGCCCTAGGAAACCCATGTAACCCCTTATAAATATATATATATTTTCCCTTAGTTCTTAGGTGGAACATAGCCTCTCACTGTAACCCGTTAAGTCTTTTATATTGAGAAAGTTAAGGAATGAATAAATAAGGCCCCGTAAAAAGACCAACAAAAAATGATAATGAAGTTGGGCAAATCTTCGAGTACTTGCAGGAGCATCCGTCGTTTGAAGTAAGCTGTTTTCATTTTGTTTATCTTACTTTTACTTTTACTCTAATATAGATGACTTCCGCACAAATCTTTTACAAAAATTTACTGCTAGAAACCGGAATCAAAGCAGATGGGAACTTAGAACATTCAACATGCACACTATATACAGAAAAGCATAACAATGGAAAAATGCGACAGGTGTAGGCCTTTTAAAGTGCCCATACACGACACACATGTGTGTTCGATGCGCATGCCGTTTACTCGTGTATGGGCTTGTGCGCGTACCGATCCATGTTCGCGAAAATGTTTGATTTTTTACGATCGGTGTGCGCACAAAATTTCATTTCTCTCGTGGCGCCGAACGGTGAAGATCATGGACGAACAATGGCAAGTGTTAAGGGGTGGAACCTGCTTTAGAGGCTTAAAAAATCGATTTTTTTGAGGATTTTTTTGGGAGGGAAAGAAATAATTGATTCAATCGAAATTACTAGGTTTTGAACATCTTTCACAAACATTTTGAATACGAAATCTTTGATATTCTGCCTTTGGGAAGCAATTGCCCGATGCGTCTCGCATGTGCATTTTTCGGACGGTGGGCAGGATGCAGGTCGCAATATCTATCGGAAACAAAAAATTCAAAGAGATTCATATTTTTTTAATAATATATCTTCTAAACTAAGAAATTAATAAAAGTGGTTTTTGACCAAAAAAAATTGTACTTTATATGTTCAAACTTGACTATATGTTCAAACTTGACTTTTCTTAGTTTTTTTAGTTTAACTAGAAGTTAATTTAATGCCAAAGATAACTTTGCCCCAGTTCCATACGAAGTTTGGGTTTTTTTTCTATCCTGCCCGCCAATTAAGAAAAATCGTAAAAATGAAAACCCGGGAAATCGCGCTTCAAAGTTTTCGCGCACGTATATCCGTTAGACGCTCGGTTATTCTTTTCCAATTTCCGAATTCCAATCTATAACTTTGGGGAAATATTGTTAGATAATTTTTAAAGAGATTTAAGCAAAAAAAAAAAAATAGATTGTTTGAAGCTTCTAAAGCAGGCTCCCCCTTAATAAAGATTTCGTATCAGAATTTATTGATCTTATAAAAAATGAAGTGGCAATTTAGCAAACGAAAAGAGATTTAAATAAAAATGTAATTGAGAAAAATAAAAATTGGAATAACTTATTAACGAAATACAAAGAAATAGATAAAAGTGCTACATTAAAAATAAATTCGAAGAAATGTTCCGCTTGCCTGTCGCACATGCGAAACGAATTCACACAGATCGAAACGCACATGTGTGTCGTGTATGGGCCCTATTATAGGACCAGGGCATTGGAAGCATTGAACGTTAGTATATTGAATTCATCTTCAGCCTAAAGTAAGAATTTTTAACGATAAGTTGGAAAACAACACAGTAAAAAAGCACAGGGATTATATGAACGGGAAGAAAAAAGGATTCGGCTAGAGATGGAAAAGTTCGTTTTGGAAAAGAGGCGACGACATGAACAGATGTTTGGACAAGAAAAAGAAAAAATAGGTTTTGAAATGGATCAACAATGTGAAATATGTATGTACTATATATGTATCTCTTGTAGAACCCCCCAGGGGGTGATCTAGTCACCGATGCCCAGAACATAATTAAATTATGGAGGAAAGACTTCTCCAGCCTGCTGTATGGCAGTGAACGCACAACGCCAGGAGAAGGCGAACGCGCTTCCCCAATCGATGACGATGAAGCAGACGTTCCATCGCCCGACCATGAAGAGGTTCGAATAGCAATTGCCCGCCTGAAGAACAACAAAGCGGCAGGGACCGACGGATTGCCGGCCAAGCTATTCAAACACGGTGGCAAAGAACTTATAAGGAGCATGCATCAGCTTCTTTGTAAAGTATGGTCGGACGAAAGCATGCCCAACAATTGGAATTTAAGTGTGCTATGCCCAATCCATAAAAAAGGAGACCCCACAATCTGCGCCAACTACCGTGGGATTAGCCTCCACAACATCGCATATAAGGTTCTATCGAGCGTATTGTGTAAAAGATTAAAGCCCACCGTCAACAAACTGATTGGACCTTATCAGTGTGGCTTTAGACCTGGAAAATCTACAACCGACCAGATATTCACCATGCGCCAAATCTTGGAAAAGACCCGTGAAAGGAGAATCAACACACACCACCTCTTCGTCGATTTCAAAGCTGCTTTCGACAGCACGGAAAGGAGCTGCCTCTATGCCGCGGTGTCTGAATTTGGTATCTCCGCAAAACTAATACGGCTGTGTAAACTGACATTTAGCAACACCCAAAGCTCCGTCAGGATCGGGAAGGACTTCTTCAAGCCGTTCGATACCAAACGAGGTTTCAGACAAGGGGATTCCCTATCGTGCGACTTTTTCAACCTGCTTCTGGAGAAAATAGTTCGAGCTGCAGAACAAGATAGAGAAGGTACCATCTTCTATAAGAGTATACAACTGCTGGCGTATGCCGATGATATTGATATCATCAGCCTCAACACCCGCGCCGTTAGTTCTGCTTTCTCCAGACTGGACAAGGAAGCAGAACAAATGGATCTGGCAGTGGTCATTTATCCGAAATTGTTCTCCACAAATAAATTTCATAAAACAACCTTTTAAATAAATGTTAGACCTTTGAAAAATATCAAACCGTTTTTTTTATTGCCTTTTTAAATTTAAAATTTTATATGGCCCACCCTGTAAAATACGGTCGGACGAAAGTATGCCCAACGATTGCATCTTGTTGTTGTTTTAACGATTATCACGCCCCGTTAGGACTAGGTGAGGGTTATCAGTGTTGTCGTCAACGATATCTAACGGGAGGCCCAGGAAACGTGCTGTTTTGGCCGGGTCGAACTAAAGGGAAAAGGGTGTTAGATGCCCAACCCCAACGATTGGTATTTCAGTGTGCTCTGCCCAATCCACAAAAAGGGATACCCCACAATCTGAGTCAACTACGGTGGTACAAGCTGGAAGAAAATTTTTCGAGCTGCTAAGCTAAATCGAACAGGTATTGCTGCCGGCGTAAGAGGATAATATTGATACCATTGGCCTCAACACCCGCGCCATTAGTTTTGCTTTCTCCAGACTGGATAAGGAAGCGAAGCAATTGGATCTGGTAGTGAACGTGGGCAAGACGTAATATCTCCTGGCATTAAACTAACCGTCGTCACTTTCGAAATCTTGCTCCCACGTCACGGATCATAGGTCATAACTTCGAAGTAATAGATAATTTCGTCTACATTGGAACCTGCATTAACATTAGAAACAACTTCATAATAACTCTAACCAGGAGGTGCTGGAGGATGAAATCATGTGTAGAAGATCACGCAAGTGAGGAAAGTCCTCTGATCGCTATTCTATTCTATTGGGAGTGGACAGAAACGATTATTTTACATATGATTCAAGCAGCTCACGACTTCCTGCTGGGTAGCCTAAACACATCCGTTTGAAGGCGAGCTAAAGTGTGAAGGCGAAACACACCCACCGCAGGGTTGTGCGCTGGGTTTGGGACCCGCCACGTAAAAAACGCACCCACTGAAAAGAAACAACAAGCCTCGGATGAGTGACCCCCCTTTTGCTGACGACCATGGCACACGAATTAAGAATAATGATTTGAGAGCATGCCCCTTGAATGTCCGGTCCATTAATTTTCAAGGTTCCGCTGCCCAGCCGGTTGATGTCCTCGTTAGAGTGACGGGACAAGGACAGAAACAAGTAGGTGCTTGAGGCATTTACTACAGTGGCCATATAAACGAGCGCAAGTTTGGTGTGGGATTCGTGGTGGGAGAGAGATTCCGTCGCCGAGTACTGTCATTCACTCCGGTGAATGAACGTCTAGCCACAATCCGCATCAAAGTGAGGTTCTTTAACACATCGCTGATTTGCGCCCACGCCCCGACGGAAGAGAAGGACCATGTACCCAAAAATGCCTTCTATGAGCGCTGGGAGCGCACTTATGAGAGCTGCCTCCGCCACGATGTCAAAATCGTGATTGGCGACCTTAACGCTAGAGTGGGCAAAGAAGGTATCTTTGGCACTACGGTCGGTAAATTCAGCCTCCACGACGAAACATCCCCAAATGGGTTGAGGTCGATCGACTACGACGGGCTCCGAAATATGATTATCTGTATTACTAGATTCCAGCCACCTGGCTGTCTTCGGATCGAAAAAGCAGCAACTAAATCAATAATGTTGTAGTAGACGGAAGGCACGTCTCCAGTGTTTTAGATGTGTGTACGCTCCGAAGTCCTACCATCGACTCGGACCACAATCTTGTTATTGCCAAGATTCGCACCCGCCTCTGTGCAGCAAAAAATGCACGTCAACAAACACAAGGAAGGTTCGACGTCGAGAAACTGCAATCACAACAGATAACCGATTTTCAACTCTACTTTCACTTCTTCCCTCTGAGAGCACTCGCCAACAACTCCGTATAAGGGAACTGTGGGACGGCATTTTAAACTCCTTACGTACAGCTGCAACCGAAACCATTGGTTTTAGGAAAATGCAAAAGAACAGCTCGTACGACGAGGATTGCCATTTCGCAGCGGAGAGAAAACAGACTGCCTACCTCGCAACTTTACGATCCACCACAACACGTGCGGGATGGGATAGATACCGAGAGTTGAAGAGGGAAGAGAGGCGAATTTGCCGAAAGAAAAAGATAGAGGCCGAAATGGGTGAGTGTGAAGAGCATGATAAGCGGCCGACAGGGGTAATGTTCGAAAATTCAACGAAAAAATGCGGCGGCTTAAGGAAGGTTTCAAGACCGGAGCATACTCTTGTAGAACCCCCAAAGGTGATCGAGCGACCGATGCCCAGAACATACATGACGATGAAGCAGGCTTTCCATTGCCCGACCATGGGGAAGTTCGAGTAACACTTACCCGCCTGAAGAACAACAGAGCGACTGGGGCGGATGGATTGCCGGCCAAGGTATTCAAACACGGCGGCGAAGAACTGATAAGGAGCATGCATCAGCTTCTTTGTAAAGTATGGTCGGACGAAAGCATGCCCAACAATTGGAATTTAAGTGTGCTATGCCCAATCCATAAAAAAGGAGGCCCTACAATCTGCGACAACTACCGTGGGATTAGCCTCTTCAACATCGCATATAAGGTTCTATCCAGAGTATTGTGTGAAAGATTAAAGCTCACCGTCAGCAAACTGATTGGACCTTATTAGTGTGGCTTCAGATCTGGCAAATCAACAACTGACCAGATATTAACCATGCGCCAAATCTTGGAAAAGACCCGTGAAAGGAGAATCAACACACACCACCTCTTCGTCGATTTCAAAGCTGCTTTCGATAGCACGAAAAGGAGCTGCCTCTATGCCGCGATGTCTGAATTTGGTATCCCCGCAAAACTTATACGGCTGTGTAAACTGACATTGAGCAACACCAAAAGTTCCGTTAGGAGCGGAAAGGACCTCTCCAAGCCGTTCGATACCAAACGAGGTTTCAGACAAGGCGATTCCTTATCGTGCGACTTTTTAACCTGCTTCTGGAGAAAATAGTTCGAGCTGCAGAACAAAATAGAGAAGGTACCATCTTCTAGAAGAGTGTACAACTGCTAGCGTATGCCGATGATATTGATATCATCGGCCTCAACACCTGCGCCGTTAGTTCTGCTTTATCCAGACTGGACAAGGAAGCAAAACAAAGGGGTCTGGCAGTGAACGAAGGCAAGACGAAATATCTCCTGTCATCAAACAAACACTCGCAACTTGGCTCTCACGTCACTGTTAACAGTCATAACTTTGAAGTTGTAGATAATTTCGTCTATTTAGTATTAACACCACCAACAATGTCAGCCTGGAAATCCAGCGCAGGATTACTCTTGCCAACAGGTGCTACTTTGGACTGAGTGGGCAATTGAAAAGTAAAGTCCTCTCTCGACGAACAAAAACCAAACTCTATAAGTCGCTCATAATTCCCGTCCTGGTATATGGTGCAGAGGCTTGGACAATGACAACAATCGATTAATAGTTTTTGAGAGAAAGTTCTGCGACAGATTTACGGTCCTTTTGAGCATTGGTCATGACGAAATTCGCATTCGATGGAACGATGTGCCCTACGAGATGTACGACGACATTGACATAGTTCAGCGAGTTAAAAGGCAGCTGGCTAGGTCATGTTGTCCGGATGGACGAAAACAGTCGAGCTTTAAAAGTATTCGACGCAATACCCGCCGGGGGAAGCAGAGGAAGAGGAAGGCCTCCACTCCGTTGGAAGGACCAAGTGGAGAAGGACCTGGCTTCGCTTGGGATATCCAATTGGCGCCAAGTAGCGAAAAGAAGCAACGAGTGGCGCGGTGTTGTTAACTCGGCTATAATCGCGTAAGCGGTGTCTACGCCAGTAAAGAAGAAGAAAGAGGTGCTGCTTCGAACTGAGTAGACAATTGAGAAGTAAAATCCTCTCTCGACGAACAAAAACAAAACTCTATAAATCACTTTACATGGGTCAGAGGCATGGACAATGACAATGTTTGGAGAGTCGCCGTTATGAGTTTTCGAGAGAAAAGTTCTGCGAAAGATACATATATAGCCCTGTGCGCGTTGGCCATGGCGAATATCGCATTCGATGGAACGATAGGCTGTACGAGATATACGACGACATTGACATAGTTCAGCAAATTAAAAGATAGCAGTTACGCTGGCTACCCCAATAAAGACGAAGAAGATGCCATGTCAAGATTCTGATATTAACAGCTGTTAAAACAAGAAAAAATTTCGGCTGCACCGAAGCTAATATACCCTTCACAGGAGCAGTTCTTTTAGTAACTATGTATTCAGTTTGTACGACAGCTAAGTGCTATAGTAACCCGATCTGAACAATTTTTTCGGAGATTATATTGTTACCTGAAGCAGTAATCCATGTCAAATTTTTGAAGATATCCCTTGTTTCCGACCGTTACGTTTGAATGGTAGGTATATACTATAGTGAGCCGATCTGAACAATTTCCTCGGAGATTACATTGCTTTCTTTAGAAAATAACCTGTGCCAACTTTTGTTAAGATACTTTGTAAATGTGAAAGTTTTCCATACAAGAACTTGAACGGACAGGCGGACAGACGTCGACTCAGCGCAACATACTGATTATTTATATACGACCAACTTCTTTTTAACACGGCAGATACGTTCTTCAGAAATCCGTGTAAAAAAGAGGCGTTTCCTATAGAGATGCGTTCCATGTCATCTGAAAAGCGTGTAAGATTAAATAAAGAACTACATTTACTTCAAAAAGCCGTGTACAAAGTGTTGAAAACTATAAAATTTCAGATATGCATACAAATTGTATGTTCATATGGCATTTTATTGAGCATTAAAACTTAAAATACATAATTCATACTGGTGAAAAATTGGTAGATTAAGCAAAAAACAAAAAAATTCTGTTAATCAAGAATTAAGAACAGAAAAATTAGAATAGAAATAAAGAAAAAATATTTACATTTCTACATAATTATTCGTCGCTACTTGATAACAAGCGCCATTGTTTGCGACGAAATATCATGCGAACAAAATGTGTAGGTACTCGTAAGAGTTATAGAATAAGGGGATTTCCCAGTTACTACTATGTAAGTTAATGCTGCCCACCAATAATATCAACACGCACCTTTGCTGCTAGCAAAAATTGAACTCCGTTTATTCAATAAATTTACTTAGTTTTTATAATCAAATTTTGCTTACTTACTAAAAACTTACATATGTACGAGTTCTTACTGGCTAGAACTTATTTCTATACATCAAATAATCATAACGTAAGCTAAAACCAGGGCGAACCTCAGTTTGGTTGTGAAACGGCTCATATTGCGGCGGCACGGTTTCCGCTTCGGTTTCCGCTTGTTATAGTGCCGACGAAATGTGTTTTTGTTATTGCAATTTTTGGAAATTAATTTTGTTTGATTTAATTTTACTTAAGCAATGCAAAATATTGCTGAATTGGATTTTACTTACAAAATTGTCTGTATATTTTGTATATGTGCTAACTCCCCCTTTCTTAAGCATCAGCGTTTCGCTGATAAAATTTCATTTGCTACTGAAATCTGTGGATGATCTACTATTGGTGGAATAAAAAACGAATTCCTATTTTTTGGTTTTAGTATGATATACAAAGCTAATGATAGTGTTATTGCAACAAGAATTGCTACGAAGCTTGAACTAACTGAAAGAATGTTTTTTGCTGTTATGCGTTCTAGCTTATTTACATTATTTAAATGAAGTTGATGTAAATAGTTTAGATCTAGTTTGATTTCATTTTCTGTTAGGTTATTCTGAAATATTGCGGGTAAGACCTGGAAGGAACTTGTTTGCCAGTTTGTGTAAGTAACGTTGTTCAAGGTTATAGTTTCATTAAAGAAGTTTATAAGAAATGTACCATTTAGTTTAAGAGATGTATTATTATAAGTAATATTTCTGTTGGGTATGAAGGTATGGGAGTTGCTTGTAACTTGGGTTTTTGTGGATGTCGGTCGTATTTATTACATCCACAAATTTCACATGACTTAGTATATTTTTTAATAAGTTTAGTCATTTGCGGGAAGTAATATCTTTCCAATATCTGGTCTTTATTTTCCTTACCGTTTCGATGAGCTCTTTTGTGTTCCTGTTCTATTATTTTAAATTTAACTTCCTCATCAGGGATATCAGTAACCACTTTCTGTGTTATCCTGATACGAAATTGTGAGAAATATTCTTGGTATACCTGCTGTAATAATGAAATATATTTTTCGTGGATTTTAATACCATTAATTATATTTGGGTTGAGAACGCTTTTTAAGATTTCAATTAGTTTTTCCTTATTGTAAGCTTCACATGTAATGCGGTGCCTGTGGTACCTTGGATGAGGTTCTTCGTGAATTATCTCGTCCTTTCCTTCTAAGAATACAATTTGATTTTTGAAAACATTTAATGGCGCTTCACAGTGAGGACTGAGTTTTGAGCTATCCTCTTCTGCGCTATGTTGTGAATTTTCATCTGTGGATGTGAGTGTATTTATTTCTAATGGTAACCGTGATAACGCATCAGCGACTACGTTAGTTTTTCCCGGTTTATAAATGAGTTTATAATTATACTCTTCTATCCTTGCTTTCCACCTTTTGAGCTTGGCGTTGTTGTTACTGTTATTTAGTGCAAACGTCAGCGGCTGGTGGTCGGTAAGGATTTTTATTTCCTTAGCTCCATATAAGTAGGTCCTTAACTTGTCGAGGGACCATACTATGGCGAGCATTTCTTTTTCAATTGTGGAGTAATTCTCCTCAGTTTTATTGAGTGATCTAGATATGTAAGTTATGGGTCTATCTTTACCGATTTCCCCTTGTGAAAGGACTGCCCCAATTGCTGTATTGGAAGCATCTGTCGTCAAAATAAATGGTTTATTGAAGTCTGGGAATACCAGGATTTTGGAAGACATAAGCAGATATTTTATATCATGAAATGATTTTAAGCATTCCTCTGTTAGCGAGATTTGTATTCTTTTAGATTGACTTGCTTTCACTTGCGGATTTTCGCCTCTAGTTAAATTTGTAAGTGGCTTGACAATTTTCGCAAAGTCTTTTATAAATCTCCTGTAATATGACGCTAAACCTAGGAAACCTTTTAATTCCTTAAGGTTAGCAGGTGCAGGAATCTTTTTAATAGCGGATATCTTTTCAGGATCTGGCAAAATACCTTCTCCTGTAACGATATACCCTAAAAATTCCACTTTCGTCTTGAAAAATTTGGATTTTTCTAGATTGACCTTTAGATTTGCTTTACACAAGAGCGCGAATATATCTTTAATATTGTTTAGATGTTCTTCTTTATTTTTCCCTGTTATTATAATATCATCAATATAGACGTAGCAGGACTTCCCTATAAGAGGTTTGAGAACGTCATTGATCATTCTCTGAAAAATTGAAGGGGCATTTTTTAAGCCGAACGGCAACCTAGTAAATTCGTATTTACCATTGGCTGTTGAAAAAGCTGTCTTTTCTATGTCCTTTTCCTTCATCCTGATTTGGTGGAATCCGGATGTAAGGTCGAGTGTGGTAAAATAACTGCACTCGCCTAAGCTAGCAAGAGTGTTGTTTAAATCAGGTATTGGGTAGGAGTCAGGTATCGTTACTGCATTTAGTCGTTTAAAATCGACGACAACTCTGTACTTCTTTTCCCCTGTCGGTCCTGATTTTTTCGGTACAATCCACAATGGTGAGTTATATGGGCTCTTTTGAAGGTAGAAAGACAGATAGCAGAACTTCTGGACAATTGGTTGTGAAACGGCTCACATTGCGGCGGCACGGTTTCCGCTTCGGTTTCCGCTTGTTATAGTGCCGACGAAATGTGTGTTTGTTATTGCAATTTTTGGAAATTAATTTTGTTTGATTTGATTTTACTTGAGCAATGCAAAATATTGCTGAATTGGATTTTACTTACAAAATTGACTGTATATTTTGTATATGTGCTAACTTGTATGCTCATTTTAGCAATGGTGCTAAGTGTGATAAAAACAAACATAATTACAAGACAGTGAGTTAAAAACTGTAGTAGATTAAATTTTTTTTACAAAAAAAAAAAAAATATTCTCAACCGTGTAACTTCAAATCCGTGTAAAAAGAAACCGTGCGAAGAGTTGGGTGTATATACTTCATAGGGTCCTGACGCTTCCTTCTGGGTGTTACAAACTTCGTGACAAACTTAATATACCCTATTCAAGGTATAAAAAACTATGTAAATGTAATTTTATTATAACCCATTGCGTGCTGTACAAATGAGCATCCTCCCCCGACCTCAACACACACACCACATTACCACACCACATCGTTTCAAAACCTACATCACTAACACGCAACCTTCACCACATCACACCACATCGACTCAAACTTACATCACTAACACGCAACTTTCACCACAGTACGCTTACAACCCACATCCTACAGTACTCGTGAGAGCATTTACACACCGACATCTACACACATCAGCACACATGTACACCAACACCCATCACATCATCCGATTCAGCACCAACGGGATCCAGGAAGGACCGATAAACGGATCGACTAGTTCAGTTCGTTTGCGACATCATCAGCGATCGGTACGATACAATCTCTGCGCGTCCCGCCGGTACATCCAGATCCGCATTAAAAGGTTTTTTGTGACATTTACATAAGTATACACATCTGTATTCCTCTTTTTCAAAAAGTCATTGAAAGTCGCTTGGTTCATTTTAAATAAAATCAATAATAAAATTCGGTTGTGCTCGATCCTCACATTCACGGATAAACTCATTTTCAGTTTAGTTTCATTTTTTGTATAAAAGCCCAAAAAGGTGAGTGCACAAGAGTTACATTGGTCCTTCGAGCCTACAGAAAGGCACATGGTACAAGCAGTGAAGTGCAGTGACACAAAAATTTTTAACAAAACAAAAAAAAAAAAAGTGAGTGACAAAGAATATATACATACATGTACCAAAAGTGAACATACATATAAAACACACATATAAAAGGAAAAAAAAAAAGAAGTTAGTAAAAAGTGCGGTGAACCCAAAACGCAGTGAAGTGCTAAACAAACGAAAAGAAAGAAGGAAAAGCAGTGAAATTCAATACATAAATCAATAGAACCAAAAACAACACAACAATTAAAACTTTACTAACAAAGCGGGCGCGAAATTTAAAAAATCGGGCGCGAAACATAGAAAATCAAAAATCATTAAATTAAAAGAAAAAAAAAAAAAAAATACTAACAACCAACACTGGAACAGCGGAGAGGAGGCAGCTCAACAGCAGGAGGAATAGTAGAAGCGCACACGCACCCAATTTTCTTTAAAAAAAAACTCCCCAAAATCCCCTTAGGGAACATAAAGTGAGTGTATCCATTTCACATTTGATTTTTATCGTTATATATAATATATGTATATATGTATGTATCGTTGCTCCAACGGTCAACTGCATAAAACAGATAGCTACTAAATCCGTTTAATAAAACGGTTAGTGAAAGCTTGGCGGTAAATTCACAGTACAAAAAGGAAAATAATATATATATATATATGTATCCTCAATATACATATATATATATATAACCAAATAAATTATTATATGCCCTTAAGACTTACCTTCGTGTATACAATACACACAATCCGCAAACAATAAAAAATATCAGTATTCAAGTATTTACTTGCTAATTATTCTGGCAATACCGCTCCGGCTTAGTAACTGTGAGAGGGATACTTGCAAATGCAATACCGCTTCAGATTATTCAGCTGGGAGAGGGATTGCTTTCAAAGTAAGCAAAGGGAGAAATAAGAATAAAACATAAAAAGAACAAATACAAACATACATACATACATATATACATACATATCAGCAAACGAAATATACATATATAAAACAATTTTTTAATAAATACATACATATACATATATATATATATATAAATATATACAGTAGCGCTTTTGGCGCATATTTCTTACCGCGAATATATATAAACGCGAAATATTATATTGCCGAAAACTTTCGAATGTTGTATACCTATAAACATAGGATACAAGAAATTAAATAAACTGTGCGAAAAATCAACATTGGTTGAAAAAACTGAAAATTGCAAACTAATTACCTTTGTACATACATTCAAATATTAAAGGTCCAATTTGGCGATTTCCGAGCATTTTCTTGTTCCTTGTCCAACAAGAACAAGCATAAGTGCACATATTTCATTTAACGCATATTATATGCACATAACTTCCACACGTATGTACAAAGGGTATTAACCTTGTGTTCAGTGCGCGCTGATACAAGGGCATACGGATAAAGCCATTAAAAATATTTTTTCCGATATCAAAAAAAAAAAACACGCAAGTAAATACGCGAGCAATAAAAGCGATAACGCATGCTTACATTGAAAAGAGCTTTCGGTTATACATATTTTAATAATCCAATTTTTCGGAAATAACCAACTCTTATTTATTAAAAAGAGTTTTCGGGAACAAATCTTTCTATTATAATAAAATATCCTTATATTTTATTAACTCAAATTTTTCTGAATGAGCACAGATTCAAAAGAATCTAAAGCAGAATTCTTAAGAATTCCCAAAATGATTACTGATGATAAAAGCCCATGTACACCTGCTGAAGCTACACGCTCAAAGCAAGGTGCTACAAAGCAAAAAAGGGGGAGGGACATCTCGTATATTAAATTCATTTCTGAGAGTGACAGCTTGATTAAATACTGCACTCGATTTGCATCTTCACCGATTCAGGACAACTCTGAATCGGTACTAGAAATAAAAAATAAATCTATTGACAATTTTTGGACACGCCACCAAGCTGCATACGACGCAATAGTAGAAACTGATGATTCAGATCTACCTGAAAATTTTAAACCTTCGGCTTACGCCAAATACGAAAATTGCTTAGACCGCTATGAAGACACAAAAGCAATGATCTCAGATCAATTAAAACTTATGAAGGCAATTGCACCTACTCCCCACAGTAGAGTAGAGTTACCTCAATTGCAAGCCCAAGAGGCAAGTTCAGGCATTCATCTCAAAGTGCCAGCGTGTGATACGGAAATATTTCATGGAGGTTATGAACAATGGCCGTCCTTCCGGGACATGTTTACAGCCGTGTACATAAACCATCCAAAATTATCACAGGCGCAAAAACTGTATCACCTCCGATACAAAACTAAAGGTCAAGCAGGCGTAATAGTCAAGCAGTTCGCATTGAATGACGATAATTTTAATTTAGCTTGGGAAGCTTTAAGACAAAGATACGAAAATGAGAGAATATTAGTTGACAAGCAAGTAACGATACTTATGAACTTGCCTAAAATTCAAAGAGAACCCAGTGAAGAATTCATGAAACTAGAATCCACTGTTTCAAACTGTTTGTCGGTTCTATCGACACAAAATATTCCCACTCACAATTGGGATCCTATTCTGGTAAACATATGTACCGCCGCATTACCAGAGAAATCATTACTTTTGTGGGAGCAATCGCTCTCATCAAGAAGAAAATGCCCAACGTGGCAACAGATGAAAGATTTCTTAACTACCCAATACGAAATTGCGGAAAGGGTAGACAAAAAAGTAGTCAGAACTAAAAACGTTCAACAAGACCTAAGTAAATCGAAGCTTCAATAAACCCCAAGCCGGAAGCAACAATCATTTAAACAGAAGTTTTTTCAAAGCACAATCGTTCATATCTGAACAAAATAAATTCACGTCATGCGAACTATGTTCTGGAGGGCATAAGTTAAAAGCTTGCGAGAAATTTAAAAAATGAATGTCAATGAAAGGAACAACTTTGTCAGGTCAAAAAGAGTACAAACTGCTTGTCCCACTCACACAATCTTAATACTTGCGAAAGCAAATTTAATTGCGTATATTGCCACAAAAGGCATCATTCTATGCTACATCTTAATAACTTTCCCAACACATCTCATAGCAGCGCTTTTTCAAAAAAAGCCACGGGTTTAGTTGCAACAGCAGCTCCCGAAACAAAACCTCAAGAAAATTGCCAAGAGACACCATGTTGTTCAAAGGCACTAAAAACTCAAACGCTACACAGTGAAAATCATAGTAGAGTACTACTACCCACAGCAGTTGTCTCCATCAAACATCGAGGAGAGCTGTTCAAACTAAGAGCCCTAATAGACCAAGGATCGCAACGATCATTCATAGCGTCTAGGGCACAAAATAGGCTAAAACTGCCAACAAAACATGCCAACTATGAAATTACGGGAATGGGCGGACGAGTAGTACAAAACTCAAGTAAAATCTGCCCCATTACCCTAATTTCCCCCAAAGCGGATAAGCGCATTGAAGCAAATGCTATTGTCTTACCGCAACTAACTAACATGCTACCATGCTATCAAATAAATAGCAAGCATTGGGATAAAATTGCACACCTGACTCTGGCAGATCCCAATTGCGACACGCCAGCTCAGATAGACATCCTGATAGGCAGCGACCTTATACCGCAAATCATATTAGAAGGTGTTGAAAAAATTTCGAAAACACTACTGGCGCAAAATACCATTTTCGGATGGGTCCTAAGTGAACTAGTTGCGGAACCAGTCACAGCCATGACAACTCAAGTTGAGGAAATCTCAAACGAGTACCTCAATTCACAATTGAGAAGATTTTGGGAGGTAGAAGAACTCCCCCCCATTCCAATTACAACACCTGAAGATCAGTATTGTGAAGACTTTTACAAAGCCACAACTACTCGATCAGATAATGGTCGGTATGTCGTACGACTACCAATAAAACAAGAATTTCCAGACACACTCGCCTTAGGTCACTCTCGCACCTCTGCAATACAGCAGTTTCTAAGTATGGAGAAAAACCTACTTAGAAAAGGTGAGCTTAAACAAGTTTATGATGGTGTCGTGGAAGAATACCTTCATTTAGATCACATGGAGGAAGTAAGCCCATGTGAAAAATTCTTAAGGGGCAAATATTACTCTTTCTACTTGCCACATCATGCAGTAGTAAAGCCTGAGAAGAAAACAAAAAAAGTTCGAGTTGTCTTCAATGCATCACGATCCACGAGTTCGGGTAATTCCCTAAATGATATTCTATTTACGGGACCCACACTCCAACCAGATTTAATGCTCCTCATATTGAACTGGCGTATATACAATACGTATTCAATGGGGATGTCGAAAAGATGTATCGACAAATACTGGTTCATAAAGATGATCAAGATTTTCAGCGGATTATTTTCCGAAAATCTGCCAATAGTCCATTACGCGACTTTAAATTGAAAACAGTTACCTTTGGCGTAAACTGTGCCCCATATCTAGCCATTCGTACACTACACGAACTGGCAGAAGACACAAAGCCAGAATTTCCACTGGCAACACAAGTCTTAAAAACGCAAACGTATGTAGACGATATCCTGTCTGGAAGCCACAGTCTTCCACAAGCATACGAGACCTTATCACAGGTAATAAGTGCCCTCAATACCGCAGGGTTTCCTTTAAAAAAGATTACAGCCAATCACCCAAATATTTAAAAAAATATTCCTAAAGACCATTTGTTGGATACTAATTTCCTTATATTTGAAAAGGAAAGTACAACAAAAACACTAGGCATCCAATGGAATGCGATATCGGACCAGTTTTCATACACTACTGAGTCCATATCCGCATTATCTGCTATTACAAAACGCCAAATTCTCTCCTCTGTTGCAAAACTTTTTGACCCCGCAGGATGGCTTTCGCCAATTATGATACAAGCGAAAATCCTGATCCAAGAATTATGGCTAGACGGAACCGACTGGAACGAACAAGTGAAACCTCTTCGCTTAGAAAAATGGTCCCAGTTCGCTAATAATTTGAACGACATCTCGAAGATACAAATTCCACGGTGGGTAAACTATTCCCCCGAATACAAAGTGGAACTACACGGCTTCTGCGACGCCTCTGAAAAGGCATATTGTGCTACTATTTATGTGCGCACACAAAGCGATATTGCAACCACAAGCCACTTATTAGCGGCAAAAGCAAAAGTTGCGCCTCTAAAAACGATAAGTCTACCACAACTTGAACTCTGTGGCGCTCTGCTACTAGCAAAGCTAGCTTCAATGGTGCAGACCCACTTAAATATGGCGAAATACAGATTATATTTATGGTCCGATTCCGAGATAGTTCTAGCCTGGTTAGAAAAACCACCACATGCGTGGAAAACTTATATTTCTAACCGAACATCTGAAATACTTGACCTAGTAGGATCAGCCACTTGGCGTCACGTAGCCAGTGCTGACAATCCTGCTGATCTAGGTACAAGAGGATGCAAGCCTCTGCATCTTGCCACCTCCACCCTCTGGTGGAATGGCCCCCGATGGTTAACAGAATCTCCCGATTCTTGGCCACAATCGCCCATGCGCAACATACTTGCCCCAGAAAGTCGTAAAATCGACACTTATCTTGCAACATTGGATGACACTGACATCCTTGAACGATTTTCATCGTTTCCCCGAGCCCTCCGGGTAGTTGCCTATATTCTCAAGTTTTTAGAGCGGCTCAAACTTAAAGTTAGAGGAGCAACTTATCTCCATTGCGATAAATTGACGCACCAAGACTTACAAAAAGCAAAGGTCGCTCTTATCGTATCAACCCAAACGCGCTACTTCAGCCGCGATGTAGAATTACTAAGAGAATCGAAGCCTATCGATAAAAAGAGCTCACTCTTAGTCCTAAACCAATTTCTAGATTCGAAGGGTTTACTTCGTGCCAATGGTCGGCTTGCTAATTCAAGCCTAACGTACAATGAACGCCACCCTATAATCATACCAGAGAGGTGTCCGTTTGCCACGTTATTTATTAGATATATCCACACACTAATGCTCCATGCCGAACATCGCCTCATGCAACATATGGTCCGCCAAGAGCTGTACATACCCCGACTGAAGCCCCAAATAAAAAAGTGCATTTTCATGTGCAAAATCTGCACTATGCATAAGCAGAAAATGCGATCGCAGATTATGGCAGCACTTCCACCTGAACGCTGCAATTTTGCTCTGCCGTTCACCACTACAGGTGTAGATTTTGCTGGGCATCCTAAAGGCATCCATGTTAAGGTCTCCTACCCTCATGAAAGGCTACGTGGCTGTTTTTGTCTGTTTCACGACAAAAGCAGTACACCTTGAGCTATGTACGAATCTGACGACGGAGGCTTTCCTCGCGGCTTTTGCTCGTTTCGTCGGACGACGAGGCTTTCCATCAAAAATCATGAGCGATAATGGCAAAACATTTATTGGAGCTCAACGAGCCACAGAGAAACAGTTTGTCGATTTCTTTAAACAAGTATCACCTGACATCGTACAAAAGTACGCACCCCAAGGTATCAATTGGCAGTTTATCCCCCCAAGCGCTCCACATATGGGTGGCTTATGGGAATCTGCCGTAAAAAGCTTCAAATCTCATTTTAAAAAGATAGCTGGCAACCACAAATTTAATTTCGAAAAATTCACGACCCTCTTAATTAGAATTGAAGCCGTTCTTAATTCACGGCCTCTCGCTGCACTCTCGCAAGATCCCTCAGACTTTACTGCCCTCACGCCAGGGCATTTTCTTAAAGGAGCGCCCATTCTGGCCACACCTGAGCCAGGCGTGGAGTCGCTTTCCTTATTAAATCGTTGGGAAAGAATAAAAATTCTCCATCATGACTTCAGTCGTCGATGGAAAGATGATTATTTAAAGGACCTCCACAGAAGGTACCGATGGAAAACAACAGAAAATGCGCCTAAGCTTGGAGATTGTGTCTTGATCAATGACGATTGTCTCCCCCCCACCGAATGGCGGCTTGGCCGCATAGAGAAGCTCTATTACGGCTCCGACGGTCATATTCGCGTAGTCGATCTCCGCACTCAAACGGGAACACTAACCAGGCCGCTCGTCAAGCTGTGCTTTTTGCCAACCGCCGATTAAACCGAAAATAACGTAACCGTAGTTAATAAACAAAGAAACGAAAAATAAATAATGATAAAATGCTCCAATATCCATAAGTAACCGCAAAAACCAAGAAAAATGAGTTGATCCACATGACGACTCACTCGTGCCACATTACGTGGCACCAATGTCCATATGAATATATATATGTATATGCTAATTAAAATAAAATCTTTTAACAGATAACAATGGATGCCGAGATGCCAACTGCGCCCACGCACACCATACGTTCGGCAGTTACTGTTCCGCGCTCGAAGACTACACCAGTCGCAGCGCCGCGAACCACCATAGCCACCGCAGCTCCTCGAGCAGTTTCAACGGCTCCACTTAACGACACGCGATCAACGGCTCCGGAACCACCACAACTAGAATGCGCTCTATGTCGCCGTCGTCATCGGTTGCCACGCTGTGGCATCTTCAAGGGGATGACCCCTCAGCAACGCCAGCAGATCGCTCAAGCACATGGGCATTGTCTGAATTGTCTGGCGCCCACCCATCGTACGCAAGAGTGCACAACGGGCTACCAGTGCCAAGTATGCATGCGTCACCACCATACGCTGCTACACCGCACCGGCGTACTCGATGGCGGGCGTCATGATGCTCCTCGCAGACATGATGCCATCAGAAGACCCAAGCGATCGCAACCACGCAGGCCGGCATACCCTACGGAGCACTCACGTTCCTGGCGTCACCGCAATCCTCCACCGAACCGGAGGCGCCAGCCAAGGCGGCAATCGCGCCGTTCCACAGGCCTCAGCAGCGTGGTAGCCACGTTACAACGCCTTCAGAGGCTACTAGGCTAGACACTCGCCTACTGTACTCGTGAGAGCATTTACACACCGACATCTACACACATCAGCACACATGTACACCAACACCCATCACATCATCCGATTCAGCACCAACGGGATCCAGGAAGGACCGATAAACGGATCGACTAGTTCAGTTCGTTTGCGACATCATCAGCGATCGGTACGATACAATCTCTGCGCGTCCCGCCGGTACATCCAGATCCGCATTAAAAGGTTTTTTGTGACATTTACATAAGTATACACATCTGTATTCCTCTTTTTCAAAAAGTCATTGAAAGTCGCTTGGTTCATTTTAAATAAAATCAATAATAAAATTCGGTTGTGCTCGATCCTCACACTCACGGATAAACTCATTTTCAGTTTAGTTTCATTTTTGGTATAAAAGCCCAAAAAGGTGAGTGCACAAGAGCTGCATATTTGTCATTACTAACGGTAACAACCTTATATGCATTATTTATACACCTCTTCGACCATTTGGTGCAAACCTTACTAAAAGTAAAAAGTAATCGCATTACTTATATGTGGGATAGGAGAAATACTGAAGTAATTTTATTAATTTTTAACAAAATACAACATAACTTGAAGAAGTAAAGTGCTACTTCGATAAAGTTTGGTAGAAAAGTGTCAGTCCTTAAGAATGTGCTCGTCTTGTCACCTAGCACCTCGATATAAAAGGATGTGATGGTTGCAAGCCGATTTCAGCTTTTTTCAAAGCAAAATTAAATTTGAAGATTCCTTATGTTTTCTTCCCGAATTCCCAACTCCAGTAGGAGATTTCCCGTTTTAACTTTCAGCTGGTTGAACACTTGCAAAAGTATGTTTTTATGTTTCTTAGGCTGATATTGTCACAAGCGAAGCGAATGAAATTCTAGGCGAATGTCGATGTTTCGAATTGCGAGTAGCGAGCGCATAGTAAATTCGGCACGAAGTGACGAAAAAACTAGCGAAAATGAATATTTGGTATTGCCACTTGCGAATTTATAAGATTCGTTTCGCCTCAACTGTCAAAGCTTGGCGAACGCTTATTCGATTCGAAAGTGTAATTAAAAATGGAGAAAACGTTGGTAAAATTTTGAAAATTATTTATTGTATAATATTCAATTCATTACAAATGTAATTATTTTTAGAATAAAACGAACTACTCAGAAGCAATTTGAGGTAATGGTGAAGTTGCTGGAAATAAATCCTGAGTTAGCCAGAGGAATGGCGCCGTTTGGCTCCACAAAAAAAAAATAGGATGGAGTTGTGGGAAAGTATTGCTTCTGAGTTAAATAATATCGGCCCTCCAATGCGTAGTGGCAGCGAATGGAATAAGGTAAGAATAAAAAATTTTGATTGCATATATGTACCTATCTGTATTAATTTGTGTATTTCTAAGGTTTGGTTGGACTACGAATTGAAATTAAAAAGAAAAATTGCAGAAAATCGGAAAGAGATTGCAGCCATAGGTGGAGGACCTTACACCCACCGCAGCTTAACGCCTTTGGAGCAGGCCGTAGACGAGTTGCTCAGCTTGCAGCAGGCAGTGAATCCAAGCGGAGCCGCATTTGGAAGCACTGCACCTGCACCAGCATATTTAGAGGAAGAACACACACATCTGGAAGATGCCGAGGTTCAACCTGAACAGGCGGAAGAAATTGGAAATTAAGGACAATCTTTAGTTATTCTATAGAAATATATTTCCCTTGGATTCCTCCAAGGTTTCTTTATTTAAATATATACATATATTGTATGTTTACACATTGGACAATATATTACTAGCAATGTCTATGATTATATTTAAACTGAGAACAAGTGTTGTATGCGCGTCACTCTTTTATAGCAGTGCAGTCAACTCGTGTCGGTTCTGATTGGCTAATTCCGGTGGCGTGGCATCTTGGATAATGTCATGCTTGTTGCTGTTGGTCAAGTGGTGGCTGTACATTCTTGTGCAATGATGCCCCTCCATGTGTCTGTGTGTTGATCACGTTGCACATGCGTGATGTGGTATTGGCTTGTTGTTGTTGGTCACGTGGTGGCTGTACATTCTTGTACGATGATGCCCCTCCATGTGTCTGTGTGTTGATCACGTGGTCTACTGTTGCTATGTTGTATATATGTGTAGTGGTAGGTAATATGAGTCATACGTGTATGGCTAGGTGTTAACTAGGGCGAAAATTTGCGTATGAAGGCTTTGGAGAAGCAAGCAGAAACGCAAGAAAGCCTTGAACTTGCGCCGAAGCTTAGAATTCTTACTGAGGAAAAGCTTCCGACAATTTCTGAAAGCATCCACGGAAATAAAAACAAAACAGTGCTAGGAATTCCCTGAGTGTTTATTATCACCATGTTATAGGTCAAAATACCAAGTTGACTGATTTGTACTTAAACAGTACTAATTGTAATTTCATATAATTGGATTTCGAGAAACATGGTTAAAATTTGAAATTTTTGACAATGGGATTTTAAACAGCGAATTACTAATGTTTAGATGTGATCGACTGAGCAGAATCGGAAGAATTGTTTCATTTGTACACTCTTTTATTCCTTTTGAAAAAGTACCTCATTCGTGGTACTGGCTCATTGGAATTTAAACATGTTATATATTGTGTTAATAGTTGCTTCATTTATTTAACCCTATCTTATATACCCCCCAAAAGCACCATATGCAGCATGCTTCTTTAATGAATGCTATCTCCTTGGCGAATAATTCAGAATCAATAAGAAGAGAGATTTCAATTTACCGTGTGGCTCCTGTAAAACTTTCGCTGATTATATGGATTTGCAATTTTTTAGAAAATGTCCAATTTGGGTCTAGACCAAATTAGTTTAACTTAATTTAGATACGCTTATGCCCCTTCAAAGTACCCTGCCAATCAGAGAAATCCTCTTTGCTGCTTTGGAAAAAGCTGTCGAAATAAGCAGTGTACTAGATAGTAATCATTATACTTCCTTACCTTTGCAAAAGCTAACTTTAAAAAAGTTGAATATGGAACGTTCTACTTTACCTTGACCTAATTGTAACGGAGATATTGGATTGGGTGCCTCGCATTTTAATAAAAATATTACGAAATTATTTGAAGTAAATATGTTCCTATAGGAGGATGGAGCCATGTGTAGAAGTTCGCGCAAGTGAGGAAATTCTCTAAGCGGCATTTACTTGGGAATGGCTAGAAACGTTTATTTTACATATGACTTAAGCAGCTCATGACTTCCGATAGGATTAGGAGTGCCATGTCGAAGCGGAGAAAAAATAAACCTCCTAGCTCGCAACGTTACAATCAACCACAACACGTGCGGGCTGGGATAGATACCGCGACCTGAAGAGGGAACCAAAGCGAATTCGCAGACTAAAAACATAGAGGCCGAAGAGCTTGAGAAACTGCCGACAATGGTGACGCTCGTAAATTCTACAACAAGATGCAATGTAGCGACTAACAGAAGGTTTCAAGACCGCACCACACTATTGCAGAACCCCCAAAGGTGATCTAGTGACTGATGCTCAGAGCATACTAAATATGGAGGGCATACTTCTCCAGCCTGCTGAATGGCAGTAAAAATATAACGCTAGGAGAAGACGATTCCGATTCCTCAATCGATGACGATGGAGCAGACGTTCCATTGCCCGACCTTGAAGAAGTTCGAATAGCAATTACCCGTCTGAAGAACAAAAACTTTGATGTGGAGTGGGGGTGGGGGCCAATGGATTGTCGGCCGAGCTAAGGAGCATGCATCAGCTTCTTTGTAAAATATGGTCGGACGAAAGCATGTCCAACGATTGGAATTTAAGTGTGCTCTGCCCAATCTATAAAAAGGGAGACCCGACAGTCTGTGCCAGCTACCGTGGGATAAATCTCCTCAACATCGCGTATAAGGTCCTATCGAGCGTATTGTGTGAAAGATTAAAGCCCACAGTCAAAAAATTTATTGGACCTTATCAGTGTAGCTTTACTGACCAAATATTCACCATGCGATAAATCTTGGAAAAGACCTGCGATAAGAGAATCGACACCTCTTCGTCGATTTCAAAGCCGCTTTTGGCAGCATCTGAATATGGTAACCACACAAAACTAATACGGCTGTGTAAGCTGACGTTGGGCAACACTAAAAGCTCCGTCAGGATCGGGAAGGACCTATCCCAGCCGTTCGATACCAAACGAGGTTCTAGACAAGGCTACTCCCTTTCGTGTGACTTTTTCAACCTACTTCTTGAGAAAATAATTCGATCTGCAAAACTAAACAGAGAAGGTACTATCATCTATAAGAGTGTACAGCTGCTGGCGTGCGCCGATGATACTGATATCATTGACCTCAACATTCGATTTCTCCAGAATGAATAGGGCAGCGAATCAAATGGGTCTAGTGGTGAACGAAAGCAAGATGAAATATCTCCTGTCATGAAATAAACAGTCGTCGCACTCGCGACTACAAAAGTAAAGAAAAAGAAGAAGTTATCAAATCCACTGCGACAAGTTAGAGCCTATTCAAAAACAATTTTTTACTTTTGCCTTAGGGCATTTTCGATAAGATTTTAGTCTTAAACTAGTCGTTTAAAATTCTTAGCTTCACTTGTATAGTATAAAACCTGAATGGAACAGTTTGTCTAAATGTAAATTAAATATCCGGGTTCGCTTTTTGAGGCGGTTTTATTGTTAAACTCGTGTAGATCATATTTTTATCCAAAGGAACCATTCCGCCGAATATGTCATGATTTTAATTTCCGTTCGTGCACATTAGATTTTTCTGACTAATTTTGCGAAATGGAAAAACCTACATTGCTATTCTATAGCAAAGCAGTTTTAGATCTTTACACTTAAAACCTCTCTCGCCTTTCATGACTTGGTTTATACCGCAGGTATGCGGATTCGCCCCTCGCGTTGATTAGTTGGGAGGATAATAATCGTTATGTTATTATTATTATGATCAAATGTCGTTATTCATATTTAATAATTCAATTCGTAAAACAAAAACATTATGCAACAATTATTTAAATCTTAACATATGATATCTTATTTTTCCAAATAATACATTGATAGTAAAAAGTAGAGTTTTAAATAGTAATTCTGCATTTTTACTTTTTTCATTTTCCGCATAAAAATTTATCATTCTGATAAAAATTTTAGAGGTTTCAAGAGCTCAAACATGCGCCATAACAGCGCTAACATACCTACCAGAGATAAAGAGGTGTTTAACTCCTGGAAATGAGAGAGCAATTGCCAAACGTCAAAACCTACTGAACTTTGACAGCTAATCGAGTTCAGTAGGTTTTGACGTTTACCAATTGGAAACGGGCGATGGCCAGATTGAAATCTTACCAAAAAAATATGTAAACGGAGGGATTTGTTGCATCGTTCAAGACCACTTATAAAAAAAGTAAAACAATGAAAATTAAATAAATTTGTAAAATTTAAAGATTTTTGATGAAACGTTTTGTAATTTTAAGCATTATAGTATTATTTTCAATGGGAAATGATTAAAAACATTTAACGATTAAGAGCTAACAAGCTTAAATATATTTATTGGGTATTGAAAGGTCAAAAGTCAGTTGTTCTAATATACTTTAAAAAGATTTAAATAGTTTCTCCATATAATAAATAACCACTATTTAGTAATAATTATTCGTACTAAATGTTGGGTGTTGGGCTGATAAATGCCCAAAAATTATTATTTTGTTCAATTTCGAGAATGAAAGCAAATGTCCACACAATACATTGCCAACTTCAATTACAACGTGCAATGTACTTGAGGAGATGCGGCGTAATACCTGCAATGCAAGTGAAGATATTCTGCAAGCAGATCTGTGGCTACAACACATGTGCAGTGATTTTTGACAAGCAGAGGAAAACAATTCATAAATACCATAAAATAAAATAAAAATGGATGTTGAAAGAAAATCTTGAAATAAATACAACTTGTTTAATTTCTTAGAGTATAATAGTTTTGCTAACTTAATCACCTAAAACTAGTGAAGGCAGATTAATAGCGGGATTCTGTAACCAGTCTCTAGTCTCCATTTGAGACATTTTGAGGTAAAATGGCAATTTGTGACTAGTTACTATTCACTAAACAGTCTCTACCGTTAGTTTCAAAATATTGCCTCAAATTTGAGACCTGGTAGTTAGCAAGTCACAAAACTAAAAAGAGCCCTTGCCTGCCATTTTGAATATACTGAATAGAGATCATCAAAGATATTAATCGATTGTCGTTTTTTTATATTTTGTAAGCAACTCAAACACGAAAAAGTAAAAAATAAATAAATTTTACGTTCATTTCGTAAATATTATGAAACAAAGTCAACATATATTTTTATTTGTATTGATAATTATGTTTTTTGACTATGTTATAGAAAACTTAATATTTGTTATTTACATATTTATTTTCATTCAAATGTAAAACATCTCTGAATACGGAAATGTAAGGAATAGCAAAATAGTCTCAAGTCTCGAAAATTGCCTCTAACTCAAAATCTCAAATTTAGAGACTTGAGACTGTCTCACAGTACAGAATCGCACGGTTAAAATCTCAAATTTAGAGACTTGAGACTGTAAAATAGTACAGAATCGCACGGATAAGTTAACGAGCTTTACCCCGTCATATTTCCCGCGGTTTATTTATTAATAAATTGAGTATTAACTTTAAAAATAATGACTATTCACATTTTCAGAAGGATAATAGTTTAAATTTGACCGTCGAAAAGATCAATTTACGAGATTTGATGACTGGCAGAACGGGGGAGTTGATTGGCATTTAATTGTTTTTTTTTTTTTTTTTTTGTGTGTTTTTGTTTTTTTGGGTCGTAGAGAGCTGGAAATTATTTTACTGCAGCACATTCCGGTAAATAACATTCCATGACTCATTTCTGCGTAAATATAAACATTTCTTGCTCTCGATATTCGCAAGCAACCCACATACAGTTCGTGGGAGAAGCCAAAGGCAGTCGGGGTATGTCGGCGTATGGGGCCAATTACGAATAATTAAAAGATGATTAATTTAAGTTCAAACGTTATAAAAACGTTAATATTCATATCTAATATATAAAAATAAGTCGTGTTTTCCTCCCTGACGCTATAACTCCAGAATGCACCAGAATGCACGAACCGATTTCCACCGCTTTCCATCCGTTGGAAAGGTCTCGAGCTCCGTGAGGTTTATAGCAAAGAAAATTCAGGAAAAATTTCAACATTGACTAGTTTCTTTGCAATGTGTGAAGCAGATCCATTCGCAGCGACGCTGATGTACTTGTACGTTGAAATGCCCAAGTATTACACTTGGAATCAATCAACAAAGAAATTACAACGTCGCAAACAAGGAACCCCAGTTCCGGATTGGCCACAGGTGTTTTCCACTGATGCACTAGATCACATGTATACTGTTCATCCTGTTTTTATGTTTTTATTTGAGACTGCTGTTGGTAAATGTACGTGGACCAAAATCATTTCCGCATTAGAAAACTGTGAATGGCCATCAATGCCAAACATATCGAGAAGCATGTCAAGTATTGGGTTTGCTGAAAAACGATTTTCGTTGAGATTTAACACTTGCGGATTCAATTGTTTCATCAAATGCGTACCAAATACAGTACGCAATTATCATCACCACATGTTTTCCTTCACAACCAATTCAGTTATGGAACAAATACAAAGTCGACATATGTGAAGATATCTTGCATCGCTTGCGCATTCAAACGAATAATCCTGACATTGAAATAAGCGATGAAATTTACAATGAAGGATTGATTCTGATTGAGGATCAATGCTTGACTATTGCTAACAATCTACTGATTGAAGTAGGAATGATTGCGCCAAATCGATGCATTCAACCAAGAATTAAATCAAGAGCTGCAGTACAATGTTGATACATTACAGGAATTCGTTTGAAATAATGTGCCGTTGCTGAGTGAACAGCAAAAACAAGTATACGAGTCATTAATGGAAGCGGTGAACAATAATACCGGTGATCTGTTCTTCCTAGACGCACCTGGAAGATATGACATAGCTTTGGCGTTAGCATCATCTGGAATTACGGCGACTCTTCTAGATGGCGGTCGTACTGCACATTATGCGCTTAAGTTGCTACTCAATTTAATCACAATTGATACTCCAACATGCAATATTTCCCGATCCATTGCAATGGGAAATTGTTGATGCAATGCCAGCTCATTGCAGAGAACGAATATTTATAGAGAAGGTTCACGATGTCGCAAATTTAGGGATATTTCAATTTTGGGACATTTACTGTTTTGGTTGAGCGTGTTTCACCACAGAAAATTTTTAACGTGTTTCACCACTTAACATCAGGGGACACGAAAATAGCAGAATTGAGCATTTCCACTGTTAAATGAGAAAAATAATGATAATTCCAAAGTTAAGGAATGTACGCTTACAGATTCCCTTTTTTACTATGCGCAAACGATACTGCATATAATTTATAAATCGGTATACATATATTTGTTATGAAAGCACATAAGTATGTAAATATATATTTTAAAATTGAGCTATTTTTTGATGAATTCCATAAAATCTTTGCAAATGTATAATTCAATAAAATTTGTATTAATACCTAAATATGCATTTTATATATGTAGGTTTGGTGCGATATACATATGTATGTACATTTGTATACTTAAATAAATATTTGCTTTGGTCAACAAACTTTTCGATATCATGTTAAAAGACCAAGCGATCGCACATTTGCCCATATATAATTATGTTTGCATGTAAACAAATATAAAAGAACCATACGCATAATGTTTGTAAATTTGTCTACATGCAACAAATGTATGTAAATATGTACATTCAATGCTTAATGCGAAATTTCCGTTGACGCCGACAACAAACGGCGAAGCTCACATTTTTTGCTTTCATGTCAAAGAATCAATGTGTCGAAAGTCTGATGCGTCACAACATTGTGTTGTTGGTAGAAAATCAGAGCTGTGCCGAAAACACAAACGAGCGATCGCCAATTGCCACTGCACAGTGGTCCGGCTTGTATGGGGTCGCGGCCATAAATGGTTCTAATGGTAGTAGAGAGCTGAAATTTTCAGCAAGGCTTAACAAAGATATTTAGAAAATGTGGTAAAAATTTCAATACCAGGGCTCGACCAGGTGCTTAATGAATTAGAGTTTTATTTATTTTAACTTTAAAAGGTGCCTAAAAGTATGCTATTAAAAGTGATTGGCCGATTTCACCATACAAAAACACAAGTTTTTACTATTTTGTTTTTTATTATATTTTATAATAGTTAAATCTTATACTTTTAAAACTCTTTCCCCCATCTAATCCTCAAGCTATACACCTACTAAAATAATATCATATCAAAAAATCAACAGCCATCAACGAATTAATATAATTATAACAAAAATTTATAATGTTTCTTCTAATAAGTTGAACACAGATTCAAGTAACGTTGATTTATCCTTATTCGTCCGACCGTAAAATTAGTGTGCTCAATATGTCTGTGTTTGTTGCAATGCGTGACATTTTGCGGCTGTGATATAGTCTACATTTTTTTAATTCCTTATTATTCGACTCGGCAGCTTCCTCCGAAAGCTTTCCAATTGATACGAGTGCATGCTCAATCACAGAAGATCCATGAACTAACACCTTATGGACTGTAGCTGCCAAATAGTACCATGGATACTCCTTTATCAATTCTTTAGCAGTATCGATGGCATATTCATTAAACTTGTCCAAATTTATTTTGTACCCCGAGGCGATAGCTTGGAGTATAGTGGCACAACGATGGATAAGATTCTCATTAAGCCCTGTAATTTCAGAAGCTAATTTGGGATTTGAGAAAAATTTTCTAGCCACATTTCCATCGTTAGAAGATCCTCTCCCCTCCGTCTCTGGGCTTGTCTACTATTATTCCCATTTTTTCCCGAAACGCCGCTTGAATTTTATGCTTTTGGTCTAAAACTTTTAATTTTTGCTCCGGGCCTCTAGCTTGCTACATTTTGATAACAGACTTATAGGAAAGATGTAGAAAGTATTCAAAGAAACGTATTTTCGCATGAAGTGGGGATAAACCGAATTCGAAATATTCTCTGTCCACGTCTTTCTTCAAACATTTATCCAAGTTATTCATCTCTTTTGGAATTGCTCCACATATAAAACATTTTGTAGAGGATGACTCACTTAAAGCGTTGCACACTTTTCCGTCTACCATAGTCAGTTGTAAACTATGCTCAACAATTATGTTTTTATTATGAATCAAAAATTCTGTCGGTTTAAGTTGAAGTATTTTTTCCCTGAAGTATTTTTCCTCTTCGATTGACAGTTCAGTATTCTCCTTTTTGAACTGTAAACGAACTGGCCTGCAGTAACGTGTCGATGAAGGCCGCGGATTCTTCCAAATTATTGAATGGGTACTTTTTGAAATTAGTTGGAAAGGTACGTATGAGGTGACAAATAGGCTCTTGTCCTCTGAATCGTAACTTGAAAAACTTTGTTTGTACTCTCTATGACCCGTACTTCCATCAAAACCCCACTTTCCAATTAACGTTAGGTTGTCAATCGATTCATCTGTGATTGATTTAACTACATCTTCTTGAAGCTCCAATATGCTCGATGCTGTATTATTCAGTAAACTTTGCAACTCAATTTCAGCATGAGATTCATCAACTGATATATTTTTAGGGTATCTCTTTTTTTTTGCATTTACTATGGTGTGGTAGCTTGGAAATAAGTCGAAGGATATTTTGCTATTAACGAAATTCCTTATAAGCAGATATTGACTTTTGGACATTGCGGTCTCCATTATTAGGGAAATTACTTCAGTGGGATCTGCTTGCATTGTCGGCTGTTGCTGATTTTCATTGCGCAAAGCAGAAACAGCGGACTCATCCATTTCAATCAGCCGAGCTATACGACGTCGCTTTGTTCAAGATGAAGACTCAGCAAAATCAACCTTTCGACAACCACGATGAGGACTTTCCGCTATATGCTGAGATGAATTTTTGGTCGACTTAAGGACAATTGACTCCATTACATTTAGCCAATCATATTGATATTGTACAATTGACGATATTTTCCGATCATACCGAGTCCAAAAAACAACAATTTTTTACATATGTAGCCAATCGATTTACAAAGTTCGTTGAGTTCGAAATTGTAGCCGTTATTCTCAATATTAAATTTGACATCGTCGATAACTTCCCGTAATTTCGCAGCGTCGCTACCGTCTTTGGTGCACCATAATTTTAAAATATACTGTCGTGAAAATACATAGCGATACGAATCTCCTTAGGGAATGCAAACAAAAATTATAAAAAAAAAAAATGGAAAAATAATTAGAATAATTTTAAGTAATAGTAATTAACTGGCAAATAAAAGCTGTAAATAATCACAAAAGACAAACACAAAGACACAACAAAGACAGAGACACAAAAGACGACACAGGAGCTCCGCTGCAGCGCGCTGGCAAAATTTGACCTTGAAAAAACTAGAAGTCGTGTTAGCATATTAACGATTACAACTACATCCGCAACTTTCCACACCTAACTTTAACGATTTTAACATTTTAAAACTCTAATTAAGATAAAAAATAATAATCCTAATAGGGAATCGTGGGGGAACACAACTAAAACTTTAGGTAAACAAATTTAAGACACACAAAACAAGTAAAAACAAATAGGTTTCACATATCAAGTTAGTTTTTAAATATTTCATATTGAGTTAGTATAAATTAATTTCATAAAGTAAAATAAATACCTTGAGCTTCAAAATCCATTTCAAATAATATAAATCTATAAACTTGAACAGTTACCAGCCCGATTTGAAGTGCGCTTTTGCTTCGAAATATTTCACCACAGCTCCGATGCGCTGTTGAAATGAACACGTGTTCATGCTTTTGATTCTATTTTTAGAATGTACCGTTATAATTCCAGCGAAAACCGGTTTGCAAATTGGAAGATTGGACGTTTTAGAGACAATTGGTTTACATTTTGTTTCAATCATGTGTGGTTGATTTTTTCGATTTTTGGCCTCTGACGGATCCACTGTGCACTGCTTCCCTTGTCGCAGTACCAGCTTCGCCAGCAAACCATCGTAGATATGTATGTTTGTGTGTGAGCTTGCATACATATCGACGCAGATTTTTGCAAGCCGTGTAACAATATTTTTTACATTCCTTGACAAATACAGTCAATCCCGGTTATGTGCCACAAAGATACAGATTTTTGTGGTTTGTTAAAAATAAAAATATAATATGGCACATAAGCGAGTGCGGATACTTAATAAAGTGTACTTAAAACAATAATTTCTATGTATTTTAAATAACAAACCGTGAGATGCAGCAAGATATAGGCAGTTAAGAGGGAAGATTTTCATTTAAGCGGAATACTACTTAACCGGGATTTACTATACACATAAATCAGAGGAACATTGAATACACATTTTCTTTGGCACATTTCTTGACTTGAAAATCGAGAAATAAACTATGTTGTCAATTTTATTCTGTACTTATATTTTCGGGGTTGTCGCTTTTTCCTTCTCATACAAATGTCAGAAATTGTTAAATTTATGATTTTTAGCTTTTGCCATCGTCGCGAAAAGACGCTTGTAGACAAAGCTTTGCTCGGGGAGATGTAATGGTGTTTGTTTTTATGAATGAAGCAAGTTTGCCTGTTGTAAGTGCGCTTGCGTTTATGAATGAAAATATTGTTGTTAGGTGTTTTTCTACAAATTTGGGCATGGACTGTTTGGCTGCCATATTCACTTGTGACGCTGCTGACGCTATTTGAAACCATTTTTGTTTTTATAAAACAATATTCGTAATTTTTGCGGGTGACATATATACATGTGAACGCATATAAGTATGTATATTTTGCATGCATTATTTGTGGGGGAATGCGATACACACATATTTACGTGTACGCATGTAAGTATGTATGATGCTATTTGAAACGAAACGAGCGACATATTTACATGTGTACGCATATGAGTATGTTGGTTTGTGTATACATTATTTGTTGGGCAATGCCGTACACATATGTATGTATGCAAATTAATTTCCGTATCGCGGGAATTTGTAAAAAGATATATTTTTTCTATCTGCCAACGCGCAGAGAAAATGAAACACGTCGTGTCCACTGGATTGCCGGAGACAAAATCTATCTTTTATTTGCAAGTTACTAATATTTATACATTTACTTATTATTTACTTAAAGTTTTTACATATTGAAGTTGAGTTTGAAACAAAGAAAGTGTCAATTTACATTAATATCATATTTAGCATTTTTAGGCAGAACGTTAAGTGTTCTGTTTTGGTTTTATTATGCCTTCTTGTGAGGGCTACAAATATTGTTTAGATAAGAATGGTTTATTCTTATGTGAACGGAGAAAGTATATCGGATTCTATTTTAATTTATGAGGCCGCACAACTACAAAGTGTAAAGATTCAATATTGTTTACAGTTATGGTCAAGTGGCTGTGTTGAGGCTGTCATTAACTCCCCCTTTCCTAAGATGAATCGTCCCCGATTCACTATTATTTTGAGTTAATTTATGTATTTGATCTAAACGTATTCCCAAGATTAAAATTATGTACCAAAAATATGAATGGACTGTGATATGCTTATTCCGTTCTGCTAAAATGTTTATATTATCTAATTTTAACAGTTTATTAGTTGTTTCAATATAGTCTAAAATTTAAAAATTATTGATATGGTTATTTTTAAGATAATTCCAGATTTTTGTTTCTATATTTTTATAAGTATGGTTATTAATTACTGTATTATTTTCAAATGTTATTAAATATGTTCCAGTTAGTGTTTGATTGTCTACAATATTTTTTCCTGAAATTAATATTGCACCTGGTTTTATTTCTTCTATTTTCAAATTTTTCTCTTTTAGTTTTTTACATTTTCCTTGTTTTTTATTTAATATTTCTGTCAAACATGGACGTTTTTTATTTAATTTGCAATATGTTTTTGTAATTTCAGTTTTAAAATTTTGTATAGTAAAAAAATTATTATTACAATATGTTATGTTCTGATCAATTATAAGCTTACCATCTAATTGAGCTATGGCTCTCACATCATAGTATTTACATCTTGATTCCATTTTAGGGTATTTGATATAAAGTATAATTATATCTCTTTTTTGTGCTATTTTAAATTTTGAAATGTCCATTAAATCTGTAATGGTCATTGTATCATGTTGGTAATAAGTTTTGTTTTTTAATTCATCAAAATGTAAAATTGTTGGATTTAAAATTCCTATTTTCCCAAATGTTATTGTATTTAATATATTTTGTAGTTTATGTATAATGTATTGATTTCTTCTTTTGATTTTTCTGGCTGTGTTATCATTTTTTATATTATTTATTGTATCAGTTAATTCTGTTATTACTTTAAAAATTTCTGAATTTGTGGTAAATTGTTTATTGTTATTTATTGTTAGATCATTTAATCTATCATTTACTTTTATGAAATCGTCATGATCTGGAGTTCCTGCTATCCATTTCCAAAGTGAACCTAATTCATTTATTCCTCTTTTTTGTCTGACATGGTTTTGTTTTAACTGTCCTAATAAAGTTTCAATTAATAATATTTCTGATTCTGTTTCTTGAGTGATAATTTCTAAATTATCATTATTATCAATTCCATATTTCATATTGTTATGAAAACTTTTTTTCTTCTGTTATTATATTTTCAAAGATTGTTAAATTAGTGATGTGAAATATATCTCCATATTGTTTATAAATGGAAACGTCTCCATTTTCGAAAAGTACGTAGTCCTGTCGGGTGTAATCTATAATATCAGCTATTGTCAAGCCAACTAGTAATGCGAAAATTGAAAGGATCATTTTGAAAACCTATAATTAAATATGATTTTATGTTATCTTTATGTATAATTCTATTTCTATTGATTGTTTATTATTATGTTATTCCCCAAGTTTTCTTTATCTTGTTGTTTCTTATACCTAGGTTGTAATTTATTTCTTTCTCCTATTATTTTTTCATAAATAATTTGTCCAGGATGATATTGCTTATCTGTTCTATGTTTATTATGAAACATTAGCATTTTCTCCTGTGCTTGCTTCAAAGTGGTTGGTAAGTTTTCGTGGTTTACCCCGTTATAAAGTACTTCATTTGGTTTAAAATTCGTTACTGAATGAATTGTTGTATTGTATTGTTGCGCTGCTCTAAGTACTGTTTCTAAATTACTGACAATATTGTATTCTTCTTTTACACATCTGGCTATTTCGATTATCGTTGAATGGACTTTTTCAACTTGTCCATTAGTTGTGCTATGACGTGGATCACAAAAGTAAATTTCAATATTTAACCTTTGCATTAAGGATTTAAATGTTGGTGTGGTAAAGCCTGGTTCATTATCTAAAGTAATTTGTTTTACATCTGTGAAGGCTTGAAGTAATTCTAAAACCTTTACTTCGATATTTGACTTGTCTTTTATATGTTTTAATATTAAAAATTTTGAATAATGTGATAAATTTTAGTTTCTGTGCGTGAAAAATGTCTAAATGAAGCTCCTTCTTTCTCTGGAATTGGGGCTTTACCTATTGGTATTTTCTTAGGATGGCGATCATATTTATTTTTATTGCATATTATAAAATTTCGAATGTATTCTTTCATTTTTTTCCTCATTTCGGGCCAATAATACAATTTCTCTATTTGTTTAAGATTTTCATTATAGCTTCGATGAGCTTTATTATGGGTTTGTTCTATTAATCCAGACTGATCTTTTCTATTAATAATATCCATTGGAAAAAGTTTGGTAAATACAAATTTGTTTGGAAAAGTTTGTTTCAGAGCTTCTTGGATTTCGTGCAAGTCTTCAACCATGCAGTAGATCGCTGTCACTAAATTTGGTTGAATATATTCTTTCAAAACAGTCATTAAATTTTCTACTGTTTCATACTCTATTAAATGCCTTTTATTCCCAAAGGTTTCGATTAACTCATGAATCGTGAACCTATTTTTACTTAGTATAATTTGCTGTTTAAACTGATTTAATGGTTTTTGTGTTTCCTGTATTTGATTGTTTCGCTACGCCGAGTGCTCTGAATCTTCCGATTCGTTTGATAAATGGTTTAACTGAAGACGAGAAAGTGCGTCTGCTACTACATTGGTTTTACCGGGTTGGTACACAAATTTAGGAGAGAATTCTTCTATAATTGCGTGCCATCTTTTCATTTTTGGATTCGGGTTACGGGGTGATAAAGCAAATGTTAATGGTTGATGATCAGTATGTATTTCCAAATTGGTTACACCGTAGAGATAATTTCGTAGATTTTAGTGCCCAAACAATGGCATAAAGCTCCTTCTCATTAGTTGCGTAATATCTTTCAGTTTTATTAAGAGTTTTTGAAATGAAGGTAATTGGTTTACCTCCTTGTGATAGTACCGCATCCATTGTAAAGTTAGATGCATCGGTAGTTAATACAGATATTTTTGAGTAATCGGGTTGTGTTAATTCCATTTCTGAAGCCAAATGATTCTTTAATTTATTTATTTTTAGAAATCCTACCATTTTCTCCTGATAGGTATTTTGTCAAAGGTTTAGCTATCGCTGCATAGTCTTGAACAAAAAAAAAAAACAAACAAGCCCTAAGAAACCTCTTAATTCGCGCAAACTTCGTGGTATTGGATAATTTAATATTAATTTTATTTTATTTGGGTCTGTTTTGATAACATTCTGAGCTACTACATACTAAAAACTCTATTTCTTTCTCGAAAAATTTTGATTTTTCTAATGAAATTTTCATATTAGCTTCTTTTAAAATTTGCGTAATTGTTTCCAAATCCTTTAAGTGTTGAGTTATATTTTCCGAAAAAACAATTATTTCATCCATATAAATGTGACAAATTTTCCTAATATGTTCTCGCAATATGTCATCCATTGCCCTCTGAAAAATTCTAGGAGCATTTTTTAAGCCAAACGGCATCCTCAAAAATTCATATTTCCCATTAGTAACGGAAAAAGCTGTTTTCTCAATATCATTCTTTGACATTATAATTTGATGAAATCCTGATTCTAGATCGATGCTTAAAAATATTCTGCCTTGCCTAAATTAGACAATATTACGTTAGTATCTGGAATAGGGTAACGATCGGAAATTGTATGCTCATTTAGCTTTTTGCAATCGATTACCATTCTAAGTTTTGGTGTTCCATTCTCATTTGTACCTTTTTTTTGGTACCACCCAAATAGGTGAATTTTACGGACTTTTAGTCGGTTTTTTCATTATCATTTTCATTAATCAATTTTTTTATTTCTTCATTAATAAACGAATTTACAGATAAGGGATATGGATATTGTCTGCTCCATATCGGATCCTCATTTTTCATTCTTATTTCTGCTTTTACTTTTGTCATGAAGGGAAAGTTTGTATTGATACTTGAATGCATTTGAGCAATTTTTTCTTTTATATGTGTTTTAAGATCCTGCAATTCTTCATGCTGATTTTCATTGTTTGAACTTTCGGAATTCTTTACCGAATAATAATTATCATTATCACCATTCGTTTCTGAGCCACTTTCACCCAATATTGAATAGTTATCGTTCATGTTGACGGTAAATTCATCGGCTAGCATTGTATAACTTTTTTGTTCCACAATAAATTTTTTATATGTGTTATTTTTATTCTGCTGGTGTAAATCTTCAGCTGGCGTTTTAGGATCTTTTTGTCCCAAAATAAATTTTTTTAATATAATATTGCCGGTAGTTGCTTCGGCTGGTTTTACGAAATCTTTATGTTCCTTAATTTTTTTATCTATACCAATATTTTTATCGGTTGGTTTAGCGGAAGCTTTTTGTTCCTTATTGTTTTCTTTTTTATTTTTACTGATATTTCCCTCCGTTAAATGTGCAGAAACTTTTTGTTCCTTGATTTTTAAGTTTTCTCCATTTTTATTTTCAAAATAAATGTTCATACTGTTTGCTTCATTTTTATTATTATTTTTTTCCATATAATTTATTTTCCTATTGGGCACGTCGATAACTGCCTCAATTTTTTTAAGGAAATTGTATCCCAAAAGGAGATCCGATTCTAAACCTTCTATTTCGTAGAAAATTTCTTCGACTCCAAAGATGGTTATTATATGGTAATACTTTATTATGGAATAACCGTTCACGGTTTTTATCCGTTTATAAATGGCTAGTTCGTTTTTGTTGTTATAAAACCCAGGCTTAATGTAGCAAGAGGTTGCTCCTGTATCGACTAGAGCTTTTAAACTTTTCTTAATTTTTGAGTCGTAGAGCTTTAGATAGGGGAGTTCATCCCCTCTTTGCCTAAAAAACGACTCTCATTTATTTTGTTTATCTTCTGGGTTTTCTCCTGTGGGCGAAAGCTATAATTGCATTCCAATGGTCGTTTTATTCCTTGGATGTTTTTATTCGAAATAAACCTATCTGATTGGTCCGTATTGACTTGATGACTTGTACTGGCCAATGGTTTTCTAAAATTTTGGTATTTATGGCTGTTGTTTAGTTGGGGCTTTGGGTAATTTTCCCTTCGGTATGATCTAGACATAGATGGATCTATATCCATTGGTTCTGGTTTTGGCATGTTGCTCCTCTGAGGAAATCGTAAATTTTTACTTGGATAAAACTGTTTTACTCTTGTCCTTTTATTTGCAAAATTTTGTGCAAATCGAGCTATCTGATTATTGGACTCTAATTCCTGAGCTTTGGCCAATGCGTCTGGCAAATCTTCCGGACAGAGGGAAAATATAATATATATTCTAAGAGCCTGGTCTCTATTCTTTTTGTTCAATTCTTTTGTTATTGGTGCGGCCACTCCATAAGTCATAATGGTTTTATTAATCATCAACGTTGGTTTTGTTAACTAAATTATAATATTCAATGACCGTCATTGAGCCTTGTCGTAGAACACTCATTTTTTGTTTTATAATATGTATTGGACGTTTGTCTGAATATGCAAAATCGAGACGCGCAATTATCGCGTCAAATTTTAACACCATTTTTAACCAACCATGGGGTTAATGTGCCATTTGCTTCTAGTGTAATTTTGTTACGCAAAATCGTAAGGGCTGCGAAGTACTTTCGGCTACCTCTTATATAGGCTCATAACGTTATGTGCTGCTTCGCGCCAGCTAACATAAGCGTTTATCCTTCCTGAAAATTCTGGTAAGGATTTTATAACATCTAGTGACTCATGACACTGAATGTTGTCATTTTTTATTTCCGTCTGAAAATCTGTTACTCTGTGTGTTTCAATTTCAACTTGAGTTTTTAATCTTATTGTAATATTGCTTTCCGCAATTAGGCGCGTAATTAAATCTACCGTTAATCCTGCCTCATTAACCATGATTAATTATTATTATTATTTTTTAGTTTAGAGAAAGAACTTTATTATTTTTTTATACTTGTATAATCTCTTCTAGGAAGAGATGCTCTTTTATTCTGGAGGGTCCTTTTATGTAGGATTCGCAGAATTGAGCTAAGTTATAGGGGTCTTTTTATTTTGTTATGTGGCTGGTCGAGCCTTAATTAATATTTTTATTTTATCGCAGTTAAACGCAGAGTTTTTTTTATTTATTTTAAGCTGGAGGGTCCCCCCGAAGGTGGTGAATCGCAGCTTTATTTTATTTTATTATTGGTTGCACAAACCAGAAATTATGTTTTATTTTTTCCTGGGACACTTTTTCTCTTCGTGATCCCCACCGCAATTTTTACAATAGTATAATCTAATATACTTACTTAGGTTTAATTTGGGTGTTCCCCATAAATATATATAATTTATAATTTTAACATATTTATTTCTCTTAACAGTAATGATTGATTAATCTTACTGCTTTCTCCAATGTTGTCCTCTGTTGTCGTCTTGGTGTTTCGTCTTTACTCTCACTGTTTTCTATAAGTTCTCCGGCATTTCTCACGATGCTGTAGTCACAAATGTTGTTGATATGTATTTGTTCGTTTGATAGCTTTATTTACATAAATTTATTTTAGTTTTTAGTGTGTTTTGGATAATATGTTTTATTAATGTTTAATTATATATTAGATTTCATATTATTATTTTTTTGTTAGTTTACGCGGCATAGCATGTTTTGGTTTTAACTTTTATCTTTTAATTTTTCTCACTTTTTTTGAGATATTATTATTATGTTTTTTTGCATATTATCTTTCGCACGAGGATTTTATATTTTTATTATTTATCTTTTATAAGGATCCACGATCACGTATCCTTTTCCGAGGATATTTCGTTCTTCGTGGCCCCACGTTGGGCGCCAATTAATTCCCGTATCGCGGGAATTTGTAAAAAAATATATTTTGTCTATCTGCCAACGCGCAGAGAAAATGAAACACGTCGTGTCCACTGGATTGACGGAGACAAAATCTGTCTTCTATTTGCAAGTTACTAATATTTATACATTTACTTATTATTTACTTAAAGTTATTACATATTGAAGTTGAGTTTGAAACAAAGAAAGTGACAATTTACATTAATATCATATTCAGCATTTTTAGGCAGAACGTTAAGTGTTCTGTTTTGGTTTTATTATGCCTTCTTGTAAGGGCTACAAATATTGTTTAGATAAGAATGGTTTATTCTAATGTGAACGGAGAAAGTATATCGAATTCTATTTTAATTTATGAGGCCGCACAACTACAAAGTGTAAAGATTCAATATTGTTTACAGTTATGGTTAAGTGGTTGTCATTAACTTGCACATGTATGTACATATAGAGCAGTGCGCGCACACTTCTTACTGATAAATGATAATATCACGATTTGAATTTGAATTGTTCATATGTACCTATGTATGTATGTAATTATGTGCTAATATGTAGATGCGTATGAACATTTAAATGAAGAAATATAATTTACATACAATATTATTGTAAAATATTAAGTTTTTAAGGATATTATGATAGTACATATCTCATATACATACATACATAGTATGTATATCGCATATATGTATGTATATAAAAATATTCATATATGAAATTATAAATATTATATTACCAAACATAAGAAATAATTAAAAATTAACTGTTTTTCACACATTAACTACAAATATATATTTTGAAAATAGCAAAATTTAATTAAAAGGTTATCAGTTTTGCATGTATTCATAAAAATTCGCAAAATGATAATCATATCAATTAATATGATGGCATGTAAACGTATAAAAATATAAGCAAAAGGCCAACATACTTACGTCTCAGCTCTGTTCACGTACCACTGTTAACATTTCTCCTTCTGAGCTCGCTGTGGTGAAACACGCTCATCGCATTTTGTTAGTTTTTGACAGTTCACACGCTTCTCCGTTGTTGGTCCTTCTCTATAAACAGAGAACGTTTATCATAGAGAAGGTTCACAGCGCGAAGAACGTAAAAATATTTTTGGCTAACTCGGTCGAGATGGAAGAGTTTCACTACTGCCAGCTCGGCAGGAGAAATTTTAACATTTTCGCTTGAACAGAGCTGAGCGTGAAATAAAAATTATGCTCAAAACTATATATTGCTGTTACAGACGTATGTATGTTCGCTCCTTTGCTTATATTTTTATATGTACGTTTATATGCAAACATGTGTGTCTGAATTCTTATTATTGAATACATGTGTGTAATTGAATACATTGGAATTAAATTACTTTTTCAAAGCAATATCCGTTGTTATTGTGAAAATAAAACCTATTTTATAATTATTTTTTGAATACATCAAATCATATTTATGTATATGTATACTTCATAACATACATATATATATAACAAACTATCATAATATTATTAAAAAAATGAAATCTATAATATTACAATAGTGATAAATGTACAATTATCGTACATTTTATCATTCAAAACTTATATTCACATGTATCATGACCATACATACATAAGTATGTGTTTATGTTCGCTTTCGCGAGTTCAAATCATATTATCACTTATCAATAATAACATGCGCGCGCTGCTCATATGTACATACATAAATATATGCGTATGACATTGGCACACAAATAACGCATACACAGCATACATACTTCTATGCGTTCACATGCAAATATGTCACCCCCAAAAATTACAAACATTTCTTTACAAAAACAACGATCGTTTGAAATAGCATCATACATGCTTATATGCGTACACATGTAAATATGTGACATTCCTACACAAATAATCCATGCACAACATACATACTTATATATATGCGTTCACATGCAGATATGTCACCCGCAAAAATTACAAACATTGTTCTACAAAAACAACAATCGTTCAAGTAGCATCAGCAGCGTCGGAAGCCAATAGGCATGGCAGCCAAATAGTCGATAGCCAAATTTGTAGAAAAACACACAAAAACAACTTTTTCATTCATGAACGCAAGCGTACTTTCAATCGGCAATTTCGCTTCATTCATAAAAGCAAATGATGTCATTTCCGCGAGCATGCCTTTGCCTACAAGCGTCTTTTCGCGACGATGTCAAAAGCTAAAAATCATAAATTGAACAATCTCTGATATTTTGCTATAAGGGAAAAGTGTCAACCCCGCAAACTCGCAAAACACAGAAAGAAGTAATAAAAGTGGCAACATACTGTTGTCGATTTATAATATTTGTCAATTCTAAAATATTTTTCCATGGCTCGCAAAAATCTTCGTCGATATGTATGCAGACTCATACGTACATATATATTCATACATATTTACGCAAGTTTGTAGGCAAAGCTGTTAGAGCGGCAAGGGAAGCGGTGACAATAGACGATCGTTTGCTTATTTTTTCGGTACAGCTGTGTCGACAGATTGACTCGTTGACATGAAAGCAAAAAACGCGCTTCGCCATTGGTTATCCGTGTCAAGGGAGATTTCGCATGAAGCATTGAGTGTACATATTTACATACAAATGTTGCATGTAGACAAATTTACAAACATTATGCGTATGGTCTGTCATATTTGTTTATATGCACAAATAATTATATGTATGTATGTACATATATGAGTACATGTGCGACCGCTAGATCTTTTAAGATATCAAAACTATTATTAACTATTAATGGCCAATATATACATATGTACATATTTATGTAAATAAATATATGCCTTATCAAACCTATACAAATGCATATTTAGTATAGTAATATAAATCGTGCTGTATTATATACATACTTATATGTAAAGATTTTATGTAATTCATTTTAAAATAAGTCAATTTTAAGATATACATACATATGTATGTATACTCACGTGCCTTGATATCAAATACATATATACCGATCATCTACAAATTATATGCAAAGTCGTTTGCGCATAGTAAATATGCGAATCTGTAGGCGTAAATTTGTTTACATTGATTATTTTTCTCATTTAACACTGAAAATGCTCAATTCTGCTATTTTCGTGGTGAAACACGCTCATAATTTGTCGTGGTGAGACTCTTCCATCTCTGCCGAGTTAGTCAAAAATATTTTTACGTTCTTCGCGCCGTGAACCTTCTCTATGATAGACGTTCTCTGCTATAAATATACGTTCTCTGCTCATTGTTTGGGATACATACATACATGTCTTTAGAATCCGTTAATCCGTTTTGTGTGTTGGGTTGATTCCTTCGCTGTAGAGTATTTTTGATGAGTTTGCGTGGATCCTTGTGCTCTATCCGTATTACTTGATGTTGTAATTTGAGATTGTACTTGTAATGTATCAATGCAATATGTACTTTATATTATAATTGTCCACTTTATTTAAAACCGTTTAGCTCTCCGTGTTTACTTGTTATTTCACTTGTAGTGTTGACGGGATAATATTCCTTTTGTATAAAAAGTGCGGGAAAGGTGTTTGCTTTTTGTTTCTCCTTCTATTCTGATAAGTGAAGTTGAGGCGGTTGATATTCCTCTGCATTACGCCTCTATTACTTTATGTAATTTGTAGGAGTAATGTATAGGAGTGTTTGTTTGGATTAAACATCCCGGCCACCTTGCAGAACCTGCGAAATAATTTTAGTATTAATAGGGTAATTGATTGGGTATTGAAAAAATTTAAATTTTTTAAGTAATTATCAGCAGTATACTTAGGGTTAGATGGTGCCAGTCCAGCCAAAGGCTGTATTCTTCGCTTCCACTGTACCATTGTCCGGTTCTGATTATTTGTGGGTAGATATCGGCTCCAATCTCCAACGTTATGTCTTTGTTGCTATGGAATTGAGGGTCAGCGAGGACTAAGTGTTCAAAGCGCATTTGTACATAGTCACTTAAGTCATGCTCATATGGTTTTTTGGGTAACTTGTGTGTTAAAACTGCGTACATTCCAAACTAAACTTTGTATCATTATTTGAGCTAATTTTTATGCTACAAATACGATAAGTATTGAGGTATGTAATCGGCAGTTTTAATTTTTTGACGAGTTCGGCCGCTATATTTGTAATTTTAAGGGTAGGGTTCAAAATGGCTCGAACTTTATGCCATTCACCATCGCTTCTTAAACGGATCTTCAATGTGGGTACTAGGGTCTGCTTAGCCAGTAAGGATGGTAGTCGGGTCTCTATCGCAAGTGGATGTTTCTCAACAATATTTGCATCGTTGGCCGGGTATATCCTCGGATGTCCGTGTAGGGATGAATGATGTTTCCCATGACAAATGGAAGATAGATTTTTGCTTGTGCATCCTTCTGTCTTGTGCGACCTGGCTAAGCAATTAGTGCAGTAGTAGTTTATTACTACTTCGTATTTTTTGTTTATATTGTATGCCGAGTACGTAGCGCAAGTCACTAGACGGTGGTCTAGCGACATGACGGGATGACGTATTTTTTCTATGATGTGAGATCGTTCTTCGGGTTGTGTGATCATCACATTCCTTTTCCTCACGAATAGTGGGAAGGATCGATTTGAAACGCCGAATGCGTCGTGACATCGTTCCGTCTTCCGAAATCGGTGTATTGCTACGGGTTGCGCTATGGGACCAAATTGGGTGAGTTGGTGATTGTTGGGGCCATTTCACTAAAAAAGAAGAGAAAACTTTTAAGTTATTCTGTTAATAATATCACAATTTTTGTGATGGGGCGGGTTACTGTGCCTTGAGCAGTTCGGATTTCAACAACTCGCGGTTTATTGTCTAAGCCGGAGAAGACCTTTTTAATTCGACCGAGCTTCCATTCGTTGTGTTAAATATTTTCGTTTCTTATAACGACTAAGTCGTTAACTTCAACATTACGTTGTGGATATTTCCATTCATATCGTTTTTGTAGTTCCTTAAAGTACTCTTCCTTCCATATCTTGCAAATGTGTTGGTGGAGTATTTTTAGTTTCTGCCATCTGTTAACGACGCTTAAGTTTGCATCCTCTAAATTGGGTTGAGCAGGGGTTAGAAATGGGGTACATATAAGGAAGTGTCCTGGAGTTAGAGGTTCCAAGTTTGATGAGTCGGCGCTTATGGGGCTTATTGGCCGAGAGTTTAAACAACTTTCAATGTGGGTTAATAAGGTAGCAAATTCTTCAAAAGTGAATTTTTGTAAATTTTTTTATCTTTTTGAGATGAGTTTTTAGACTTTTTACCCCTGCTTCCCATAATCCACCCATATGTGGAGCTGCTGAAGGGTTGAAGTGCCATAAGATGCTTTGATGGCTGTGGGGGGATGTAATTTGAGTTCGAAGTGTCTGCAGGATTTCTTTAATTAGCAACCGTGAAGCTCCTATAAAGTTTGTACCGTTGTCGGAATAAAGATTGGCGGGACATCCACGCCTTGACAAGAAACGGAAGAATGCTGCTAGGAAGGCTTGCGTAGTGAGATCACTAACGGATTCGAGATGTATTGCTTTAGTTGAGAAGCATACAAATACACATATATACCCTTTGGTGATTAGACATGCTCTCCAAGTGTAGTTTTTGATGTCATAGGGTCCAACAAAGTCGATACCAGTGGCAGCAAATGGTCGGGTTAGGATGTTTCATTCATTTGGAAGAGCTGCCATTATTTGGGTTTGTTGAGCCTTGTTATGTATGATGCATGTTTTCCATTGATGAATTATTGTTTGAATCAACATCCTTGCTTTGGGTATCCAGAATTCTGTCCTTAGGAGTCGAAAAACTAACTAATTTCCGCCGTGTAACGTTGCTAAATGGGTGAATTGAGTTAGTAATTTTCATATACGACTATTACAGGGTAATAAGATAGGGTGACGCTCATCATATGATAGTGCTGCGGAATTGCTTAATCTTCCGTCATTTCGCATAACTCCTTTAGGGTCAATGAACGGATTTAAAGTCAATAATGAACTTTTTTCGGTATTTGGGTTTTACGGGTCAATGCATCATATTCTTCTCGGAAATGTGTTTTTTTGGTGTGAATAATTTACTTTATTCGGGCCGTTTGAACTCTTCCGGGGATATTTCGTGGTTTGTGTAATCAGTTTCTCGTCTCTTTGCTGAGGCATTTGCGCAAAACCTGAATAGGTAAGCGATAACGCGAATAGCTTTGGGGAATGAGGAAAATCTTTCGAGTATATCCTCTTGAGTGGTTATCACCAATATCTTAACGGGTTTGAATTCCACAGTATCGTTGTATGTTTCCTCCGTTGCTGGGAAATGCTCCTTTTCATGTTGCAGCCATTGGGGTCCATGCCACCAGAGATCGCAATTCACTAGATCGCTGGGTGTACATCCTCGGCTTGCCAAGTCTGCGGGACTTGGCTTTCCACATGGTTCCAATTATCGGCTCCTACTTTCTCGGTGATTGCAGCTATTCGGTGAGAAACGAAAGTGGTCCATGAACAGGTTGAGTCAGTCCAAAAATAATTTTTATATTGGGTTAGGTGTAGTTGGGATAGGGTAGAGTTAACAAGGTTAGCCAGTAGAACCGCTCCGCAGAGTTCCAATCTGGGTAGGGATACGGTTTTAATGGGAGCAACTCTTGTTTTTGACACCAAGAGCGTTGTCCATATTTTATGTCCAACTAAAGCCCTTATGTAAAGTGTCGCGGCATATGCTTTTTCTGAATGGGTCCATCTGGGTATCTCAATTTTATTTATGTTTTCATTATCCTTTACGAAGCTGTCCCATCGTTGAAGCGTAAGAGGCTTCAGACTTTCATCTCAGTCAGTTTTATTTAGCCATATTTGTTGCATTATTATTTTTGCAGGGACTATTATTGGACTAAGCCAACCGGCTGGGTCAAACAATTTTGCTATAGCTGATAAAACTTCACGTTTGGTGTGTGCGGGTTTTTTCTCCATTGGGTTGACGAGGAAGACAAATGTATCCTTTTTGGAGTTCAATCGAATGATTCCGGTTCCGAAAGGTTGAGTGATTCCGTCTCTAAAAGTAGATCCTGTGGAAGTCCTTTCAGAATGTGTGGGTCATTGGAGGTCCATTTTCGCAGAGTGAATCCTTGGGACTTCAGAACAGAAATGAGTTCATCGCGTGCTGACCTTACGTTGGTTAGGTCATGAGTTCCAGCTAAGCCATCGTCTACATATAATTCCTGGCGAAGTATTTGGATGCTAATGGGTGGGTTTCTTCTACATCATCGGCTAGCTTCATGAAGGTATGTATCGCTAGATACGGCGCACTATTTATGCCGAACGTGACTGTTTGAAATTCGAAGTCTTCTACCGTGTCTTCCGGGGACTTCCTAAATAGTATCCTTTGGAACCGAGTGTGATTAGGGTCTACGAGTATTTGCCGGTACATTATTAAAAACGAATTGGAAGAGGCGCCAATTTGTGATCAGAATAATAAGGTGTTTCTGTAAAGTAGGCCCGATATGTTAGAAGTTATCTAAGCTTTTGTGATTTGACGTGGGGCTAGATGCATTAAATACCACACGCAATTTCGTGGTTATACGATCGGGTTTAATGACTGCGTGGTGTGGTATGTAATATTGGGTCGCTTTACCAGAAGGGTCATATTCTACTTTCTTCATTTGTCCGAGTTCCAAATATTCCATAATTCTTCTTCTTAATTTGGCGTTGACACCGCTCACGCGATTATAGCCGAGTCAACAACAGCGCGCTAGTCGTTTCTTCTCTTCGCTACGTGGCGCCAATTGGATATTCCAAGCGAGGCCAGGTCCTTCTCTACTTGGTCCTTCCAACGGAGTGGAGGTCTTCCTCTTCCTCTGCTTCCCGCGGCGGGTACTGCGTCGAATACTTTCAGAGCTGGAGTGTTTTCATCCATCCGGACAACATGTCCTAGCCAGCGTAGCCGCTGTCTTTTAATTCGCTGAACTATGTCAATGTCGTCGTATATCTCGTACAGCTCATCGTTCCATCGAATGCGATATTCGCCGTGGCCAACGCGCAAAGGACCATAAATCTTTCGCAGAACCTTTCTCTCGAAAACTCGCAACGTCAACTCATCGGTTGTTGTCATCGTCCAAGCCTCTGCACCATAAACCAGGGCGGGAATTATGAGCCACTTATAGAGTTTCGGGTTTTTATTCGTCGAAAAAGGACTTTACTTTTCAATTGCCTACTTAGTCCAAAGTAGCACCTGTTGGCAAGAGTAATCCTGCGTTGGATTTCCAGGCAGACATTATTGCTGGTGTTAATACTGGTTCGTAAATAAACGAAATTATCTACAACTTCAAAGTAATGACTGTCAACAGTGACGTGAGAGCTACGTCGCGAGTGCGACGACTGTTTGTTTGATGTCAGAAGATATTTCGTCTTGCCCTCGTTCACTGCCAGACCCATTTGCTTTGCTTCCTTGTCCAGCCTGGAGAAAGCAGAACTAACGGCGCGGGTGTTGAGGTCGATGATATCAATATCATCGGCATACGCCAGCAGTTGTACACTCTTATAAAAGATTGTACCTGCTCGATTTAGTTCTGCAGCTCGAACTATTTTCTCCAGCAGCGGATTGAAGAAGTCGCACGAAAGGGAGTTGTCTTGTCTGAAACCTCGTTTGGTATCGAACGGCTCGGAGAGGTCCTTCCCGATCCTGGCGGAGCTTTTGGTGCTGCTCAACGTCAGCATACACAGCCGTATTAATTTTGCGGGGATACCAAAATCAGACATCGCGGCATAAGGGCAACTCCTTTTCGTGCTGCCGAAAGCTGCTTTGAAATCGACAAAGAGGTGGTGTGTGTCGATTCCCCTTTTACGGGTCTTTTCCAAAATTTGGCGCATGGTGAATATCTGGTCGGTTGATGATTTTCCAGGTCTAAAGCCACACTGATAAGGTCCAATCAGGTTGTTGACGGTGGGCTTTAATCTTTCACACAATACGCTCGATAGAACTTTTTACGCGATGTTGAGGAGGCTTATTCCACGGTAGTTGGCGCAGATTATGGGGTCTCCTTTTTATGGATTGGGCATAGCACACTTAAATTCCAATCGTTGGGCATGCTTTCGTCCGACCATACTTAACAAAGATGCATGCTCCTTACTAGCTCTTCGCCACCGTGTTTGAATAGCTCGGCCGGCAATCCATTCGCCTTCTCCTGGCGTTATACGTTCACTGCTATTCAGCAGGCTGGAGAAGTGTTCCCTCCATAATTTAGTATGCTTTGGGCATCGGTTACTAGATCACCTTTTACAAGAGTATGCTCCGGTCTTAAAACTTTCGTTGAAATTTCGAGCATTACTCCTGTCGATCAGCTGATCATGCTCTTCATACTCACGCATTTCTGCCTCTTTCTGTTTCTTTCTGCAAATGCGTCTCGCTTCCCTTTTCAACTCTCGGTATCTATCCCATCCCGCACGTGTTGTGATCGATCGTAAAGTTGCGAGGTAGGCAGTCTGTTTTCTCTCCACTGCGAAACGGCAATCCTCGTCGTACCAGCTGTCCTTTTGCACTTTCCGAAAACCAATGGTTTCGGTTGCAGCTGTACATAAGGAGTTTGAGATGCCGTCCCACAGTTCCCTTATGCCGAGTTATTGACGAAAGCTTTCAGAGATTAGGAGTGCAAGCCGAGTAGAAAATCGTTCGGATATCTGTTGTGATTGCAGCTTCTCGACGTCGAACCTTCCATGTGTTTTTTGACGTGCGTTTTTTGCTGCACGGAGGCAGGTGCGAATCTTGGCTGCAACAAGATGGTGGTTAGAGTCGATGTTAGGACCTCGGAGCGCACGCACGTCTAGAACACTGGAGACGTGTCTTCCATCTATCACAACATTATCGATCTGGTTGGTGGCTTTTCGATCCGGAGACAGCCAGGTAGCTTGATGTATCTTCTTGTGCTGGAATCTAGTACCACAGATAACCATATTTCGGGCCCGGGCGAAGTCGATGCCTCAACCCGTTTGGGGATGTTTCCTCGTGGAGGCTAAATTTACCGACCGTCGTATCAAAGATACCTTCTTTGCCTACCCTGGCGTTAAAGTCGTCAAGCACGATATCGACATCGTGGCGCTCATAGGTGAGCTCCAAGCGCTCATAGAAGGCATCTTTGGTCACATCGTCCTTCTCTTCCGTCGGAGCGTGGGCGCAAATCAGCGATAAGTTGAACACCAAACTTGCGTTCCTTTATAAGGTCACTGTAGTAAATGCCACAAGAACCTACTCGTCTTTGTCCTTGTCCCGTCCATCGCATTTCTTGGACGGCGGTGATGTCAGCCTTTATTTGCACGAGGACATCAACCAGCTGAGCAGCGGCACCTTCCCAATTAAGGGACCGGACTTTCCAGGTGCATGCCCTCAATTCGTAGTCCTTATTTCGTTTGCCATGGGGTCTCTCCTCCGAGGCTGTTGTTTATTTTTCTTGGGGGGTGTTTTTTAACGTGGCGTGTCCCAAACCCAGCGCACAACCCTATGCAGGGGATGTTTTGCCTTCTCATTTTAGCTTGCCTTCAAACGGATGTTCTTAAGCTACCCAGAGGATACTTGGTGAAAGACCGGAAGTCTTGAGCCGCTTGAGTCATATGTAAAAGAATCGTTTCTGGCCACTCCCAAGTGAATGGCAATCAGAGAACTTTCCTCACGTGCGTGAACTTCTACACATGACTCCATCCTCCAATATAATTCCATAATTGCTTTGTCATATTTTGCTTTCACTTCGGGTTTTTTAAGTAAAGCTCGTTCATTTCTGAGGAATTGGGCCAACGCTATATGTCTAGTGTTGTGTTTATATTTATTTAATATAATTCATTGTAATTAGAAATGTATTAAAATAGAGTTTTATACAATGCCGAATATGCAGACGTGCCGTACTCGACGGTAGCGCAATCCAGAAGAAGGATGTTGCGTTTTACAAAATTTTACGAACTGACAGGGTTGACAACTATTAACACTGAAATCCAGTGTTGTACATTTTTAAGTTCATATCACATCCCCCCTCTTAATTACACTGGTCTACAAAATGTAACTTTCTGTGTACCTTTCAATTGAATACTTTATTTTTATATTGCTTTGAGGTTACTGAATAGGAAAACAAGAATATATTTTTTGAATTAGCTCTTATTTTGGAAATATAACTAATATACAAAATTTGGCTTTAGTAACACGTTAAAGTACAAAACATTTTATAAAAAAAAGCTATAATAATTATTTACTATTATTTTTTTCTTTTTACTTATATGAAATTGGAAATATTACAATTAAAAAAAAAATAACGTATTTGATTAAGATTTTCTCTTCCTTTTCGTTTGTCTTTTGTAATCACTGTTAGGGGTATCTCTTTTCAAATTCCAGCAGTAATCCGCTAACATTGACGCATCCCATCGGCCCTGGTATCTCTTTTCCATTGTCTAGATATCTTGGTGGAATCGTTCACCATGTTCGTCACTTACATCACCCCAGTTAGAAGGGAAAAAATCAAGATGAGAGTGAAGAAAATGAATTTTTAGGGCCATATTGCAACCCAACTGTTGATACTTTTGAAGGAGATTGTTCACAAAGTTCAACATAATTTTCATTTCTCTTATTGCCCAAAAAACCATGAACGACTGCTGTAAAAGATTCCCATGCTTCTTTTTCAAAGCCCTGTAAAACTGAATCAAAGTTTTGGCCCTTTAGAATCTCTCTTATTTGAGGTCTGATTAAGATTCGCTCTTTAATTTTGGCGTCGCTTATACGTGAAAATTTACTTCGCAGGTATTTGAATGCTGGTCCATCCTTGTTGAGAGCCTTCATAAAGTTTTTCATTAGTCCCAATTTGATATGTAAAGGTGGTAGAAGAATTTTTTGGGAATTAACTAGAGGAAGATGCTGAACGTTCTTTTCTCCAGGATTCAGGCTTACTCTAGCATTCTAATCTTTTTTTATGTAATGTAAAGATCTAGCCCGACTATCCCACTCGCACAAAAAACAACAGTACTTGGTATAGCCCATTTGTAAACCCAACACCATTGCTATGACTTTTAGATCACCACAAATCTGCCATTCGAGCTCTGAGTATGATATAGCACCTAAAATTAATTTCATATTTTCGTATGTTTCTTTAGTATGCACAGCGTGGCATAACGGAATCGATGGTTGGGTGTTACCATTATGGAGAAGAACAGCTTTTAAACTTAATTTTGAGGAGTCTATGAACAGCCGCCATTCCTGTGGATGGTATTCAATGTTCAAAGCGTTCATCAAACCATTTACGTTATTACAGAATGCAAGCTGGTTTTCGGATTTGAAATAGGGCATCAAGTTCTTCTGACGATATCTGTATAAACTGATTTTGACATCCGGTTGAAGCAAATTCCATTGCTTAAGTCTCGATCCTAGTAATTCTGCTTTATCTTTTGGCAAATTTAAATTTCGTATAAGGTCGCTGAGTTCATCTTGCGACATTCTATGATTGTGAGGTTGTAGGCTCATTGTAGTCAACTTCCATTGAATTAATCGCTTCTTCAGAATCTTGCTGGTATTCTTCGGGAGGTCGAGGAACAGGTAAATCGATTCCATGTAGTACAGGTCGCGATACAGAGGCTACGTCAGGGTATACTACGCTTCGTTTTTTTTTTCGTGATATACCGTGCTGGATGGGAGGAGTCAAGCAAAAGTGTCAGTCATTCGCAGGATTGGTAGGTTCCCCCCACATCATTGGTACACCAAAAGGCAGTGAACGTTTCTTTTTGTTTAGCCTCTTATTCAGATTTGTGGAGCAAGTTGTGCAACTAAAATGTGGTACTTACGATTTGTCTTGGTTTTTAATTTTAATTCCAAAATAATGGAAGTAAAATAAATGTTGTGTTATTGAGCATCTTTGGTTAGTAAGGGTCACCTTACCACAAATGTAGCAAAAATGGTCTGCACTGTTAACACATTTACGCGACATAACGAAAGCTGTAGATTTTTCACTAAAATGATAAAAAATGGTAACAATTTCACGGTTTAACTGTTGAACAAAACACAGTCAACGTTAAATACAACAAACAAATGTGAAATAATAAAATTTCCGCAAGTAATCACTAAATATATTTAGTTATCATCATTAATGTGATAAATCTGTCGCGCTACCCTTTATTATATTTATAAGGCATAAATGCACAATAAGAGCCTAATTATGAATTTTAACTTGTATATTTATGTTCAACGAGTGAAATACAATCAATATAGTATATTTTCATGTAGAAGGCAATTTTGATGTAGACCAGTGTTATAGACTAATTTATTTATTTCTAAAATCAGGAGCTGTGAAACGAGTAACCGATCGATTGTCGCGATCGGTTGCTTCATCGAATCGAATTGTTTGAATTCTGATCTTCTGCAACGTTTTTCTCTAATTGCGATGGTGCGCTGGTTTGGTCATAAAAATGAGGTACTTGTGTGGATGTATCTGGTTGTATGTTTGACTTGTCTTGCAACATAACCGTTGCTGAATGTGTGGATGTCGATTGAGGTACAGGTATCCATTGCTCTGGGGGTATTATGCTGGGTGTTTTGTTATTACCTTCTGCATTTGATCTTGGTTTGAGTTGGTTAATATAAGGTTTGATGGTACCTCTGGTTGACTTTACCATAAACGTCATTTTTCCAATCGGATGAATTGTAATCCCTTTGATCCAATTTTGCTCCTTTCGCGAAGTTTCCAGCGTATACTAGTTCATTAAGTTGAAATTTATGTTTGTCCACGATCTTAGATTTTGAATGTGCTGGTGTCTCAAAAAGTTGAGTTAACATGTTACGATCTGAACGACCATGGAGAAGTTCAGCAGGTGTTTTAATATTGGAATTAGGTGTAAAACGATAAGTAGCTAAAAATTTGACCACGGCGCATCTGATGGATAGACCTTCATTGATATTTTTTCGAACTGCGGTTTTAAACCTTTGGACAAAGCGCTCTGCGAGTCCGTTAGATGCTGGATGAAACGGTGCAGTTGTTCTGTGCGTAATACCATATAACTTGCAAAATTGTTGAAATGCGTCGGATGTTAGCTGAGGTCCATTATCACTAACCAGTGTATTTGGGAAATCCTTCCATGGCAAAAATTGATTTTAAAGAATGTATAGTATTATCTGTTGTAGTTGACGATAACTGAGTTACGAATGGAAATTGCGAATAAGCGTCTATGCAAATAAGCCACGTAGAATCGAATATAGGGCCAGCGAAGTCGATATGAACGCGTTCCCATGGTGCTTTCGCTTCTGGCCAACGTGTAGGAGTTGGATTGTCAACATTACAAATTTCACATTGACGTGTCACTTTGGCAATGTCGTCAACATATTTGTCCACCAAACGTGATGTCGTGCTAATTGCTTCATTCTTACGGTTCCCCAATGTCCATCATGTAAGAGTTCTAGAATATTTTGCTGTAATGATTTTGGAATAACAATACGTTTTACGTTTGCGTGTAAGCAGAGAAGGTTTTCGTGAAGAAAGCTAATCTCCGATAAAAATATGGTTTAACTTCGTTATCACCTGGCCATAACTGTGTAGGCCTATCTGCTTTAACTAAATGTTTAACTATACGTATTATTTCGTCTCGTTCTGTGTGCTTATGAATAATATTAGCATTTATTGGTAATTGTATGTGTGCAACATTGTAGCATGCTTCGGATGTATCAAATTGAATATCGGTATTTACAGGTACATAAACGAGAGAGTGCATCCGCATTATCATGTGCGTTTGTATTACGATACCTGATATCGAATTGATATGCCACAAGTATGATGGCCCAACGCTGAATACGATGCGAAGTCATTTGTGGTAGATGCTTGCTTGGATTAAAAATATTTATGAGAGATTTATGGTCTGTGATTAGCAAAAACTTTCTCCCGTCTAAGTATTGGTGGAACTTCTTAACCCCGAACATTATTGCTAAACCTTCTTTTTCAATTTAACTATATTTAAGTTGATGCTTAGCCATAGTTTTAGATGCAAATGATATTGGACGTTCATTTCCGTCAGGATAAATGTGCGAAAGAACGGCGCCAATGCCAAAAGATGAGGCGTCGGTTGCTAGCGTAATTGGCAATTGTTTATTGAAATTTGCTAACCAGAGATAAAGAGATGTCCAACTCTTCTCTCACTGGAAGTAAGAGAACAATTGTTAAACGCCAAAACCACCTAAACTTTGACAGTTGACTAGATTGGGGAGGTTTTGACGTTTTATAATTGGAATGACTTAAACGGCCAGATTAAAATTATACCAAAATAATATGTATGTGAACGGAGGAATTTGTTGCCGCCGTTCAAGATCGCTATTAAAAATTTGAAGCAATGAAAATCGAAGAAAATGCGAAATCTATATATATAAAAATGAAATGGTATATAGTTGTAACGCTAAAACTCGAAAACGGCTGAACCAAATGAAATACTTCCTTTGGGGGATTTGTTTGTTATTACCACGCGCAAATAAAATCAGAACAAAATATTAAGGGGGCGTGGCACCTCCCATACAAATTGAATTTTTCAAGTCGAATATCTTCAAAAGTGTTTAAGGTAGGAACATGAAAATTGGTACAGAGCTACAGGATAACAACACCACTCTCACCTATAAAACCGGGGGCTATCGAATAAGGAGGCGTGGTACCTCCCATACAAACTAAATTTTTAAGCAGAATATCTGTGAAAGGCTTCAAGGTAGGGACCTGAAAATTGGTATAGACCTATATGGTATCAAAAGCCTTCTTATACATAAAAGAAGGGGTAATCGGAAAAGGGGGTGTGGCACCTCCTTTACAAACTGAATTTTTCAAGGTGAATATCTTCAAAAGTGTTTAAGGTAGGAACATGAAAATTGGTATAGAGGTATAGGAAACAACACCATTCTCACCCATAAAACTTGGCGTTATCGAAAAAGGGGGCGTGGTACCTCCCATACAAACTTTAATTATTTTGGTTGTTAATCCATCATACATTTATCTCATTTTCCACCTAGCACGTCATTTTGGTTGTTTCTTGCTGTTTTTGTTTATTTATCGGTGACAGTAGCCGTTATATCGTAATTTTGGTTGCGTTACGTGCTATTTTTGGTTTATGAAAATGGCAGTTTTATGAGACAAACACAAATTAAATTACACATCAATTTTGCTTTGCAATCGAACACGCAAAATTTAGAGGGCAAAATGCGCCTTGCTTTACTGTTATATTGATATATTTTGTTTTAAAAAGTGAGTTATTTAGTGAAAGTGATTTAGCGTGTTGGCGAATACCGATTTATGTACATTGGAATTTATCATTCAATTGATCTGCTTCCTTAGTTTAATTCATACATTTTTGGAGTTTTCAAAGGTAAGTTATTGGTCCGTAAAACCTTACATGAACTTTGTGCAAATGAATGATCATTTCCAATTAGATATTTGTTACGATGCCAAGAATCAGTACGTATGGTAATACTTCTCGGAGTTCCCAGGCCGCAAGGAGAACAGGAAATAGCAGAGCACGTCAAAGGGAAAGTGTTTTTGAGAGGGCATCACCACGAAATAGACTGCTGGACAATAGCACGCACCAGTTAGAAGATGTCAACCAAACATACAATCAGCAAGAACTATTGAGAAGAAGGGAAGTTCACAATCAGCAACAACGATCGAGAAGAAGGGAAGTTCGTGCTCGCCAAAGTGATGAAGTAAGATCACAACATGCGATTATTCTTCGACAACAGCGGCAACATCTTTCTTTTGTGAACATTGAACGGGCAGGTTTTCGATATGATCCAAACATTCAATATAGCGCATCGGTTCAAATCGGTCAGATGTCAGTAGTTTGTCAAAATTGTAATGCAGTCAAATTTAAAAATGAACCGTCGGGTTATGTTGCGCCGGGGGAAAGGTTAAGTTGCTAGAATTGCTTCCACCACCATAGCCATTGTTCCAGCTGCTTATCTCCTCACTTGAACCATTTCTTAAAGCACACTAAAATGTACAACGATTTGTTTAATGACGTCGTTTGGCGGTGAAATTGTAAATGAACAAAACTACAATCCAACGTTTAAGGTATTTTTGCCAAACAATAAATCCAATTATACAGGTTCATGGGCAAATTTTTCATCTCGCTGGATCGCTGTTGCCGCATCCAGATCAAGAACACAAATATCTCCAAATTTACTTTTTTGGAGATTCACATGATGAAGTAAATCGGCGTTGTGCTATCTTCAATACAACGAAAAGAGAAATAATCGCACAATTGCAGCAAATGTTACACGAACACAATGGCCTCATTAAACTGTTTACGATTTCGTTGGAATGTATGCCAACAGGTGATCATAGTATAATCATACAAGCGGACAAAAGACCAACAGGGACACATGAAAGACAATATAATGCACCTACAGTTAGCGAAATATCCGTTGTTGTTGTTGGAGAAAATTTGCAGTCGCGTGATATTGTTATCAAACGTAGAAATCAAAACGCACTAAAACGGATAAGTGAGACACATCGGTCTTACGACGCAGTGCAATTTCCGCTCATGATAAATCCGGTGAACGGTTAGTAACAAAAAATTTTTGTTTGCTACTTTATATAGGTAATTTAAGCTTTTAGGTGTCGAGACAAATAAAAAAGTCAATTCGATGAAGTTTTACGCATATCGAATGATGATTCGCCAAAACTATGACAATCACTTACTGAGATATGGACGGTTATTTCAACAGTATGCAGTTGACATGTACGTTAAAGTTGAGACAGAACGACTTAATTACATGCGATACAATCAGTCGAAGTTGCGATCTGAAGAGTATATTCACTTAAGAGATGCAATGAATGGTGGTGCGGATATTACAGATATTGGTCGACTCTATATTTTGCCATCGACATACATTGGCAGTCCTAGACACATGCATGAGTACCCCCAGGATGCGATGACTTACGTGCGCAATTATGGACGTCCGGATTTGTTTGTCACATTTACTTGCAATCCAAAATGGCCAGACAGTACGAATCTATTGCATCTGGGTCAATCACCAAGCGATCGCCACGACGTTACAGCACGCGTGTTTAAACAAAAACTCAGATCTTTGATGGACTTTATTACGAAACAACGTGTATATGGTACTGTTCGATGCTGGATGTACTCAGTGGAGTGGCAGAAGAGAGGTTTGCCCCACGCACACATTCTCCTTTGGATGGTGGAGAAAATTACTCCTGACCAAATTGATGACATCATTTCCGCCGAAATTCCTGATGTTGAAATAGAACCAGAGTTGCACGAAGTGGTGATGGCCAATATGGTTCATGGGCCATGCGGAGAACACGATCCATCTTCGGTTTGTATGTCGGACAGTAAATGCAAAAAACGCTATCCCCGTGCTTTTATTTCGAAAACTCAAACTGGAAACGACGGATACCCTCTCTATCGGCGTCGCTCACCCGCTGACAATGGCAGAACATTCATCACTCAATTGAAAGGAAAGAATTTCGTGGTTGATAACACATGGATCGTTCCATATTCGCCAATTTTGTCTAAGGCATTCAAAACACATAAATGTTGAGTATTGCAGTTCAATAAAATCAATTAAGTATGTTTGTAAATATGTCACCAAAGGAAGCGATATGGCGGTTATTGGCGTTGAACGAGATGAAATTAGCAAATTTCAAATGGGCAGATATGTGAACTGCAATGAAGCAATCTGGAGAATATTTTCATTTGCAATTCATGAACGCCATCCTACTGTTGTGCATCTGGCAGCTCATTTGGAGAATGGCCAGCGAGTTTATTTCAACGCAGAGAACATAGTACAGCGAACGGAAATACCGTCAGCAACCACTTTAACAAGTTTCTTTGCAACTTGCGCCAGTGATCCGTTCGCGAGAACATTGCTTTACTCGGAGATGCCTCGGTATTATACATGGAATGCATCGTCGAAGAAATGGTTGCGCAGGAAGAACGGCCATCCGGTAGATGGTTATCCAGGTGTTTTTTCAACTGATGCATTGGGAAGAATTTACACAATCCATCCAAAGAACGATGATTGCTTTTACCTACGTTTGCTTTTGATTAATGTACGCGGTTCAACTTCATTTGAATCATTGAGGACTGTAGATGGTACCATTTGTGCAACATTTCGAGAAGCATGTCAACAATTGCAATTGCTTGAACACGACAGTCACTGGAATCAAACGCTAGCGGATGCAATAGCTTCTTCACCAGCCACTGCAGTTCGTACACTTTTCGCTTTTATAATTTCGACTTCAAACCCGCGTCTATTATGGGATACGTACAAAGATGACATGGCAGAAGATATTTTGCATCGCCTGCGATTAGCGACGAGAAATGTCGACTTACAAATGAACGCTGACATCTACAATGAAGCATTAGTCCTTATTGAAGATTTATGTTTACTTATGAGTGGAAAACTATTGATTGAAGTTCATATGCCGGCACCAAGTCGTCAAACAAGGGATTTAGTGAGTCGCGAATTGGAACGCGAGCGTGCTTACGATATAACTCACTTGCAACAACAAGTAGAAACAAATGTTCCACTGTTGAATGAACAGCAAAGGAGTGCATACAATCAGCTAATAAATGCTGTAGATAGTGGAAACGGTGGCATATTTTTCCTCGATGCGCCCGGCGGGACTGGCAAAACGTTCCTATTGTCTTTAATACTAGCAGCAATACGTGGTCAAGGTGGTATTGCATTAGCTCTTGCATCCACCGGGATTGCTGCAACACTGTTAGAAGGTGGAAGAACGGCACATTCAGCCTTAAGGCTTCCATTAAACTTGCAAATACACGAAAGTCCTGTTTGCAATATTTCAAAGTAATCAGCAATGGCACAGGTTTTAAAAAAATTTAAGTTAATCATATGGGATGAATGCACAATGGCCCACAAACGATCATTAGAAGCATTCGACCGAACACTGAGAGATTTGCGCAACAATATTCGTTGTTTTGGAGGAGTGATGATATTGCTGTCGGGCGACTTTAGACAAACACTTCCCGTTTTTCCCAAAAAGTCAACAGCGGCGGATGAGCTAAACGCGTGTCTGAAGTCATCGCATTTGTGGAGGTTTGTTAAAACCATTTCATTGACCACGAATATGCGAGTTTTGCTGCAAAACGATAGAACTGCGGAGGTTTTTTCAAAAGAGCTACTGCGAATCGGAAATGGACAAGTTCCGATAGATCGTTGCAGTGGATTAATGTCGATACCAACTACGATTTGCCAATTCACATCTAATAAATATAAACCAGTCAGTAGTGTATATCGAAATATTGCTCAAAATTATGGAAACTACGATTTTTTAAGCACGCGCGCAATTTTAGCAGCAAAAAATATAGATGTCAACAACTTGAATTGGACGATTCAAAATCAAATTCCGGAAGATCTGCGATCATATAAATCAATCGATCGCGTTGAAAATGAAGACGAGGTAGTAAATTACTTAGTGGAGTTCTTAAACTCTTTGATGCCGCCTGGAATGCCGCCTCATAATTTGCGTCTCAAAGTTGGGTCTGTAGTTACGGAATCTTCATGCTCCCAAACTGGGCAATGGTACTCGACTGATTGTGACCAAGCTAATGGACAATTTAATAGTGGCAAGCATTTTGAAAGGACCGCTTACTTTCCCGAATTCCATTAACTTCAAGAGATTTGCCATTCCAATTCAGACGTTTGCAGTTCCCAGTGAAACTTGCATTTGCGATGACAATAAACAAGTCACAAGGGCAGTCGCTGGAAGTATGCGGCATAAATTTAGAAATGTCTTGCTTTTCACATGTCCAGCTCTATGTAGCGTGTTCCCGTGTTGGAAAACCCTCCTCACTGTAAAAAAAAAAAATCGTGTACCGTGCAGCCCTAAACTAAATATGTACTAAAATTATATATTTTCGAGACTCGATTAAAACTATTAAAATTGAATGAGAATAGTACAAACTTAATTTTATTAAATTGTTAACAAATCCTAGACGCGATGTGTCAGCATTATTGAAAAGAGTAGCATTTTTCACGCAATTAAATTTAAAAAGCATTAATGTACCCTCGAAAAAAATGTTTATCAGGCAGGTTCTGGCAATTCACTTCCGAGTAAAATTTGTAAAAATGTTGTAAAATTAGGTAGAGAAGGTATTTTCCACAAAATTTCACTCGGAAGTAAATTGCAGAACCTGCCTGTATATCATGTTTTATGTTTTTTTATTTAAACCAATACCGGTGTAATTTTTGCAATGAAAAAAAAAAAATCTATTTTGGGCAGAACGAAGTTTGCCGGGCCAGCTAGTATATATAAGTTAAGAAATTTTATATAAATTTCTTTTAAAAAAAATTTTATTTATTAATTTACGGTTCGGGTACAGAACTAAGACTAAACTTAAAATTTAATTTACTTAAAAGCTAAGCTACGTTGCACTGGCCAACTGCTGACTTGATGTTGTCAATTCTCCGAATAGACTTACTTGGGTTGCGCGTGTTGGATTTCCGCTTCGCTTTACTGTGGGAAATATTTCGCAACCAAAGATGCATTTCCGCTATGCTTTGCTGATTACGCATTATTATTATTTAGCGATTGTTAACATGTGCCATGTTAACACTTCCCCTCTTAAAAGCGATCGTCCCGAGAGCCTATCAAAAATAGGGAAGATTGTTAAAATTGATGTAAGTATTTTGATCATTGGAAAGATCTTTGATCTCCTTAGGATCAATATTCGCTGGGGGCATCTGGTTAAGGTCCAGGCTTGAAGATATGATTATTCTGTTTTGGTGCTTTCTCCAGAATTTCCGAAAAAATATTATACCGAGAATGATAGTTGCAACGGCTCCAAGTGAAAGGGAGCTATTGGATATCGTTGCTGCCTTCAGAAGATTTATTCTTCGTATGTTATCAATATGAAACTCCTTTAAGGCCTGAAGAGAAAGTAATTCAATTCGATTTCTTTCGATCGGTGCTGGTTGCAGGACTGCTGGGATTGCCGGCAGTGGAACCAAATCGTAATTAATGTACAATTGATGATTTATTTTTAACGTTGAGTTATGAAAATTAATAAGGTGTGTCCCTGATAAATTTTTCTGCATTCCGTCAGCATCTATTACTCCTTGGAAGCCATTAAGTAATATGGTGCCAGGTTTTACTTCTTCAATTTGTTGAATATGCTGGCCGTTTGTTACAGTGCAAGATGAATTTAGGCTATTTACTACTCTAGGTATACAACTACTATTACTTATATTTATTAGTTGAGTTTGCTTACAAATCTCAATTTTCTTACAATTATTACATTTTCTTTAATTCCATAGGTATCTTTTGTACCCTTTAATATTTTATCAAATTCGACATTAATTATAATTTTGTTTTGTTTTACAACTGGTCTTATAATCATTTTTTGAAAATTTTCCTTAATAGTTAATGGTATTTTTACCATGTAAAATATTGTCATATTTTGACTAATTACATTTATATTTGATATTTCTAGTGCTTCTTCAGCATTTTTGAAAGGTATTTCGTCATTTTCTAAATTTTCTAATGCAATTTCGATTTCATTTTTATTTAACAATAATGTGTTTAAAATGTCTTTCTTTGCCCACTGTATGGCGTATTTAATGTTAATCAACTCTTATTAATCTAATTCTATTTTGTAAGTTTATAATAGTCTCGTTTTCTATATAAGTATCTTTCCTTATGTTATTAAGAAGATTATTTACTATCATGCTAATGTTATTAATTTTTTCGTTAAAAATATTGTTAATTAGTACTTGTTTATTATGGTTATTATTAATTTCATTAAGATTTTTGGTTATTACATCCAGATCCTCGTGATCGGGGCTTCCGGCTATGAATTTCCAAGCCGTTCCTAAACTATTTATGGATCTTTTCTGTCTTCTTTCGACAGGTTTTATTGTATCTAAAATTTGAAGAGATTGGGTTAATTCGTGTTTTAGGATGGGATAAAGGATTGTGTCCTTGGGTATGTCCGAAGAGGTGAATCTGTACATGTCCGTCAGAAATTGTTCGTACTTGTTGAGGTCGATTATGTGTATTAGCCGGAAGTCTCCATTCTGGATTTTTACTAGTCCGTCATTTATCGTAACTATTTGTGCCGCGGAGTAGTCATAAATGTCTATTGATGCGAATACTGGGTAAATAAGGAGAAGTCTGGAAACAAAAATTTCAATTTTGATTTTTTATATTGCGTTTATGAACTACTTTTCCTGATTCTGTCAAAACGGTGGAATTTTTGTCTTCCTTTACTATCTCTTTTCTAAATTTTGGAGATATTTTGGTTCCTAGTCGTTTGTTTATCCTAACGTAAATTGTTTCTCCAGGATCATATATTTTAATTGGATGACGGGCTTTATTATGGTAGGAAAGATCTTTTAGTTGTCTATTTCTTAGTTCCGAGATAATTTCTTCCCTAGCTCTTTCAAATTGGCTTGGGTCTGTGGAGATTCTTCTCCCGAAAAATACCTCTATTGGTTTTTTCTTTGTAGAGGAGTGGACTGAAAAATTGTACTCGTAGACGGAGTTATCGAGGAGTTCGGCGAATGAGGTGAAACTTCGCTCTGCTTTTAAACAGCGCATTATTTCCGTGAGGGTCGAGTGGAATCGCCCTACTTGACCATTTACGGAACTTGTGTAAGGTGGTGTTCTAAAAATTTGTATATTTAGGGTATCTTCCAATAAAAATCGAATAGAAGCTGAATTCAAGGACGTTTCATTGTCTATAACTACCGTTTCTGGTACGCCAAATTGAAACAATAGTTCGCGGAGAGTTTCCTTAACGTGTTCTACGGCTCTGGAGCGGAGGATTTTGGTTTGGGCATACTTTGAGAATTTGTCTATGGCTGTAAGAACGAAATTTCGTTCAGTTATGTAAATATCAATATGCAAGATTTGTCCTGGAAATTGTGGAATAGGGGTTTCTCCTAATTTTGGTTTGGTAGGGTGCCGGTCGTACTTATTTTCCTTGCAAACCGAGCATTGCTGGATAATTCTTTTTATTGTTTTGGTCATGGCGGGAAAATAGTAATTTTCTAGAATTTGAAGTTTGTTTTCACGAGAATTCCTATGTGCTCTTTTATGGGTATTTATGACTATTTCTTCTTGTTGGTGTTCGTCTGTCACATCCTGGACTTGGAGTTGAGAAAGCCTGGTTTTATAGTTACTAAAGTGGATCGGGTATATTTCTTGAATTTTACCCATAGTTCTTTCGTCGGTTTTGATGCAATTTATTATGGAGGGGTTTAGGTACCTTTTTAGGAGATTTATTAATATTTCTGAGTTATATTCCGGTTCTTCAATGACGTGCCTATGGTATGTGGGGAATACTATCTTGAATTGATAGGTGGAAATTGGGCCTGAATTTAAGAAGATTTGGTTTTTGAAAACGTTAATTGGGCATTCTACATGCCAAATTAAGTTATCAGATGAGCTCTCGTCACTATGCTGGGTTACTGACAAGGTGTTAATTGGTTCGGGAGGCGTTCTTGATAGTGCGTCGGCTACCACGTTAGTTGTGCCTGGTTTGTAATGTAGTTCGTGATTGTATTCTTCCAGTGTGGCTTTCCAACGTTTCATTTTGGAATTGCTATTTTTATTGCTGAGGGCCTGTGTAAGGGGTTGGTGGTCTGTATAAATTTTTACTTTGGCTGAACCGTATAGATAATTCCTGAAATTGTTTAGAGCCCAGATGATTGCTAAAAACTCTTTTTCGTTCGTAGCATAGGCTTCTTCTGTTTTGGTTAGTGTTCGGGAGATGAAGGCGATGGGGTGTTTGTCTTGCGAAAGGACTGCACCAATTGCAAAATTTGACGCATCGGTCGTTAGATGGAATTCTTTATTGAAATCAGGATAGGAAAGTATGACGTCGTCAGACATGAGTGAATTTTTAATTTTGTTGAAGGCGTCCTTTGCGTCTTCATCCAATTCTATTGATTTTGCTGGACTTGTTTTTAGATATACGTCCTTCTTCCCCTCTTAAGAGTATGGTTAGAGGTTTAGCCAGCATGGCGTAATCTTTAATAAAGCGACGATAGTAGCCGGAAAGGCCTAAAAATGAGCGAAGTTGCTTAATATTTGTGGGGTAAGGTATTTTAGCTATTGCTTCTACCTTTGAGGGATTCTTTGTTATTCCTTTTGAGGAAATGATAAATCCTAGAAACTCTACTGAGTCCCTGAAAAAATGGCATTTGTCTATTTGTATTTTCATGTTTGCGTCTTCAAGGGTTTTGAAAATTTGGTTTAAGTGGAGAATGTGCTCTTCTTCAGAGTTGCTGAAAACGACTATATCATCGATATAGACATAGCAAATTTTTCCAATGTGATGACGAAGAATGTCATCTAAGGCTCGCTGGAAAATTGAAGGAGCATTCTTGAGTCCGAATGGCAGTCTTGTGAACTCGTATTTGCCATTGTTTATTGAGAAAGCTGTTTTCTCAATATCGGATTCTTTGAGAGGGATTTGATGGAATCCACTCTTTAAATCCAAAACGTAAAAGTATTTGTTTTTTCCAAGCTGGGATAGTACCTCATTAATTTGGGGTATTGGGTAACGGTCTGCTACAGTAATCGAGTTAAGCTTCCTGTAGTCAATAACGATTCGGTATTGCTTATTGCCTTGGGGATCGGGCTTTTTAGCTACAACCCAAACGGGTGAATTATAAGGGGATCTTGATGGTCGAATGATGCCATCGTCTAACATTTTGTGGATTTGTTTTTCGACTTCACCTTTTAATGACATTGGGTTAGGGTAATACCTTGTATAAACAGGAGTGTCCTTGTGCGTTCTGATTTCTCCTACGACTTTAGTGGTATAGGTAAGTTTATCATTTGGTTCCGTAAAGAGATTAGAAAAATTTTCGACTAAATTATTAATTTCCTTCTGATGTTTTTGTGACAAGTTATCTTCCTTAGTATCAATTTTGTTAACAGATCCTGAAGCTAGCTGCTTGATTTTAATTTTGGTATTGCCTTCTAACTGCATGAAGTTATTCTTTACGTGGATGACTGCGTCAAGCTCTTTAAGGCTATCATTCCCAATAATACCATGGAATGATGTCAGAATTGGGAGGAGGTATAATTTCAGTTTTTTGTCTGAGTTAAATAGGTTTAGAAAGGTATGCTGTTTGATTTCTATGTCTCCTGCTATGGATTTCGCAAAAAAAATGCTTTCGTTATTTATTGGATTGGGCACAATAGAGGATCGTATATAGTTTTTCGTAGATCCTGTTTTTTATCCTGTAAAACTACTCATTCTAAAAAATGTAGGTCAGTCGTGTTTATGTAGCTATCGTCCTGATCTCTATCATTTCTGTCGCTGTAACATTCGTCATCGTAATGGCTAGAGTTGTCGTTCGTCTGCTCGTCAATTGTCGTGGTAGGATAGTAAGTTTGGGGTTGTTCGGAATCTATATGGAAATTCCTTTGGATTTTATTAGGGGGCACAGGAGCTGGAGGGTTGCCAGGAGGAGGTCTTTTGTTAATAGGGTCATTATTACGTGGCCTATTCATATAATTAATATTCCTAGTTCGCAGTGATGGGCAATGTCCATTGGTTCTGGACGTGGCTGTGGTTTATTCAAAGGACGTGGTGGTGGATTGTAATGCTGTTGTGCATATTGGGGCGCCTGTTGCTGGCGTTGAACTTGATAGTTCATTTGCGGTGGTCTATGTGGAGTGGCTGCGTACAACCTTGGTTGGGGCATGTATGCCAATTCGGGGTAAAACTCATTGTTCATCCTTCTAGGAGGTAGTGGTGGACGAAACTCTTGTGGTTTCCTGCTGATATTGTTATTATTGTTTGAGACACAAGTGGAGTGCCTGAGGGAGGTCTGCTGGTTCCCTCATTCCAAGAAGTCTCGGTAGATCTCCTTTGAGTCCGCGAACGAACGTGTCTAGGGCTTTATCCCTATACGTACGAGTTAGAAGGTGCATGGCTTCTGCGCCGACTTCCATGTATCCCAGTTTGTTCAGAATTAGTGAGAGATGGGAATATACCTTTTGGTAAAATTCTTGAATTGTATTGCTACCCTGTACGAGGGAGGTCATTTGGTACTCAAGGGTACCAAGGTCGCGTTTATCCGCGTAATGCAATATTAGGCAACTGGAGATCGCCCTCCAATCCAGTGGAGTATTATAGGACTCCAAGGCAATGTCGGCATTGCCCACGATTTTGTTTCTAATGACATTGAGGATGCCATAATATTTTGGGGTACCTCTTAGAGGCTCGTATGTCTGGAGGATCCTGTCCACGCTTTTTCTCCAAGATGTAAATTCTCCCGGATTTCCGGAGAACTCCCGAAGACATCGTACCACATCTGGTATTTTGTCTAATTCAGAGACATTCCCGGGTAGTCTTGAGTCTATGGTAATGTCCGCGAAATTTGAAAAGTTGGAATTTGAGTTAAGGGCGGCTTGAACCATGTTTCGCCCTTCAGTCCTTAAGACATTGTTCACAATTCCTGTGATTACGGTAGTTAACTCATCCATAGAGAATGAATTAGAAGAGGCAAGAGGCTGACCAGAAGATGCCGGTGGCCCTTGGGGTGCGTTAAGTATTGGTGGCCGAACGAGGTTGGCAGGATTAACTGGCATGGTTGATATATCTCTATTATTCACTTTTTTATTTTAAAAATTTAATTTATCCCTAGCTTATTTTGTTTTGAGTTAAAACTTTCCTTTCTAAATTTTTCACTTTTAGTTAGCTTATTTTCGATATATTTATTTATTTATTTATTTTTGATATAATATTATCTCGTCTAGTTCAATTAATTTTTCCTGAATTACGCTCTCTTTCTTAAATTATGTCACTATTCTTAGATTGTGTTCACATTTGCATTAAAGATTTCTTAAACATAGTTTGGTTTACATTAAAGAGTTTCACTTTTTATATTAAAAAAATTTCGCATTAAACTGTTTCACTTTTTATATTATAAAAAAAATTTCCTTTACATATGTAAAAATATTAATATAGATTCTTAAGATTAGTTCTTACGCTGGTAACAGGAAGGCAGGCGGCTAACGACTCGCGTTTCCCGTTTGCAGTTTGCGACTAGGGGGCCTCTTTTCCCGCACTTCTGTTGTGATGAGTCTTAGCCCAAGCCTTCGCCGTCTAGGTGATAGGTATTATCCGGATACACCCGCGAAATTTATTTATCGATTTAAGCGACTAGCGAAGGCCCCACGTTGGGCGCCAGTTAAGAAATTTTATATAAATTTCTTTTAAAAAAAATTTTATTTATTAATTTACGGTTCGGGTACAGAACTAAGACTAAACTTAAAATTTAATTTACTTAAAAGCTAAGCTACGTTGCACTGGCCAACTGCTGACTTGATGTTGTCAATTCTCCGAATAGACATACTTGGGTTGCGCCTGTTGGATTTCCGCTTCGCTTTACTGTGGGAAATATTTCGCAACCAAAGATGCATTTCCGCTATGCTTTGCTGATTACGCATTATTATTATTTAGCGATTATTAACATGTGCCATGTTAACATATATATATATGTAATTTAGTGTTCACTTAAACAAATTTGAAAGAATCATTTGCATAATGTTAGTAAATTTATCTACACACAACTTTATGTGTAAATATATACACCCATTGTTTCATACAAAATCTTCGTTGTCAGGGACAACCAATGGCCGAACTTCACGTTTTGTCAAAAAGTCACCACTTCCCTTGCCGCTGTAACATCTTCGCCTACAAACCAACGTAAATATGTATGTTTGCGTGTGAGCTTGCATACATATCGACGCAGCTGCGTAAAAATATTTCAGAATTACAAAGTATTTTTTATATTCCTTGACAAATACAGTAAATCCTGGTTATGTGCCACAATCAAAGATACAGATATTCGTAGTTGGTTAAAAATAAAAATACAATATGGTACAAAAGCGACTGCGGATACTTAAATGCGTCGTACTTAAAACAATAATTTCTAGGTATTTCAAAAAACAAATCGTGAGATGCAGCAAGATATAATATAGGCTGTAAAGAGTAATGAGGGAGGGATTTGATTTTCATTTAAGCGGAGTACTACTTAACCGGGATTGACTGTACACATAAATCAGAAGAATATTGAATATTTTGTTTGAAACATTTCTGAATTGAAAATCGACAAATAAACTATGTTGTCAATTTTATTCTAATATATTTTAATACTTATTTTTGCGGGGTTGACACTTTTTCCTTCTCATACATTTCAGATATACATATATTCAATTTATGATGTTTAGCTTTTGAAATCG
>CM050325.1:74814586-74919139 GCA_027475135.1 Bactrocera correcta | reverse complement strand
CTGAAAACCTTAGTAGTAACCACGTGTTGCTAGGTAAATGTAAACAGCTGTGTGCGTAAGAATAGTATACAAAGGAAAATTTCAGGCTGGATTTTGCTTTGTATGGTTTTATCAACGGTTTTCATTGATATTTTTTAGATTTATAAAAAAAAATAGTTAAAAAACTCACAGTTTTACTCGCGTCATAATTACTCTTGAGTACTCGGTATCGTATTAAATTAAACAAGCTTTGCTGTGGACACGAATGACATGACTGCAGTGACTCAAATTTTGCTATAAACAAATGATAAGAATAGTGTTGTTGTGCACGCTGAATTATGAGTAATAAAATGCCGTGAAGAACTATCGCAAATAACCCATTATACATTTTTAAAGAGCTTGGGGATTATTATATGTGTTTGTAACATCAAAAACATGTAATGCAAGGCACTTATTCTATTTTGATTCCCCTTACAATTTAAGAAGCAAACAAATTTAGGCTGGCGCGATTTCTCTAGCCCTTATGTGCTCTCAATATAAATATTATTTGTTTGTGGCTTATGAAATTTTCAATTCCAATAAATTTGCTGCCAAATGTAATTTCTTGTCTCAGAGTTGTATTTTTGACACTTAAATTTTATTCTAAAATTCACCAGCTCTTGGGAACGCGTGAAATTTACTACTATTTTCGGATGGTTTTGCAAGTCTTCTGAACGAAATTGTACATTTGAAATGGTGGAGCGTATGTATTTGTTTTTTAAATTTTTCCTGTTTTTTCATTAAATTTTAGTTGTACCAACTTCCTTTGCTCATCTTATATTTATTTCTGACTTAAATAAAAAAATATGTAAATACATTGTGTGTATGTAAAAAAACGAATTTTGATTTTTCGCTTGGTACTTTGAAAAATATCTTCTTAGACACTTCTAAGAAAATCTACAAATATTGGTTAGTCGAAAAAGTCTTTTCGTATTTCTAATCAACCTTCAACTTTTTTATATCTATACTAATAAATAAATAAACAAATATGTACCATTTTGGTCGACCACTTTTTGCCATTTTTCCGCTAGAAACATTATCCACCAGTTTAAAATTTTTATAATTTCATCGACATTTTCAACGATAGATTGACCACAGCAAGGTCCACCTTTCACATCGAAATTTCCAGAACGGAAGCGAGCGAACCATTGTTGTGCTACACGAACTAATACAGCTTCGTCTCCGTAAACTTCACAAATTTCGTTGGTGGCTTGCGTGGCATTCTTCCCTTTTTTATACAAAAATTAAAAAAATTATTGAACAACTGTTACTTTTTCCCGAATTTAATATTTTTTTTTTGGTTAAATGAAGCTTAAAATCTCACCTTTTCAACACTATATAGTATGATACAATGTGATTGGTAGGACATCAGATATACGACTACAACGGCATCTATTGACAAAATACAAAAAGATGTTTTCGACTACCCAATTATAAAGCAAAGGTTTTCCGCCCAAAGATTTCCACTTTTTTCTTATTATCAGATAGAAAAAATTCAAAACTCTTTCCACAGATTTTGTAGGAAATTTTATGTTCTACAAAATGGCATCCCATGATTTATTAAAAGATCATTTAGGCCCCAAAAAAGCAGCATTGGTTCTAAAACGACTGAATTCGAAAAACAGCGTCTTGTTAGCGTCTGTGAAATAATGCTTTCCGATTACCAGGATGTCAATTTAATTAATAAATTTATTATTACCGACGATGAGCCTTGGATCTATGCTTACGACCCCAAAAATAATTAAGCGGCCGAAAAAAACACCACCGGAAATTAACTTTAACAACTGGTTCGAGATTTGGAAAAAATGTTGGCACAAATGTATTGGCGCCAAACGGGCTTACTTTAAGGGAAACGACATAGATTTTGAAGAATAAATGAAGAATTTAGTAAAAATTATGAACAAAGTTTTACTATTTTTGCTCAGAGTAATATTTACCATATTTATATTTACCATATATATACATACATATTTTAGAAAACATTAAATTTTTTTAAGAAAAATTTTCCGTACAATGATCTTCTATGACACTTAACCAAAGATGCTTCACTGCTGCAGTGATTCCGGCTTTAGGCGTGGGTAAAACCTTAAATAAATTTTCTACTACACGAAACTGTTCGTACAAGAAACTATGACCGAACCTAAGTCCGAAAATGGCGGAATGAAAATTTTCGTCCAAAATTTTTAATCGAATCATTTGTCTGTGATTAATCAATCAAGCAAATTCGAAAATGTAGTTTTGACAAAAAAGCGTTTCAATTTAAACTAATAAAACTAAATGATCCAAGCGGCTTCGCTTTAGAAGCCTGCAACTCAAAAACTCTTTGAGTTATCTAATTAAAATTTTAATTTTAAATTTAATCTATCAAACTTGGAAGAGAAAACGATTTTTTGTTTTCAATTTCACACTAAGTGTGCGCTTTAAACCAGACAGTTAAATCATAGTTTGCAGAACGCAATCCAAGTGAGGGTTGAACTGATGGAATATTTTTGGAATCTTCGCTTAAAATCTGTCAAATATTTTAATATTTAATTTAAAATTGATAAGATAAAGAATTGCTAATAGGTAAAATGCTGAACCGATTTTAATATTTTTTTTAAATGTTCGGTACAATAATCGGAGGCTTAAAAAAATTGGAAACTTGCCACATGATTGAAAATGTTTAATAAAAAAAAATTACTGCGTAAAGATATAACACAAAAAATTAAAAATTTCACTAAACTTTCAATAAACAATTTTTGAAAGTGGTTGCCACCTGTTTATAAGTGACACTTTTTTGAACTAGATTGAAATATCACTTCTTACATTATTATTATCAAGATAAAGTAGTTTAAACACTTTTAATGTTAAAATAAATTTTGAAAAAGGTTGCCACTAATTAAAAAAAAAAAATTAATCAAATTTAACATATGTTTCATGTATTTATGTATACTATAATCTTCAATACCAGCTTCAGATTGGACATATTTAAATAAGTTTATTTTAGAATTATTTTTTTGGTTGCCAGCTGTTTTTAGTAATTAATATAGAGAAATACATAAACTGAAATAAATATTATGTAATTATATCAATTGATATTAATAACTGTAAAGTATTGTAGGCAGACATATGTATGTATGTATGTATTAGATATATGTATTTAATTTTCACAGAGGTATTTTTAGTCAGCCTCGCAATTATCACACTTCAGTTATCAATTTTATCATTAACAGAATATGACAGTCCAAATAATGACTAACACTTTTTAAAGGTTAAAAAAATTTAATAAAAAACATTCAAATAAATTAAAGTTGTATTTTTTGTTTCAATTCTTCAATATTTTTTCTACTATATTTCAGCCATATTTAATTAAAGTTTAATTAAATTTTGTTGAATTTATTTTTTATTTATTTATTTATTTTTTTTTTATTTAATTTAATTAATTTTTTTTCCAATTTTATTGCATCAAAACATATCAAACTTTTACTTTTAAAATAACAATTTTCAGCACTCACATTCAAACAAAATTTATTCACGCTCTATTTGCAAGAATCTGGATATTTATCCGCGTCACCGGTATTTTAGTCACACTCTCACTCACATAAATATTAGCAACTAATTTCTTGCAGTAAAAATAATTCTCTTCACAAGTATTTATATTTTCACCGCGGGATAATTTCTGTTCTGCAAATATACACTTGTATGTATGTATGTGTGGATATGTCTTATAAGGTCCGTAAAACACTTAATTTATTTCCCGTTATTTACGTTATGAACTACACCGTCTGTTCAATGAATCGTAACTGCTCGAATATTACTTTGAAACGGAGCACTCAGTCCCTATCAAAATTCGCGCAAACATGCATACATATGTATATACACATATCACGGTATATGCATGTATTGCATGTGTAGATATGTGCAAATATGCTAAGTATGTATTTTGCAATAATTTATCTAAATAATACATACTTTCAATATATATATGTATATGACTTACATTTTCTTAAAAATTTATGTCAGTAGCGAAGAAAAAGAAAATCAATTTCTGCATTTCAAGCTTTTATTCAACATGTACTCGTATGTATGTATTTGGAAGTATAAAGTTTACATCCATATATTGACGGATTGATAAAAAAAATGATAGCTACTGAGCCCAAATTCGAAATCACCTTTTTCAAGAGGGTCTCTACGGTCGTCCTTGATTAAAAGATGGCGGCTACTGAGCTCAAACTCAAGTCAGCTTTATCAATAGGGTCTCTACCGTCGCCCTTGCTGGTAAGGACGTATGTATGTACCCTGCTTTTATTGGAGCATTCTTTTAATTTTTCACAAAATGTCGGACTTGTAAAAACACTCCTAAATTTGACAGAAAAGCTAACCAAATCGAACCAAACAAAGAAATAACGTGTTTAGAACGCTAAAGTGTAGTTTACTCGTAATTCAAAATATTTTTTACGATCCTTTGAGAATCTCAGATTGACCTAACCTCTTAAGCTGTTATACCCCTATGCAAGAGGGAAAAAATGTTTTTTTGTGATTTTTTATTTTTGAAGAGGCATTGTTTTTAATAAAAATTATAGAATTTAAAGTACTTTAATAAATGGTGATGCATATTTGAAACTCCCTTGATCACATAGCCGATCTCCAGCAGGATCTTCCAAAAACGGTATCTGGCGGTGAAGAAAATTGTCTGCTTAAAATCCTCTCAAATCCAAGAACCAAATAGTTATTAAAAAGGGATTCATTTCGAGGTTCCCTACTTTTTTAAACAAAAAATACAAACATTTCAATATTAATGGAGAATGTTTATTATCATTCGAAAGAAAATTCTTTGCCATTTATTTTTTGGGGATTATCTCTTTCAAATGTTGGCCGCGCGTCTCAGATGGTCCATCCGTTGAGTCCAATTTTCGATGACTCGTTCGAGCATTTCGACAGGTAACTGACGAATGGCATACCTGATGATTTACGCGAAGCACTGAATCGAAGCGCGATTGTGCGCGTATACTTTAGACTGGACAGTGACGGATTCCGAGGGAGGAAATGGGGCGAAACTTCAACAAATTAGTAACTGGAAATATAATGAAACAGCGGGAAAAGCAACGATACCCTGTGCAATATTCTATCTCTAACTCATTCACTCAGCGTGATTCTTTAGAAAGCATCTATCGATCTGGCAAAGGCACCAAATATGATAGATACACTGCTTGTAACGTTCCAAAATCGAAGACAAAAAGCTGAGGAACATTTTCGATCCATTTATTCTGACACGCAAAAAATGGCGGTAGAACTGAAAGTTGACGAAGAAAAACCAAAAATCTGCGATTCTGCAAACAAAACACGAAAATCTGTCTGAGAACTAGAGAAGAATACTACACATTCCTCTATTGGATACAATCGGCGAAGATTTGAGATTTCTAGAGAAGTATTGAATGGATTTCAACTGAGTTTGCTGCTTTCAGAAAAAGTATATGCTTTAAAAACCAAAGAGGGGAAAATCTTACTGACAGATAGATTCAGAGGACTTTTGGATAACGGTAAGTTCGTGCGACGTTTGAAGCTCAAAGGTGAACTTTACGATGTTTCAAGTAAATGTTTATTTCCCTCCCCCAAAAAAACTATTTCTGTTCTCACAATAAATCCATTGATTGTTGTGATGCACGTCTTGTTGAAACCAAATGTCGCCGAGATCACGAACTTCAATTTCAGTCATTTAATTATCGGTCCAAAATTTTTGAAGAAATATGGACCTATAATTCCATCGACCCATAAGTATTTATGTTACATACTATGTATATGCAAATAAAAAATAGAGTTTTTAAACTCACAAGTTCAGAGAAGTCAATTTGCAGACCACAAAATTTTTTATAATTCGCATCTATGAGCCCATACTGTTTCCTAGTATAAAAATCAATTTTTTTTTTGCCGATTTTTATTCAACAATACTATAATTTAACTAAAATTTATGTTGTTGAATTTCATTGGAATTGGATGTTGGCATTGAGGTGATACATACATACACATAAGAACTATTTGTAAACATTTATGTACATATTTATGGCGAGAAATGAAACCAAGTAGTATTTATAAGAAGCGTGGCAAAATAGCCAATAAAAAAAGTAGAATGATATGAGAAAAATCCGCTATTCGTCTCTGGTCATTGGTTTTCACTTTTATATTCTTGTATTGTAATAAGCTTTTATTCCTAACAATTATGAATAATATACTATAAGTAAGCGCTTGGTTGGCTAGATTCTGGCATCCAATAGCGGCCATTTCCTTTTTCAGGAATTTTAAGTTTGGAAAGTATGGTTTCGAAGCAAACTTTTTCAATTCTCAATTCTTGGAAGTTCTTAATTTTTTTATTTTTAATCACTAAGAAGTCTACGTGCTTCTAAGTATTCAATACAATTTTCTATAACGATTTATTTGCTTCAAAATATGGAAGTCTCAGTACATCACCTTGATAAAGAGCACATTCTCCTGTTTCAATAAGTTTCAGTTAGCTCGATCAAAGTCAATTTTATTTCCTCCAAAATTGTTTTTGATGTTTTTGTCCGTAAGACCCTCTTTTGGATGACGTACATATATCATCTTCGGTATTTTTAAAAACTTTACGTAATTTTATTTTCTAAAAATACAATATATTCCAAATACAACTCTTTTAACGCTTTTTATGTCGATCATACATATTCCAACTCTACCCACCTTAATCGCAGTAGGAAGAGAAAATATAATAATTCAAAAACCACAAGCAACTATGCCAATAATAAAAAATACGTATTGCATTAAGAATTTAATTTTAAAACCGCCAAGCTTTCAATATTGTCAAGCAAATAATTTATGCAGCCTAAAACTATGCTACACTTTACTGCAGTCAATGAAAAACAACTGATATTGTAAATAATTTCACTAAAGCTTTTGGAAGTTGAAACATTCAAAAAACTGAAATATAAAGTCTCATTTGTAAATATATACATATATATATAAAGATCATCTTAATAAAACTTATTAGCCATAAAATAAGAATTCAGCTGTCGGATCTTTAGTATGTGAAACATATCATTTTGCGTGAAGCAACTTTGCAACTACTATGAAAAAAATAGATCAAAGGAAATTTCTCGTGTTGATAAAAGGTTGATTTTTTTAATTAAATTTTATTGGCTACCTTGAAAAAGGAAAGTCCATCAGGACTATTATATAGCGTTATTGCACCGTTTGAAAAGGCCGGATTTACATAAATAAAAAGAAAGTGATGTTTCGCCAAAACCATGTACCGTCTTACAAGTCAGTGGAAACGATGGCAAAAATTCATGAATTGTGCTTCGAATTGCTACCGCATCCATCGTATTCTCCAGATGTGGTCATCAGTGACAATTTTCTGTTTACAGATCTCAAAGTAATGTTCGTTGGGAAGAGATTTTCGTCGAATGAAGAGGTTATCGCCAAAACTGTGGCCTTTTTTGAAGCAAATTATACTTCAAAAATGGTATCGAAAAGTTGAAGGACCACTATAATCCCACCAACTGATCTGTTCTTATTATAGATATGAACTTAATAACTATGAGTTGGTGCAATCAAACAAACTAAATCAAGTTAATCGAGGCTTTTGAAAGGTTTACGATCTGATCAAATTTGATCCGGACTGACAAAAACTACATTTTCATGCATTTTAATACACATTTTTATTATCGCCTACAAAATAGGCTTCTGAGCCAAAGCAAGCTTGTGAGTGTTTAGTATGGTTTGTCATGCACTTATGACGTTACCGCGACCCTGTTTTTCGGACATACTGACAGGTTTTGGAACCAATTGTGCTTTCAGTTTTCTTAGGCCCATATGATCTTTCACTGTTCCAACGATGTCAGTAAGATCTCTGACTGTTCATCGTCGATTCTCAACGACCAATTCCTTTATTTTTTTTGACATGTTGATCATCAGTTGATGATGATGGCCGTCCTGGACGTGGTTCGTCGCGAACGCGTCTCGCGACAACTGTTATCTGTGAACATTCTGAACATTTCGGCACCCAGATTCCGCACGCAAAGTTTAATGGAACTTCTCTGTTTAATAATTTCACTCATCCCAAAAATCCCGAACGCACTTTATGTACTTCAGAAAGACAAGCGTATGCCAAACGCTAATGGTTCTTTTGATGTGACATTTGGCACAGATATCATTGACCAACATTGAAAATAATATTTCGACGAATGTGTTTTCGAAAGAAATTTAAACAAAAAAGCCTTACTATATTTTGCCCACAGTAGTATATCATAATCAGAGATGAATTATGGAGATCAGACATGCTTGCGCAGTTTAAATGTACCAATCCGAGTAAAATATGATCATATGGTGTATATGATAGTTGAAAAAGTCTTTTCGTATTTTGTCAGTAGATGTCGTTGGAAAAGTGAGACGAAGCTTTCATTCATTCAAAAAATTAATTCGGGGAAGTTGAAAAAAGTTACAGCTGTTTAAAAATGAGTGAAAATAATGAAGACATTTGCTACATTTTGAAATTTTTGTATAAAAGAGGAAAGAATGCCACGGAAGGCACCAATGACATTTGTCTCTAGCGGAAAAGTGACAAAAAGTGGTCGACGAAAAAAGTACATATTTGTTTATTTATATATTTGTTAGTATAAATATAAAAAAATAAAATAACTTGAAGTTTGATTAGAAATACGAAAATACTTTTTCGACTACCCAATAATTACCTCAATTTGTAATTAGCACTCGTAATCAGTACTTCCGATTTTACAGATATTAAAAAATAATTGTAATAATAATAATAATGGTATATTTATTTTTCGTTTTTATTTCCTTTTTAATTTTTTATTTTGAGAGTTCTTAAGTTTCACAGCCTTGATAACGAACCCGGCAACAAGTCTGTGTACATAGGTATAATATGTATGAATGTATGTATGTTAAGCTCGGCATAAATAAAAGTGCACTTAAAAATAAACATAAAAAATCCACTTAACTCTTAGGAAATAAAAAATAAATTAAAATAGCTTAATAAATATGTTTAATCTCTTCATTTCCTAGATTCAGTTGCGAGTTTCCAACATTCTCTAAAAATAAATAAAAATAAAAAAAGTATGAATGGGTGTTTATCAGTATCAAGAGAAATACAAAAAGTAGTAGTAGTTGATAAACCATCCGATTTTGTTTTAGGAAACAAAAAAAAGTCACAGGGTGACATGTCGGGTGAATAAGGCGGAGACAACCATTGAGAGCTTGGACCACCACCATACACTTACAATTTTAGCGTACGTTTCCGAAGCTGTTTCGCCCAATTTGGAGCAGAATTTTATCGCGACGCGTTGCTTTTGATTTCGTTTTTTCATTTTCGTGACGAGCACTACAAACACACGTCTACTTAACTTGACGCAGCAGGCGAACTAAACAAGCTAGAGCGATGGTACATATATCAATGGGGAGGGGAGGGATGCCGGAAAAAGAAAAAGGGAGTTTCAAGGTCACAGGTTTACTACAAGCGCGGCAATAAATCAGTCTCATCACTTAATTGTCAAACCTCGTAATTTTAAAGGGTAATATTTTTTTCCGCTCTTTTGACATTTCTCCTCAGTAAGGAAAATATATACGAACCAACCACGTGTCGAAATTATTAAAAATTTACTACCGATATTCGGAGTTAGTGGCCTCAACTTGAAGAGCGCTACGTCCAATCATACACATGTCGTTCTTGAACGTAGGTCATCCCTGTGTGTCGTTGTGGCAAATTTTGCGAAAACATCTTGGCCTACATCCATAGAAGACTAAATTGACGGAAGAACTGAAGCCGCTTGACCTCCAAAATCGTCGTACTATATGTTCCTGAACTGGGCTGAGCAACAACTTGAAAATGATCTGGGTTTTCATCAAAAAATCGTCTTCAGCGACAAGGCTTATTTCTGGCTGAATGGCTTATGGAATAAGCAAAATATGCGTTATTGTTCAGGCAGCTATTGCATCCCGAAAAAATTACGGTTTGTTGTGGTTTATGGGCCAGCGGCGTCATTGGGCTATACTTCTTTCGTAATGATCAAGACCGACACGTTACTGTGAATGGGAATCGCTACCGCTCAATGAGAACCGAATATTTTTGCCCTGAATCCAATGATATGGGCTTGGACAACATGCGGTTCCAACAGGACAACGCCACAAGACAAACAGCGAATGCCAAAATCGACTTACGAATTTACAAATATCGAATTGCAGAAGTGGAAGACTTCTAAAAATTGTATACCGAAACGAAAAATTAAAAAGATTCTATGGGAGCTTTGTAAATTATGGCGGAGAATGTTTCAAGAGTTGAAGGAAAAATATGTACAGTTAAAACAATCGAACTGCAGTTGACAAGAGCGAAAAGAGAATCTAAAAAGGTCTCCCACTGCGTTAAAAAGGTTGTGTAGACAAAAATTTTCTCAAACTTGGCACTTTTAATACCGAAAACAGTAAAAACAATAAAATATACTCACACAATAATTACGCTGGGAACTGCATTCGAGAATTTGGAGAATCCACTTTGATAATATACTTCGTTTGGTATGTCCTAAAAATGGAGTAATATTTAAATTAAAATACTAGTAATGCAAAAATTCAGAAACCAAAACTGTTAAATATCTAAAAAGTGTGAACCATGCATTATATTTTAATGTGAAAAAGTATTTGTTAGTCATAACACTAGGCATACATTGATTAAAGAAACGCTAAACCCCAAAACCCCCAAGAGAGCAAGCAACCATAATGCAACCAAACCACCATAAAACAGGACATAACACAAATAACGGTACTAGAAAACTTTTTTTTTTTACCCATTTTCGTTTATTTCAAAATCTGTGGAACTTCATTTGATATACTTCGCAAGGCTATCTCTTCTTCAGAGCACTGCGATTCGGCAGAGTCTGTGGCGTCCGAACTCTTCGTGCACAGAATTCTTTAGCGTAGCATTCAATAAAAACGTTTTATATTGCCAATTTATTAAACGAAGAACTTTCAATAAGTTTGTTACCTTTTCTTTATGAGCAAGAGCACTTTCTTCTTCAACACCAGAATGGTAAAAATGATCAGGCCCTGCGCAGCATTGTAGACATCTGCGATTTGAAAGAAAATCGTGTAATCACTGTTATTGCCCACCATATAGCCGATTATCTCCAACAGCCAGCCGATACCCATGACAGTGAAGAGGCGAAAGAAGAGCCAAACACTGGAATGTAATAAAACATTCGTATTTATACAATAAAGTAGCGATAAAAATCAAGTAGAGACTCACTTATTCTTATGCGAACGCAATTTTCGTCTGCTATCTTTGCTCTCAACCGATGTATGCATTTCATTTCTCATTTTATATATCTTTTTTATGGTCAAAACGAATATGGCAATGTTGAAAATGATGAGCAGCAGGCATGGTCCATAGAAATAGATCATAGCGGACCAGTCGTCAGCTTAATGAGAGATAAAATTTTTTACAGAGCAGAGATTATAACAGTGAAGCTATTTCTCGCACCGTTAATCGGTTCATAGTGAGTTTGGTCGACAACAGCGCTTTTGCTGACGTCACTTTAGCGATTTCTTTAGCTTCGGGTAAATTTACTCAACACTCAAGGTTCAAGAAACGCATGAAAGGTTAAGGTTTTAGTTAAAGACAATATTAACCATAAGTTATTAGAATTCAATTTTCTTATCAGCTCAATCTGTATTGCTAGAGTGACGTCACACAAAAATTTTACTCAATTTTTCTATTTTATTCGATCATATTAACTTACTCTTTAGCCAGCAGTGTGAATATCCAATACCCGACTTTAAGTAGATTGGTAGATTTGAATACTGCAAACCCATAGTCAGAACGGTCAGTAGCGCTGGTAATCCCCAACCATAAAGAGAATAATACATAAATTGTTTTCGTTGAGACAAATGTTGGACAGTGCCTTTGGAGCGGCAGAAATTTTGCCAAACATCGTAGCATACCACATTGAGCCAGAAAAATACGGCTGTAAGAAAATAGTAGGCGACGAAACCTAGCAAAAAGAAAAAAAATTTATATAATATTATCGTTTATTGAAATTTAAGGTTTATTGTGAAGAGACGATCATCTTTCCGAATGAATCTATTCGAGGGTATCCCGTTTGTAAGTCGTATAGTTTTGAAACTGCTGCACATAATCGGAAATCCTACAATGCTTAGGTGCTTAGGTGTAATTGAACTCTTTTATTCTAGAGTCTTTACTTGTTGCTAGGTGTAAACTGTGAGAGATTTTGAGTCAGGAGAGAGAGAGACGCACACTAACTCAGGGGGTTCAGTTTCAAATGAATGTCTCCGACCGACATTTTGAAGTAGAAATCATATTTTCTGTGATGATATGACTACATTGAAAGCCCCAGTATCACATTATCACTTTATATGTAAAGCTTTAATTATAATTACTAATTATAAGATTTTCCGAGAATTTAGCTCCATTCTCCGACAAGAAACGCGGATTAGTTCATGCCGTTATACAGGACCTGGTTCCATAAACATTTTAAAATGATTTCTTTTTTGTATATCTATGATCTTTTGGCGAAACACATCTAAACCAACTTCCTGGCTTCCGAGAGAATTGACTCCACGCTTGCTCTCCATCCACTGAATTACTCGTTGATCCATTAGGTATATGTGTTTTATATATAGATATTTCTCTAAACTACAGAGGAATGAAAAAACTCACCAATAATAGCGCAAGTAGTATTTTCATAGTTAGCTCCTCGCATATTGACCATTACAATCAACGTCGTGCCAATAGCTAATGAAATTAAATAACAAATTAGGCACTTGGTATGCAAGTTCCACAATTCTGGAATTAGCCAATAAACTAGGATGGTTACATAGAGAAATGGCGCAGAAATCAGCATAACTAGAAAGAAACAAACACTTTTTTTTTAATAATTTTTTAAAAACCGAAAATGTACGTTCTTTCTTGCACGCTCATGCTCTCTCTTTCTCTCGAACTCTCAATCGTTCTCTTTCCCTCTTGCTTCCTCCCTCTCGTTCTCGTTCTCATTCACTTTTTCTTTTTCTCTCATTCTTACTCTCTTCTACTCATTTTTACTCTCTTCCACTCATTTTTACGCTCTTGCTCTCATTCTTACTCTCTGCCTCGCTTACTATACTTACTTATCGTATTCAGCACAATTGTTGGAGGTGCCTCGTAGAATATGGGACAGTTCATTGGATTTAGTACATATGTGTCTCCAACTGCGTACGATTGCAGGCAATACTCACGTCTAGATAAAACCTTCTCATCAACTAAGCGATATAAAGTACCATCCTATGGAATGTTTATAAATAAAAAAATATATATATTTAGCAAGTAATATTAAATTACACTTTTTACCTCTCGCAACTCCCACTGATCCTCTTCGTATATATGTGGCATTAGCATAAAGCCATCTGTGCATGGTATCCCCTGCTGCACAACAAACTCATCGAGCACATGCATCAAGACGCGACTACTGTTATGTAGCGTAATGTTTACATATGGTGAGTATTTCAGCTCTTCATTCAGCTCTTCCGCACAGATCGACGGTGAGTCTTTACTTAACCGGTACATATCCGCTCTGGGATGACAGCAGAATCTCACACACTTCTTCAGTTGACACACACAACCGCGTACGTGTGGCTCCACTTGCTTGCGTTCACCATCGTACAACTCGATATAGTCATATTGGCCAGTCAAATGTGCCGGCACCAAGAGACCCTCATGGAGGAAGGAGCCATTGCCGAATTTGGTGCTGGCTGTCAAGTTGACCGTGTCTTCAAATACGCAATTGGGTATCTCTGACAACGCACTTTGTGCATTACCAAAGAGTAAGCATACTCCAAAGAGTAGTAAAGAGATTTGGCCAAACATTAGTTTTGTTTGCGAAGCGTCAAATTCTGGGAAATGCTGAAATAATAAAAGATAAAATGTTTCTTAATTCGCATATCTTTGTATATATAGGGCTTGTATGCTGCTGTGACACATCAAGCGTCATTAGCCGAATTCCCCAGAACTTATGTTGAATCGTTAATGAAATTCATTCCCGTGACGCCCACATTCTGCGAACTTTCGGTCTTCAAAATGCGACCTTTGGCAGTGTTACGCATTCATTGAGCAAATGTCCATTCAAAGTGAGTGATTGTAAAAATTAAGTGATGACTAATAAACCGGCAGCTTCGTTTTCATATATGTACAAGTGTTTCTAAGTTAAAATTGTATAATATTTAGGATAATACAAGGGTTGAGATCATTCCATAGCATAGATACTCTCAAACACTGCATCACCTCTGTTAATGCTGGCTTGGAGGGCTAAAGCCAGGAATAAGTAAAGAAAATGTGTGACACCAAACAACTACTCGACTACTAAAGACTTAGATCGGTTGGTCACCGCATCTCAGACTCTACGGAATCATGTTTCTAAATCTAGTGGATGCAATTAAAGAAGAATCAATATTCAACTTAAACTTCAACTTAGAATTCTATTCGGCGGGACGAAAAAAATACATTTCAGAGTTTAGTATCTCAGCTGAAAGCTCTTCAATGAAATGGGTTTAAAAGTAAATGCCCCTATGCGGTTAATAAAGAGTGGGCCATCTAACGTCGTTTTAAATTTGAATTATCTATATTTCGACATTGGAAACGTCAAATACCATTCCGAAAGTGACAGATATTCAGTAAAAAGTCTAAAATTTACGAAGTGGGTCACTATTCACTAGAAGAAAACTGGGAAATATTAAAAACTTTTTTCCAAAGTTCGTATGACAGAGGATGGTCAATTTTACCAAAAAATCATCTTTTCGGACGAGGTTCATTTCCACCTCGATCGTTACGTTAACAAGCAGAATTGTCGCATTTGGGGTACAGGACGGCGCTACGTGCCATACAGCAAACGCTACACTCAATCTTTTACGCCCTACCTTCGAAAATCGCATAAGCAGCAAAAGAGGTGATGTGGAATGGCCTCCCAGAAGCTGCGATTTCACTCCGTTGGACTATTTTCTGTGGGGAGCTGTTAAAAATAAATGTTACGCCAACCATTCAGAAACAATTCAAGATCTAAAGTACGAGATTCAAGCTGCTGTAGCTGCCATAAGGCCTGAAACCATCGAGAAAGTACTCCAAAATTGGGTGGATCGGATAAGCTACTGTAAACTCAGCCGTGGTGGTCATTTTTTCAAATTTTTTTCCACAAATAAATTTCATTAAACAACCTTTTAAATAAATGTTAGAAAAATATCAAGCCGTTTGACTTTTTAAATTTAAAATTTTATATGGTCCACCCTTTATAATATTATTCCAGTTATGTTCGAAAGCAAGAACTAACTATTGTTATTTTCAGTTAGCAGTGGAGGCAGTTGGAAATACTTTTAACATACCCACTTTTTATAAAAGTCTCAATGAAGGAATTCTAAAAACTGTATTCCATCAGATCCATTTAAACTGAGCGTGCAAACAGGATCAACAAAAACTTGCCCCATGAGAGTGGCCCATCTACCTCTGTTGTTAACGATAATACGTATAAATTTGAAGATATAGTGCTTGAAAATCATCTCATTAGCATCAGAAACTTAGCAGGGATCTCAGCATCTTTTATGGATCGGCTCAACCATTTAAATGAATGTTTCCGTTATGAAACGTGTCAACGCTAGATTCTTACAAAAATATCTGAATCTTTCGCAAACACGACGTCGAGTAGAGGTCGTAAAAGAGGGCTTGGGTTTCTAAATATGAAATCTCGACTGCCATTTAAAATGATGTTCTTAAATTGAGATGAAACCGAAAAGACCAAAGTATGCTGAAAGCACTTAAGGTCATCCCAACTATGGTTTGTGTATGGCAAATTGGACTAATCGTTGGCATGCTTGCGAAAATATAGTATTTTTATCAGTCCACGTCAAATTTGATCAACTTTAAAATTATTATTTTTTTTTTTTTTGTACTTTATGCCCTCCATTCTTTTTCACTCACAAATATATTTAAAATTAATATCAATAAATCAAGGTATTCTATAAGTGTGTCGTTTTTTGTGGGGATTAAAGTAATTTATGGATTCAGTAATAGGTGGTTGCATGACTAATAAAATATGTGTATGTTTATATTATGCATATAAATATATGCACAATACAATATGTATATATAGATAGAGAGAGATTTTGTTTGCACATAAATTTACCTGTACGTTTTCGTATTATCCAAATTTATTCTTGTTATACCATCAACCGCATTCTAACTTAGCCAGAAACTATTTATATCCTTCCATTAATTTCCAAGAATTTTTCCCCAACAATAATAATTTTAAAGATTTTTTCAATGGAATCAAACGCATGAGTTTTCACACCTTTGTGATGCACATATTGAGAGCACTATACATATGTATCTACATTTACGTAGGTTGCCTTTTAAATTACGGAATTTGGCCAACTTCGTCATAAAGTTTGACATTTTTAATATTATAAATACTCATGAACGTTATTTACAGTAACTTAAAATATTCCTCTCGGAAAAAAAAATACCGATATATTAGGTATATTGGAACAAATCCATTAACGTACTGATGTTAATATTATGGCCAAGAATTTAGCTTTATTGCAGATATAAGTGTTTGCCATTGTGTTTTAGAACTGGTTGCGGTCAAGTGATCGCAGCGGCTAAATTTCAATCGAGAGGCTTAATTTTCGACCACTTTTTGCAGCAAATGAAGCGGTATTTCAACAATAACATGCGGAATATGATCTTCCAAAGCGTCAATCGAGCCGCACTTTCCTCTGTGGATAAGCGACTTCATATAACCCTACAAAAAGTAGTCCAGCGGTGCTAATTACAGGATCTTGGAGACCACGCCACAGGCCCACGATATGAGAAATACGCTAACCAAAAGTTACCTTCAATAAATTGATACTCTCACTGGCGGTATGGCGGTATAGCGCCATCTTGATGAAACCAAGGGTCATCCACATCAACATGTATATGTACATCAAAGTCATTAATCCTAAAGGCGTAGAGCACAACAAACAGTGACTATGTAACCCATCTCTTCATCAATGGCTTGTGGATTGTCATCACATCAAATGCAACATTTTATTAACCTATCCACTCAACCAAAAATGAGCTTCATCGCAAAACATAATGTTATATTTTTTTCGAACCATTATTTTGTAATATATTTGCACGATCTGCAAACGACAAAGAGACCAATTCCAAAAAAGGTATTGCCTCGTTGAGTATCACACGTCCAAAAAACATCCGTTAATTACGAATCAAACCGCAACCTTTACCAAACCTATTAGAGCTTTATCCAGATATCGCAATTTCACTCAAGTCCGGATAGACGAACGGAGAAACGAACAACAGATCTAAAAGACGAACAGCCTGAACGACAGATCAGAACTAATTTGAGGGCGATGCGAAAAGTGCTCCATCATGCGATACCCCATAATCCCAAAAAGGAATAGTCAAAACCAAAAGTCTTCATCCAGGAAACCTGTTGCGAAGAAGACAAAGATTGCACTAATGGCCGGTAAGAATACAGTCACTATTTTCTGGATTTCACAATGTGGAGCCAAAAAAAATGGCCAGAAGTCGGTATTAATCCAATTCATAGTTCCATCCATTATGTACTATGACAGTACTCCGTCCTACACCTTCGCTATCGATACGTTAATGTACACTGAGATAAAAAAAAAAACACACGGAAATTTGAATTTAATTCCGCGGCTAAATAATATTTCAAAAAAATTGGTAAGACTGTCCTTAATTACTATACGAACGCGATCTGTCAACCAGTTTGCTTATAGCACCTGCCTACATAAGTGGGTACACCTCAATAGTGCTTTGCCATTTTTATGAATAAAAATATCGAACAAAGAATTTATCTTAAATTTTGTATTTCTAATAAAATTTTTTGTGCGGAATCGTTGCGAATGTTGGAAAAGGCTGACGGTTTTATCAAAAACACAAGTCTACAAGTGGTACAAAGCCTTCAAAGACGATCGGGAGATCGTTGAAGACATACCTCGTTCTGGACGAACTTCGACCTCTTCAACTGAAGAAATTATAAAAAAAAAGTGAAGGAAATGATGCTTGTAAATCGTCAGGTAAGTGGTAGAGAGAAAGAAAGAGATCTCGACATCTCTAGAAAGTCCGTTCGATTTATTTTAGTGGAAATTTTGGGTGTGAAACGCGTTCTTGCTCGACTCGCACCGATAAAGCTGAATTTTCTTCAAAAAGGGTACCCTTAACAGGTTTCTTTGGACACGCTTGATCGTGCAATTCCGATCCCACAGTCCTGAATAATATTATAACTACTGATGAGTCATTAGTTTATGAGTTTAACATGCAAACAAGTCAACAATCATCGGAATGGAAAGGAAAAAACGAGCCGAAACCCAAAAAATCAAGTCGAAGCCGCTCAAAAATCAAGATGATGCTCATTATTTTTTTCGATACTCCAGGCTTGATGCAACATGAATTTGTTCTGGAGGGACAGACGGTCAAAAAGGAGTTTTATTTAGTCGTATTGAGGCGGTGGTGTGAGAACATCTGTCAAAAACGACCGGAGTTGTGGAAGAACAATTCATGGATTTTACACGATGATAATTCACCTCCGAATTGAGCCATGATTGTGACCAAAATTAAAGCCAAAAGCACAATGAGTGCCATCGACAAACCACCGTATTCACCAGATTTGGCTCCGTGGGATTTTTTCTTGTTCGCCAAACTGAAATTGCCGCTGCGTGGGAAGCCGTTTTGAGTTGATCGGAGAGGTAAAACCAAATTCGCTGAAAGAGCTGAAGGGCATCCCAAAAAGTGTATTTTCAGTCTTTCTTAAATAGCTAACTTAATCTCATATTCATTTCGAAAGGCAACCATTAGGTTTTTCATAAATTAGAGCACATTCCCAAGTAAAAAAAGTAACAGTTCTTAAAATTTTTTCAAAAATAAATTTTTCTTAGAAACACATTTTTTTTGTATTTTTCACACGTACGAAAGAATTTCTCACATTTGACGGTACTTTCTTTTCCTCACACTAAAAACGATTAGCAATTTTTGTTAATCCTTCGTATTTCTCATCTTAATTTTTTTAAATTTACGCGATCACTGTTTGAACCGCAAAACACAAAAATACAAGCATACACCACAAAGCAACAAGTCTTAACACAGCACAAATGAGCAAATTTCAAAGAGATTCTTTCAAAGTAAGAGACAACGACGCTCTTTAGCTTTATGCAGTAGCCTTATACAGACACATAGTGTAGTGTACGAAAATCTTACGTTTTACACAATATCACACACTTTGTAATAAAACCCACAAAAATCATTTAACTTTTAAAGTACCCAAATTAAAAACAACAACAAAATGCGACCTACTTTTGTCAACCCATTTCAGGTTTTCAATAAACTTTTTTATACATACATATAACTCCCTCAAAGCTGTATGATTTTGAATTGAATGGAACGAAGGAGCCGCCGCGATGCGATAATTACTGGCGTGCGCGGCAAGTGGTGAACGCGAACTGCCGATGTTCTTTGGGAATCGAAGAACAAAGGCTGTTGTGGCGCCGAATAAATGCTAACAAACACAGCAGTGTGCTTAAAAATGCATATATGCCATATAAGTATGTGTGTGTGGAGGTAATAAAACCATTAAAAGGAAAATTACACTCACAAACAGACAATATGTACGAAATTTATTCGTGTACGCCTCCAAAATGTCAATGTAAACAAAAAGTAAAAGCAAAAAAATAAACAAAAATAGTTTACCAATTTGAAGCTAATTAAAAAACAAAATTGCGGTCTCATTTCAATTTTTTATTTAATTTGTTACTTTTTAATTCTTTATTTCCTTCTCAATACGAGGTCAGTTTGTTGCATATCCATATACATATGTATGTATGTACATAGTAGTTATTGACCTTGCAGCGAGATGACCCTTGATGAAAGTAAGTAGCTCAGAGAACTACTAAAGTTCAGAGAACCGAGTGGAACACTGGACCAAGAACACTCGAAGCATTAGGACAGTCTAGAGCTCTGTCAATTAATTTAGGGAATAGACAGAAAAGAATCGCTATTCTCTCTTTCTGACTTCGCATTTCTCTCTTTCTGACTTCAGTAAATATACATATGTACGTATGTGTGGTTTATTTAGACATTTCCATTTCAATGAATTTCGGCTAATGGGTCAATCTTCGAAACGATCTTACTCAACAGAGCATCTACTTATAAACGTGCATCCAGAAATTCAATTTTTCTTAAAATGGCCAGTTTTGACCGCATAATGAGCAGTAAATTTCTAATGAAATCAAGAAAGTCGTTAACTTCGGCTGAACCGAAGCTATAAAACCCTTCATAGGTGCATTTCTTATAGCATATGAGAGCACAAAGCGACATGCATCTTGAGTTTTGATCGGACAGCTCAAATGGCAGCTTTGTATATGCTATAGTGGTCCGATATCGGCAGCTGCTATATACAAGGTGCGTTCCAAAGTAAAGAGGACTTAAAAAAAAAAATACAGAAAAAATGTTTTTTCTTTAAAATCAATTTATTTTATTCAAAATAGTCTCCTTCTGCTTCAATACTGCTTTTTGTACGGTCCAAAAGCATGTCGAACGAGTGTTTCAGCTCGTTCGACGGTATGGCCGCCAGAATGCCGATGCAAGCCTTTTGAATGGTCTCACGTCTGCATTACGCTTTCCTTTCATGAACAAATGCATTTTTCCGAAAAGGTGCCATATCAGGTTAATGGTTAAAATGTTATTTTTGGCCAAATAACCGGTCACAAGCGTCGATCGATGATTCTGTTTCTGTGAAATTTTTGGTCGATAGTCAATTTGTGCGGAACATCTTTCGTAAGTGTAGTTCATAGCATAAACGTTCGGGCAAAATGCGATAAATCGATGCTTTGCAGATGTTCAATTCCATTTCCATGAATTTCAAAAATGATTGCGGCTGATTTTTGATGAATTCACGCACAGTTGCGATGGAATTTTCGATGATCATGCATTTTGATTGGCCCACATGTTGATAGTCATTTATGTCCTTACGACCACTTTGAAAACGTTGAAACCACTCGTGCACTCTGCTGCGGGATAGACAATCATCGCCATAAACTTGTTTCATTAATTGAAATGTTTCGGTAAGAGTTTTATCATTTTTAAAACAAAATTTAATGTTGGCTCTTTGTTCGAAGCTTATTTTCGCACCGATAACACAAACATACTGACACTTAAAACGCAAAAGCTTCACTTCCAATCGATGAAATGTCATGTCACTGGACAATCGATAAATATAGCAGATTTTAACGCAGCGGTCGACATATAGATGGCACCACCAGGGGGCGCTAGAGCAAAAAGTCCTTTTTACTTTGGAATGCACCTTGCACTGTTTACAAGTAACTTTGGCGGGTTCGTTTTAAAGGCAGTAAAATAATAGATCTGCTGAGGCTAATTTTTACATTCAAATTTGATAATTTAAAAATATATGTATATACATATGTATGTATATCTACAACTTATATGAGGTAGCAATCGTGTCTTTAGTTCATTAACCTCGTGCTATCAAACAGCTTAATTGGAAAGAAAGTCTAAAACATTTAAACAATAAAGTGCGGCATTGCTGTAACATACTTCTTAACAGATTCTATCCATTTTAGAATTGATGAAATGACAGGCAGACTTAAATTGTCATATCTTTTCTATCAAAAGGGCGCCAAAAGCATTTAACATACAATGTTCAAAAAAGAGCAATAGTCGAAATGCAGCAATATATTTAGTTCTTTTAGTATTCCACGTATTAAGAATATTAAATAACATAAGATAAGAGATACTCTTGATTATAGGAACATATGTATATAATCCACCAATCTTAAATCACATAAACATAAATGCTTTTAACCTATTGACCGAAGATTATATTATGCAATTGAGTACAAATGAGCTTGTACACTTGAAAACAACCTCATACCAGTCAGCATAAACAATATGCAATATACATACAAACATACACACAAAGAATGATACATTTCCAGGTTGTCTACTTTTTTAAGGAATAAACACAAAAACTTCAACTTTAATGGGGAATGTTTGTTGTCATTCGATTTATTTTTTGAAGTTATCTCTTTCAAATGTTGGCCGCGACTATTCTCAGTTTAGTCCAATTTTTTAACTGAAGTGCTTTTTCAATAAATCCATTGATTGATGCGATGTGTGGGAAGTGGCGCCGTCTTGTTGAAACCAAATGTCACGGAGATCACGTGCTTCAATTTCAGGCAACAAATAGTCGGTTATCATGGCGCGATAACGGTTGCCACTGACGGTCAGGGTCATTTTTGAAGAAATATGAACCGATGATTCTACCGGCCTTCAAACACCCCAAACCGTTATTTTTTTACTGGATAAAATGACAGCTCTTAATTCTCTTCAGGCTGCTCTTCGACCCATTGAGACAGAAATGAATCTCATCGCTTCCCAACATCTGACTCGAAAACGTCGAATCTTTTTGGAACTTTTCAAGAGCTCATAGAGCGAAGCGATGTTGCTTGGAAGGTCGATTAGATTCAGTTCTTTCGCAAGCTGTATTTTATACACATTCAATTTAAAATCATGTCATTAATGTCAGTCGAAGCCGAATCGACTCTTCACGGTCTTCGAGTACACTCTCAGCTACGGCTGCTATGTTTTCTTTACTGCGTGTTGGACGTGGTGTATTCGGTCGAATATTGTGCAATAATGAATGCTGCTTCTCAAGATGGGTGATGGTGTTGCGAATAGTACGGTCAGTAGGCCGATTATGTTGAGCATAAGTTGTGCGAAACGCACAAATCACATTCTTTACAGAACGGGAATTTTCGTAATAAAGTTGAACGACGCTTAAATGTTGTTATGACGTAAGTTTTTCCACAATAAAATGACAAGCAATACTAAACAAAAATAACATGACAACTTGACACGACTCATAAGTGATCTGTCAAAAATAAGCTATTGAAAAAATGCGTGGCCTGAAAAAATAACTTTTCTTATGTTTTAACATAGATTGACGCCCACCATTGCCTCAAAATAAATTTATATTATATCATTTTGCTTTCATACATACAATTTCTGCGTCTTTTTGCGACTCGGTTTTAAAATCCGTTAAATAATTCCCGACACCAGCGCAGGGTTAAATACTTAATAGCGTTTATGAAAAACAGTTGCGACTGTCTAGCTTTAGTGCTGTCGAATCTTCCCGTTTCTGATGAGAGATCGAATATCATTCAGTACTTCATGAAGAGATAAACGGATTGGGTAAGGCAACATACATACATATGTAGTCTTTAAGTATTTGAACAAAGCAAATACTAAGAATTTTATACGAAAGTTTCAATACCAACAGTTTATCTTCAGGAGATCTAAAGTAATATATAGACTCAAGTAGGTATATATCCAGAAATTATTGCCATTTTAGGTTGAATGATTTTTTTTTTTTTGCAAAAGTTGACTGACTTTTCGAATTGTCCTCGAACTTTTGTTTGCTTGTATTTTTGTACATTTTCAGATTTGATTTCTTTGATACACATTTATATATATTGATATACATACATACATACATGTATGGCTATGTTTGCCTGCAAAGCAGAACAAGTTTCATCTTCGAAATTCACGTTGACTCACTTACTCTTCTTCCCAAGTGGCTATAGTAACGAAAATCAGCTTGCTTGTTTAGATAATTTATCACGACCGTGAATTCTACAAATATTTACACTGTTGAATAAGTTTTTTAAATGGAAACTGCACCCATCGAAGTTGATTTGTTAACCATATATCACCTGAGGCGTAAAAGACTAATAAGGTGCTATAATCTGTGTTGCTGCATGAGATTTGATGAACTCATGCATGTTGATCGGTGATTCGAATTTTTATAGTAATTGCAAGTTTGATTTCTGCTCAGATGACGTTTTTAATTTTATGGAGAAAATTATCGTGTTGTTCTCAAAATGGAGAGCAGTCTCACAGCTTCCCACGCGCATCATAAACTGTTCGCTTTCTACTGTGTTGTGCGGCATTTGTGAAACCATCTAATAGGATGAACGTACCTACATGATTCCACCTCCCTATGAGATATTTAGCCTTACCGCTTGGAATTCTCTTGAACTGTATCCAGTTAGAACACATAAAATTGCAACGTGATGACCCTTGATGAAAGTAAGTAGCTCAGAGAACTACTAAAGTTCAGATAACCGTGTGGAATACTGGACCAAAAAAACTCGAAGCCGCACAATTTTTAGTTATTGACCAGTACTTACCAAGACCATGGGAGGCCTATAAATCCAGCAAAAGAGAATAACGGAGTACAGACTCGATCTCTTGAAATTGTGGTAAGATAGCCTTCTGTCGCAAGTATGATTAAGAAAAATGCTTAAGTTACATGAATAAAAGCTAGAAATAAGACTAAATCAAATCGTAACTGAATAAATAAAAACATATGAAAATTTTGATATATTAACGATAACACAGGGCATAAATTGAGTTGGAAAAAATATCATAAAGTTGGTCTGGTTTTATAACCAACCGAACTTTCTTAATATGAAGAGTAGGGTACTTCGCCACCACCACAGTTTTTATCTATTTCGAATAAAATTTAATATTCGCGGTTATTTGTATAAACTATTTACATTAATATTTATATCTTTGTATATACTATTCTATGACTAGCATTTCCAAACCATTGCCTACCACAACGTTATGATAACCAGATGGCATGAAACCGCAAAACGCTACGCTATTAAGTAGCGAGACAGATACCAAGACATAAGACCGCAAAATATGTCGCAAAGAGTTAACAACTCGAGCAGCGATAAATTAATTTCAACACTCTGAATTCCGAGTCTAATTTATTTCTAATTAATTCATTAACGGAGGGAATAAGAATTGTTTTATTGACGCTGATTTGATGCTGAATTGACTTTATGTTGTTTTGGTTAAAACCAGTTTGGTTGAAGAGAAGAAGCATTTCAACTTGATCTTGCAATTCATTTTTGATAAATATATTGATAGGGATGCTTTCAATTTCGTACTTTGGCTTCAAAGTAATCATTGCGAAGACGGTGCCAAAAATTTTCAGGAGTTATCGCTAAATTGACGTCATAACAAGTATGTGGTATGTAATAAATATATTATAGGGATACCAGGTACCAAAAAAATCATGCCTCAACTTATACACCATTGGATACAATGTACCCTTTATATTGATACGAAAAAGATATATTTAAACATATCATCTGATCAAATTTGACCTATTAAGCTACGTTGACAAGCATCTCTTTCGCGACCTCCATTCGAAAACGTTTATATTTGCAAAAGATTCGGTCTTTTTGGTTTGAGTCTAGAATTGACGCGGTTTATACCTAAAATATTAACCAACATTCATATGTTGAGTCGAGCCATAAGAGATGTTATGATGATCCATTTCGAGGTTTCCTACTTTTTAAAGAGAAAACACAGAAACTTCAAATTTAATGGAGAATGTTTTTTTATCATTCGAAAGAACATTCTTTGACATTAATTATTTGAAGATTACCTCTTTCAAATGTTGGCCGCGGCTACGTCTCAGATATTCAATTCATTGGGTCCAATTTTCGATGATTCGTTTGAGCATTTCAACTGGTAACTGGTGAATGACACGCATGATGTTTTGCTTCAAGGCCCGAATCGAAGCGGGATTGTCCGCATACACTTCAGACTTTACATATCCATACAGGAAAAAGTTTAACGGTGTGATATCACATGATCTTGGTGGTCAATCGACTGTCCTAAAACAAAAAATTATCTGCTCACCGAAGTGTTCCCCTGAATAAAATTGATTGACGCAATGTATTGGAAGTGATTCCGTCTTGTTGAAATCAAATGCCGGGATCACGAGGTTCAAATTCGGGCATCAAATAGTGGGTTATCATGGCGCTGTAATGGTTACGATCTCATCGGCAAAATTTTTTGAAGAAATATGGTCTGATTGTTCCACAAATCACTTCAGACCGTTTTTGTTTTTTTTTTTGATGAAATGGCAGCTCTTGAATCTCTTACCCACTGAACTAGAAATGGGCTTCACCGCTGAACAGAACATGGCTTGAAAATGTCGGATCTCCTTGAAACTTTTCAAGAGCTTATAGAACGAAGCGATGTCACTTGGGAAGGTCGAGCGGCTTCAGTATCTGTAAGCTTTCAATTTAAAACCTCGACAAAAAATGCGCCAAGTCGATCCATACGCCAGTCCAAGTTGCTGCGAACGGCGCCGAATCGACTCTCCGAGATTTTCGTGGACACTCTCAGCAACGTCTGCTATATTTTCTTCACTGTGTATGCTAGACATGGTCCAGTTTGGTCGAATATTATCTAAAAATGAATGCTGGATCTCAAGATGGGTGACGATTTTGCAAATAGTACGCTCAGTAGGCCGATTATGTTGACCATAAGTTGAGCGAAGCGCGCGAAACACATTCTTTACAGTCTTTCCATTTTAAAACATATATTGAAAAACGGCTTAATTGGGCAAAAGGAAATATCAATCGTGGTTGGAACAATGCAGTATTTACAGTTGAGTCATCTCTTATTGTTCAACCCCTGGAGACGTGTTTGGCTAAGAAAAGCTAAAACATTTATTCAAAGGACTGATAAGCACCCCTAAACGGCGAAAGTTTATTATAGATTTGGGGTTTTGAGGTGCCTCACGCAGTTAAAATTATAAAATTGTATAAAAGGGTTTATAGAAATCACCTGAAACGCTTTACGGTTTTACGAATAATCATGACACTGCAAGAAGACAATGATCCGAAACATAGGGGCAGACTCTATACACAATGGAAAAAAAAACAAAATCATGTTGCTACTGTAAATTGGCCATCCCAGTCACCAGACGCCAATCCAATATAGAATTTTTGGCTTTTAATATTCCTGTGAAAAATGCGGAAAATTTAATTGCAAGTTGTCATCAGACTATAAAAGATACCGAGGGAGGGACTATAATATTTAATAATAGTTTTATTAATAATATTTTTCCTAATAAACGCTAATATTTAATAATATTATTATTAATAATATGTTTCCCAATAAACGCTACCTATGTACACTTGGAAACTTTATTTTTTCAACGCTCTGTAAGTTGACCTAAGCCATTACGATCTGTGGACTTATAACTGTAGGCAATAAATAGTAAACCTCTTTAATATAAATTTCGCGTGAAAACCTATTTGTTGACATATTCTTTTTTGGGTTTGTATGACTGCCATTGAAATCTCTGCCAAATGTCGCTTCAAAACAATCATTAGTATTTAGCAAAGTGTATTCAACAAAGTGAACTAAGTATATGACATTTAATTTTTCTTTACGCTTATTTGACATGAATGTTGTCATTGACTTAACCCTTACATTTATTCAAAAATTCAATTCGGAAATTCAAAAGTAAGCAAATTTCAAAACAAAAAACAACATTTTTTTAAATAACTGAATAAAATGCCGAATACTTGTTGCCTCTGCAAAACAACTCATGGAAGCAACTTTCCAATGTTTTGTGCTCCAACTGACAAATCGCAACGGAAGGAATGGGAAAAAGTATGTGGCGTACAACTCAGTTCGTCATCCAGAATATGTGGGCTACATTTTAAGGAGGAAATAAAAGAATCTCCCCTTAAAAGAAGACGACTAAGCCCCGATGCAGTACCCTCATTAAACTTACTTCCCAATCTTCAAGAAAAAAAGTAAGAAACCCTCATATTTTGATAAGTAGAAATTTTACGTTTTTTCTATTGATTAGGTCTCAAGACAAACTTGTTTTTTTTTTTTTTATTTATCATATATACATATGTATGTAAAGCAAGTGGCTTCATATTGTTCACGATCAAACAAAAAAAAACACACGGGTTAATATAAACAAATACATGAATTGTTTACTATTTTATTGTCAAATAAGCGTAAGTCAAATACTTAGTTCACTTTGTTGAATACACTTTGGTATTTAGTATTTGCTTGTCTTTAAATGTAGCTACAGGCGCATTCGTCAAGTTTTGCTCATAAAGTATGTTCGTCACATTTTGGTTTTATTTGTCTTTCTTCCAACAAAGTACGCTAATTTATAGCAATAAACAAGAAAATAGGACAGCATTGCTAATTTTTATGGGTTCGGGCATTTAGTCGAACGCCAAATGATTTCTTGGAAAATAATCAAAATCTGAAGTGTTTACCGTATTTAAATCTTAAAAAATAAAATATACTTATACACATATGTATGTATAAATATTTTAGCACAACAATTTTGAATATTTTTTAAAATTATCATAAATATGGTTCCGTTTCTGAGAAAGATAAAATGAACATTTAAGCACGTAAATCTGATATATATTTATGTATACCATAATACCAAATATAAATTCTAACATCCACATATGCACATAACGTTACCATTTGCACATGTTTGCGCACACCAAAATTTGTCACCAAACAAGGGTACTCATTTTGGAGAATAGATGTTTTATTCGAAGGTAAGAATTTAAACGACACAGTAAAAAATTTAAATTTAATATTTAAATCTCGAAAAATAAGCTAAAATTATAAATCAATGCATATGGAATATGTATTTAGATACAATATATACTAGTATGTATTCAGTTGAACTCGAAGATAGATAGATAGAAATTAATGAAGTTTTGCACTGCGACCTATAGTCTATTGTGCCCTCTCCTATATATAGTCACAAAGGTCCAGCACTCTGAACAATTGCAAGAACTTGCTGAACGCGATGGCGGGGATGTGATCTCTGTCCACGTAGATGGATCTAAGTGCTTTGAGCAAAGCTCTCCATAACTCGAACTCTTAAATTGGCAATAGAAGGCAAATTTCATACAAATTCCGTTCCATAAATCGAACTTTTTAATTGGCACCTGATTTTCTAAGTCACATTTTTCGAGGAAATTCCATTTTGTTAACAGCGACTCACATAGAAGTCGCCACGCGTATTTAACCCTTCAAATGATACTATTACAGATTATATTCAGTTAGACAATGAAATTTGGACTTATAGCTGATGATATTGTAGAACCGAATATTTCAGACCCAACGAATATAACTTCTAGTGGCATGGAAATCGATGAGGATTCTAAAGAAGAAATTATTCCTATCAAAATTTAAATATTAGTAACAGGTGCCCCAAGTAGAGATACTTTTTTCAATAGCCTTTTTTTAACAGATCACGCGTAAGTCGTGTCAAGCTGTCATGTTATTTTTGTTGAGTATTATTTGCTATTTCATCCTAGAAAGACTTACGTCAGAACAATGTTTACCAGCCAACATTAAATTTTGTTTTAAAATTGATAAAACTCTTACCGAAACATTTCAATTGATGAAAAAGTTAATGGCGATGATTGTCTATCCCGTAGCAGAGTGCACGAGTGGTTTCAACGCTTTCAAAGTGTTCGTGAGGACATAAATGACCATCAACATGTGAGCCAATCAAAATTCGTGATCACCGAAAATTCCATCGAAACTGTGCGTGAATTCATCAAAAATCAGCCGAAATCATCATTGAACTTCATGGAAATGGAATTGAATATCTCCAAAACATCGATTTATGGCATTTTGACCGAACGTTTACGCTATGAACTACACTTACGAAAGGTGTTCCGCACAAATTGACTGTCGACCAAAAATTTCTCAGAATCCAACATTCGATTTTATAATCATTAACCACTCATTATTCACCTGATATGGCACCGTGCGACTTCTTCCTTTTCGAAAAATTCATTTTCCCATAAAAGGAAAGTGTAGAGGCCATTCAAAAGGCTTGTACCGGCATGCTGGCGGCCATACCGGCCAACGAGCTAAAACACCCGTTCGACATGCTTTTGGATCATGCAAAAAGCTGTATTGAAGCAGAAAGAGACTATTTTGAATAAAATAAATTGATTTTGCCGAAAAACCATTTTTTCTGTTTTTTTTAAGTCCTATTTACTTTGGGACGCACCTTGTAGATTTCGAAATTAAATTCGAAGTTCGAAACAAAAAAGCGCATATCTTGGCTGACAACAAAATAAACAGCCCATGCAAAAACCATATGTTCCGTGGCGGTGGCTGACGTCAGCTTATACCCTGGCATGGGTGTACTGGGAGTTGAGCACTTTAGAATTGATGTTTTTTTTCGACATACACAACTTTTTTTTAGAAGAAATCAATTTTGATTTAAAGTGTTGACACCCAGTAGGAAAGTCTTCTTCAATCGAAACAAATTTCTACATTTTCGTTTCGATCTCGTTGGCATGGAATTTTCCCGTCAAAGAAATTTGCCGCTAATAGAACTTGTCATTTAAATATATTTTTTATTTGTAGAACTCTCTTTTTTCTTGTACATATGTTATCAAGTTAAACATCAGAAAGCCATCAAAGACTCTATCTTATCATGAACTCTGAAATATTTCTGTTTCTACTGTCTGCAAACGTGCAAAAATATTATTATCTCCACATACGATAAAAATTTAAATTTATCTTTCGACATTATCCAAGTGAAATATTTATGCACAAACACTGAAAATTTATCTTAGAAAATGTGGATGCATTACGTTAATGTACCATTAACCTCGGTTATATGTAACTCGGCATGTAAAATTTTTATAAAAAAACTTTCGATTTCTAACTTCTTTCTTACTAAAAAGTATAAAAAAGATCGTAGATTGTGAAATAAATAAAATTGCACCCCTGCATGCGAACCAGCATACTTGCAGAGCAGGCAGATTTACAAATACTGTTCTATACTAGCTAACTAAGGAGATACAGAGTTCGCTGGAAGGAGGGAAAGTAATATTATGCGCCTTCCTTGACATTGAAGATGCTTTTGACAACACGGCTCACAGGAGTGTAAAACAAGGAATGTAACTGCACCGGTGCCCAGATGGATGGAGGCCCACCAGAATAGCTGAGACCACAATCGGGGATGCCAGGATTCGTCTGGGCATTACAAGAGGCTGACCACAGGGTGGGGTGCTGTTTCCCTATTTCGGATCCTTGTCGTGGCCGAGCCACTAGTTCTGTTAACCAACAATATATCCGCTAACAAGGATATGCGGATGATATTTTTATATTTAAAGGCAAATTCGAGGACACTCTTTGCAATTTAGTAAAAAGGGGATTAGGCCTGGCTAAGGGGCGGTGCAGTGGGGTTGAACTAATATCAACCCCTGCAAGGCGATCATCGTTCAAACAACGGTTTGGTGTAGTTTGTGTTCCGGTGGAATCATCGGTCCATATTTCGTAACCACAATGAGGACCGTTATCGCGCCATAATAACCGACTATTTGATGCTTAATTGAAGCTTGAGATCCCGGCGACATTTGGCTTCAATAAGACGGCGCCACTTACCACACATCGCATCAATCAATAGATTTGTTGAGAGAACACTTCGGCGAGCCGATAATTTCTTGTTTTGGGTCGGTCGCTTGACCACCAAGATCGTCTGATATCACACCGTTAAACTGTTTCCTACGGGGATTTGTAAAGTCTACAGCCTGAGCGGAAAATCCGGCTTCAATTCAGGCCTTGGAGCAAAGTTGTGGCATTCGCCAGTTACCAGTCGAAATTCTCGAACAAGTCATCGAAAATTGGACTCAGCGGATGGACCACCAGAGACGTAGCCGCGGCCAGACTTTGTAAGGGATAATCTTCAAAAAATATATGCCGAAGAAAGTTCATCTGAAATGACAATAAACATTCCCCATTAAATTTCTTTTAAAAGGTAGGGAACCTCGAAATGGATCACCCTTTAATTCTGCAATATAGTCTACAAGCCATTATCTTTCGAATAAGTTAACGAAGTCACACTATGGAGCCTTATATTAAGATACGATTATATTTATTTAACGCTGAACATAAGCGAATACACCACAGCCAAAAATATATTATATGTAAACCTTAAGACCTGTTCACGATATAATCACTCGCTCAGCGTTCGTACATTTGACGTAGTACCGCGATGAAGCTGTAGGCCTTGCTCAGTACGTTCGTAAAACTGGGCAATGACAAGTCAACAAATCCACCGCCAGTAAAATTAAACGGTTGTTGCGCATTAAGCAGGAAAATTGCGAGTGACTTTTGAAATCGTTGGTCAAAGTGATACCAAGACGAGCCATAACCATGAGCGGCGAGAGTTTTATTCTACAAAGAGTAAATAAAAGTGAAGAAAAAATCATAAATATAATACTCTAAGCTGGGACTTCAAAATTATGCACAGACCCACCTGTTCATTGACCTCATTGCCGAACCAACAATAGCCGAACAGCTGTGTAAAAATACAAAAGCAATAAAAATATATAATCATCTCGCTGTTTGAGTTACTGGAGTTTATAGTCGCCTGAAAGCCCGTCACCGCTGATATAACCAAAGAGGTGAAGAACTGCAATAATATGGACAGGCGAAAGATATGTTCAACGTCAACACGCACGCTGAAAGCAAAAGGGGGTAAAAGAAGAAGGAAAAAAATGCAATATTACAATGCGTAAGAACCAGCTGAGAGGGAGTTAAAATGTAAAATGACGTCAGCAAATAGTTGTTACTTTCAAAATAGCCTGGAATAAATTTAAAATATTTCATTCTACTCACGACTTCAGTATGCAATGATGCTCTACAATGTCAGCCATTCGTGCATTGGGATCACGTATACGCTTCATACCTCTTCTCACGTGGCACTCATCCACAATAAGATCATCAAAAGTGGATTTGATGATATTCAAATGGCATCGTAGTAAATTCATCATGCTTATATTTAAGTAATCAACCGTGACAATTTGAACGGCGAACATGAAATCAGTGACACCTATATAGACCACCTGCAAGAAGAACGGCAACCAAGCGGGCATTGCAACACGATATGGAAATATTTGACCTGCCATATCGGGATCTGAAATAGTAACGAAGAGTATATCAGTAAAATATTATATATGTACACGGGAATATAAGCAGTGTTGCCAACTGATTCCAAAACGCAATATACTTTAAAATATCATCTATAGGTAAATCCATAAGACAAATGTTTCGAGTGGCTTTAAGAAGAATAGGTTCGAAGTAATAGAAGTATACCGGTAGGTGGCGGGTTCATTGCTGCCTGTTGTGGTGAAACATGGAGGGTCCACTTCAACAATATCAAAAACGCAATTTTGTGTGGGTTACTCTGGTTCTACGTATCAACTTGTCATCAACACAATGTATATTTTACTTTGACTCCCAGACAAACAACTGTAATGGATAAGATATCGGATGTCTTCGATACACTTCAAGTTAGAGTCTGTACTTCCTCGTACGGCTGGTAAAGGTTTTTGGCATTTTTAAAGTTAAACATACTCAGGAGGTTTTCTACATACGAACGCTATTTGTGTTCTTTACAGTGTTTTAAAATATTCAACTCGGTCAAAAAATGGAATCAAATCGGTAAACTTTTCGCCCAATTTTTTTTTTACCACTTGCGACGTGGATTTACTCATCAGAAGCGCATAGATGAACTTAATTAAATTTTTGACAGCCTGAGCGGAAAATCCGGCTTCAATTCAGGCCTTGGAGCAAAGTTGTGGCATTCGCCAGTTACCAGTCGAAATTCTCGAACAAGTCATCAAAAATTGGACTCAGCGGATGGACCACCAGAGACGTAGCCGCGGCCAGACTTTGTAAGGGATAATCTTCAAAAAATATATGCCGAAGAAAGTTCTTTCGAATGACAATTAACACTCCACATTAAATTTCTTTTAAAAGGTAGGGAACCTCGAAATGGATCACCCTTTAATTCTGCAATATAGTCTACAAGCCATTATCTTTCGAATAAGTTAACGAAGTCACACTATGGAGCCTTATATTAAGATACGATTATATTTATTTAACGCTGAACATAAGCGAATACACCACAGCCAAAAATATATTATATGTAAACCTTAAGACCTGTTCACGATATAATCACTCGCTCAGCGTTCGTACATTTGACGTAGTACCGCGATGAAGCTGTAGGCCTTGCTCAGTACGTTCGTAAAACTGGGCAATGACAAGTCAACAAATCCACCGCCAGTAAAATTAAACGGTTGTTGCGCATTAAGCAGGAAAATTGCGAGTGACTTTTGAAATCGTTGGTCAAAGTGATACCAAGACGAGCCATAACCATGAGCGGCGAGAGTTTTATTCTACAAAGAGTAAATAAAAGTGAAGAAAAAATCATAAATATAATACTCTAAGCTGGGACTTCAAAATTATGCACAGACCCACCTGTTCATTGACCTCATTGCCGAACCAACAATAGCCGAACAGCTGTGTAAAAATACAAAAGCAATAAAAATATATAATCATCTCGCTGTTTGAGTTACTGGAGTTTATAGTCGCCTGAAAGCCCGTCACCGCTGATATAACCAAAGAGGTGAAGAACTGCAATAATATGGACAGGCGAAAGATATGTTCAACGTCAACACGCACGCTGAAAGCAAAAGGGGGTAAAAGAAGAAGGAAAAAAATGCAATATTACAATGCGTAAGAACCAGCTGAGAGGGAGTTAAAATGTAAAATGACGTCAGCAAATAGTTGTTACTTTCAAAATAGCCTGGAATAAATTTAAAATATTTCATTCTACTCACGACTTCAGTATGCAATGATGCTCTACAATGTCAGCCATTCGTGCATTGGGATCACGTATACGCTTCATACCTCTTCTCACGTGGCACTCATCCACAATAAGATCATCAAAAGTGGATTTGATGATATTCAAATGGCATCGTAGTAAATTCATCATGCTTATATTTAAGTAATCAACCGTGACAATTTGAACGGCGAACATGAAATCAGTGACACCTATATAGACCACCTGCAAGAAGAACGGCAACCAAGCGGGCATTGCAACACGATATGGAAATATTTGACCTGCCATATCGGGATCTGAAATAGTAACGAAGAGTATATCAGTAAAATATTATATATGTACACGGGAATATAAGCAGTGTTGCCAACTGATTTCAAAACGCAATATACTTTAAAATATCATCTATAGGTAAATCCATAAGACAAATGTTTCGAGTGGCTTTAAGAAGAATAGGTTCGAAGTAATAGAAGTATACCGGTAGGTGGCGGGTTCATTGCTGCCTGTTGTGGTGAAACATGGAGGGTCCACTTCAACAATATCAAAAACGCAATTTTGTGTGGGTTACTCTGGTTCTACGTATCAACTTGTCATCAACACAATGTATATTTTACTTTGACTCCCAGACAAACAACTGTAATGGATAAGATATCGGATGTCTTCGATACACTTCAAGTTAGAGTCTGTACTTCCTCGTACGGCTGGTAAAGGTTTTTGGCATTTTTAAAGTTAAACATACTCAGGAGGTTTTCTACATACGAACGCTATTTGTGTTCTTTACAGTGTTTTAAAATATTCAACTCGGTCAAAAAATGGAATCAAATCGGTAAACTTTTCGCCCAATTTTTTTTTTACCACTTGCGACGTGGATTTACTCATCAGAAGCGCATAGATGAACTTAATTAAATTTTTGACGCTGAAACTCTCTCAAGGACCAGTGTTTATCGATGGTATGGTGAACTCAATCGAGGGCGTCGGTCACTCCAAGTCGAATTTTGGGATGTTCGTTTAAAATCAGTTGTTTTACCGAAAACTATTGATGCTGTGTGCAAACTGATATTGCAAGATTGAGACAGCAAAAAGGGTCGATTGGTCGAGAGAAATGCTGAAAAAGTACGATAGCGGCTTGATCGATTTCGATTTGATAAGTCCGTATAGTCCTCACATAGCATCGGATGACTTCTTTTTATTCTTAGAGGTCAATGTTATCGGCACCTGTATAGGCGTCAGTCGCTAGTTGCCAGTCGAAATGCTCGAACGAGTCATCGAAAATTGAACTCAGCAGATGGTCCATCTGGGACGTAACCGCGGCCAACATTCAAAGAAGGTAATCTTTAACAAATAATTGCCAAAGAAAATTTTTTCGAATGATAATAGACATTCCCCATTAAATTTGCATTTTCTGTGTTTTTTCTTTAAAAAAAAGTAGGAAGCCTCGAAACGTATTACCCTTTAGTTCAATTACATAAATCCAACGAGAAAAACTGTGTTGGCAAAACTGCTTAAACACATAAATGGTAATGAAGGAATTATTTTCTTACTTATAAAAACTGAAACCATCGCCACGAACCCAGTGAATCCAACTACGGTGGCATAAATGACGAGAAAGAGCTTGTTTTCCACCTCAGCGCGAGCGAATATCTTGTGCTAACGTAAAGGGATTATATGAAAAATATTTAAATATATTTATAAACATTATTAGTCCAAGTTTTTTAGTTAAAATACATTAATACGGGCTGATGCACGAAAGCAAGGTAACGCCAGTCTATGCCTATAACTCCAAACTGGTCCCTTCGGACCTTGTGGCTTTCAGCACTTATCCAGTTTGGGAAATTGAAAACTGAATCTCAAAATACATGGACAGATAGGTCTAGCCTTGCACTCTTACCTGGACATCCGTTTTAATGTACGACTTCGTAGCGCGTTTCAGCTTCACAATGGCTCCCTGCAGAGTTCTCAAGTGGAACAATACGTTATAAATCTGCAAAAATCACGACATCACACTAAAAAAAAAATGTTAGTACATATAAGACAAGAACCTTCAAGGCGCCAGCGAAATGCGACATTGTCAGACAAAAATTTTGTGTAAACGCATAGAAATCCGGACAACAGATGTACAAATCATAGAATTCGAAAAGAATGTAGAAGAAATTTGTGAAAGTCAAAAAACCTCCGTAGGTCAGCAATAATCCATTCGCAAGCCGCGTTCGCTGTAGCGGCACAAACCATGGCGATAACGGTACACCCGACATTTGTGACAACCAAATATTAAATTCAATGGAACCGATTTGCCCTTTGCCCGCTTCGGAGGGAAATACACGAAAGTACACTCTTTTTAATTTGTCTAGAAATCCAGCCATTTTACTTGACGCTTTCGAAACGTACACCGAAATGGTAGCGCGCCTTAAAGTATGCTTACATTTATAGCAATTATTTTGTTGTCACTTATTTTGGATACTAATTATTAGGTGCCGACTTAAGGCATTAAAGCGTTAAAGAGTAAAACTTTTTTTGCTGGTGTTAACTTAATTAATTAATAACAGGTGTCCCTCAAAACGTCTCGATTGCCTCGTTAATGAATTAATTACTTTTAACTGAGCCTTTTTGACGTAGCCTTCTTATGCACGTGCCTTTGCGTCATGTTGTACAGATTGGCCTCTGTCAACAAACTATTTTATTTCTTCAACAATTGTGAACTTTAGCTTATAATTTACCTACATCTACTGAAGGTTTCGCACGTTACCTTGGGGGTCTGGCTACGAATACTGCCACAGCCACAAATATTTTCAAAATACTCCCTGTACATTTTCAGAATTTTTTTTTCGGTATCTTAACACTCTTCTATCCACAACAGACCGGCATTCTAAGCTGTCAATGTGAGTTCCCTGTTAGGATCGACCCTTAACCTAACTGTCTCCTCAAACATAGTAACAGTTTTTGTTCTACACGTGAACCTAGAATTATGCGGATGACCACGGGGAAAATATTACCTTCCAATATGAAATGGTCGGTACTAAATACCCTTAGCATCTTCTTCTTCTTTATTGTCGTAGACTCCGCTTACGCGATTATAACCGAGTTTACAACTGCGCGCCAGTCGTTCTTTCTTTCCGCTGTTTGACGGCAATTAGAGATTTCCAGTGTAGAAAGGTCCCTCTTCGCTTAGTCTTTCCAACGGAGTGGAGCTCTTCCCCTTCCTCTGCTTCTCACTCTCGGTGCAGGAGTATTTTCGTCCATTCGGACGACGTGACCTCGACTGCGGTATTTGCTGTTGTCAATGCTCAAAGGACCATAAATCTTCCGTAAAACCTTTCTCTCGAACACTCCTAAGGCCGACTCATCAGAATGGCACCATTTGTATCAAAATCACTTAGGAGTGGCCAGAGCGATTCTTTTCCATATGACTCGAGCAGCTCAAAACTTCCAGTCTTAAATCAAGTATCCTCTGGGTAGCCAAAAACACCTCTTTGAAGGCGAGCTAAAGTGAGAAGGCGAAACATCCCTTCTCAGGATTGTGCGCAGGGTTTGGGACCCGAAATGTAAAAAAAACCCTTAATGAAAAGAATAAAACTGCTTTAGTATCAAAGCAGTTTTTCCACAAATAAAAACTCCGGACTGAACTCAAACAAGTAAGGACTCTACTAAAAAACTATCTATCGAATCAATACATTCACATTAACGAGTTATTACTGTATGTTTTAAGGTATTTCTTTTACACGTGCTATGTCAATTATGTCTATAAATAAATTAATTACAGGCTCCAATTTGCTATCATTGTCATTTATTGCCTGGCCTCTGGTCATTTAAAATGTAGGTAGAGGCATTCCTGAGAACAAAAATTTGTAAGTTTTCTATTTATAAAGTTTTCGCGAGGAGCTCGGTATTTTATTCATAAAACACTTCGCAAATGAATAAGAAATTCAAGTTTTACAGCAACACAAGGTCACACACAATGCTGTAACCCGTAAAGTGTTGACAAAGTTCGAGAGCAATTATATTCCCAATTACATCCACTTCTTTCTCGATGTCTGCACCAGACCGAAATCGAGTTGTAAAAACTTCTTTGTTATTATTATTTTTTGGTAATATTTCTCCTTGGTTTTGGGAACCAAATATCTTTTTAGAGAGGCTAATAAAGATCATTTTCCATATTCAATAAAATCCATTCTCCTAAAAAATTTGTATGCTACATATGTACATATAGGATGGAACAGCTTTGAAGAGCATAAATTTGTTAAACTGGCAAGAAAATGTTTATTCCAGTTCCTAAATAATTATTTCTTAAAGCTCTCTACTTCTTTAATTCAAAAATTACGCTTAACACCACAGCCAAATTTTATTACATTTAAAGTTAATGCTTGATTTACTACTTTCGGCAAAAAATAGTAAGACTTTTTAACTTAAGTTTCATGCGAAACTCCATTCATTTAATATAGTTTTCCTAGGTTGATGACTATCCAGTGACAGTGTGAGCTAAATGTCACATTAAAATAATCCTTAGTGTTTAGTATATGCACATCTTTCTGAAGTACATAAAGTGTGTTCGACGATTTTTCCGATGAGTGAAATTATTCAACAAAGAAGTTCCATTAAATTTTGGGTGCGGAATCAAATTTCTGATGCCGAAACGTTCCGAATGTTGGAAAAGGCCATCGGTGATAATTTTTTGTCACGAGCAAGTGTTTTTGATTGATATAAATTATTCAAAGAGGGCCGAGAACACATTGACAACGAACCAGGTTCAGGACAGCCATCAACATCAACTGATGATCAATACGTTAACAAATTAAAGGAATTGGTGCTTGAGAATCGACGTCTTACTGGCATCGTTGGAATATCGAAAGGATCAGTTAAAACCAGTTTGAAAGATCATATGGGACTAAAAAAAGTGAAAACACGATTAGTTCCAAAACTACTCAATTTTGTTGAAAAACCGCATCGCGTTAACGTTGGTTTTTCCACTACCAGGATGTCATGAAACTGGTGACCCGGAAACAGACGATCAAGCGGCCGAATAGCGTGCAAAGGAGAGCCGAATGAGAAAAACCCCCTTCAGTGCATGTCAAAAATCAAGGTTATGTTGACCGTTTTCTTCGATTATCGAGGTGTGGCGCACTCCGAATTCCTTCCGACCGGCCAAACTGTCAACAAGGAATAATATTTGACTGTTATGCGTCGTTTGCGCGAAGCTATTCGTAAAAAGAGGCGGGAATTATGGGCCGAAAATTGTTGGTTTTTGCACCATACTGCATTGATTTTTCGTGAATTTGTCGCCAAATTTTCAACAATTCGTGCCACAGACAACATATTTGCCTGATTTAGCTCTGTGTGACTTCTGGCTATTCAGCAAGCTCAAACGACCGCTTCGAGAAACCCTTTTGAGTCATTTGAAGACATCAAACGTGAATTGCTACCGCACTGAAATCTATTCCGGAAATTGGCTTTAACAACCGTTTCGAGGATTAGAAAAAACGTTGGCACAAGTGTATTGGGGGTCGACATATATTTTGAAGAATAAATTAAGAATTTAAATATCATAAATTATTGCTCATATTGCCAAAATTGCCCAAATTGCGGAAGATTTCCGAACCTTTCCTCTAAAATTATTTGTATATGAAGTTGATGTCTTACGGCAAGCCTCCTTTTCTTGGTCAAACATTTCGTGTAATTCAAGATCTGCAATCAGTTTGAAATTAATACCGTCGTCATATTGATTGCATTGTTGGGCTCAGCTATTTATCAGTTTTAAATTACTGAAGTCTTATTTTTGACTTAAATTGTGTTTTAGATGAAGTCATGAGTAATTTCTATGGACTTTCAGCGCTTACGTAGTACTTATCACGAACCCAATACATACCATACCCTACCATATTAGATTCTGTTACGTATTTGCTCTGTTTGATTCCAAGAAATATGCATTTGATAAGATTTTGTCTCTTCCGTATTTAAAACTTTTCAACTAAGCAGTCTCGTCAGGAAAAGGGTGGTGAAGTTCAGAAGCGTTTCGAAACCCTATTCAAACAATTTTGTCTTACAGTATTGATATTTAAGCGTAATGGAACATCTCTTTCTTCTTCTTAGAATATGGACATAAAATCTTTACACTCAGTTGATGGAAGCTCAGCGCAGCTTTTTGGAAAAAAGGCATATGTCAGATAAGAATGTGAACTCCGTTTTTTCTTTTGTAGGCATGAGAAATATTGAACTGATTTAGAGTATCGTGACTCAACTAGTTCTTGGGATAATGGTCACGGTCACTGCCACTTCTCCTGAAAACTTTTCAAAACTAAATTTTCCTCATTTGTAATTCCCCTTTTTTATTTTGTTGAGTTGAACTTTCTTTATTTCAAAGTATACTATTATACAAAAACATGAAGGAGGTAAACAGAAAGTAAATGGGTATAATAAAACCACAGTTATATATCGTAATCACAACGTAAGATCCGTAAGTCATGATGAATGTGGACTGCTTAACACATTTTGATAAAGATTTTTTTTTTTTTTTTTTTTTGTTTGAAAGTTTGTTGTGAAAGCTCTTTGCGAAAGTTCTTTGTGAGAGCTTTCCATGAAAGCTATGAATTTCAGCGTGAATACACTTGCCGCAAGAGCGCTATAACAGTATAAGATTTACTCAAAATACCAGTGAAACTGGGCAGCGACAGAGACATGAAACCGCCAGCCGTAAAAACAAACGGTGTTTGCGAATTGCACATAAATATTAAGAGCGATTTCTTGAAGCGCTGATCAAACGCATACCAATGCGAGCCATAACCGCTGGCGGACAAAGTTTTGCTCTGCAAAAAAATTCCAAAAAAAATGAAAATGATTTTCCAAAAACAAAATTATTAATAAAATTATTGCACACGTACCTGCTCCGACACCTCATTGCCGAACCAACAATAAACGAACAACTCGCAAAAAATGCAGCCACAATAACAGTAAATGAGCGCAGCGCCATTTGAGTTCTCCACTTTGACAATCGCCTGAAAGCCCGTCATGGCGAATATAATGAGTGAGGTGAAAAACTGTAAGAGCACTGGCAGGCGAAAAATATCCTCCACGTCATTGCGCAGACTTTGAGGTTAGAAATCCAATAAAATATTTTAAATTACAAACTAAAAATAAATATAAATTCAGTGACTTACTCGTGGAGCAGGCAATGGTGTTCAACTATGGTTTGTAAGCGCTTGTTGACCTCTCCTTGTTCCCTCGCATTAACACAATCCAACTGGAGCTCCTCGAAAGCCAAATTGAGTATTTTCAATTGAAAACGTATCTGATTAATCATGGTCACATTGAGATAGTCGATGGCGACGATCTGTAAGGCGAACACCAAAACACTCATGCCCATGTAGGCTAGTTGTATGCCGAAAGGCATCCACTCCGGCAATTTCACGCGATAGGGGAATATTTTACCGGCAACGCCGATGGGATCTTCATTTGTAAAATTATTTTTATTTAATTAAAAAATAAATTAAGGTTGCACGGAATTGTTGTTTTTTGCACCAGCACTTACTGTAGAACAGATATATGAGGGCAAGCACGCCTGTGAAACCCACCAGTGAGGCATAAATGGTTAACGGTATTTTATTCTCAAATTCACCACGATAAAAAGCGACTAGCTGTAAAGTAATTTTATTAAGTAAAGTGAACTTCTTAAATATCATCTTAAATCATTCCAATAACCTGACTTTTTGAAATCACATAAGTTTTCGCTGCGTACTCAACTCTTCTCACCACAAAGGCTACTTCGTCCAGCCGATAAATAATATTAATAACCTAAAAAGTAAAGAAATTTGCATTTAAATGATCTAATATAAAATTTCTTCGAGTTTTACCTTGAACACTCCGGCGATATGTGTCAGGGACAGGCAAATATTCTGCGTCAAACTGTCCAAATTGGGCCAACACAAAATCATATCGTAAATTTCGAAACCCGTGTAAGAGAATGTCACCACCAGCGTCATCAGCACTCCGTATATGCCGAGCGCAATCCTCAAGCGCGTTGACTCCGCCTTTAGGCCCACCACAGGCACCCCAAACAACTGTGCCAACCACACATTGTACTGTATTGAACCGATTTGGCCTTTGGATGCATCGGATGGAAATATACGCGAGGATAATTCTTCCAGCTTATCCATAACTAGGCGCTCTCAATTTTTTAGCAGGTCTGCAAAAGTGTTTCGAGACTGATTGCTTCCACAAATTTATATAGTGACAAGATTAGAGTCTAATTTGTAACACATTATTTATTTAGATAACTATTATACAGAACTACAAATATGTGAGCACATATTACCAAAAATATGTAATACCCTTTTGAAAAATTAACATAACCTAGCTTTTGAAAATAGCTTTTGCATTATTAAATGTCAATAAATACTTTGACAATTTATTGATTTACCTTCGGACCGGACGATATTCCGTAAATAGAATACCAGAAGTATTTCGAAAATTAGGGAAATTTATTTTCAAAGCTCTCGTGTCAAATTCTGTCTTTACGTCTTCCGAAATCTCTTCGAACAAAACAAAATCCACTGCGATCCACTGCTCAATATTTATGGTTTACAGTTGGATCTTCTTTCTAAGGAATACCCAAAACTGAAGCCTAGAATTCATCCGATTATTATCAATCTTTAAAAATTTTGATCAAATACTTATGTAAAGAACCAAAGCATGAGGTTGACCAAAATGTGTGTCCAAGGTTGTCATCGGCAAGGCGATCATAATCTTCCAAATGTATTACAACACGAAAGTTTCTTATAAATTCCATTCGACCTTGAACGGGGACTTACAAAACTTTCGGAACTTTCAAACGAAGCATTACCTAATATTACTTAAATTTGGGCTTTATAGGATTGAAAAAAAACTTATATTTTTAGGTATATTTATGTATATCTCTCAGTCCCTTTTCGCCAAAGAAATATGGAGCTGTAGAGGCTGGGTATTTAAAATTATTTGACACTTACTGAAATGTTATGCAGACGTCTAGCCGATAGATCCTGGGGCTGCAGGCCAGGTATCATCAGGTTGATGTATACCGTGATCGTAAGGAATATTTTCACTTATGAACCGCCTGCTTGGGCATCGAAGGCAACGTAGTCTTCGGTAGGCCTTCAACTATCGAAGCTGCAAAGACTCGCCTGCGTCTGCGTTTCGGGGGTAATGCACACTTGTCCAACTGCAGCAATTGAAGATGAGCTGGAGCGCACACGACGTACTACTGATGGGCAGCACTAACCAGTGGTACACTGATGGCACCGGAAGGCATTGGAAGACCGCATAACAAACTATCCATACCGATTGATTGTTTTCCGAGCATCTTTCAAGCAGAAGTTTTGTACAAAAATAGAGACTCAGGGATAAGTCAAGCCGCACTAAAGGCGATTTCAGTGTTGGAGCATAAAGGCGTAGCCGGTAATGAGCTGACCGACGAAATAACCGGCTCAGTGGCGCCATTGCAGTTGGGTCCCACACCGTAGAGAAGTTGCTCAGCGTAGAAGAAAGAGCGGGGAGAGAACAGCACTAGCAGCAGGCAACAGGAATGTATCACGTTGAGTTAGCAGACAGAGGTTTGAACCTAGCAAGGTTTCGAAATATAATCAATCTACGGGCCAATGCAGGCTCAAGAAACATTTGTCCAACACGTGCATAGTCTCTTGCGCAAACTGTCGGTTTTACGCCGTGGAACAGGAAACTCCAGAACAACTGACTCTAGATTGACCAGTAATTTGTAGAAGCAGGCTCAAGGCTCTTGAGCCCATCTACGTGGACAGGAATCACATCACCTGCATCACGCCCAGTGGCCCAGTAAGCTCCTGGAATTATTCAGAGTACTGGACCTTTATGACAAAATGTGATATAGGCGAGTGCACAATAGACCATCGGTCGCAGTACAAAACCTCAATTGTTTTCTACCCATCTATCGGCTTTTCGTCGGACAAAAAAAGTTTGAAATACGAAATTACGTACTAAACGTGTGAGAATTTATGAAAAAAATATAAATATTCGGCATTTTCGACTTCAAAAAGCGTTTTTAACCTCTCTTTTTGGAGCGAATTTCCATTGTTCCTTAAAAAGTTGAATTCCGTTGGGATGAGTAAATGTTCATATGTCACTTATATAATATTTAACTGAATAATATCACATTGTGTAATAGCTCACGATTATCTCATCAATTATTCCAGTTTACCAGACACATTTCCAATTAAATTGTGTTGAAAGCGTCGATTTGCTTACGCGTCGCCAAGCAACTTAGCACCTAAAGAAGAAATTAGGCATACTAGGATACAATATGAATAAATCATATAAAGTGTCGGCTAGTAGACGCGTAGTGTGAACTCAGGTGTGCAGTTTTGGGGTATTTTTAACAACAAAAGTTGAAATGTCTTTTGACGACTCAATTTATTTCTACTTTAAAATTTAATAAAAAAAAAATTATTTTATAAATTTCAATATCGATTGCCAGACTTTTAAATGTTGCAATTTCAAATTGAGGTTATTATTAAGCGTTCGGCATAAACACAAACATCTTAACCCTTTTCAAGGTTGAATGATATTATGATCGTATTAAAGAAAAAACAGCTTGTATTGTGGATTTCATGTTTGGATATAAAGGGTGGACCACTTCGATGTTCAACCTACTTTTTTAAAGGAAAAAAACACAAGAACTTCAAAAATATGGGGGAATTTTTATTATCATTCGAAAGAACATTCTTTTTAATTAATTTGTAATAAATAACTCCAGTTATAACTTATTCATTTATTAAACTCATATTTACTTAAAATTTACTATTTACATTTTTTCTAAAATACTTTTCATAATAGCTAAGAACTCCTGCGTGGTGTTATTTTGTCGTTCAATAGCATTAACAAGTCTTTCTGTTAATTCTTTTCCAACCTCTACCACTGACTTCAGCAATTCATTTTGCTCTTTTGCCACTTTCAGTATTTCACCCTTATAATTCCTCTTTCTAGTTGCTGTTCCAGCTGCCGATGCCGAGGAACTATCTAGTGACGACAATGATTGCGAGCTGGAAGGTGGCATTGCTTGCGAACAAAGCGGTTCAGATACCGATACTGCGGGTGGAATTGCTGCTGGTGATGCTGTAGGTGTAGTTGACCGAAACGGCAGAAATGTTGATGACGATGTGTCCTAAAGAGGAAATACTTCTAATATAAATACGATAAAGAAATGAACTCGCAAAATTTATGCTTACCACGAAATCAAACAATTCGTTTGTTTCTGTATTATTGGCTGCCGTCAGTCCGATTATTTCATGAACTGCATCAAAAAGTTTCCAATCCGACGATCCTGAGGGTCCAACTTTTTTCTTTTCCTCTCTGTAATTTCACAAAAGTTAATAATGTTAAAAAGGTTATGGGGAGGCAAAACATACCTATATCTTTGTGTTAAATTTCGTATTTTTACATGCACTTCCTTCGGTGTAAATTTATGTGCCATTTGCAAAGATATATCCGTATAAATATGCAAATTGCGTTTAGCATGTCTCAAATCTTGGGCTCGTTCACGCCACAAATCGATTAGCTCACTTTCGTCGCTGGTCGTCCAAAATATGCGTTTTTTATTTTCTGCCATCTAAATATATTAAAATTTGTTTTTTTGAAATATACTTGCAAATAATTTAATTAACAATATCAAAAGCGCTTACCTCTGACGCTTTTCAAAAATATTTAATGTTTACGTTTTATCTTCTTCTTTATAACAATCGCCATTCACAACAGCAAAAATCGGAAATTTTTGGGCAGTGTTGCCTACTCAAATTTAATGAATTCAGTTAAATACGATATTTTTACTAATTTGCATTAACATGAATCGAAGCGCAAGTTAATCCAAGTTAGGCCCGCTAATGCAAATTAGGGCTGTCGTCTGTCAAGGCTATTGTTCCCCGTGTTCAGATCTCATATGGCGAAGTTTTAAATCCACAAATAAATTCTAAAAATTGAAAAAAAAAAACTTTTGAACGTTCTCTTTGAATTATATTGTGAATGGTAACTTCAAAGAAGGAAGAGTGTCAAAACTTTTTTTGTGAATCAAAACAAATAAACAACGAAGAAGAAAACAGCTGTTAGCTATACATTTTATCAGTGTGAATAAACAGCCGTTTTTGCTCTTGGAAAAATATTTATTAATTTATTGCAAAAGAAAAATCAAATAAAATACAATTATGGATCCAGCTCTATTGAGAGAACGCGAGGCGTTCAAAAAAAGGGCCATGGCCACTCCCACGTAAGTTTATCAAACAATCAACATTTACAATATTTCCAAACTATATTTTCGCAAATAGTGTGGAGAAGAAGCCAAAAGCGGAAGCGCCACCACCCAGCCAGCCCAAAGATGATGCCAAGAAAAAGATGCGTCCACCCAGTGCACCTAAACTGGATTCAAACACGTAAGTTCCGCAATAAATATATACATTTTCATATAAACATGGAAATATTTTTAGATACAAAACAATGTCTGGAAGTTCACAATATCGGTTTGGTGTATTAGCAAAGATTGTTAAACATATGCGTACTCGACATCAGGATGGCGATGACCATCCTTTGAACATAGATGAAATATTGGATGAAACAAATCAATTAGATATTGGACAATCCGTTAAAAATGTATGCACTTGCCTAGAAAAAACAGCGGTTGTAATAATGTTACTTATTAATAATTTGATTTTAGTGGTTAGCCTCCGAGGCACTCATAAATAACCCCAAAATTGAAGCTACACCTGATGGTCTACGTTTTAGTTTCAAACCAGTATACAAAATTAAAGATGGAAAAAGTCTGTTGAGGCTACTTAAACAACATGACTTGAAAGGCTTGGGCGGTATATTGTTAGACGATGTGCAGGAGTCATTACCGCACTGTGAAAAAGTACTAAAAAATCGTGCTTCGGAAATAATATTTATAGTACGACCAATTGATAAAAAGAAAATACTATTCTACAATGATCGCACAGCTAATTTTGTGGTAGGTGTCAAAAAAATAATATGCTTTTGTTGTAAATAATATGCTGTGTTTCATTGTCGCAGGTGGATGAAGAATTCCAAAAGCTGTGGCGTTCAGCAACCGTAGACGCCATGGATGACGCGAAAATTGATGAGTATCTGGAAAAACAAGGTGACTTTACTTAAAAGCGCTGCTATATATATATTTTTAATATGTATGTGTTATTTTTTCGCACAGGTATACGTTCAATGCAAGATCATGGCCCTAAGAAACCGGTGCCAAAACGTAAGAAGGCTGCAAGCAAGAAACGGCAATTTAAGAAACCAAGAGATAATGAACATTTGGCTGATGTTTTGGAAACTTACGAAGACAATACATTAACACAAAAAGGCGTTAATCCCACGTGAAACAAAAATTTCGCAATTAATGTGTGTGTAATGTTGTGAATTTATTGGAATATACTTTAATATATGCGCGTGCAAGATATTTGTTTTTTTTTTTTACTTTGATATTGTTGATGTTCTGCATGTTATGCTAATTAGTATTAAAGTCGTTATAGGGCAACAGAATAAAAAACCGGTTGTGCTTATAAGCTTCAACTCATTAAAAGCCTTACAAAAATATATAGGGCACCGACTCAATTAGTTGCCCTTTCCACTTATCCATAGACACTTTCTAAAAAATTAGTTAATCCACTTTCAAGCTGCTTTGTATTTTTAATCGCTGCTTTCATAATATTTCCTTTTTTGTAAACCTTTTTTTTTATTATTTTTTGACTAATGCCAATTGGCGGTCATGCGTGGTTCAAGTTGATTTTTTAACATTTACATACACACATATGCAGAGATATAGTGGCTTTTGCTGTTTAAATCAATCGGTAATAAATATTATGTCAAGAAAGCATAATTCTTAAAACCGATAAGCGCCTGCGCTACACAGCCTTAGCAGCAGAAGCAAAACAAAAATATTAAAAATCGAATATCCCCTAGTGTGTTTGTAGTGCAGCGGCAATTAGCCAAAAACCAGCCAAACAAGCTGCTGTGTATTGTTATCGCTTTAGTTGTGTTTCCACTTCAGCCACATAGCACTGTTCAAGTGTGGGTGAATATTTTAGTTTTCTTTCTTTTGTTGCGCTCTCGTGTTTTTGTTTTGTCTGTTGTTAAAAGTGCCACAAGCAATTGCCATATTTAAATTGGCTCACACATTTGCAGTCATTTCACGCGTAAACGTCGCCGAGACCTGGTCGAAAACTTTGTAGCTGTGCATTCATTAACCAAGCCAACAAATCGAATATGAAGGTGTTGGCACCGCTATTGGTGGTACTTGCCTTGAGTGTGCAACGCTCCTGCTCGGCGGGCGATGAGTAAGTATTCTCGTATTTGCCGCAACAATGAAGGATATTTGTTGGCCTTTGCGGGAGCTCACAATACAATTTATTTATTAATTTCAGTCTTATATACGGTTACGAGTGTCAGCAGAGTAGATGTGTGAAAGTTGAGCTAGATGCGCAGAACTTCCAGAAGGCCATAAGTCTGCCAGTGTGTCGGTTGTTCTGTAGCGATGGTGTGCCCGGCACCATTTGGCCACGTCCAAGTGGACTTGTTAATTTCGATAATTACATGTTAACAGTTGATCCAGACAACATACAATTTATTTTGCCCACCTTAAGCAAGCAAGCACATCTTTGGGCTGCCAGCAAAGAACGTTTCATGCAAATGCTCTACGCAGGCGTGCCGAATAAGAATGTATTAAGGAAAGGTGGTCGTCCACTAATAGTGACAGTGGTATTGCAATCGACTCTGGATGATTTTGTGCCCAAGCTAACTTTAGACACCGACGAAAGTTATACGCTACAAATTAGCTCAAGCAATAATAGTGCGGCCACGGCTACAATTACAGCAAGCAATTACTTCGGCGCTCGTCACGGCCTGGAGACTTTATCGCAAGTACTTATTTACGACGATATTAGACGTGAGTTACAGATATTGGCTCGTGCTGATATTGATGATAAGCCAGCGTTCAAGTGGCGCGGTTTGCTTTTAGATACATCGCGTAATTTCTTCAGCGTGAAGTCAATAAAACGTACGCTAGGTAAGTGTTTTTACTAATGATAAACCCTGAATAGGGCATATTAATTTTGTCACGATGTTTGTAAATCCCAGAAGAAACCTTCGGGGGACCAAATAGTATATGTTTTGTATATATGTAAGTAATTAGCGTGACGAGCTTTAAATTCCCATTTAGACGTTTTTGTTGTATTGGTCTGCCCGTCGTTGACATAAGCCCCAAGCTTTTTTTTGTACCGCTAATTTCTTGAGTGAATCATTTAAAACGTTTCGCACGGGGTTTTTTTTCCCTAAGAAACCCTGCTTAATTTGTCCGGGAAACCACCGAAGAAAACCCTTTGGAACCAAATTATGTAGAAACTTTTTCGCTTTTTAAAGGGTATTAAACTTCGGTACAACCGAAGTGAACATTTTATTCCTGTTTCAATTAAATCCTTCTATTGTAGATGCTATGGCCGTGGTGAAATTGAACACATTCCACTGGCACATCACTGATTCGCACAGCTTTCCACTGGAAGTTAAATCACAACCTGAACTGTATAAATTAGGCGCCTATTCACCACGTAAGGTTTATAGTCATGAAGATATTGCGGATATTGTGGAATATGGACGTGTGCGTGGCATACGAGTAATGCCGGAATTCGATGCACCGGCGCATGTCGGTGAGGGCTGGCAACATAAGGATATGATTGCTTGTTTCAATGCGCAGCCATGGAAAAATTATTGCGTGGAGCCACCGTGTGGTCAATTCGATCCCACCGTTGAAGATTTATATCCCATTTTAGAGGATATATATCGTGAAATGTTCGAACTCTTCGATCCGGATGTATTTCATATGGGTGGCGATGAAGTATCTGTTGATTGTTGGAATAGTAGCAAGCGCATTCAAGACTGGATGCTCCAGAAGGGTTGGGGCTTAAAAGAATCTGATTTTATACGTCTCTGGGGACATTTTCAAACCGAGGCGCTAAACCGCGTCGATACAATTGCACACTCGCAACAACCCTCCATCACACTGTGGACAAGTCGTCTCACTGATGTACCATACATCGATGATTACTTGGATAAGGAACGCTACAACATACAAATATGGACTACAGGAGGTGACAGCAAAATTAAAGACATTCTAAAACGTGGTTATCGTATTATAATATCGAATTATGATGCGCTCTATTTCGATTGTGGCGGTCCTGGTTGGGTGCAGGGTGGCAACAATTGGTGCTTCACCATATATTGGCTTTGGCAGAAGGTGTATGACAACGATTTGGACAACATTGCTGGCGATTACAAGTCTCAAGTTTTGGGCGCAGAGGCAGCTATTTGGTCGGAACAAATTGATGAGCATACTTTGGATTCACGTTTCTGGCCACGAGCCAGTGCTTTGGCGGAGCGTTTGTGGTCGAATCCGAAACAGTCGTGGCGTTCGGCTGAAGCGCGTATGCTCTATCATCGGCAACGTTTGTCAGAATTGGATATTGGCGCGGAATCAATGCAACCAGAGTGGTGCTTACAGAACGAAAATCAATGTCCCATAGATGCTTACGATAAAAAATTTTGAATCTGAAAGTAATACTCATCTTGCTCGTGTTCGTAATAATACTGATAATAGGTCTGTTTGATGTAGAATATCCAGCAGCAAATCGGAGTAATTTCGGAGAAATGTCAACTTTTCGCATGCAGAAAAAAGTATCTAAAAGGTTCAAAGAACAGAAAGTCTAGCTGATATATTACACGGTACATTCTAAAAAACTTAATTTATACACTACACGTTATTAGATATTATATAGCAAACATACCTATTATCTTTCTTGTAACTGTAATATATATTTTTGAAATGTATATGTGAGAGTTGTTAATAAAAATGAAGGTTTTTTGAATAGAACTTCTACCAAAAACTGACATAATTTGACGAAGTGAAATCCTTTGATCGAAAATATATGATTGACGTATTATTTCCAATTTTAGAACAACTACTTTTATGAATGCACTTGCTTTATGTAGATAATATTAGTGAAAATTTAATATTTCTATGGAATAAGAGATATTTGGTTTGTAATCTCACCGCTCTTAACATTCAAAAAATTATCATTTTAGGTACCAAAAATATTTTGTTTACCTTAAATGGAACTAAAGCTTTATTTCTGCATACATACATACATAGAATCACGTGGAATATATATAAACAGACGTAGCTTTTGCGATACAAATTCGTTAGTCTAGTTCAGAAATGTTTAATAAGCAAAAATGTAAGTGTGTAAACTATGCCTCTAACTTAAATATGAATATCATGACCCACTTATATATTTAGTGATTAGCCTGAATATGCTCTCCCACATTTACTCGTTCCAGTCTTCCTCATTTCGGCCGAATTTGTATACCAGGCTGCCAATAAGGATGAATACATTTTGCATTAGAAGAGCTACGCCTGGCCAATTGTCCTTTTTTTCTATTAATTAAAGAATAAGAATATCAATAAGTCGTGATATGATAAGGTTCATTGACATGTTTGTGCGCGAAAAGATTTCCATATAATTTTTAGAACATACTTAGTTCTTTCAAATAACTTAAAACTTACTGTTATTGATAAAGTCATCAATCATAACCCAGATAGCTGCTATTATCGATGCAAATCCCATAACGAAACCAATAAGCAGATAAATTTTAGCAATCCGTGCTCCGGACTCGGATGTGTTTTCTTCCGAAATCTTTTAAATCGTAAACAAAACAGCTTATGTAAAGGTCTGTTAGGAGTGATTAAGAATGTTATATACTTACATGCGAGTTCTTTACGGTGTTCACCATAAAGAAGCTGATTGTACCGAAAACTCCTATGAAAACATGTCCGGTGGTTATTTGTTTTTGGCTGTCCACTGACATGGCATCGATCAGAACCCACCAGCCAGCAAAAAACTAAAAAAAAATATAAATAAATAAATTACACATATATTAATGCATACATTTGCATATATGTATGTGATTGCTTTTGTAAACAAAGCAAATGTATGGAGTTAGCTACAATCAGAGTACACATACCAGAAACCCAGAAATTAAGGCTGAATTTTTATTACGAGCTGTTTCTGAGGTGAACAATTCCCGTATATTTTCTAATATAGCCATTTTCGGTAAACTAAATGTTTTATTTCTTATTGAAATCGCGAAGAATAAATTTTACTGTGAAAAATATGTTGACTAATTGCAAAGAAGTTATGAGACTGCTGTCAAAGCAGTCAGAGGTGTATTTCTAAGTACTACTTCATTTGGCTCTACTTAAGTATTATTGCGTTGGTCTTTTCATAAGTTTGTTCCTGGATCTTATAACAAGTTTTAATTAGTCGGTCGTATAAAATAAATTTTTTTGCTAGGATTTAGAATAGCATCCCAGGCTTTCGGGGATGAAATGGGTATCGTTGGAAAGGTGACGTTCTCCAGATCACGAAAATATATATATATAATTGCCGCTGACTTATAGTTTTGGAGATATTTGCATTTAAAGTTGAAAAATTGACAACGTTTACAGTGATAATTTGTACATTGTGAATAACTTTTTCACTTATATTATGCACTTTTCACTTACTAACACTTCACTATAACGTTTCTGTATATTCATTTTTTTAATATTCGTTGTAAATAAAGCTTTATTTCAATTATTTCGATTTAGTTAAATAAAATGCATTTGCACAATAAGAAAAGTGCTGCCATGGTTATTTTTTTTTCCGCGCCGGCGCTTCAAAAAAAATAACCATGGCAGCACTTTTCTTATTGTGCAAATGCATTTTATTTAACTAAATCGAAATAATTGAAATAAATAAATTTCCGCGCCGGCGCTTCAAAAAAAATAACCATGGCAGCACTTTTCTTATTGTGCAAATGCATTTTATTTAACTAAATCGAAATAATTGAAATAAAGCTTTATTTACAACAAATATTAAAAAAATTAATATACAGAAACGTTATAGTGAAGTGTTAGTAAGTGAAAAGTGCATAATATAAGTGAAAAAGTTATTCCCAATATACAAATTATCAATATAAAAGGTGTCAATTTTTTAACTTTAAATGCAAATATCTTTAAAACTATAAGTCAGCGGCAACTATATGTATATATTTTCGTGATCTGGAGAACGTCACCTTTCCAGCGATACCCATTTCATCCCCGAAAGCCTGGGATGCTATTCTAAATTTTACCCAATTTTTTTTTAAATTCAGCATAGAAAATAAGAAAAAAATTTATTTAACAATTTATTATATATATATTGAAAAGTCTCAATTTAAATATATCGATAAAAAGCTATCAGTCATTGCAATGTTCCGATAAATTTCCAACAATTCCTTTAAACAGCCGACGTTAAACAAAATAATAACACGTGCAGTAACACCTAGTGTTTTTCTTAAATTTTTAAATCTATTAATTTTAAATAATGTCTTCTTCTGAGAGTGATGAATCCGAGAGAGAGATGCAAACAGATGACGAGGAGCAGGAAGAACCAGATTTAGATGCTAGCGATACCGAATCTGATGAAGACGATGAAGACGAGCAGATGGAAAATGAATCCCAGAAGAAATTATCGCTTGAGCAAAAGGTTGCCGAAGATATCACAAAAAAATATGCTGAACGTCAGGGCAAACAATTGTATATAAGATTCCCACATAAACTGCCCGAAGATGATGATGAGTTCCAGAAAGCCGCCAAAGCTTTATCTCCATTAATATTGAAAGCGCATAAACCACGACAAAAACATGCACGTTTTTGCTTGGTTGATTTCAGTTCACGTGAAGATCGCGATACCGCGTTAAAAGCTATAAAAGCAGCAGCAAAAAAGGGCGGCACAAAAGTAGTTGTATCAATACCACGTACCGAGAGCGATGAATTCGTGCAAGAATTAGTTCAACGTAAAGTGAATACGTTGGAAAAGAAAAAGGCTAAAGCGCGTTTGAGACGTGCTAGCAAATTAGCGTTGCGTTCGAAGAATTTCACATCCTCCATTGTTATAACGAACCTACCACAAAGCGCCTCAGCGGGAGAAGTCCGTAGATTATTTCCCAATGCTGTTGATGTACATATAAAACCACGCAAAGGCAAGTTAATCGCCTCCAGTATAGCGACGATCACGTTACCCTCAACAATGGAGGCGCGAGCCGCTATGAAGAAGAAACAATCATTAGGTGGAACAGAGCTTATTGTACGTTTCGATACACAAAAAACGAAAAAGGGCGGTGGAAAAGCGAAGAAAAATAATATTAAGAAGTCTTCAGCAAGTTCTGAGACTAAAACAGACGAAATTAAAGTATATAATTAATAAAATTTTATTTGTAATTACGATATGCGATGGTTTTATTCAATGTTAATTAATATGAAGCTTGTAAATTTTGCTGCTGTAACATAAATTGTTCACCAAATGTTGTATCGGTGTGTAAAGGGTGATTTTTTTGAGGTTAGGATTTTCATGCAGTAGTATTTGACAGATCACGTGGGATGTCAGACATGGTGTCAAAGAGAAAGATGCTCAGTATGCTTTGACATTTCATCATGAATAGACTTACTAACGAGCAACGCTTGCAAATCATTGAATTTTATTACCAAAATCAGTGTTCGGTTCGAAATGTGTTTCGCGTCCGTGTCCGATGAGCGATGAGGCTCATTTCTGGTTGAATGGCTACGTAAATAAGCAAAATTGCCGCATTTGGGGTGAAGAGCAACCAGAAGCCGTTCAAGAACTGCCCATGCATCCCGAAAAATGCACTGTTTGGTGTGGTTTGTACGCTGGTGGAATCATTGGACCGTATTTTTTCAAAGATGCTGTTGGACGCAACGTTACGGTGAATGGCGATCGCTATCGTTCGATGCTAACAAACTTTTTGTTGCCAAAAATGGAAGAACTGAACTTGGTTGACATGTGGTTTCAACAAGATGGCGCTACATGCCACACAGCTCGCGATTCTATGGCCATTTTGAGGGAAAACTTCGGACAACAATTCATCTCAAGAAATGGACCCGTAAGTTGGCCACCAAGATCATGCGATTTAACGCCTTTAGACTATTTTTTGTGGGGCTACGTCAAGTCTAAAGTCTACAGAAATAAGCCAGCAACTATTCCAGCTTTGGAAGACAACATTTCCGAAGAAATTCGGGCTATTCCGGCCGAAATGCTCGAAAAAGTTGCCCAAAATTGGACTTTCCGAATGGACCACCTAAGACGCAGCCGCGGTCAACATTTAAATGAAATTATCTTCAAAAAGTAAATGTCATGAACCAATCTAACGTTTCAAATAAAGAACCGATGAGATTTTGCAAATTTTATGCGTTTTTTTTTTTAAAAAAGTTATCAAGCTCTTAAAAAATCACCCGTTACTTATATATCTTAACTTCGTAATTTACTTCCACGAATACAGCAGAAATGATTCAGCCAGGTCTGCCTGCTGAGGACTAGTTCCTTCAGTTTTTGATATATTGTTCATTTGCACACGTACTTTTCTTTCAAAGGAGGCGATATCGGCTCAAAGTGGCTTATGGCTGCCATGCAAACAACATCAAGGTGAAGTTCTTGTATGGAAAATTTTCTATTTGGCGAAATCTCCGAGAAATTCTTCACAGCGGCCTACTATAGCTTATAGCTGTTATACAAACTGTCCAATCAATTCTATTTTCTGGGAAGAGTTTTTTCCGCTTTAGTGCAAACGAAATTAACATTTATATTGCTTTTAATTTTCAGAAGTTAATCTACAAATACATATGCCTCATTCTGTGAATATAAAAGCAAATTTTATATTTTATTTGAAGATTTATTGAAATCATAGCGTAAACCAAATACGAATAAAAGAAAATACTAACATATAGTTGAATTACATCTTTTAAGCAAGAAGTTGTAAAATAATTACATCCATTATATTACACTTTTTTGTATTTACATATATGTATGTATGTACTTGCAAATATTAATTTGTTTGTTTAACATTTATATGTTCCGATATTATTTAGAATAAAATGCAATTAAGAGATTACATATGTATTTCCGAAAGAACGTCTATTTTCTAAATATTCATATATTTTTCTTTTTTTAATTTTAATTAAATAAATCTTCTTTTCACAATTTACGTAAGTCATAATTATTATTTTTGTATTTCTTATCATTATAAACAATTCACCGCCAATACGATATTTGATGTCAATTAAAAAATCCTTCAATCGCGTTAAACATATGTACATACATTTGTATGTATTTACCGATGTTTGCAAAAACTTTCTGCTGTAACGCACGGCTACAATCAAAGCGCGAGCACACTTATCAGCAAGTGCAGTGTTTACATGGCTAATATGTGTATATGTTTATTAAATGTATGTGTATACATGCATTAAAAATTTTTACGAATATGCTGCTAGAATAATAATTTTATATACCGCATTCTTAGAACCGACGAGTGAACGAGTGAAAAATTTGTACAAGTCTTCGCTTCCCGATAGCGCCCTATTTGTATTTTATAGAACGCCATACTTATCAAACAGTCTCAAATACATAATGATTATTTATTTAAAAAGAAATAGACCTTTATATATATATATATAGTTATGTATATATCATTTCAAATAATGCACCGCAAATGTGTGTAGTTTAAATTAATATTTTTCAGTTAACACGAGCAAATAAGCATTAGTTTAGAGCAGCACTATTTTAATATACAAATTACAACGTTTTGTTTTTAACGGTAAAAGTATGAGAATATTTGTTCATTTGTTGTATTACATTATCGCTTTACAACATATGTACATATGTCGTTTTGTTATTCATACATATATGTAGTGCAGAAAAAGGTTATCAATTATTGTTTGTTGTTGCATTAATAGAAATGTAATATGAAGGGATAGAAGTCGCGATTTATTGCGTATTCGTAGCTTACTTTAGTTTTATCTTTTCACTTTTGTTTACAACTTTTTTTTTTGTAATATTCAATAATTATGTTTGCAGCAGCCGTTGTCTGACGGATGGTGATGATGTTGGTGGTGCGCCAGATGATTCCGTTGATGTCTGTTGCGTTGGTGGTGGTGAGCGCAACGGGAACGAGGGCTGTACAAAGCGTACACGTTCCACATCTATGGACGAATTTGGTGGCGCTGTATTAGCTGCTGCATTAAATGCTGATGTGAAAGCGGTGGCGGCTCAAAGGGTATGATAATTGCGTTCATTACGTGCCTTGTAGAATTTGTAAGCGACCAAACTGATCGCTAAAATACCCAAAGTCAAAACAATGCCACCGATGAAGGATGGAAAGTCGAAGTGATTGCATGGTGGGCGGGGAGTTGGCGGAGCAGCTGTTGTAGTTGTTGTTGTTGTAGTAGTGCTGTTATCGGGAGCCAGTGTGGTTGTTGTAGTGGTGCTGTTGTCAGGAGCAAGGGTTGTTGATGTAGTGGTGGGAGGTGTAGTAGGTGTGGTAGGTGGTGGAGTTGTTGGTGTTGTAGGTGGCGGAGTTGGTGCAACAGTTGTAGTAGTATTAGCAGGAGGGGTAGTGGTTGTTAATGGTGTAACAGTTGTGTTCGTTTCAGGGTCGGGTTTTATTGAAGTTGTTATATTTGGAAGTGGGGTTGGGGATGTAGGAACGACTGTTGGTTTTGTTTCATTTGAAGCAACTGTTGTGATTGTCTCCGTGGTGCTTGCTATTTCTGTGCTATTCTTAGCCGTAATTGGAGTTGTTTCATTGGCTTTATTGACCGGTAGCGTAGCATTGCTGGATTCTGTAATATAAGTTAAAATATATTTTAAAACAAGAATTCGCATAAGTGACTAGTACATGTATGGAGAACTTAACAAAAAACCACATAACGAATCAAATATATTATTTATGTATTATTACACCGTATTCTCAAATCGTGCTAAACTTCTATTTTCGATCCCGAATACTTGTATGCCTTATCTGAAGTGAGTCATCAAAGGTTCGACTGAAGTCTGTGTGTAAACTAAACATTGATATATTTTCAAAGCGAGCTAATTTTATTGCACACCAAAAACATTTTTTGTGTATTTTTTTCGTTATTTAATTTGCCCTTTGTTCACTGTAGTTACATGTATTTACTAATTGCTTTATCAAACTCATTACTTTAATTGAAACTCAAGACATGAACATACATATGTATGTATGTGGGTAAGAACATGCAGTATATCATATAAATTAATTTGACATACCTTGACAGTAAACCGATGAGAATACTCCTGCCAGAAGGCAGCACAAAAGCAAACCTCTCACCGATGATTTCATATTTAATCTGCTCCTCTTAACTTCCGTGTAGCTTAGCGTATGCAGTTTTTGCTTTTTACAGTAATTTCCAAAGTGCAGTGAAAATATATATATCGCACTTACGTTGTGGGAGTCCCTACGTCAACTATGCAGTAGTTCTCGTGTTACTCGAATCTTCCGATTACCAAGAAAAATGTTCTAAGCGATACAAAAAAAAAAGAGAAATAATTAAATGCGCAAATATGTAGAAAGACGAGCGGGGGCATCCAAGCAACAGAACTATGTGCTGTGAATCTCTCCACCCTTGTATATAAGTGGTTATTATCGCCCTTTATTCTACTTATAACATTTTGTTGAGTGCGACAACAATAAAATGTATATACCACTTCACAAATTATTTAATTAAGCAATTTATTTACCAATCACTTTAATCTTAAAATCGCCAGTATTTTCTATAAGAAATATCACCAAATTTATTGCATATTTTTCTCAAGACTGACTGGCTGGCTGATGACTGCAACTGGAACGCAGGGATGCATTAAAAAAGAGTTCACATAGGGTTGCCGTAAACTACTCTCTTGATATAATAAATATATATATTTTTAATCATTAACAGAAATTAGTAATAAAATCATAGCTAATCATTCTTATTGCATATTTAAATTGTTTTGTAAGTCATTCACAATATTAAAGTTTTTAAGGTAAATTTTATTTTGAATTTTTAAAGAATTAATTAACGCGTAAACTCCGATAAGAAAACTCTCCATTATCTTAAATCATACTCTCCATAATCTGTTCGCTTCTACCATGAGAAGTGTTTTTCCCCTACAGAGAATTATTATATAATATAGTAATAATATGTATGTATGCATATAGCTGGTATAACAATTATAGATTAGAGTGCTACGATAAGTGCACCTGGTCAATATATAAGTATATATAATTTTATACGTTCTTTGCTTCGGGAAGTGTTTTTCCCCTACATCTAGTCAAGGAGCCGATTGTTATTGTTTTAATGGTTCTTTCTCTTTTTGCAAAAGGGGCAACTGCTTGATATACATACTCTGACAGTGAGTAGTGTAGGAGGCGTGCTATTTTTAGTACTGTCTCTTCGGAATTGGTGGGGAATGCATAATAAGATCAAAAATTTTAGTCTTTTGTATCAAAATTGACGAAATTAAGAGCCAATTTATATTTTCTTATGAGTGTTTTACATCAGATTTTAAATCTTTGAACCCACGTTTTCAAAATCGGTCATACAATCAAAACTACTGCACCGATCGTTTTAAAATTTTGAATAACCGCCATCCCCCTTACTTGGGGAAAGGCTATTATATAAGGATATAATTTAAATATTTTAAATTCAAATGATCCAGCACCGATATTAAGGGTTTTTAAAATTAGATTTGAACGGTTTCCTAGAGAAAAACATATAAATGGCTTTGTTTTACACGAACTAAACCTACTCCTCCCTTAATCCGCACATTGTTGTTTTTGTAACGGTTCTGAGTTAGTTGTTATCAAAATAATCTAACGAGTGGTCCAGGAAATTTGCTGTTTCGACGGGTTTGGACCGTGGGGAAAAGTGTGTGAGACGAGTTGGTTTCTTAGGTGCTTGGTTTCCACTAGCTATTGCTTTTCAAGCTCTTTGATCACAAAAATAAGACAACTGTTGCAATTTTACGATATTTTCCATTACATGTAAACTTTATTTCTTGAGTTTAGGTGACAAGCAGAAAAAATCCGAAGTTTATGTTTTAAACCGACAACTTCAGCTGCTGTTTTAAATAAACATAAAATACAAATTGCTTTTAAAATAAGTTTAGTTTAAATAATTCAATTACGTTACGATTCGTCAAAATCGTAATGACGCTAAAATATATATTTTTATTCGGACATCACACCGATTGCTTGCTATAATATTTTTTAGTTCTATATGCATACATATTTATTTATTTCTCATAGTAAATTCAATTAAATGTGCACGCTGCAGTTTTTTGTTCTCATAAAATGGACAAAAATTCAACGATAAATTATTTTTTTTTATTTGTGTTTTCTGTTATTTTTGCGTTTGTCTTGTTTATAATTTTGTGTGTATTAAAAATTAAATTCTTATATACTCTTTAATGCGTGTAAACTATTTGCCTTACTCGCACAATCAATGAACTTACGAAATCGAGCAATATTAAGCGATTAGCATGCACTTTCTACCCAATCCCCAAGTGGCTCTATATATGTATATTAAGGTGGCCATTAGTCCTAAATTTATTTGATTTTTTTTTTTTTTTTGCAAATGTCCACTGAAGTTTCAGTTTTTGTCCCAGGAAAAATTACTTAAACAAGCTTTTTACTTTCAATTTAAACCGTATATGCGTGTTTATATGAAATTTTTCGTCTTTTCAAATTCTCCATTCCATTTTTTATCTCCAAAGCAAATAAGTCTACAATCATTACAAAAATTTTCGCACTATAAAAAAATGTTTGATTATTTTTTTTTTTCAAAAATTTTGCTAGCAGTTGTATGCAGTTAAAATTATGGATTAAACGTACTGTATTCATACAGTACACCATGTCGTATAAGCAACACAAAATGTAGAAATCACTGGTGTGAAAGCTCGTGCATTTCATGTGTAAAAGAAATATTTTTATGGAAATTTGGAAAATATGGACAATTTTGTACAAATTTATTCCTTTTTCAAAGTTGCTTAATACCGATTATGCTACAATACTAAATACTAGCAAAAACTGAAACTTCAGTGGGCGTTTGAAAAAAAAAAAAAAAACACTCAGCTTTGAAAAATAACGGACACCCTAATATAAATACATATATATATTTTGTTCAACTCCATAACAGCGTTTTGCCGCTGCTATTTGTACAACGTAACTATGTATGCATTTACAACTCAAGGACTGCCTTGAAGTTTGTTTCATATAATTTATAATCGTATTGTTTGCGGTAGAGCTATAGTTATATGTATACGTATAAGTTATTAGGTAAATTGAGTGTAGCGAATCAAATTAGAAAAACAAAAATTCACTAAAAATACACACATCCACCAAATATTGCAATTATTTTACGCAAATACCAGTTTAATTGGGGAAAATTCACTGCCACGACGGCGCGGTTTAAGTCAATTAAAATTGCTGTAGGCATTTACGTATGCGGGTGTGTGTGCGCGTAGTAGATGTCGCCGGTACAAACACAATGTTCCGAATTTTCGTCGAGTGCTTAAATATCCTTCATATTGCTGCTGGAATTTGAGCAAATTAATGCGTTTACCTCTCTATAAGCTAATGTAGCATTTTTCATATAGTATATGTATGCGTTTGTATGTATGTATGCATGCGTTGCGAATGCAGCAAGAAGTTTTAGTTAATGAGCGAGTGAGCGTTGATTGTTGTAATGTAGTACGTACAGGTAAATCTTTGTTGTATTTTTAAATCGTTGTGGTTATACTTGAAATGTAGCATTTCGCCATTTTAACCATATTTGTTGCAAAATCAGTTGCTGGTCATTATTTATAGTACATTTTAAATTTATTATTGTTATGCTCGTGTTTCTAACTAATAATATATATATATTTCTTTTAGCGAGCTATTCGTCTTTCATTCGTTTGCATAATTTAATATCTTGACCAGTTTAACTAAATGTTGCAGTAAACCGATAATCTTAAAAAAAAAATAATCATAACATTCAAGTCAATTCGAAATCCATTTCATTCCATAATCGAAATAACAGTTTCTTGTTTTCTTGCGGTCATTTGTTTTCTACCTCTGCCGTGCTGTTGTTTAAGAAAAAATTTAAACGCTGACACTTTTTTTTGTTTTTACTCCTTATATACGGACGTATCCATGGGACTGGCTGGCTGTGCAAAAGAAGTGGATGAGTTGGTGTTTGTTGGCGTAAATGCAGACAACGACGAATTACTGGTATTCATGCTATTCGTTAGATTAGTGGACGAATTATTGATACTAATATTCATTGGATTGGAAGCCTGCTGCAGTGACGACGCAGTGCCACTGTTCATAGTGTTCAAACCCATGTTGTTGCTGCCATTATTGCTGCTTGCGAGCAATGCGGCATTGCCGCTCGCAGCGCCGCCAATACTTAAACGTTCTGCATTCAAATTCTGTAAGAAACCGACAGTGCCGCCAAAAAGCGTGGAAGAGTTTAGAGTAGCGCCAGTTAAACTGGGATTTGTGCCGCCGCCGCTGCCGCCACCACCACTGCCGGCTGAGCCCAAAAGCGAACTGCCACTGAGCACATTAGGAGCTGAAGTGTTGAGACCCAGCATGGGTGTGGGTAATGCTGGTTTAATGAAACGTTCACTGGCACGGCGATTCTGAAATAATAATAAAACATAAATTTGTGCTCAAACAAAAAACTCTGCTATAAAATTGTGATAAAATATCTACTCACCACAATTTGACCACAGGCATAACAGCGATTCTGGTGTACTGAACCTGGACTAAGTGGTCGACTATTCGATGGACTATGCGAAACGGGGCTGCTGATCGTGCGTTGACGTGTGTTCACAGCACCTGCAGCTGCATTTCCCAAACCACCAGCGGTGCCTACGGCGCCTAATAAGTTTTCATTGTAGAACCGTTCCTCATCCATTTCAAGCGATGATTCCGATTCGGACAGATGGCGACAGAGTGCTTCACGTCGTTCTACTTCCAATTTCAATTTGCGCTGTAAGCGTGCATTTTCTTCGCGTATGCTCTTTTCTTCTTGTGCAAATTGTTGCAATTTCTTAGTGGCCTCCTTTTGTGCTGCCGCGAGATTGGAACGCAATCGTACTACTTCGGAACGTAAAGTCTGTATGTGAGCGCTTAAATTAGAGGCAGTGTCACCATTGGCATTGGTTATATCACGTGGCGTAGTTGGATCGGAAACTGGTTCATCCAGTTTAATTTGCAATAAACGCTTTTCGGTCTCGAGTTTATCCATGCGTTTCCAGAGCTTATTAACTAAGGCTTCCTGCTCTTGTTCCAATGTATTTTCTAATTCCACCATTTCTCTACGCAATTGCTCTAAGTTGGTTTGTTTATTATCCGTTTCGGCTTGTAGCTTCTCAATTTTGCGCATTAGCTTGTTTACAAGACATTCCTGCTCCTGCTCGAGAGTTTGCTCTAGCTTGCATTTCTCTTGCCGAAGCTGTACGATTTAAACAATTTTTAGTTAGTAACAATATTGCAGATTGATATTAAAAAGATATATACCTGATCTAATTTACGCGATAAATCATTGGTTAAGCACTCCTCTTCACGTTCGTAATGGTGTGCTAAAGTCTCCTTCTCTTTCTTTAAGGCTTGAATTTTCTTTAGAAGTGTATTCGATATGTACTCCTCCTCCTGTTCCGCTTTCGCTTGCTTTAAAGTAATATGAAAAGATTGTGTCTAAATATTAAAAATAGCTTTGTGGTAATATATATCTTACAATTATAACAGATGCTTGCTTGAGTGTGCGATTCTCCTCTTGCACCACTTTGCATTTAATCTTAAATGTATCTAGTTCAGCCTTGAGTACTCTGAAAGACGAACGAACAATTTATGAGCAATTAAAATTGGTAGTGTTTAATAAAAAAAAAGTATAAAATTCATACTTATTTTGTTGTGTCAACGATTCGATGCGTTTTTGCAACTGCTCTCGCGACACTGGACTGGGTGGAAGCATGGTACCTCCGTCTAGGGAGCTCTCCGATTCACAAGGACTCTCCATATCTGTAAACATAAGTAATTAAATAAAAAAATTATTATTTGTTATTCAAGCAATGCAGATAAGTTATTCATCTCGCTTTGCATTACAACACTTTTTTATTGAACATTTGAGTTAAAATATTTATTAAAATCGAACAGTTGGGTCTGTAATGTGAAATAATTTTTTTCACAAAAGGTAAATGACCTAAAATTACATAAAGAGAAGGCGAAAACAATTGTCGGTTTTTACTATTGTATAAATAAAAAAAAATTCTCGTCAACAACGTAAATACATGAAAAACAGTGTGCAATTATCTACGTTGTTGTTTATGCGCTTAAAAAATCTTATTTTTCAAAAACAAAGGTTTGTATGCCTGCAATTTGGTAAACAAAAATTTGCTATTAAAGGAAATTATTGATGCTGTATTATTATTTTTTCGAATCTCAAATTACCACCCTCCTTTGTCGGCAAATGTACTTTTAATACTTTGCAAATTGAAGAGAAAATCTAACCATACTTATATATTTACATATGTTTGAACAAGCATCTATATAATACATATATGTACATAAATATAAATACAAATTGATACATATATTTATATGTCGTTGTTTCTTTATCATTCCTTGCATCTATAAGCAGAGAACAAAGGCATCCCGGTCGAAAGCGGTGACGACTTTGCCTACGCTAAATCATATATGTATATATAGAGATATATATATATGTAAGTACTTATATGTATGTACATTTCTGCAGCTGTATGCATATATATGTACTATATACATCAGTATTTACCACTCTAATTTTATCAGCTGTAATGCTTGTTTTTTTCATATTTCTTAAATAGTCAAGTTTTTAGTCAACTTAGCATAGCGAAATGTAAATTTCCCTCATATCAATGGTGCGACTACACTGACACCTCTTCACCCTCCATAAACTTTGTAACTCCACATTTGAGTGCATACACAACCAGCTTGTCGAGTTCACGCCCCATGCATTCCATGGTCACAACTAAAGGATAATTTTTTGGCTAACGACGCAAATATATATGTTAGAGCGAAATGATTAACTTTTTCTTGAATATGCATTTGTTCGTTTTATGATTAATTAACTCACCTGAATATCACCTTTTACGAGTTACTAGAAAAATTGCGGCTCTGCAATCTTTTGCTTCTTCCCTTTCAGTCTCTTTTTCACTTTTGCCTTCTTTTCAAACTTTGAACCAAAATTTAAATAAATAATTGTCTTATAATAATATATGGATTTTGTAATATTTTAGTAGCAATTTTTCAGCAATATTGACAAAATGTTTAATTCTTTTCTCTTAGTAGTTCCGAGCTCCAAATAAATCGAATCCGACACCAATCTGCTTTGCAAATTTTTTTCGTTTTTTGCCGTTTCCTTTTCAACGATAGCTGCTGAGCTGATGACGACTGGGCAGAGTTATCAAGTCACAAAAAATTTATATTTTAGACACTTTTCACACACTTCAAAAATATTTTTTTGTAATTGTAAATAAGTTTATAAAAGTTGTTGTATTTTAATTTTAGCGGATATTTTAAGTTCGTCATATAAGAATATCAATTTCTAAGTATTGGGTATATTTTTAAAATTTAAAACTTGTATAATATTTTTAATTTTTTTTAGCGTTCGTATAATTTTGGTATACAACTGACATTTGAATGTTTTCACCAAGAGAAACGTATGAATATAATATTTTAATAAAAATTATAGCGTTCATTCTTATTGTAGAAGAAATGTTAATTTTTATATAAACGAACAAACTATAACAATTTTGTAACTTTTAAATAAGCAAAATGTATGTATGAAATAATTCAAATTATTCATATTAGACAATTAAGGATGTATATTTTATTAACAAAGGATGTAGTTCAAATCGAATGCTATTCGATAAATTGACTCGATTGCAATCAACCTTTCAAAGTCGACGAAAAGTACATACCTATTAACTGTCAGCAATAAAAACAATATTGATATCTTCACACGTGCGGTAACGTAAATTCTTACACATCGAATTATTTAATTCAATAATTATTTATATAGCATCAATATGCCGGAAGATGATGGCATGGATAAAAGGAAATCCCATCGCGCGCGGCAGGCCGGCGTGAAAGCGGAAAAGAAAAAGTTAAAGGCCAAGAAAGATTCGGGTAACACCAAAGAGCCCAATTTGACCGCACGTCAAAGGAATCCAAAAGCATTTGCTATTAACTCTGCACAACGTGCTGAGCGGAATTTTCGACGCAAAGAGGACTTAACAGCTAAAAAGCAACACATTCCTGTAGTCGACCAAACTCCAGATGAACCACCACCTGTGCTAATAGCTGTGGTGGGTCCACCTAAGGTGGGCAAAACGACGTTGATAAATAATTTAATAAAGAATTTCACGCGTACAAATGTTACTGATATACGTGGTCCCATTACAATAGTGACATCGAAAAAGCGACGTATTACACTGCTGGAATGTAACAATGATATCAATTCCATGATTGATGTGGCAAAATGTGCTGACTTGGTATTGTTATTATGTGATGCCAGTTACGGGTTTGAAATGGAGATTTTCGAATTTCTTAATATTTGTCAAGTGCATGGCATGCCAAAAATTATGGGTGTCCTAACACATTTGGATATGATTAAGAATCCCAAACAATTGAGAAAGCGCAAGAAGGAGCTGAAACATCGTTTCTGGACCGAAGTTTATGACGGTGCCAAGTTATTCTACCTTTCGGGTTTGCTACATGGTGAATATTTACGTAATGAAGTGAAAAATTTGGGACGTTTCATTTCGGTTATGAAATTCCGACCGCTTTCATGGCGGGGTACGCATAGCTATTTGCTTGTGGATCGTGTCGAAGACGTAACAAACACCGACAAAATACGTCGCAATCCCAAATGTGATAGAGAAATTGTGCTCTACGGTTACGTGCGCGGTGTGCCTATGAAGCAAGAACATTCAGTGCATATCGCCGGCTTGGGAGATGCGAGAATCGAAGAACTAAGCGCTATCCCAGATCCATGTCCACTGCCAGGCACAGAGAAAAAGCGCAGCCTATTAGAAAAGGAAAGATTACTGTATGCACCAATGTCCGGTGTTGGCGGAATAGTTTACGATAAAGACGCTGTGTACATAGAACTGCAGGGATCACATAGTCATAAGGAGAAAACTGGCGATGCTGCTGAGCAGGAACAGTTGGTGGAGAAGCTTATAGATAAGAAGCAAACTGTGGATGTGCAAATTGAAGAGCAAGAGTTTCGACTCTTCTCTGACGGTTCTGCCATTAAGTCGAAAGACTACAAGGAGGACAGTGATGTAGATGACGAAGAAGAAGATGAAAGTCAAAATGTAAGTTTTTTTTAATATAAAGTAAAAATATCTATGAAAGCGCATATTATTTGTAGGAGGACTCCGGTGTAGATGATGAGGACGATGCGAGTGTCAACAGTGACGATGAATTTGGCGGCGAAGATTGGCGCGGCGAAGATAGTGAAGAAGAAGAACAGCCAGATAGCGATAATAATACATCTGACGATGAGGAGTATCAAACAGTAGATGAACAGAAGTCGAAGAGCAAACTTAGTACAGTTGAGGAATCTGATCAGGATACGGATAGTGAGCAGGAGGAGGCAAAAATTCTAGCCAACAGCATGAGTTGGAAAGAGAACTTGGCGCAAAAGGCGCGCGATTCGTTTTTGCTACGGCATTCGGAGGCCAAGAACATTATGCGTTTGGTATATGGCTGCTACAGCCAAAGCGAGAGCAAGGTAACTGTTAATTTCTCCAACAAATAACTGTAGATATACATTTTTCATGTATTTCTTCTATGTTACAGAAAAACAAAAATGAAGAAGACGACAATAACGATTCCGATTCGGGTGAAGAACTGGGTGGTCTCTTTAAAGTAGCCGCTAAAAAGCAAAGCGACATGCAAAAGGATAAAGATATACGAGACAAAATGGAGCAATGCTTTTTCGAGGACTTCTCCGGTAGCACGCGAAATTGGTTGGAAGATGACAACAAAGCGCTGTTAAAAAATTGTTTCGTCACTGGCAAATGGAAGGCGTCAGAAGATGCCTGAAACGCTGTTGCGCTTAGATGACTTAAGCGATGCTGAAAGTGAAGTTTATGGAGATTTCGAAGATCTCGAAACTGGCGAAAAGCATGCCGGCACCAGCAAAGCGCAAGACACTGCCACCGAAGAAAACCCCGCTGATAACGCGGCTGATGCGAATCAGGATGAAAATACGCGAAAGCGTCGTATGACCAGAGTTGAAGAAGAAAACCTAACCAAAGCAGAGCTTATGGCGAAAAAACTGAAACTTAAAGCTAAATTCGATGCCGAGTATGACAATCATGATGGACCAAAGGAGGACGATGGACGCATTACGGGTGACCACCATTATTACGAAAGCTTAAAGGCGGATGCGCAAAAGCAATCGGAGTTGAACAAAAGTGAGTTCGCAAATCTCGATCCCGAACTGCGTTTACAAATCGAGGGTTATCGGCCGGGACTTTATGTTCGGCTGGGTAAGTGTTTTTGTTTTTGTAATTGAATTTCACAACTAATGCATTAAATTGAATTTTAGGCTTTCGTGGCATATCTTCAGAGTTCATTGACAACTTTGACCCCAGTTATCCTGTGCTGGTGGGCGGTCTCAATATGGCCGAAGAAAATATCGGTTATGTTAACTGTAAAGTGAAGAAGCATCGTTGGTACAAGAAAATATTGAAGACCGGCGATCCGTTAATTATCTCTTTGGGCTGGCGGCGCTTCCAGACCGTGCCAATATACGCCAAAGTCGAGGATAACTTCCGACACCGTTATCTTAAGTATACGCCCAACCACGTGACATGCAGCATGACTTTCTGGGGTCCAATTACGCCACAAAATACCGGTTTCTTGGCGCTGCAAACTGTACGCCACGATCTCGAGGAAATGAAGCGCCTGGGTTTTCGTATTGCGGCCACGGGCAGCGTTAGCGAATTGGATAAATCCGCGCAGATTATGAAAAAACTGAAGTTGGTCGGCCAACCCTTCAAAATCTACAAGAAATCTGCATTCATTAAAGGCATGTTCACAACCGGACTGGAGGTGGCCAAATTCGAGGGCGCCAAAATTAAAACTGTCTCCGGCATACGTGGTCAAATCAAAAAAGCGCACCATGATCCCGAAGGCTCATTCCGTGCCACCTTCGAAGATAAGATACTTCTCAGTGATATCGTCTTCTGTCGCACCTGGTTCCGCGTGGAAGTACCACGTTTCTATGCAGCGGTCACCTCGCTACTACTGCCGCCGGAGCAGAAATCACAATGGCAAGGCATGAAGACGCTGGGTCAACTGAAGCGCGAACGTAACATACGCAATGAAGCCCAACCGGACAGCCAGTACACGGAGGTTAAACGTGAACCGAAAATCTTCAAACCACTTACGATACCCAAAGCACTACAGCGCGCACTGCCCTTACAAGGACAAGCCGAAAGTGCGACCGTTGGCCGATAAAAAGGAGGAGTTGGAGCGTATAGCGGTGATACGCTCACCACATGAACAGAAAGTGGCCAAGATGATGAAAATGATAGAGACCAACTACAAAGCCAAGCGGAAACGCGACAAAATGGAGACGAAGGTGCGGCTGAAGCAATTCCGTGCCGAGAAGCGGGTGGAAGAAGCGCGAAAGATGAAGCGTCAGAAGGAGGTGCGCAAGAAGGTGTCGCGTGCTATAAGTAAAATGCGTAAGAAGGAAGAGGCCTAAAGAGCACCAACACAAACCCTTATGTATGAACTTGTACATAACCTAGAAATTCTTTTAATTACTTTTTACTGTAAAAATAATAAAAGTCAACTAATTTACATAAAATATTGTTATCTTATATTTGCGAAGTATATAAATCACACTGCAAATGTCATTTGTATCGGTTTATTCTTTTTTTTTTGTTGGAAAAGCTTAACTAAAGCTTCATACGCGTGTTCTTCAATCCTGACTTTTGTTGTCGTCGATGGCCTTGAGCGCGGCGAGTAGCTTATTTTTACGGCTGCTGGGCAGACTTTGGCCGGGAGAAACGTTGCCTCGCTTTTTGGGCGTTTCCTCCAAGAGCACACCGCTATTGGCCTGTCGGCAGAATGTGTCGAGGAACGCCTCACGCTCCCTGTAGTCGTGCGAGATTTGCTTGCGTATGCTGGAGATCTCTTCCTTCATGTGTGAGGTTTTCTTGGCGGTATTACAAACCTGTTAGTTGGAAATGTAAAAACTATTTAGTGTCTTGAAAGATTATAGTGTGATTTTATGATTGGAAATAATTGGTTATGGATTTGATTAGCGGCTTCCAAAAACAATTGTTGTTATTGTTATTAAGACTCTGTTTGAGTGAAAAGAATAAGTTAACTGTCATCGAACCAAACGTTTCCACAACAGGCGGTTCTACGATACCTGAATTAACACGGATTTTATTCGTCGAAGCACTGTTATTCCGAGGATCTAACCCTATTTGATTGGTAAGTAATAAGTTAATACTGTCATCATTTTTAGAGCAACACCTAGCGGCAGGATTGCTCCGTGTCCTGCTGATACGTGATGTTATTGAGTCCAACCTGGGCCTGGAGCAACATTTCTGCTGCATTTGCTCAAAGGGCTCCACCATAACTCTACTTCGGTTAGATGCAAACGCGGAGCCGTTTCCACGACAGTCGGGTTTACGTAACCGGAACGGACCCGGATTTTTATCCGACCAAGGACTATCAATTCGGCAGAATCCTACAATAACAACAACAACGATCACGTAGAGCTCAACTTCGCAGCATGACTCCCAGTCTGATCAATTTACCGCGACAAACCCAACTTCACAAAAGAAAACGATCCCGATTGGATAAATCTCTAGGTCTGTTCCGATTTCGTACAAATTATCGTTGTGGGAACATTCATATTGTTCTTGTAACCGTTATTCACACCTTGTTTGGTTGGAAGGCGTAAATTATTATTATCTAATGGAAGGATAAAGAAGCATTCTGTTTCGACGGCGCCGGACTATAAGGAACGAATGATGTCTTAATGTTCCTCGGAGGCGGCTCTATTAATCTCTTCAAAATAATATTAGAACCCTTGCATTTGACGTCAATGAACCTAGTATTGGATGTAAAGGCGGAATAGTGAAATCAGGACTGATAATTGGACATATAGTGTGGAAAACTAAGTTTCATTAGGATAGCAAGGGGTTCTACCGAGCTAGAAATCAGACCTGCACATAACGTGTTGAAATGGAGTTGGACCAGAGTCCTTTAAATATAACATTGGATGAGGTTCAATAGAAAATCTTCATAGTATTTATCTTGGAAACCAGAACGACAGTTATTCCAGACAGAGAAATCCACTCATTAACACCCTGATTAATGCCCGCCGAACTATGTTCATGGTACTATCGTTAGGTAGGCTTGTGTTTCATAAGGGCGGTCTTAAATAGCCAAGAAGCTGGGTATTACTATTTAATTTAGCGGTACCTTTAATCCCTTGTCTAATTAAAACCGGCATTTGGAACCTCTCCATATAAGTAATTGTCTGTACACGCTCTTCTATGTACTTCTGCTAAAATTCTCTAATAAAACATGGACTCACATCATCATCTTCGCCGTTATCGTCATTTACACTCTCGCCTTCATGTTCTTCCTCGCCCAGAAACTCAGCGTTGTAGGTCTCATGTGAACCAACCTCGTCATCTACTTTCCGATCGGAATGCCCATTCACACAATCACTTTCCTCTTCCTCTGTATCCTCGTCGACATGATCTTCACCGTTTTCGGTGTCAACGCCATCCCCAACGCCGTCAATGCTGGCATAATCTCGTACGGAACGATTGCTTTGGTGACGTTCACTCACTTCGGCAAATTCATCGTCTGGTTCGTTTTCATAATCTTCTTCGTAATCGGTTATAGCAGGAAGTCGTTCGTGTGTCTGCTCATCTTTAAGTTGAGATGATTTCTTTTGTTGACGTTGTTGTTGTAACTGCTGTCGGGATAACCGCTGCGGTGACTTCAGTGTCGATTTTAGTCCACCACCTTCCTGTCGTTGTTTTTGTGACTTCGCTATTGCGACAATGGATGAGCCCATCTTACGACTGCCATAGCCTAAAGGCGTCTCGATTTTCTGATTCCTTGGAGTTTTAGTTGCACGGTGAACAGTCGGATGAAATTCTGTTTCCGAATCTTTGACGTCATCATCTAATACCTCATCTGCTAAGATGCGTTCTAAATCTTTCTCTAATTTGGATTCTTCCTCTGCAGTTGTCGTTTTACGTCGTCCAACGGTGAGTGTGGATGAGAATTTTTCCTGCGAAATTAAGTATTTTAGTTCTCTTGTTGCTATTACCCACAAAAAAAGAGAAGGAAATAAAGCAACGGTACTTACGCCCAATTCGTCCAGCTTGCGATAACCTGAAAGCTCCAAACGCGCCTTTTCTAGTTTCAGCAGCGCGTCTTTTGTGCGTTTTTGCTCAGCCAATAGTTGTTGTTTGAAATTTTTCGTTTCGATTTGTACGCGACGCGCCAGTAATTTCATATCGTTGTCCTTCTCCTGCAAACGAGTTTCCAGTTTTTCCAATTTTTCCGACAAACGTTGTCGTTCTTCCAGATTTCTGCAAGATTTCAAAGTTTAGAAACCGTAAGTTTTCGGTATTACGCAAGAACTTTAACTAACAGTCTTCAATTCTTATAAAAGATCGAACAATCGAGCATATTGTACGCCAAACTCACTAATCCGGCGAAGAGAATCGCGACTAAGTGACTATAAAATAAGAATGTCCAACCCAGTGGATAAAATAACAGAACTTGAAGTTATTGGCTTAAGGGGCACAATAGACCTAAGGTCGCGGTGCATTTCTCGTTTATTGGCTTAAAAGTTACGTTTTCGTAGTCTCTTTTTTCAAACTGTCAACCATTTCTAAGTTATGGTAGGAAGTTCGAGGGCTTCCGAAACCCAACTCGATACTTTCATATTTAAAAATCTAGTGAGCACTCACCTATCCTTATTCAACTGACTATAATATTTATTTTGATCGCTGAGTGTGAGTATTATGGACTCTTTGGTTTTAAGTTTATGTTCAAGCTCCTTGTTGAGTTGCTGTAGATTACGGTATTTGGCCTGCCAAACGCGCAACTCCTCGGCATGTGAGTGTAAAAGTTTCGGCAATTCAGCATTGGTGGATTCATACTTGGCCAAAGCCGAGTCCTGACGCTTGTGGAGTGTGCGCAAAATGCGATTTTCATGTGCGAGATCCTGAAAGTGAAAAGTAAAGGTAAACAAAAGAATCCTTAATTATTTTAATCGTAGTACCGCTATAGTTTGTTGTGCATCGACCAATTGATTTTGGAACGTCTTCATGCGTAGACGACGCGCGGAGAGCACACGTTGCCGCACCTCCGTTGTGGCGGGTATCAATGTAGCGTGGCGACCCATGCTAGCGCCGGCACCCTGATGGCTCAAAGCATTCTTGCGACGAAATAAATTATTGCTCGAACCCTTCGAACTGGATGTGTTCGAGTAGAGACTCTCACAGCTCTTTGTGGATACCCTGTGAGGACCACACATAAATTTGGATAATTGAAACGCTCGTCAAATGTAGTGTTAACTTACGGCAGCAATTTGCTACGTTCCTCCGGTATGAGACTGAGCGCTGATGTGGACTTTCTCGGTGAGATCATTTATGTTATGTAAATGTGCTTTATTGTTGGGGTGGGGGTTTAATGTTTTGACTCTATAGTATAGTTCTAAATATATGTACGGGTATATGGGTTCCACTAGCAAAATATATTCTATTTGTATTACGTATGATATATTCTCGCGAAAAGTCCTTCAAAAAATTAAATTATTATATTTTTACAAATATTTTATTTTTGAAACAACTCAAACAATCATAGACACTAGACTCTATTGTATGTTGTTTTTAGAAACGATTTATTTTTCAAATCACCACACTGGTTGTTATTGTTTTGTTATTGCTACTGGCCATTGGACAATGGGACTTTTGACGCTGGCAAGCGTAATATTATTCGTGTCTCCTTGGTTACCAAACAACTCTTATCGTCGCTGTGCCGACCACAGCGATGGCCACGATGTTGAGGTTAGGTATCACAATTAGATATTTCCTTAAAATATCTTACAAAAACAGAACGACCCTGTTAAAGAACTTACTAAATCACATTAACAGAAATTTGAGTTTTGGAGATCGTCTGTTCTCATGCTCGCAAAGAACTACCCAATATATTGAAAAAACCTTGTTTTTGGATTAAATTGAAGGTTTCATTTTGCATAATTAGAATGACCAAATTTGCTTAAAAATGCACCGTTTTGTTCATTAACTTATTGTCACTTAATAACCCTCGTCAATATTGAAAAAATGTGGTAGCTTAATTTTTATCAGCAAAATTATTCACCCTAGAGCATAGAATAGAAACAGGTGTTATCCCTTGGTGTCAGGTTCGGGCTATAAGGACATAAGGTTTTCCAAACAAGCTTCCGGTCCATCTGGGTCGTCAATATCGAGGAAAGGGGCTCATGATAAATTCCTTACCAATTCCATAAATACATATCCATACCTTCCTGGCCGTCCGTTTGCGCCGGCTTACCACGACCATTTCCGTTTGACCCACTTTTCATCACCAGTAACCAATCTCTATAAAAATGACCTCTCGCATATGGAAATTCGGCCAATGAGTTTTTTGCGTTAACTGGTATGGTATAGACGCTCTATTCTGGGACCAACCAATAGAAGATGATTTCTCTACTCACACATAGGACCTCCATTTATATGCTGCAGAAGTGTGAATGATGAGAATACCAATCGGGGACACTATGCGAAAGTTTTTAGAAGCTCATACGTCCTTAAGCAGATTATAAAACAGCGCGCCAGTCGTTTTTCCTTTCGCTGTTTGGTGGCAATTGCAGATTCCACGTGTATCCAGGTTCTTCTCCACCTGGTCTTTCCAACAGTCTTCCTCTTCCAATTGCTTCCGGCGGGTACTACGTCGAATACTGTCAGAGCTGGAATGTTTTCATCCATTTGGATAACATGACCCAGCCAGCGGAGCCGCTGTCTCTTAATTCGCTGAACAATGTCAATGTCGTCTACGACTACGGTATTCGCCGTTGCCAATGCGCGAAGGGCCACAAATCATCCGCAGAATTTTTTCTATCGACAACTCGCTGACTCGTCAGATGTTGTCATCGTCCATTATGGTCAATTGCCTACTCAGTCCGAAGTAGTACCTGCTGGCAAAAATTATTCTACGTTGGATTCTTGTTGGTATTGATGCTGGTTCCAAGATAAACGAAATTATCTACCACTTCGAAGTTATGACTGTCAACGAGAGTCGCGATTGCGACTATTGTTCGTTTGATGACAGGAGATATTTCATCTTGTCTACGTTCACTACCTGATCTATATGCTTCGCTTTCTTATCCAGTCTCGAAAAAATGGAACTAACGGCGCGGTTGTTGAGTCCAATGATATCTATATCATCGGCATATGTCAGCAGCTGTACACACTTATACATAGAAGATTGTACCTTCTGTATTCAGCTCGAATTATTTTCTCAAGGACAAATTGAAGTAGTCGCACAATAAGGAGTCGCCTTGTCGGAAACCTCACTTGGCATCGAACGGCTCGGAGAGGTCCTTCCCGATCCTGTCAGAGCATTTGGTTCTGCTCAACGTCAGTTTACACAGCCGTGTTAGTTTTGCGGGGATACCAAATTCAGACATAGCGGCATAAAGGCAGCCTAAAAGCTATATACATAGATTTGTATATAAAGGACCAATCGCTGAGTCGTTTGAGTCATGTCCGTCTGTTTTTTAGATATCGATCTGAAGTTCTTCACACGACCTTTTCTTCTAAGAAGTGCCAATTGTTCAGATCCGCCAATCGGATAGCAGATAGCCATAAAAACTGATCGATCAAAATTAAGTTCTTGTATGAAAAACTCTTTTATTTGACAAGATATCTTTAAGAAGTTTGTCATAAATTATGGTCCAAGGCATATAATCTTTAAATATGTACATATGTATTTTTCGGACTACTACAACATATAGCTGTCATACAACCTGCACTTGTGAAAGGTTTTATAGTTTCGGCGCGGATGAAGTGAACGTTTTTCTTGTTTTTATAAAAGTGGGTTCTACAGTCGGGGAGCTTACGGCTAGATTATGTCAGGAAGCAGATATCGATCGAATCGCTCGAAAAATCCTCTAAGTAGTAAACTCTCCAATTTCTAGTACCGTTGTTATATATATTTTAACTCGCAAAGTCTTAAGTCTTTACTGTGTAGTTTTATATTACTTTTCTATTATTTACAAGCAATAATATTTCCTAATTATGACGCAAGCCCCCATCCGTTGACTGATTCATAGTTCCTAGCAATTTTATCGATAAGGAAATAAATATTTAAAAATGAATAACCTTGTGACGTTTTCACATCACCCTACTTTTCGTAACAAACCAGCGATAACACAAATCTGTCAGATGTAGCTTTTACTATAACGCCTACTATGGTATTTACTACACGCCAACACCCGCCGCACTCTCATGCGCGCTGGAACAAAACAAAAGATGAATTCGCCGCAGAAAGCTCCAAACGTCGCACATGTATGTGTGTATGTATGCGTTTGTAAGCACAAAAGTATCCACTTGCCGAGCGCAAGCCGCGCGGAGTGCACATTCCGATGGAGCGACTAGCTTCCACAGCAGCAGCTGTTGGTCGGCGCTGGCAGTCTCAGCACAAACGCGACGCGGCATGGTCGGCAACGGATGCGAGTGAATTTCGACCGAGTGGAATAGTTGAATAGTAATACATGTGTGTAGGTATATGTTTGTATAACCAGAAGTGCTGTGTGTGTTGTAATATGGAATTATAATTTAGAAGCATACTTTTAACGCGTCACTATCACAGCGGTCACGGCGTTAGTTGGACAATTCAAGTCAAGATTCTTTGATACAAAAGCACTTGTTTGTATGTATGTAATAACGGTAAGCAATTACCTGAGCGTGGAACGGACGGCGCGCATTTTGAGTGACAGCAGAATATAGAGACAAAACAGACGGCGACGTCAGCGCGCATGCCGACGTCAACCGCGACGCTGCTGTCATTAGTCCGTGGAGATGATGTGAGCGCAGACACTTGCTGTGCCAAGCGAATCGAAGAAAATTTTGTCAAAAAAAAGCAAAAAACACATAATTGGGAAAATCTGTTAGTCGAAACACTCGTACAATTTTCAATAATTCCCAAAATTCACTGTGAAAAACTCGTTCACGCGTTTTTTCTTAATGAAAATTTGTTATACGGAAAATATAAAAAAAAAAAACAAAAATAATAATAACACAACAATAAAAGTTTCCATGAAAATTTGCAAAAAGTGCAAAGAAAATAATAACAATTGTTGCGAATGAAATAAGCAAAAACAAAAACCAAAAAAAAAGTAGAAAGTGGTGAATGGTGAATGTTGCTAAATGCTTTCGAATTGGAAGTGGAAAATATTGAAAAGCGAATTGTGTGTGCGGAAGTGTCGAAAAATCGATGCGGTTTATTTAAACTAAAAAAAGCACGGCACAGCTAAATTAAGGGGATAAGCGTGATAAGAGCGTAGAAGCAGCAAAACGCATTGCCGTGAAGAAATGTCAAATTAGTGCAAACGTGCTTAGCTGAAAGATTTTGGGTTGGCGTAGCCGCATATTTGCATTAGTGATTAGTGATATCTGTTAGATAGACGCTGCTGCAGTAGATGCTGCAGCATTCATACACATATTTACCAGCAGCAGTACAAAAATGTGCGTTAAATTTGTCAAGTGACTGGTGCGCTAGTAAGTGATAGAGTGCCCTGTAGGAAAAGCACGTGTTTACGCGTTCACTAAGAACCTTTGCTATTTCCATTTTTAAAGAGATTAACACAAATTGCGGTTAAAAACAAATTTAGCTGGAAAGACTCCACTCGCTCTTTTCGCCACGATATGTGAAATATTGTATTGCATTAACACCACCGGCAGATCCCCCATTGAGGTCACAAATATTTTAAATTTATCAATCCTTTTGAACGGCATTGTGACCGTCGAACTTTTATTCGCTGAACTATGTACGATATAAGGTCTAATGAGAAAAATTCCACTTTTTTCAATACCTTGTGCGGTTTTGCCATTTTAAAGGTACTTTCATAATATCACTCTCATAGGAATCCTCGTCCATATTGGCAAAAAAAAATGGCACAGTCGATTTTCACAAGCCTCTCGTGTGGCGAATATTTCACCAGCAAAGTTCTGTGCCATATACAGGAAGAGGTAGTTATCACTTGGTGCCAAGTTCTGACTCTAAACTGAAAACATATGTACCTCCTAACTAAGCTCTCAAAGTTTTTGGCGAGTCACTATCGATGTGTGATGGAAAACAATTTCTTTCCTATTTTCCAAAGCTAACCACGATTGCTTCATTAGGAGGATCCATTTTTTGATACAGTACAGATTGATATCTAAGGTTAGGCTACTTGGGGAGCAGTCCCATCCAACGGCCAAACCCTTTGTGTGGCCAAAGGTGGGCCTGATGGAAAACAATTTCTAATTTTCCAAAGCTAATCACTTCCGGCCGATTGCTTCCTTCATAGCGTCCAATTGTTGACAATACAGGCCTGTACTAAGGGTTAGGCCACTGGGGAGCAGCACAAAGTTCACACATCATTTCCTGCCAATCCCACCAAATACATAGCAAAACCTTCAGGAGAATATTCCTGGCTTGACTACTTACTTCCCTCTTTTTTCTGGGTAGAGAACATAGAATTGAATTGCTTTTGGAAACTATGATACGTAGATACTGTTGTACGGGCTAAAAGCACATTTTGTAGCTAACCTAAGCGCTTAACATATACGTTGGACTAAAAAAGTACCCGGAAATTGGTAATAAAACGCGAAATATTTAAAAAGTAATTCCCACTAGGCGTAATTCCCTTATGCCAACGATTATTCCAATCCTTGAAACACTTTATGCGAGCATTTTTTGGGATGACCTGCTCTTTTTTAGCGAATTTGGTTTTATCTCTTTGATCGACTGAAAACGGATTCCACAGAGCGGAAATTTCAGTTTGGGGAACAAGAAAAAATCAGAAGGAGCGAGAATACGTTGGTTGATCGATGGTGTTCATTGCGTTTTTGGCTTTAAATTCAGTCACAATCGTGACTCGATGCACCATGTATTATCATCGTGTAAAATTCAAGAATTATTCTTCGACAATTCTGGATATTTTCAACGGATGTTCTCATACAAGCATCTCAATACGGCCAAATATCTGGCTCTGAACCTCTGAATATCGAAAAAACAATGAGCATCACCTTGATTTTTGAGCGGTTTCAGCTCGTGTTTTTCGAAGTCGCCCAGAACAAGGCATATTTTCAACGATCTCTCGACCGTTTTTGAAGGCTTTGTACCACACGTAGGCTTATGTTTTTAATAAAACTGAATCGCCCTAAGCCTCTTCCAACATTCGCAACAGAATTTGGTTAGAAATACAAAATTTGAGATTAATTCTTTGTTCGATATTTTTATCCATTGTAAAAAACGCACGTATTACTGAGGTGTACCAACTGAAGCAGCTGCTGTAGACAAACTAGTCGACAGATCGCGCTCATATTTGCCCTTAGTAATTAAGGACAGTTCTACCAACTTGGAAAAATAAATTTTTTTGAAATACCATTTACCCGGGGTATTGAATTTTAATATCCGGGTGCTTTTTTGTCCCAATAACATATACTATATAAGTATGTATTGTAGGGTCTCCGACGATTCCTTCTGCAAATACCTGTTACCCTCTTCAGGGTACAAAGAGCTTCATTTAGTAGATCTTCACTCATGATTCATTGGGCTAGTGGAAAAAATAAAAGAAAAATACTTTTGACAAGCTTTTATGTACTTTATGAAATAACAAATAAGGTTGGTACGAGTTGTGGAGGCTTTACTGTAGCTTTAAATATTTATTAGCGTATTTATCTTATAATTCACAACTGCATTCCGAAAGGGTAATTTACTTGCCGCAATCAATGCAATTATAGACAGTGGCAATGCATAACGAATATTGTTGTTGTTGTAAGTGCGAATTTTTGTAGGTTGGAATGTAGGCGGCAAAACTGTAATCATAACTGGAAGACGACGAAGAAGTAGTAAAACTTGATTTCTATAGGCAAACGGGTCAGAAGGGGGCTATTATTAAAGTAATCTGACATAATGCAATATTTATAATGCTCATACATATCTACATGCGGTTAGCACAGGCCACAGTTGTGTATGGGTGCATGTGGTATTAGTCATTTTAGCAAACGCTTACGCGGAAAGAGTGCCACAGCTAGAGAGGGGTAAGGGGCATTATAGCGTGTTGGTGCGTCAGCTTATCGTTGCAACAGTTGCAATGTTGCACATTTATTGCAGCTTTTACGACGAGTTGCAATGTAAACGCAACGATCTGATATTTGTATATAAGTGCGTGGATACACATATAGCATACACACTGGCATACACATAGGAAAATTGCGGCAAATAACGAAAAGCCTAACAGACGCTTGCCACAACAACGCGCCACGCCAAAACCTGTTGGCATTTTTTCATCGCCATGTGTGTCTGTGTGTGTGTGTGGTTTTTGTTTAGTTTGTGCATTTAACTTGGGTAATTGGGCTTAGCCTCGTGGCGCTTGCGAAAGTGACTTGTACATGTATACATACATATATGTATTATACTTATCATATACATAATAAATATATATATCTGTAAATAAATACATAAATGAAGTGGAAGTGAAGTGGTTTGCTGATTTTCTCTTATTTTGTTGTTGTAGCAATAAAAGTACGCGAAACAAAAAATATCAAACATATATAAAATAAATAAAATTACATCAAAATTACAACAGCAACAACACGCAGCCGTGTTAATATCAAAACACACAAAAATAAAATTAGAAAAAAGTAAAAATAAACAATGACGCGCCTCACCGAGGAAATGGTCATTGCTCGCTCCAAGCAATCCGATTTGGGGTCCATCAAAAAGCTCAATTGCTGGTAAGTAATGACGTTTTCTTATATACGTACTTATATACTTGCCTATATATGTACATGTACCAGTCTTTTTGAAGACAAAAGATATTTGTTACTCCTTACTCCTTGAAAAAATATTTGTGTTATCTCCTTACTAACTCCTTCCAGCGCAAGAATTAGAAAAAGATTCTTCTACTAGTTGGTGTAAATAAGATGAAAATGCTAGATAAGAATTTTTCTAAATTTTATAATTTTACCAGCAGCGTTTGTAACCACGCAGTTCCAGAACATGAGTATTTTCTTTCACCTTTTCTTCTCCTTAAAGGGTTATTTGCACTTGACAAAATCTATTTTTTTTGGCTGTAACGAGTTTTTCAATAGAGACGCTGCAAAAATAGACCGACAGGCTCAGCAAACGAAGCCATATTTTTACAGCTCTTCAGTAAGGTTTGCCATTTCGTCATGTAAAGATATACGATCCAACAACTAGTGGAAATTATTTAAAATTCACTACCGAGTCAGTGGCCTCAACTTTAAAAGCACTACGTCCAATCTATGGTCGTCGTAATCGTCCTGTCTGATTAACAATTCAGCGTCTAGTAGAAATATTTGAATCCACAGGCACAGTACAAAATGTTCCCGTGCACGTAGTGTTGAGAATATTGCTGCCACTAGCGCATCAATTGAATACCCAAACCCGTCTCTCACATATAATCCTCAAGCGTTGAGCATCTCTGTGCGTCGTTGTGGAGAATTTTGTCAAAAGATCTCGGCCTACGCAAGAACTGAAGCCGCTTGAACATCAGGATCATTGTATGTTTATCGCGCTGAGCAACAACTTGAAAATGGTCCGGATTATCCTTGAAAAGTCATCTTCAGCGATGAGGCTATTTCTTGCTGAGTGGCTTCGTCAATAAGTAAAATGTGCGTTATTGGACTGGCAGTCGCACTACATTGATGCTGGCGGCGTCATTGGGCCGAATGTCTTCCGTAATGATCAAGACCGGCACGTTGTTGTGAATAGGATTTGCTAAGGCTCAGTGATAACCGAATATTTTTGTTCTAAATTGTATGATATGGACTTGGTTCCAACAGGACGCCGTTAGACTATTTCCTGTAGGGCTACGTCAAGTCTACGGCCTATGCCAACAAAACCGTCGAAAATTGGGTTCAATCAAGGCAATACACTAGTTGGGAGTGCTGTCAGGAAGAATAGATTTTACTACGACTGTCATCCGAAAACGTGACTATTTTTGGTAGACCCATGCATTGTCTATTCAACAATATAGGCAAGAGCACGTCTAAGTCAAACCGCGATGAACGATCTAAAAAGGTTCAAAAATTTAAAATTCAAGCGTAAAGCGGTAGATCAGAAATATGCCATGTTTCAATTGGCGCTCGATAGAACATGAATGGATTACTAACACAGCTCGGTGGCGGCAGAATGAGACTGACAAATCGAGAAGACTGCATGAAATGTCAAGAGTAAGGCACCTGCGGAACAATGGAGGGTGGGTAAGGCAACTCTTCTAGCATTCGATATGAGATATTTGAAGATGACTTCGCTTTAAGGGGCATTCCATCTGGTATCGCTAAGAACTAAAACTGGTCTACGAGTAGGTGTGGCTTATTAGCCCACCAGATTAACCTAACCTACTGGTTTACAAGGGAACGAGGTTAATACATATAAATACTTCGTAAATGGAAGTTCCTAAGCTTTATACCAAGAGGGTATATTAAGTTTACCAAGAAGTTTAGCCAGAATGAAACGTCGGATACCCAACATCGTTTTAAATTTTGAACACATTCTTTTCTCACCAAGAAGGTACTCTCGAAAGCGCCGATATCGAATCACGATATAGCTACAATGCAAATTATTGGATCAAAAACAATTCTTTGTATTGACCATTTTTTTAGCTTGCAAGATATCTACAACCTCCGAATATTTTCGAATAGACCTATGTGATAGATTTTCGAATAGACATATATGATAAGTATTTATGTATCTGCCATACCAACTGAGTGGAGTATTTTTATACCCTTTGATTCTATTAGAAATGCATGCGTGAAGGGTATTAGAGCTTCGTTGCAGCCGAAGTTAATGTTTTTTCTTGTTATTATTACAAATGCAAGCAAGCCTTCAGATATGTTTTCACCCCTTATATTAAGTATAATCGGTTCCACGAAAATATGCACACTTTTATGCACTCATATGTATTTGCATACATACTTACATATTAATGTATATTCTTGCATGGGGACATTAAACCAATTTGCTTTCCGCTGTCGCCGCTCATTCAATTGCATTATCATCATAATCGTTATGATTTTTGTTGCTTGCTTGTTGTCTATTTGTTGCTCCGTTGTGGTTGGCGGCATCACTGATGGTGTCATTGCCTCCGCTACAACAACAAGAGGCGTCATTGTCAACGCTATGCATTTTATGAACTCGCCTTTCTTTTTGCTCTGTCACTGCTCTGTCTCACTATCCATTGTCCAGTGTTGAGGTAATTGCAATTGCAGTTTTAGTGTTTTGCTGTTGTTGTAGGCGGTGAATTTAATTACTATGCACTTTATTGGCTCCCACACTTGCAACAAAGCAAATCACTAATACAAAGGAGTTTGTAACTTTATTGAAATGTGTTTATGTGTGTATGTGCAAAATTTAACTATATATGTATGAGTATCTCGTATACATATGTACATACATGTATATGTATGTATATGTGTGGTAGTCACGCTTGGCCGAATCCTGCGAATGGCGTTGCCCTCGAACCATAAACAAGATCGATATGCACAAGTACATCTATGAACTAATTACGTACAGTAGCGTGCAAAGAAAAGGTTTACATTTTGTCACAGTGAGAATTCGAACCCTTGGCTTGCTAAAACATATGTGAGCGAAAAAAACTCCACTTCCATTGTAATGCACGCTACTGTATATTTAGACGTTGACGGTCACGCTTGACTTGCCACTGCAATTTGATAAACAGAAAATGTATTTGTAGATGTAGATGTAGATTATTAATTGAGGCATGCACTGCGACCATGGGTCTATTGTGCCCTCACCTAACTCACAGGGACTCGCTTAGCCCCAGTATATTGATGAAGTCCAATATTCTACTGGGTGCTATCGAGGCAGTGTGATCCCTATCCGGAAACATGGATCCGAGGGCCTGTGACCTGCGCCTACAGACTGCGTTGCAGTCGAATAGCAGGTGCTCCGGGGTTTCAGGCTCACTGTCACAGAACCGGCAGTTAGCACAAGATGAGAGGCCCATGTTCGATAAGTGCCTCTTAAGCTTGCAGTGGCCGGTGTAAAATGCGACTAGGAGCCTGAGTTTGTTCCTTGGGAGGTCGATTATAGTCTCGAACCTCTTCTGATTATACCCCCCAACTAACAGTTTGGCATGGCGCATCCCGTGCGCACGCTGCCAATGTGCCTCCCTGCACGCCCTTTCTTCAGTACGAAGCAGTTCCTTCACCGTATGAGGACCCACTCCAGTGAATGGTTCGGGCCCCACCATAGCAGTGGTGGCTGCGGAGCGGGCAAGCTCGTCTGCCAGTTCATTGCCGGCTATACCCCTGTGACCAGGCACCCAAATCAGGTGTACTTGGTTTCTCTCGGCTAGTTTGTCCAGCCTTGTTCTGCACTCTTGGACTAATAGCGATTTGATCTCGTGAGATGAGACCGCTTTTAGTGCCGCCTGACTATCGCTGAGTATAGCAATTCTCTCGTTGCGATAGTCGCGGCAGAGGTTTATCTCGATACACCGAATAATGGCTAGAACTTCGGCTTGGAAAATGCTCGGAAAGGTTCCCATTGGAATGGAGAGCTTGGTACGCGGACCCACGACACCCGCACCTATTCCTTCCGATGTCTTTGAGCCATCGGTGTACCACCTCAAAGTGCTGTCCCTTAGCATCTGCTCAAGAGTGGGGTCGCTCCACTCACTCTTGCTACCGAGGGTAACCCTAAACTTCCTTGTTAAGTGGGTCGTTTTGCTGATGCCATCCCTCGGGAGGAGCGCAATAGGAATATCGCCAATTATTTTCTCCATCCTCTGGGACGAAATTATTTTGCCTTTGCCACCACCCTCTGCTGTTATCTGCAGAAGTGAGTACTTGGCCACTTGACCTATTATTATATGGAGCGGTGTCAGTTCCATCAGGACTTCCAGAGCCGCCGTTGGGCAGGTCCGCATGGCTCCCGTCATGCATACGCATGCTAGTCGCTGTAATTTGGACAGTTGGGTCCCCACAGAAGCCTGTGTCGCCACCGAGGCCCAGGACACCGCCCCATATGTAATGATTGGTCGGACAATCATGGTGTATAACCACCTAATGATCCTTGGCTTGCAGCCCCAGGATCTACCCGCCAGCCGTTTGCATACCATCAGTGCTCTTGTTGCCTTGGCTACCGTTTGGTGCACATGCTGCTTCCATCGCAGGGTAGAATCCAGAGTGAGACCAAGGTACTTAACCTTATTTGTCATTTCAATCTCTCTGCCCCCAAGTGTGAGGTTCCTCAGACCAGGTAGGGACCTGCGCCTCGTAAATGGGACTATGGTTGTCTTCGAGGGGTTGATGCTTAATTCAACCCCCCTGCACCACCCCTTCGCCAGGTTTAGACCACGTTGTACTAGGTCGCAGAGAGTATCCTCAAATTTACCTCTTGCTACTATCACTATGTCGTCCGCATACCCTTGGCAGCGGATCCCGTTGTCGGTTAGCAATTCCAGCAGTTCATCCACGACAAGGCTCCACAGTAGTGGTGATAGTACACCTCCCTGTGGGCATCCTCTTGTCACCCCCAGACGAACTGCTGTATCGCCCACCGTGGTCTCGGCTATTCTGGTGCGCAGCACGGCATCAATCCATCTGCGCACCGGTGCAGCCACCTTCCTTCTCTCCAGTGCCCTGGCTACACTCCTGTGAGACGTGTTGTCAAAGGCACCTTCGATATCAAGGAAGGCGCATATCATCACCTCCCCTTCCTCCAGTGTGCTCTCGATCTCCGAGGTCAACTGGTACAGAGCCGTACTGGTTGATCTTCCCGCTCTGTAAGCATGCTGAGCAGCATGCAGGGGTACAGTTTTCAGCGCAGTCGACCTTATATTATTGTCAATGATCTTTTCCAGAGTTTTCAGCAGGAAGGAGGTTAGACTGATCGGCCTGTAAGATTTGGCCAAGGAGTAGTCCCTTCTACCTGCTTTTGGTATGAAGATCACCTCTGCAATCCTCCATGGATCCGGGATGTACGCCAGTGCGAGGCTCTCCCTTAGCAGCCGAACAAGGTGAGGTAGCAACAGCTGCTCGCCCTGTTGCAAAAACGCCGGGAAAATACCATCCACCCCCGGAGACTTGAATTTTTCGAAAGAGGCCAACGCCCACCGGATCGAGTCCGCAGTAATTAGCTGTTTAGCGGTTTCCCAATCCAAGCGTGTCGGCCTCCGTTCGCTCACAGGTAGACTTTCGTCCACTTGGATGGTCTCCGGGAAGTGAGCCCGCAGAAGTTCTGACGCCCTTTCCTCCGCACTAGTCGTAAACGTCCCGTCACTCCTTTTAATGGCCAGTTCCGTGCTGGTCCTTCCACTGGCCAGAGCTTTGTGCAACCGCGCCGCTTCTGGTGTGGAGGAGACCTTTTCACAGAAGCTTCTGAAACTATTTTGTTTTGCCGACCTAATCTCCTTATTATATAGAGTTAGGTAGCACCTGTATTCCTCCCAGAACCCTGTACGCTTCGCCTTGTTAAAAAGGCTGCGTACCTTCTTCCTGAGGTCTGCGAGCTTTCTTGTCCACCAGGGACAGTTGCATCTGCCTGTGGGCACTATTTGGGGACAGCTATCCTTGTAGGCTGTAGTGATTGCCACATTAAGTGCCAGCACCCTGCTCTCTATCCCCAGGCTCGTGACGCTATCATCGATCTGACCCTGCCTTTGTAACCCATCCTTTAACTTGTCCCTGAAAACACCCCAGTTTGTTCTGCGAGGGTTACGTCTCGGAGGAAGTTGCCTAACCTCTACCTTCAGTGCGAACCTTATTATCCGGTGGTCTGACAGGGAGGGTTCCGTTGAAACCCTCCACCCTGAGACCCATCCGTTGGCGTGCTCGCTGCTGAGGGTGATGTCCAGCACCTCCCTCCTGCTTATGGTTATAAAAGTGGGTTCACAACCCACATTTTCAATTACTAAATTGCTACCTAATATATACTCTAATAAAGACTCACCCCTTGCGTTGCAGTCCGTGCTCCCCCATTCCAAGTGGTGAGCATTAGCATCGCATCCGATGATGAGGGGGAGCCTGTGTCTCCTGCAGTACTCCACGAGCCTGATCACTCCCTCAGGGGGTGCTACTGCTGTCTCCCCTGGGAAGTAGGCCGATGCCAGGACAAAGCTTTTACCCTCCCAGTCACTGGCCTGTACTGCCACCAAATCCTGCGTCAGGAACTCTGGAATACAGAAGAAATTGACATTATTCCTGACCACTATGCACGATCTAGGTCTCTCGCTGGAGATGTCCCAGATTACCTTGTTGTGTTCCGTCTTGAGGCCTTTGACCTCTCCTTTGTAGACCCATGGTTCTTGGATCAACAGAACGCCCAACTTATCCGCTGTGAACCTGCTTGTGATCACCGCTGAGGCCCCCGCCGCGTGATGCAGGTTCACTTGGGCAACTTCCATATCGACGGCCATTAAATTAGTGGCTCGCGGGGGGGCATGTCCACATCCCCTCCGTCGATCGCACTACTGTCCACCGGATCATGGTCCTCTAATCCCTCGAGGAGTTCCTGGGTGGAGGGTAGCTCGGTTTCATGGGCAACCATGGCATCAGCGGTAGCAACCTCCGTGGTCTGCTCAGCCCTGCTCACGCCCGGTTGTGCCACGACTTCCACCTGCATCCTCTCCACCGCCTTGCTTGACCTCGAGCCAGTCCGTGTTGGCGCGCTGCCACTCGGCTGGGTGGCAGTCTTCCCGTCCTCCTTGCTTCCTGTGGTCACTGGTTTGTGCGGCCTCATGACCACCATACTAAACCTGTAAAACAGGCGGAAGCTTGCTGCACGTATGTACCTGTACGACTCGTCGTCTATGTACAGGAACAGTCTCCATCCTCTTAGCTCACCCTTATCTTCTAGCTGGCTACTGACAACTCGCCAGGCAGCGATGCTAAGGCCCCGATTCTGGTTCTTTATCAGATTTAGGGCAAACTGGTACGGCTTGTCGTCGCTGCGGGGGAGGAACACCGTCATCCTATGCATAACTGGCAGGTCCTCCGCCCTTTTCGCACAGAGGACTGGACCAGTCCAGCCACTTAGCTTTGGGGTGAATTCCCGCAGCCAGTCGGCGGATTCCTGGTCATTGCAGTCCACCTGAAGCATGCCGCCCCTGAACTCAACTCCAAGGAAGGACGCCGCATAGTCAGCACCGCCGGCGACCTCTTCTAGGAGGAGATTCTGGAGCTCCGTAAGCTGCTCCGACTCCAGAGATACTGCCGGGTAGTCCCGAGGCAGTACAGCCATGCGGATGCTTTTGACAGCATCCACATACCTGCGCCGCCCCTCCTCCGCCCGGTAGGGAGCCGTTGCTGATGGTTGTCCTTCTGCCCTCCTGCTGTTGTCCTTCGGCCTTTTCGAGCTGGGGGGCGTCTGCGGTGTCAGTTGACCGCTCTTCCTCTTAGCGGCCTCTGCGAAGGTGACCGCTTTCCCGTCACCGCGCGTATCAGTCGGTGGTGCACTACTATGGCCACGGTCTATGGACCGGCTGCCTTGCGCACTTTCCAACACCGCCTTGCCGCGTTCCCTTGTTGGGGGTACCGTGGTATCTGAGTACCGTTGCTTGGCCAGGGATTCCGCCGCCTCAGGGGTCATCCCATCCCGGAGGTACCTCATATACCATTTGAGGCAGGCACCACTCATGGCCTTCTTCCGGGGGTCGTCGGGTCTGTCCACCGTTGGGAGAGTTCTCTGCCCTCCTCTCCTGCGCCTCCTTCTCCTCTTGCGTGCACCGCCAGCCTCTGCCCAGTGCGACTCACCCGAGTCCGAGTGGTTTGGCCTGTTTGGGTGGGTCCTGGTGGTGCTTCTGGCTGCGTCCGCGGTCTGGACGTCTGTTGAGCGGCGGGCGCCGCTGCTAGAGGGCATGCCGTCCTCGTCCTCCCTGGCATGCTCCTCGAACAGCGCCCGCATCTCTGGCGAGAGAGCATCAAGGTCGCTGGGCTTTCGCCTAGCTCCCTGACCTTCCCGGCCTACCGCTGCTCCTCCTTCTCTTTCCTTCTCCCTATCGTATTCCATATCCGTTGTCCTTATTCGTTGCTTGGTCACATCATCCGTGCTTGTCGTTTTCGTAGTTTTTGTTTTTGTTGTTGTATTCATCTTGTTCGTACGACCCTTGGCTCAACGAGGTGAGCTGTCGGGTCTTCTTATTGAAAGGGGGAACTAGAGAGTCCGCCACGCCAGAGCCCCTTGACGCGGTAAGGCCACAGTTACACCCCAATTTGGCCCGGTGTTGGGGAGGCTCCGTTAGAATACAGCCGAATTTTCCTCCTGGCTGCAAATCATCCAATGGGCACGGGTCGCATGACACCCTGGATTAGGAGGTGGTAGTCCTTGGTTGCCGCCCGCATGCGGCGCCCGACAACCCGCCTGGAAGGCCCCATATCAGCACCTTCCACGCCGGTTGGGGGGCGCCGAGAATGCCTTGCGACTAAGCCTCTGCACCACGACAAGGTGCCTACCATTAGCAGAGGAAAAAAAAAAAAAAAAAATGTATTTAGTTAGCTTCATAAAAATAGGCTTGAATTAAACAAATTTACAGCTATTTGAATAAGAAACTGTTGCTTCAAGCCATTATATACTTATGTAGTACCCACGTTTAGTATTTTCTTGATACAACTTGGAAAAGTAAATAACTTTACTTACGTTTACTTGCATACTTTTTATACAAAGAAAAAAAAACCAGCAGTGATGCGTTTAAAAAATGTAGAGTTCTCAGATACGCTGTGAAGCAACTCTTTTACGACCTCTACTCAGCGTAGTTTTTTCAAAAGATTTAGGGCTTTTGCCAGGAGTATAACATAGACACGCTTCATACCAAAAGCACTAGCAACAATGCGCTGAGTCCGTAAAGATGTTGAGATCCTCTGCCCACATGACGATTTTCAAGCACTGCTTCTTTAATTTTTTCGTGTTATTGTCATTAAAAGACGTAGATGGATGACTCGCATGAGGCAAGTTTTCGATGGCTTCTCTACCTTCTATGAACATTTTGTGCCCCTGAATTACTTTTGTTTATGATAAAGAAGACTTTCTAAAACATTTCTGTTCACATTTTTAATGATTCCGAAGCCTTTAGATTCCTTTGGAAATACAAAGAAATCGCTGTTAAATTATTCTACATGGTAAAACCCAGATAACCCCTTCGAGTTGTAAATAAACGGTTGCTAGAAACACACGGATATAAAAAAGTTTGTAGTAATCTTGGTAATTGTGGGTCGGTCCGTGTCAATGTTGATCCCATGGTAGAATAAAATAAAGTGTAAAAATCTGAATAATCGGTTTTATGGAAGATATGTGATATAGTTGTCTGATCTGGCCGATTCCGACAAATGATCAGTAGAATATTAAAATGCACCTACGTATTTAATTTCATTCGGATATCTCAAAAACTTACGAACAAATATTTTTGATCCTTAAAAAGCTTTACCTTAAAAATCAATGGCTTGAAACCGGTTTTAGACACATAGTCTCTTAGCATAGATGTTCAGAAAGATCCGTAGAACATTTACTACAAACACGATTTTCCGTTTTTTTGGCTCGCTGTAAAACGATCTGCTCTAATATTAATATTATACATTGTGACACAAAGACAATTGTTAATAATACGCAAAATATTTATTCATCAATATTTATTTTCAAATTCTTCTCACCAGACATAATACACTTCTGCCAACGATTTTTCCTGTCCACGAAACAATTTTCATAACCACGCCATCCCAAAAGGCCTTTAGCTCCTTCACCGAATTTTGTTTTATCTCTTCGATCCACTGAGTACGGGTTTCATGGAGCAGCAATTTCAGTATGGGGAACAAGAAAAAATCACTCGGAGCCAAATCTGGCGAATACGGTGGTTGATCGATGGCATTCATTGTGCTTTCGGCTTTAAATTTGGTGACAATCGTGGTTTGATGCAATAGTGCATTATCATAGTGTAAAATCCATGAATTGTTGTTCCACAAATCCGACCGCTTCTGACGGATTTTCTCGCAATAGAAATCCTTATTGGTTATCCGCCTTTGTCGTGGTTTTTTGGTTTCGGCTCGTTTTTTCCTCCATTCTTATGATTGATTTTCATGTCAACCTCATGAACCTTTGTCTCATCAGCAGTTACAATACTCTCCATGAATGTGGGATCGGAATTCACACGATTAGGCATGACCAAAGACCAAAGTACCATGTTTACGGTACTTATTAAAAAAAAAAAAAACAGCTTTATCGGGACCAGTCGAGCAAGAACGCGTTTCATGTCCTAAATATCCTCCAGAATCATTCGAACGGACTCGCAAGAGGTATCGAGTTCTCTTACCATCTCTCTAACACCTGTCTGATGATTTTGAGCTCCATATCCTTCAGATACGATCTCTCGATCATCTTTGAAGGCTTTCTATCACTCGTAGGCTTGTGTTTTCGATAAAATTAAATTTAAATAAAATTTTCTGGTATAATACCTTCTTTTAAAAGGACAAGAAATACCGTAGATCATTTACAATTTCATCTACAATTCTAGTTTAGGTATGTATCTATACATAAATATATAATATTCAAACATAGAGATGCCCATGTACATATGTATACTATATGTAACGCTTGTGGACAAATTTAAAGCTAAATGTTTTCCAGAAAGTCAGTAAGACTCAAGTAGTTTTTCCGAGAACAATCCAAACTTTCTATTCATACTAATCTCTATTGTTGCAGTTGTAACTAAGTATTTAACAATTAGAATGATTAATCATACTTATTTATATGTACACTCATACACATTTATATGTCATTATTTTCACACTTGAATGCGACGTTATCTATCAAGAAAATGTTAATCGCACAAAGCGTCTGGATATAGCAACAAATAAACAACAATTTCTAAGTTTCTATTTTCTCAAGAACCTTGAAAAGCGCATTGTTGTAGAATATTAACAATTCGGTTGAATGGGAAAGTCTGTAAACCTTTTAGATACGAGCACATATGTACATACATACATAACCTAAAAGCAAATTTAAAGTTGTGATAGTTCGTGTGCGCATACATATTTACACATGACAGATGAGCACAATGGAAAAGTAAACTCGTGCATTCAGCGTTGCAGTGAATAATTTGAGTTTTTTTAAGCGGAATTTAAATGAAGACCCCAAGTCAAAGTGCTGCTTGTGGCATGTTATGTGCACATGTGATATATACATACATAAAATTAAATATATATATACACGTATGCATTCATACATTCTCGTAGTCGTGAAGGTTTAAGTGCACCTATGGTAAATGTGCCGCCATCAACTTCTTTCTACGAACTTTCACCACAGCTCCGTAAATGGGGTCTTCTCGTGTAAATCTAAGATTTCTCGTTAAGTTTCCGTTAAGTTGGCTCTTTTTATGGGTGTTGTTTGTTGCTTGTTTGTCCCGATGCATGGCAAATGCATTAATGTATGTACATACATTGTCTATTTTTTTATTGACGCGCACACACAGTAAGTTGTATGTATATAAAGGGTGGGCCATCTGACGTTTTAAATTTGAATTATATATATTTCGACATTGGAAACGTCAAATATGTACCATTCGGAAAGTGACAGATATTCAGTAAAAAGTCTAAAATTTACGAAATGGGTCGCTATTCACTAGAAGAAAACTGGGAAATATTGAAAAAAAAAACCGAGGATGGTCAATTTTACCGAAAAATCATTTTTTCGGACGAGGCTCATTTCCACCTCGGTGGTTACGTTAACAAGCAGAATTGTCGCATTTTGGCACAGGACGGCGCTACGTGCCATACTGCAAACGCTACATTCAATCTTTTACGCCCTATCTTCGAAAATCGCATAATCAGTAAAAGAGGTGATGTGAATTGGCCTCCCAGAAGGACCCGTTGGACTATTTTCTGTGTTGAGCTGTTACGCCAACTATCTAGAAACAATTCAAGATCTGAAGTACGAGATTCAAGCTGCTGTAGCTGCCATAAGGCCTGAAATCGAGAAAGTACTCTAAAATTGGGTGGATCGGATAAGCTACTGAAAACTCAGCCGTGGTGGTCATTTGTCCGAAATTGTTTTCCACAAATAAATTTCTTAAAACAACCCCTTAAATACATGTTAGACCTTTGAAAAATATCAAGCTGTTTTTTTTATTGACTTTTTAAATTTAAAATTTTATATAGCCCACTCTTTATCTTGTTTTTAATGTATATATGTATACGGCACATGATATTTATCTTTGGTTTGATCGGATAGTTTAGGTGGCCACTACCATATACATATATATGCTATAGTATTCCGGTCTGAACAATTTCTTCTTTGTTGTCCGTTTCAGAAAAAAGTCCATGCTAAATTTCGTGAAGATATCTTGGCAAATAATCAAGTTTTCCATACAAGAACTTGATTTAGATCGGTTAGCTTGTATTGGAGTTATATGCTTTAGTGGTCCGATATCGGCGGTTGCGAAAAATAAGCAACTCCTTAGGAGAAAAGGACGTACGCAAAGTTTCAGATCGATACTTCAAGAATTAAGGGACTAGTTTACATATATACAAAAGGACAGATATTTCTTACTGGGTGTTATAAACTTAATATACCTGAGTCAGGGCATAAGGACACAAAAGTGAGGAATGGATAAAATTTTTATAACTGATTTCTTTCTCTAATTTCTAATAATAGTTAAGTTGATAACATATGGACGGCTATATGTAGTCCTTTGTGAAGTCATAGAAAAGAAGAACTCCTGCATTCGAACTTATAAATTAGCAAAACGCCTAGCATCTAATAAAAATTTGCACAGGCGTTTAATTTCCGCTCCCACCAATTTCTTTGGGATGTCTGTAGGTATACGATTTCAAGTCTTTAAGTCTTGTTGAGTTGTTTCCACCTCATCTTCTTCCATACAGCTTCTGCAGCAATATGGCAATGGCCTATTAAAAGCCACACTACTGGGTAGAGAGTAGCCTTACTGAGGGCAAATTTCTTCCGACAGGGTAGTAGAACAAAAGAGTATACGGGAGCACCGACTTGCTCTCATTCTACCGAAAGCGGATCTAGGCTGCCTTTCTTAGCTAGCTTATCGGTTTTACAATTTCCGCTGTAGCTTGGCACCCATACCAGTCCCATCAGAAAGACACTAGATGCTATTCATAGCGAGGTTAGGCACTCCTTGACCAACCCTGAACGCATTGTTAATAAGTTCAAGGCGTGACTCTGCTATCTGAGTGGATGGTCACTTCCCTGCTGCACTCTGGAGCAGTAAATCTACTGCTACCTTAATGGCTGAAACTTTGGCTTGGAAGACGCTGCAATAATCAGGAAATTTGAAGCTGGAGTTGATAGAGTGCTGCTGACAGTAAACCCCTTCACCAACCTTCCCCCCAAATATTTGACCCATACGTAAAAGAGCTCACTGTCCCTCTCCCACAACTCCCTCGCCGGTATATTGCCAGAAAAGGATCCGCCAGAGTTCGGCTTGGCGACTCCATGATCTAAATGATCCGGTATGAAGTGAAAGTGTGTGAGGATATCCGAGTGTTCAAACCCTTATTCTTTTAAAAACCCACATTCTCTGAGTCTGATAGCAACTATCGCAGCAATACACCTTCCAGCCATGTCTACGGGCACTATGTGCAAGATGGCGTTGAGTGCCATGGTTGCAGTGGACCTTTGTACATCACACAATGGCTTCTCTGCAGCAGTATAAGTAACTGTAACATATACAAACAATTAAATAGAGTCAAAATTATAATAAAATTCGGGTAACTCTTCATTTCACGGTACATGTCAAAACGGTAAGCGGTGTTCACTATTCTTTTTTGGTTTCACACTGTACGTATTGTATAACGGAAATTTAAGCTGAGTTTAAGCTGACTTATATCTAATGATGGCTTATTAGCTTATCAACACTTTCCTAGCGTTTTTTTAAGCGTCAACCCCTCACAGTCGGTGAAAAAATAACCCAAATGAATTGCTCATTAGAAACCGCCTTTCTTTTATGATAAAAACTAGCCATTGTTTTCGAACTGTAGCGATAACTTTATATACAATATACATACTTATGTATACACATGCATAAATATACATACTTTTCTCTATATATGGCATGTCTTATCTTATTGAAACTATGCACAATCTTAGCGAAAGCTTCATGTTCACTTGCAGCGTGCTAGTTCCGCGGCAATCTAATGCGCATATTTTACCTTATTTTGGCTTTTAGCTTCTGGTTCAAGTAATTCTCCCATCTTAATGCTTTTCTCATGCACGTGGGGTTCATGCCAGCGGACAAGCGTTTTCCACTTAACCCGCCACTGTCGACTTTTCCAAGCGTGACACTCCCATTTAACCCAATACAGGCTTAAAAGTAAGCCTGCGAGTGCAACCCTGTAAGAAAATGTGGAGAAAGAATGATTATAATGTGTGTAACTTACTATATTTTAGAATGCTCCGGCTTTCAAGTAACCTAAGATCTTATAAATTTCGAAAGAGATATTTACTCAAATAGTTTACGAAATTCATTTCACACCTATTAGCTCCAAGCTTAAGCTAATTGGAGTAAAATCAAACTGCTGGAATACTTATTTTGTAAAAAATATGCGATTTTAATAATGACCCATTTTTGAACTTCTTGAAACCGGGACGCAATTTTTAAGGTTACACATAGTTAAGCCTATTCATCCTAACCTTTCCACGGTAAGAACTTATAAACGAACTTTTACTGTAAAACATTTCTTACAAGGTTCTACGAGTATTTGTGTATCGAAATATGTACCATATTTATAGCAGAATAAAAGTGCATACAAACTGGTTTGGTTGCAACTCCTCGTCAGTATGCGGCTCCCATGCCAGGCACAGCTGCATAATAATATGAAAGCTTTGCGCATGCGTTGTTAATCTACTTGCAAATAGTATTAGAATGGATATTGCTTTAGTGAAATAAATTATAAAATAGTTCGCATGTTTTACATAACTTGATTTTGTTTGGCGCCAGTTAAAAATGCTAGGTGAAACCAAACCCTTATTAACTTGTTTTTTCTATCTACTCCGTCTAATTTATTCTTTTTATGTTCGTAAATAATGCGGATTGTAGTTTTATAGATCGCATCGTAATACTGGATGAAAGAGGTTTCAAATACCACCATCAAACTTTCGAGTTTTCGGTTCTCGGATAATGCTGAAAGACTAAACGATATAATTCTGGTGTGATATTATGTATTTTATGCTTTTGGTAATATCGAGTATCGCACCACTGTGGTACCTTGAACTTGAGAAAGATATGTATACTTGGAGGTTGATTCATTTCGCGGTTCCTACTTTTTTTAAAGAAACAACACAGAAATTTCAAATTTAATGGAGAACGATTATTACCATTCGAAAGAAAATTTATTATTTATATTATATTAATTTTTGAAGAATATAGCTTTTAAATGTTGGCCGCGGTTACGTCTCAAATGGTCCATTCATTCCATTGGTAACTAGCGCGATGTCTTCGCTCCAAGGCCTGAATCGAAGCGGGATTATTTGCATATACTTTAAACTTTACATATCCCCACAGGAAAAAGTCTAACGATGTGATATCACACGATCTTGGTGTCCAATCGACCGGCCCAAAACGTGAAATTAGTTGCTCACCGAGGTGTTCTCTTAATACATCTATTGATTGATAAGATGTGTGGAAAGTGACGTCTTGTTGAAACTAAATGTCGCCAAGATCACGTCACCATTGACGGTTATGTTCTCATCGGCATTATTTTTGAAGAAATATGGCCCAAACTGTGGTTTTTTCTAGATGGAATAAGTGTTTTTGAATCTCTTCAGGTTACTCTTTGCCCCAAATGCTGTAATTTTGCCTTTTCACGTACCCATTAAATCGGAACGGTGCCTCAACTTTGAACCAAATGCGTGTCTCGCAAACATGGGTTCTCCTTGGATTTTTTTTAGAGCCCACACAGCGAAGCGATGTCACCTGGAAGGTTCAAATACTTGTACAAGCTGAAACTTCAACGTCTTCAATTTAAGATCTCGACGTAAAATGCACCAAGTTGTTCCATATGTTAATCCGAGTTGCTGCGATCACCGCCGAGTTGATTCTCCACGGTCTTCATGTACACATTCAGCTACGGCTGCTATATTTACGTCACTGAGTGCTAAGATCGGTAATGATACACTCAGTAGGCCGATTATGTTGACCATAAGTTGAGTGAAGCGCGAAACACATTTTTACAGAACAGAATTTTCCTAATAAAGCATTTTTAAACGTTTTTTAGGCATAATGCTTTCCATGATGAAATGTTAAACAATGCTGAACAAAAATAACATGACAGCTTGACACGACTCACGCGTGATCTGTCAAAAAAGGCTATTGATAAAAATACCTTTACTTGGATCACCCATTATACTATATGTAGTACTATATATGCCCCCATGTGTGTATATATAGTTAGTTTATGTTTACATCATTTGACCGACATTTTCATGCTGCCTTTCAATATCAAATTTTATCTTAATTATTAAAACCTATTCTGGAAGAAAACATGCTCTTGCCTTCTTTGGGGTGATTGCCTTTGCTCTGCTTACTCATAACGAAATTAATTATCAAAATAAACAAAAACTTGATCATAGACAAATTGATTCCTAACAAGTTTTAATTAAAAATGTTTTTTGTTTTTTTTTTTCGCTCTTTGCAGGGGAAGTGATCTCAGCGATGTCTCCATAATTAAAAGAATGCGTGGTGTGGAAGTTTTGGCGCTAAGGTAAGATATAAATAAAAATGAAATATAAGTTAGATATGCACGCAGAGAATAAAGTACAACAACAAATGTGCAAAAATAAGCGTAAATTATGAAACTTGAAAAATTATGGCGCAAGTGGCTTTAATGCGGTTTAACCAAAATATTGTTGCAGTGCGAGGTTCGTTGAGATAAATCTCTCAGCAGGAAGTTGACAATTTTTAATAAAAGATAATAAGTGATAAATACATGATTAATTATAATGAATGAAACGAGTTATAAGCAGAAAAATTATTTGTGTAGAAAAGACTGTAGAAAACTGTATATTTTTCTGGGTAAAAGTTGTTAGTTGGCAAAATTGAATCTAACATATGAAGTAAAAATATTTTTGTATATGAGAAGTGTATGCATAAAGAGTTATGACGTAATTTTCTTTAAAATAAACTGCTTGATATTTTGATTACTGATATCTCTTGGCTGAGGTTGGCTAAGTTCAAAAAACTCGTACGACCTTGGTGACCAATGCAGACTATCTTTGTGGGAGCGAGATAAAAAGAATCTTAACTAGTATTTTCATCAAATAAGACGAAGATATAGCATGCCTCCAAGGCTGTCATAAATACTATATATGAAAGATCCATTAATGTGTTCTGCCACTCCCTCAGTTGCTGCTAATTACAAATCTAATAATTTTGTTGCAATTTATTAAAATTGCTCACAATAATTACTGCACATATACAGCAACTATAATAACAGTTTAAATATTTAAAAAATTTCCATTCCAAAACTCCGCTGATTGCTCATTGTTGTCATAAGTTGAATTTGTCAAAACACCAAATAAAGGCATACAAACATTAACGCATTTATAAATAGATATAAGTACACTCCTAGTACATATATGTATGTGTGTATGTGTGCCGATTCACAGCAACTTAAAGATCACACTTCCATAAAATCGATGGCCACCACATGACATACATCTGTATCGGTAAGTGGAGCACACATGTTACTGCGCTCAAGCACCCACTGCAGAATGCCTGAGATTAATTTCTTTTGTGCTGATTTCCTGTCTCACATTACCATAAAAGGGCCACGACGGTAGTTGTCGGCATTGAATTGGAGGAGGCAAAAGTGCTAAAAAAGTCGAAAAAAATCAATTTGATTGTCAAGGCCGCTTATGCGATGAGCGAGCAGCACTCAAAGTTAATGCTTAGTGGCAAAGTATATGCATATTATATGTATACATACATATGCAAGTGAGTATGTGTAAATATATATACTTGTATATATATATATATATATGTATATATATGTAAGATGCACAATTCCCTTAGATATGCTAATAATATGACAGAGAAATTTATTGAAAAATTAATATTTAAATATACATATAAGTAAATACACTCGTGGCCAGGTAAATAACCACACGGGCGCAATAGGCAGAAATGTTAGCAATTATGTGAATTTTCAAATCCCAAAGCGAACTGATAAAAAAAATATTTTCACGTATTTTAATGCCAACCCTTATCCCCATCTTCAAAACAGGCCCCTGCGCCAAAAAAAAAATGTGTAAATGCATAATCCAATTTTTCCTAACTGGCCTTCAGTGTCTTCAGCACTGACTCTTAATGGGTTATGTGGATTCATGGCGCATTCACATCACTTCATAAGAAATCAATCTGGTGAATACGAGGGTTTCGTGTTTAGGCAAGAAGTTCGTAACGATCATACCAGAACATGATAACGCATAGTCTTGGCATAAAACCCATGAATTTTCGTCTTCTGGTCGTTTGCCGTAATGAAGACGCTTTACTCTTGATTAGGTCAAAGATTTTTTCTAGCTGTACCGCTTTATTCCTAACATCCATGTTCCCATGTTCCACATCCCCTGTTTTGCCATCGACATCTTCATTATTGGTACGATATCCTTGCACCTTTCTAAGGATTCCTTTTCTCTCGGTTGGGTGATATACTCTTGTTTCCGGAGTTTTGAGTAGCCTAGGATTCTTCGGTGATGTCAACTGGGGTACTCTTCACTTCTCCTTGTTTTGCGGATCCTGCTTGTTTAGCTGGAGTTTCTCTTAAGTCTGTCTTTTCTGCAGTTTAGTCCGGTTGTTTTGGAGTAGTGGCTAGTATGGCGGATCCAAGTATCCTAATACTTCTACAGAAGACGGTCTCGTATTCTTCATCTTCTTTGTTGAGTTTCTTCTTGTTGTTCTTTCTGGTGTTATGTGTGCTCTTTATGTTCTAACGCGTCTCCGCTTCCAGACGCTATCGCCGCGCGTTGTAACAGTTGCCCTATGTGAACCCCGTGGTTATCTACACAAGCAGGGAGGCCACACTAGGGTTGACATAAGTCTTTATGCGAGCTTATGTATGTTCAGAGCTAGGTTCGGTCGCTAAACATCAGTTCGTCTCAACCGAACCTGTAGGTCCAAAAATATGGCTACGTTCATTGAACGTACTTGAAGATCTGCCAGGGTTTTAACGAGATGGAAATGAAAACAGCTTTTCGTGAGATGTCACTCTTACCTACTAAGGTGACAGAATGCTGCTCTCACCAGCCCTTTGCCAAAACTAATTCCGGGTTTTCAGTACACCATAATCAGAATCTTATAGCCCTCGATTCTAATGTGCCCTTACCCAGAGTATTCGTCGACATGCACGTTTAGTGCTGGTCGGTGTGTGATCCCATGTCGCTTTGTTTCCTCTCTCTCTCGTGGGTAGATTCTCCTTCGATGCAAGCGCGGTGGCGGTTATGGACGCTTAGCGGCATCTGTTCGTCTCTCCGCCCGAGGTTTCTTGGGCGCATGATGCAATTTAAGTCCTCCTCTCCCACAGCTCTTGGTCGGGGGATGCGCATTATTATTCGCCGCTAAACTACTTAGCATAGGCCGTCCAACTGTGATCCTGGTAGTAGCCAGATCTCAGCCGTACCCTGATATTACCATTGAGATAATAGATATAGTATTTAGCTAAAAGCCTGATGTGCTTTCTCTATTTGTTTTTGTAAACATAAGCAACATCCTTGGAAATGTTTCGAGCTCGTTATGAACAGGTGAATCAAGTGTTTTTATGGAAAACATTTTAGATTGGATCATTGTAGCATATAGCCGCCATATGAACTGAGAGTCCGGAATAAAGTTCTTTAAGGAACCTCTTGTATTTGTGAGGGGTATTATAGCTTCAGCCGAAGTTATAATTTTTTCTCGTTTTTCCCTGCCTTCGCTTTATCTAATTTTCTAAGTCTGTTCTGCTTCATAAATCAGCGCTACTTTTAGCTGGCCACCACTGCATACATGTACTCTACATTATTAACTTACAATGTTATTTGTACATTCGGTGACAATCGACAATAACAGCGATGCCAGGCCCATGTCACAGCTCATTGCCTTCTCAGCGCTTATAAAATTTATGCATCAACTTAAATGATTCAGTGTTTTTGCGCCCAGAACGTGGTTGCGCAGGCCCACGCACGTCAATATGTATAAATATATACATAACTACTTCATGCTAATAGCAACGCACACATATACACACAGAAACGATTTGTTTACGAATATTCTTGCATAATTAGTTATGGCAAAAGGCAATTGATCGAAATCGAAGTGTGCTCAGAATTGAGTAAAGAAAATGCGAATAATGGCTCAGCGTGCCATATATTTACGTAATATTAGTTGTATATGTATTATATGAATGTATGTTTGAAGTATGTATGGCTGTGTAAATAAGTGATTTGATTGAAAACGCTGCTCAGCGCCCGAGCAATGTGCAAATATGGCTAAAACGCTTTTGACGCATTCGTAATTGAAGATTGTTGAAGCGTTGTGGCATTTTTGCTGGAAAATATCTCTCCAATTTTATTTTTATGTGTTTCGGTGTAGGCGCGCAACAAGTTTGCTTAGGTATTGTTGGCAACCAGATGTCATTAGACTTCGAAGTTTAGAGTCTAAGCATTTGGATTGCTGTTTGTAAGTCGCAAAGTAGTCAGCACTAATAGCTTGTGGTTTGCTCATAGATTTTAAAGTTTATTTTGCAAAAATAAAAATATATTTAATATCCATAATTTTCGCTGCAATCTTGCCGATTTATAAGATTTTCTCCAACAGAAAAAAACTCTTTACAAAATTCAAAACAGGTTTAGGCACACATCAGTTATTATTAGTACAAATTCCGTTTGGGCATACCACCTGTGCCATATTTTATACTTTATTTGATGACATTCAAATTCATTTCCGTAACGATTTTGGATCAAGAACGAATATGCTGAAACCTGTTGAACTCGAAGCTTAACCCTTCTTCTTAACGTTATTTGCTTAAAAGATCCAAGCAATACTTAATATGCCCAGTTCATTGTCGTCAATGGCATAATAAAAAATCTGTATCGCAAAATTAAATATTTTTATGATCTATAAGTAGTATAACTGTTAAAGCTACTGAACGTTTTTTGGGCCACAGGAAATTTTAATCAGAATGAAAGGACCTGGAGAACTCACTGAGCACCTTAGTAATATAGAATTGTGAACACGATAGACGCCATTGTCAATGCATAAAGAACCATAAATATAGCGGCGAACCTTTCTCTCAAAAACTCGTAACGTTGACTCATCAAATGTTGCCTCTGCACTACATAGCAAGACGTTTATAATGAGTGACTTATAGAGTTTGGTTTTGGTTCGACGAGAGAGAACGTAGCTTCTCAATTTCAAGTCGCACGATAAGGAGTCGCCTTCTCTAAAATCTCGTCTGGTATCGAACAGCTCGAAAACGTCCTCCCCGATCCTGACGGAGCTTATGGTATAGCTCAAGGTCAGTTTACAGCAAAGACAACTCCCTTTAGTGCTGCCAAAATCAGCTTTAAAATTGACGAAGAGATGGTGTGTGTCAATCATCTTTTCACAAGGTCTTTTCCAAGATTTGGCGCATGGTGAATATTTGGTAATTTTTTGATATTCCAGACCCAAAGCCACATTGATAAGATCCAATCAGTTTGTTGACGGTGGTCTTTAATCTTTCACACAATACGCTCGGGCTTATTCCAGGGTAGGTGGCGCAGATTGTGGGATCTCTCTTTTTGTGCTTTGGATAGAGTACACTTAAATTTCAATCGTCAGGCATGCTTTTGTCCGACCATATTCTACGAAGAAGCTGATGCATGCTCCTTATTAGTTCTTCGCCCCGCTCGACGTGCAATTCATCGGCCTCCGTCGCTTTGTTGTTTTTCAGACGGGTAATTGCTTACAGTTGTTCACTTCTCGAAATACATCATGCACTTCTAATCCCACCAAATACACAGCATTACCTCGAAGTCCTGTATATTCGGCTTTGTCGTAGAGTTGACTAGTTGGTGAAGTTTTAGAAATGATTTTTTGATCTTTGATTTCTTCCAAGAGACCGATTACTTGCAGCTACTTCCTTGCATATGGAATGTCGGTCTCCTTTTTTAATGAAAGATTCACCTTATACACCAATAATTAGGGACTAGAGGAATTTTTTCCAATATTAGTAGAGCTAAGGTCAGTTAAAGTTTTTGTGTGGTTATACGTCTCTTCGACCACAAACGGAAAAAATTGCCTATATTAACTCCAACTCACAGCAAGGGGCATTTAAGAAGATTGTATATTAGGCACACATATATACACTCATTTTCACTCGTGCCTTATACAATACATAACATTAAACAGTTAAGTAGTTCAGTAAATAAATGAACGATTCGAATGATCCGATCTCACTTGCTAAACAATTCTCTTGATTGCCGGTTAACGCTCCACGTGAACGTCGATCGTGCCAGCTCTGGCCAATGCTTTTTTCCACTAATTAATGATTATTTAATAGGCTGATAAACGTTTTTCGATTCCCGATTGGAAAACTGAATGAAAAAGCGTTGAGGCGAGCGCTGCTAAAATAGATTGGAATTTAAATTCAAAGAACTTTCATTGTGCTAT
>CM050325.1:74709068-74814086 GCA_027475135.1 Bactrocera correcta | reverse complement strand
ACATCTTTGATGATTCGGCAAAAACTGAGAGAGCTTGGCTGTGAAGTTTTGATGCATCCACCATATAGCCCTGACCTTGCACCATCGGACTATCATTTGTTTCGGTCAATGCAGAACTTCCCCAATGGAGTAAAGTTGGATTCAAGAGAAGTCTGTGAAAGCTACTTGTCGCAGTTTTCCGTCGAGAATCCAGAAAAGTTTTACACTGATGGAATAATGTCTCTAATGGAAAAATGGCAAAAAGTGGTCGACCAAAATGGTACATATTTGGTTCATTATAAAAATAAAAAAAAAAAATAAAAATAATTTGAAGTTTGATTAGAAACACGACTACCGATTTGTACAAAAAATGGAAAATTATGCGGATTAATTATGAGCCATCTTTTACTGAGGTCAGTTAGAGGACAATAATAATATCAAAAATTCTATTCGTGGCGGCTATCAATCAAAAAAGTTTACTGTCCATCTGTGTGCTGATTTTAGAAGTCTAATAGTAGAGTCAATATGTCATACTCACCAACAGAAGAAAATAGATAAAAATATTTCAAAAATAATTGGATCACCCTAACATACTGCTTGATAAGCTGCCGCTTACATTTCATTGTGGAAACGCCGAAACAAATAAGCATCAACAAATCATGAAGATAAAATGGTAAATTAATACAAACACACACACACGTACAAAACACGTTAACTACGATGACACGGCAATTGAGTTGATGAATAATCAAGAGGAAATGTTGATAAAACTGTATTACTTGTAGACTGTTTATTAATGAATTTCTTGGAAACCATTTTAGTGATCATAATCGGATTATGAACGTACTTTAACCAGTCCTATTAATAGCCAGTGATTTAAAAGTTAGTATATTGTAGGTACATCGGAATATAAATAAGTTTACATTTAATGATTGTAAACAACATCAGCTGACTGCGGTCCAGAGTTACAGGCTGCCTGTCATAAAAAATAAGTTTTAGGGAGGTGAACTTCAATGAAAAACACATTGCATGTTTATTAAATGAAATGATGACTTCTACCTTTTAAGATCGAAATTGGCGTTGATTTCACTGAGTCCCAATCACTCTGTGTGGGTTCGCAAATTACAGAAACTGGCACAGGCAAAATAGATGGGGTTTCATACTACTCGTATATCCAATATGTATTCTTGCTGTAGTCTCTTTGTGTAGCAAATAGAAAAACGGCTAAGCTGAAGTCATAAAGGAGCTACGTTGGTAAGAATGCCCGGCGAAGTATATACGTGTATTCTGCAACGGATCAAAACTGAAATAGAAGAGAAGTGGGCTTCTCCTGTAGTAATCCATACGCAGAAAGTAGCTTCAAGCTAAATAGCTACAATACAGTTCTTCACGTCGAAATTGTTGGGAAAACAAAGGGTAGGCAGACAAACGGCATTTAAGGCTATCAGTAGTGCCTTTACTAAGTCTCACTACGTTAGGTTATGTAAGCCGGCAATAAGTAGATTCTCAGTAGATAAGTCAGTTAATATCATCTGGATACGTAGTCATATAGGAGTAGAAGAAGTAGAGTAGAGGAAGCCATGAACACAATTCTCCTAAACTGCTCCAGACCTTCAAGGGTTGTTTGAAGCAATGGACTGTGGAAGAGCTCCTCAGGTCTTAGAACATTAATAACACAGTGCATACCACAAGGTAACTTGGTGAACAGACCAAAAAAGCTTCTACGATTATATTAAAGGGAACTTACTAACATTGTTGGGGTCATCACAGAGCATCTACCCATAAGATGCTACCTTCAGAAAATTGGAATAGTAGATTTGGCGGAATGCAGAGCATACGTGGAGAAAGAAGGACGCTGGAACTTTGTCATTGCGTATGCTGTAACAGGATAACTTTCACGACCCCAAGGCTTCAACTAAAGAAGCATTAACCAGTTGGGATGGAAAAACATCAAGTTACCCAGGAGCTCAATGGGCCAAATAATGGCTGAGTACAGTCTGTCACTCTTACTCCTCCCTTTTGAACCAACCAGTCAAGAACGACTAGATTGTTATATTCTAGAAGCTGTATTCGAGGTAACAGGCAAGAAATTGGTGAAGCAATAACTCGAAGTTGACTGAAGAAATTGAAAAGAATGCAGAATAATTGAAGGATCGAACAAGCTATATTAAAAGGCTATAAGGCTTCTGGCTTGAATGATCAAAGATGATCAGATAAAGTTTTCCTCATTTCTAATCAGGAATATAGGACGGTGTTACTTCTTCTGAAGCCTTGTTAACGCTAGAAATTATTTAAAATACTTGTGTTAAGGAAACAGTGAAAATTCCTTGAAAAGAAAAATTCACAGCTTATGCCTATGACACTGAGAACCAAATCTCGATTATCTCCTGCATATTTAAGGACTTTTTAGAGTTTAGTTTGAAAATTATTGTACAAGCGGCCGATCTGAACTCCACCAACCACATTTTTAAGAGACTATAGTGCCCATATCGCTTCGACATCTGGTCACAACAGTTTTCGTTACAGACGCTAGAGCTTAGGAAAATAAATGAAATATAGGGTGCAGCATTTCGGCCATAGCGCGCTGAATGTTTCCGAGCTCTTGGAGTGTCATTGTTTGATTGACTCAAAACTTGGATTTAGCACAACGCCAGAAAAAGAGTTTACAAGCGTTAAATTGCATGACCTTGGCGGCCATTTGACTGGATCATTTCTCGAAATCAAAGCGGCTTAAATAAATCCTTAAATTAATGATGATTTCAGCGGTTATAGCATATTTTCTGCATATTAAAAGTAATCTTTTTTTGTTCCTGGGGACGTTTTTTACGTGGCGTGTCCCAAACCCAGCGCAGTCTAGCTCACCTTCAAACCGATGTTTTATGGCTACCCATAGGATACTTGGTCGCATATGTAAAAGATATGTTTCTGGCCACTCCCAAGTGAATGGCAATCAAAGAACTTCCTTCACTTGCGTGAACTTCGACACAAGACTTCATGCTTCGTTGGAATCGAATTAAGAGACAGCGGGTGCGCTGGCTATGTCATGTCGTACGTATGGACGAAAACACTCCAGCTCTGAAAGTACGAGGCAATACCGCCGGAAGAACCATAGGAGGAAGAAGACCTCCACTCCGTTGGAAAGACCAGGTGGAGAAGGACCTGGCTTCGCTTGGAATTCTCAGTTGGCGCCAAGTTGCGAAAAGAAAAAACACGCTGTTGTTAATTCGTATATAACATATATAATCGTGAAAGCATTGTTTACGCAAGTAAAGAAGAAGAAAGTAATCAGAATACGAACCCTCTTATAAATAAGTGAAAGAAAATGTAAATAATAAGTATATGAACTATTACCTTCACAAATGAACCCGATTTACACTCGGCTTGACTAACTCTCGGTAGCTCGTTTGTTAATTAGCTGAACGGAAGTAATCTTCCAGTCGTCGGACATAGCAGGTAGAGCATTCAAAACTCCACATAATCCCACATCCAGCAGATCGTCAGCAAAACAATCCTTTTGTGGATTCTTGAAGAAGCAAAAGCCTCACAAAAACCAAAGGAAAAATGTCGGATTCACAATATTGTCAGCTAGCGCCATCAAGCCTCCGAGTCAAAAACCGCTTGATAAAAGCCAATTAGTAGTTCGTATGTGGTTTAAGAACTTGTGAAACCCACCATTTGTAAGATAACATCAGGATATGCACAACAAATAAAGAGAACGGCTTGTACCAAAACTATTGCCAAAGCTGCTTAATACTTATTGATTTCGCGGTGAAGCCGTTGATGATTGTGGGTTTGCGGTGCACAGCAGCATTCTGTCATGTCATGCACGGGCATGCATGAGCATTAATTTTCGCAATCGGCGTTGAGCTGATGAACGCATAGTTTAGAATCTACTTGACAGCAAAATGAAGCAGTAGCTTGTAGTTTACAGCCTTTAAGGGCGCGCCAATCATTAACATTATTTCATTTTTTCACTTCGCACCCATTAATTTGCCATCGCATGCAATATATGTATGTAGATGCGCAGTCGCTGTAATCCTGATCCAAAACCAATCACGCAATTTTATTTATTTCACTCGAAACCACCTGTCAGGCTAAAGATATTATGGTACTTTGCTTCCCGTGCTACGCATTTAGCATGTATTTACATACCGTACACATTGGCGACACACATAAGAACAAAGAACAAAGAACCGATTCAACATTGTGTTCTTATCTGAATGGCCCATCGACTGAGTTGCGGTCGAACCGCCCTTTAACGCATTCCCAATCTAAATTATATGTACATTTGCACCCTAATTGCATTGCTGTGGCTGTTGGTCGAGCCTGTCATGCAATCTGGGTAAAATGACCGTGTCATTAAGTGCGAGCGTATCCTTTATAACTGTCAATTAAATATTATTAACTGCAAATTCTGTGGCACCAGCTAGATGGGAGCTGCTGCATAGATAGTGGGGTTGTGGTGCTGCACCTGCGTGCGCAATCGGTAAAGCTCAAGGACACTGCAGATGTGGCTGATGCAGCCAATGGGAGTTGCTAATGGTATAGACTGTAGTATTGCGATTTTAGAATGGCGCTTCTGAAATTGATCGATCGACTTGTGCTCTGGCGAGAAAAAAAGTTGTTCGTGGTGTTTGTAAGCCCTTCTTATTATATTGTTATACATTGCAAAAAATTTAAAACAAAAGCTACGGAAGTGGAAATTAAATGGAATTATACAGGTCTAACTACTGAAACCTCTACCTTAATGGAGCCGATTGCATACAGAAAGAGCGCTGGGTGGACTATATGCTCTAAATTTGCCGCTAAAGAAATAGAGATCGTCTACAATATAAGCCGTCGCCTTTTCTCTGCTCGCTTTTATGGTTCTGTCAAAAAAATTACACGTATAGCAACAACAAAATTATCGGGTTGAATTCGTTTAAAAGAGAATGAAGATACTTCAATAAAGGGGTATAACCGCTATCTTCAGTTTTACTATTGCACCCGAAATGCATAAATTCGAGCAAAACCTTTTCGCAGACCCCGTCTAACTAACGAAGCTTATGCACCTGTAAGTATTTCCTCGACTTTGAGCCTGGCAAGAGTATAAAATGTTCGGTTACACCTGTACACACACCTTTGGGGAACTTCGAAAAGTTGTTAGCGTCGATCTACGAGACTGATCCACTTTTAGGAGGAAGCACAAAGCACAAACACTTGTCCACGTGAGAACCATCGATTTTGGATCAACCCTTCGACCCAACCTATGTATGTATAAGATCAAAACTTCTAGTTTTCCTGATATTGTTCTTTTCTGAATCTGTTCGTGACTCCAATTTTCAATACCTACAGTTTTGTTGCGAGTTTCTTTAATGAATCAACTTCAAGTTCAACTTACACCAGGATTATTGGAACCTTTAGCTCTCAGCCCGTATTTAGTCATGTTGTTCTATTCTATCTCTCACGACTTCGCTTTCAAAGCTTTTATAGAAATAAGTCTGGTTTTGAAAACTGCGAAACCAAAGCCATTTCTTACTTGTACTGTACTTAGCTATTCTTTACTTGAACTTAAGTTCCGTGACCTCTTCTCGGCCGAAATAAGAAATGCAATTGGTTTAAAACAAACAAATTTCGCAGTAATTTTTTCTCAAATGTGTATAAAGATATAACTAGTATTACATACTGTATCGAATAAACCTAATAAAAGGTTTCTTGGTCTTAGTATTTCAAATAGAAAAGCAACCTGATCAAAACCAACCCGGACTGACAAAAAAACCAAAACTATTTTCACGTATACATTTCCCATACACTTGTTATAAGTCTCGGCTGGAATGGCCTTCAGTACATTCAGCTAAATTTGTTTTTTTTTATTTTGACTCATTTTTGGAGTGTCACTCGCTAGGTTATTGAACAGTTTCGTATCATATTCGTTAATCCACGTCTCATCGTCAGTAATAACCATGTTTGATGAATGTAGAGTTCTTAGTTATGCTGTTAAGCATTCCTATTACGACTTACGAGGTGTGTTCAAAAAGATTTTTTTAAAAATTATTTATTTATTCATGAATATCTATTTTGTCCCCTTCAAAGTAACCCCCATGAGATATTATACACTTGTGCCAACGGTTTTTCCAATCTTCGAAGCACTTCAATAAATCTTTTTTTTTTTATCTTCTTCAGATCCTCCTTCGATGCCGTCTTTATCTCGTCAAGAGAAGCGTAACGTCGTCCTTTCATGGGCCTCTTCAGTTTAGGGAACAAGAAAAAGTCACAGAGGGCCAGATTTGGGGAATACGGTGGCTGCGGCATCATTAGTGTGTTTTTTTTGGGCCCAAAAAAGTCGCGCACAAGCAACGATGTGTGTGAGCAGGGGTGTTATCGTGGTGCAAAAGCCAATTTTTGTTCTTCCACAAATCCGGGCGTTTCTGAACACACCTCGTACACTCGTAGTCGTTTTTTGAAAAAGATTCGGTCTCTTGGTATGAGTATTAACTTCATAAACAACTTCGAAAAGATTCACCAAAATGTGTTGAGTCGGTTTAAATGGGATCCCTTAATATCTCTCTGATGCCAACACGACGACTTTCACGCGTCGCTTCTTTAACTCTTCAAGGTTATCTTATACCACAAAGTGACTAGTATAAGGTAAGATTTCGATGAATCCACGACATTTACTACATCTTCTTCTTCTAGCGGTGCCAAAGCTTACGTGGTTATTTCCGTGTTAACAGCAGCGCGCCAGTCGTGTATTCGTTTTGCTATTTGGCGTCATTTTGAGATACAAAATGCAGCTAAGTTTTTTTCCTCCTTATACAACGTCGTGAAGGTCTCTTTCTACTTCCACCGGCAGGTACTGAATCGAAACTCTTTAAAGCTGGGGTGTTCTGTTCTATCCGGACAACAGTCAGCGCAGCCACTATCTCTTAATTCGTAGAACTATGTCAATGTCGCCGAATATCTCGTACAGCTCATCGTTCATCGAATGTGGTACTTATCATTGCCAATGCCAAAGCATCATAAATCTTCCTCAACTTTCCCTCGAACATTTCTAAGGCCGCCTCAACAGATGATGTCATTTTTTATGCCCCCGCACTATATAGTAGAACGGAAAGGATGACCGGCATATAGAGTTTGGTATTTGTTCGTCGAGGGAGGATTTTACTTTAAAATTACCAAGCAGCGGCACCTTCCCAATCGGACTTTCCAGGTGCATGCCTTTAAGGGGGGAGCCTGCTTTAGGAGCTTAAAAATTCATTTTTTTTTTGGTTAAGTCTCTTAAAAAATTATCTAAGAATATGTCGCCAAAGTTATAGATAGGAATTTGAAATATATTAAATCATAGTCCTTATGATGTTTGCTGTGGTCGTCATCAAAAGTGAGGTCATTCATCCGAAACTGTTCTTTCTTATTCTTTGGGGGGCACAACCTGGCTAGGTGAGTACTATAGAGTTTAATGTACATTTGTATAACGAGCCGCTTGCTGCCAAATCGACGCCCTCTCGCAGCCGCACCTCTGGTGAACAGACGCTACAATTAGACTTTACCGAATAATTAAATCAAATATGTATGTCGGAGTGGCACCGCTAAAGCTTTCTCTCCTTTATCCGTGACCCTAGGCTTCATATGGGTCGGCTACCCTTTTTTTTCATAAGGGAAACTCACGTTTCCAGGATACGCCGCGAGGACGCAAGAGCTGTTTTCCAGAAGCATCACATTACCACATTACACGCCAAACTAAATGCTTATAATACGAGTATATTGTTGAAGTACTCGTCATCGTGTTAAAATAGACTCTCTAAAACACTTTTGTCACATTTTCTAGGATTTCATAGCCGTAATTCAATTAGAAAAATACTATACATATTCAAGCAATGTTTCAGTAAATATGTGTATTAAACTTCTTCTATAGCTGATGATATTGATTCAGCTGATCTCAATAACCGCGCCGTTAGTTCTGCTTTCTTCAGACTGGATAAGGAAGCGAAGCAAATGGGACTGGTAGTGAACGAGGGCAATAAGAAATATCTCCAGTCATCATACAATCGTCGTACTCGCGACTTGGCTTCCATGCTACTTTTGACAGTCTAACTTTAAAGTCGTAGGTGATTTCGTCTAACTTCGAACCACCATCAGCACCATCAACAATGTTAGCCTGGAAATCCAATGCAGGATTATTTTTGCGAACAGCTGCTACTTCGGACTGAGTAGGCAATTGAAAAGTAAAGTTCTCTCTCGACGAACAAAAGCCAAACTCTATAAGTCGCTCATAATTCCCGCCCTGCTGTATGGTGCAGAGGCTTGGACGATGACAACAACCGATAAGTCGACGTTACGAGTTTTCGATAGAAAAGTTCTGCGAAAGATTTATGGTTCCTTGCGCATCGGTCACGACGAATATCGCATTTTAAGTGGAAAAGGATCTGACTGCGCTTGGAACCTCCAATTGGCGAAAAGAAAGAACGACAGGCGGTAGGATGGACGCGCGCTGTTGCAAACACGGCTATAATAATAAAGAAGAAGATGAAACCCAGAATTTATATTTTTAGAATCGAAAACACTGCTTAGAGGACCTCATCGCCTCATCGCATAATATTATGCCAATCAGCATAGATTCCTGTTAATTAAACGTTTCGCGAAACTATCAGTAGCGCTTCCCTTCTCATCCTTCTCATTAGCAACACAACAGTATTTTTAGCGGTACAATTACTATTGGCACCCTTGTTAAACGACTTTAGCTCAACTAATTGAACCTTTACATCCTTCGTGAGCTAAATTACCAATGTAGCGCAACACTGTTTTATTTATTAAAACTACTTTACTACACATTCACACAAATTATCTACAATTTATACAAAAAACTATAAATTTCATTGACAGGGCCGCACCAACAATTAACAGAAATCAATAAAGAGGAGAGCGCGACTAATTGGCGGCGCACACAAGCCAAAACACAGTAGCCAAACAGGCTTGTTGGCTGACTACTATGAGTATAGCCACTGTGCAAGTCTACACGCTCTGCGCACGCGCATAGTCAGAGTCACAACCGCAGCAAGTCACAGCAAGCGCAACTAAAATGAATGCCAGCAATAACAACAGTGTGTATAAATATGAGCTAAGGCAATGGTTCATTGATAAAAGGACACAACTACTCAATAAGGATAATAAAAAACTGTATAAATTAATGGGAAAAATGCGCAAGACAGGCAAAAAACTACGTATGCATATTATAAGTGAGGCCTACAAACACTTTACTGTGCTTATTATTGTTTTTGTAGATCATTTTATTAATTTTTTCCGATTCCTTTTTGGCTGCAAGTAACAACAGTAGCAGTCAAGCAATCAGCACGGCAGCACACTGGCCTGCGCAAGGCATTTTCAACCTAGCGTTGAGCCTGGCAGGCTTACAGCGAACGACAGAGCAACAACAAAAACAACACAACAACAAACATCACAACAATCGAACAACCTGTCTGCCACACCTCGGCTCCTGCAAAGCCTGGGAAAATACTCAAAAACACCTAACCGAAAGATACAAAAGGCAACAACAAAGCGAAATATGAAAACAAAAAAATATAAAAAAAACTCACCCCAACATTAAACCCTCATCATAAGTAAATTACGCCAAGTAATTGTAAGGACTCAACACGCGGTCCGTTATGGCCGTTGTATGCAGTATTGCCAGCCTGCTGCCATACAACACACAGCCACGCATCTTGCAATTAACCGAAACCTCTTAAAGGATAATTTGCTTACGCTGCGCTCCAACCGTTTGCGCCACGCACACGCATCCTTTGTCAAAATAAAACGAGCCTCATAAAGATATGGAGCACACACGCGCACACAACTGCTATAAATTAAAGGGAAACAGCATAATGGAGCAAGGCATAAGGAACTGCAATCATAATAACAACAACAACTGTAAGATAACAACAACAACAATAATATAACAGCAGCAGGATAACAAAAACACCTTAACTGCGTGGGAATGCCCAGCCTATGCGCTTTCCCACGGAAATGAAATTGAAATGCATAGCAGTAAATATCCACAACTCCATATATGTATGCATATGTGTGCGTGTGCACGCAAATCCTGCAAGCCGATACATTTGCCCCCGCAGCCCTACTGCACACTTTTACTGCTTGTTTCGAGTTAATATTGTAATAAAAACATACACCAAATTTTACAAAAACCGAAAAAAACAATAACAACAACACTTAGAGTAATCGAATAAGCATAAATGAGCTGCAACAACAATGCACAAAGCGAAATTTGCCCAAAAAGCAAAAAAAAAAATTAAAGCAAAAAAATCTATACAACATAAAGTATAACACTATAAGCATTTTCGCTACGGTGTGTGTTAATGTGTGTGTGCGTGTGTACAGCATTTCTTATCGCTTGAGACTGCCATGAGAAAATTTCACGTCGAACACCTGCCATTTTTTTCTTATGGACGCAAGCAAGGCGCATATAAAACCCCTGCATTATCACAGCGCACACACATACACAAACATCAGTAAGCACACACACACACATACATACCTCAATAAGCAGACACATACCTCTACACTTTCTTACAGCCTACACATACTTTACAAATGCGCTCCTAAGTGGCCGCTACGCTCACCAACTGGTGTTCAGCTACTTGCGCTTGCTGTTGGACCCTTTCCTATTTCTTATGCCGTATCACGTTTGTTTTTGTTGTGTGTTGTTTTACTTCGTCCGTTTCGGAATTTTGTACCAAATTTCGAAACATTTTCCCACACTCCACAAAAAAGGGGTTCAAATTCCAGTTTGATTTGCGCAGAGGGAGTGTGCACACAATAACAACAACAACACAGTAACGAACAACCCAAATTGTTGCATTCACCCTGCGACCCTTATTGGCATGCCAATACATGCTTAGCGATTGTCAGGAGAGCAGCAAAGCAAAAATAACAACACTAAGCGCTACACACAGTCATCGATACCGTCCAACAGTGGTAATAAAAACAACAACAGCCAACAACTATCAATCGACACCAGCCACAAAAACCACCACCACCACCACTACCACCATCGTCATCATCAAGTGTGCCGAGTGATAGCTGAGCACACTGACTCTGCGGACAGTGCTGGGGCGATCCTGCGCACGCACAGTGTGTGTGCTTGGCCCATATGTGTTTAAAAAAATAACACTAAATCTTTCAAATTGGCACTCTTACTAACGTAACTGCAGTGGAAAAGCCGTGACCTATTATTTTTTATAGTAGGGGGAAGCACCGAAGGACGGAATGCGGTACTTTAATCCACTAAACCTAACTCACTCCTATGTCAAGACTCTCCCGACTCTTTCGGAGCCGTCGACTAAATATTACTTCGTGGGAGGGACAGGACATTAAAGTTTCACTAACAGCTTTCCATTTATTACACGACTGAGTGAGTGTCGTTAAATTGTCGCGTGTGCTTTTTAGTTTTGAAAAATAAACAAAAATAACATAGATTCTATGTATATTCTCTGTACACGTCGGACAGTTTGGAGCAATGTAATTGTGGAATCTGTAAAAGGGAGTTTCCTTCTATTAGCTCAAACACTTTGTGACACTGCTGAACCTCTCAGTCAATGTTCTCATATTAAAAATATATTTGATATTGCATTTTCCCGCGGCGGCAGCACGGATTTTATTACACCGTGGGGGAGTCGAGCTCTCAGGTCGGTTCTATGGAGAGTATTAAGTTTCTCTATGTCTGATTAGTAACCATCTGTCAGTTGAATTCTGGTTAACCTTACGGAAAGAGTCTTGGTTAAGTTGACTAGAAGGATCCCCTGCTCCGTTCCTGATGTTCGTGACCTTAGATTAGATGTTTCTTGTATCTACAAAATTCTAAAATTCAGATCTGTATACGTAATGGAAATGGAACCTCTTTCTCTATTTTATCACTCCAAAACCCCCTATTCTGGCATAGATACTTTGACATCCTCGGTTGGCTTCCTTCGAACAGTTTAAGACTGTAGCTAAAGATCAATTTAAATTCGTTTCGGTGCATTCCTCCCAAGCTAAGTGCTAAACTCAACATTTTCTCTATCAGAAGAACTTGTGAAACAAACGCTTCTTTCGTACAAATCAAGCAATATGAAGAAGTACGAAGCAGCCTTTCTTTGCAAAATCTAATTCTTGGCATAGTTGAAGAAAGTTCAAATCAACAGATTTTCTTAAGAAAGCATTAGATATGACTTCGTATTTACAATATGTAAACCAAATTGACCATGTATCATTATTGTTTTCAACAAAGATCTATAAGATAAAGAGAAAACATAACTTTACTCAGCCGAATAAGTTCCTAGCAGGGATATCTCTTTTTTAGGAACCGGTCTATTACATTGTGGAGTGAACGCAATATACTCAGGTTGTGTGGTAGATTACAAGCTGCTCTCGAAATAATCTAATGGGTTAGGTCTTCATAAGATATGAAGAAAAAAAACTCTAAAACTAGTAAATGAAGATAAGTGTTATATTATTATTTCATTTTATATTTTGATTTTGGTACTTCCCGCAAGAAATACTAAAACAAAAAATTAGAAACCTTAGACCGCAGGTTTCTAGCGAAATCAGACCAATTCAGCGTGAGTGTGCTAATGCAAGTGACCGCTAATTTTTTACTGTTGGCACTGACACCGACCGCACAGTTCACAGAATCAAAACATCTAATGCGTGTCATGCGCCACTGTGCCACCACTAAGTTTTGCCTTCTTGCTGTCTTGGCTCTTCGACTACCTGCGCCACTTGCTGAGCCGCCTCGACAATTCTTATCGGAATTCAAGTTGTTATTGCTGTGCAGTGACCCTCTTACTTGACATTTCCTTTACAAGCATGAGCATTTGTACTGCTCGAACTCCGAAGCCCGAGCTCGACTGAGTCATCGAGCACACAACGTCACTCTTCAAGGAGGGTAGATAGCTGCACTTTATGTGCTGTACACTGTTGTTGTTGCAAGTTGCGTTGTTTTTTGTTAGTGCAACACTGCGACGCTGGAGCGTGTGTGCGCCGAGCTCAAGCGGAGTGCATATCCGCAATGTACAGGCACGCATGCTCAACACTAGCGCTCGGCTGAGCAGCGAGCGCATGGGTTTGGTGCACGTGTTCTCGTATTTCTCCCGCTCTTCGGTTAGAGTTTTGTTTTTTTTTTTTTTTTTTCTTTGACTGTACTACTCCCTTTCCTGAAGGAAATATACAGAAGTACAAATTCACTGTGTGTGGATTATTGTTGTTGCGGTTGCCACTTGGTGAGCGCCAATGTGCTGCTATAAAAGGTCGATGCGTGGCGTGTAAAAATCATTCTGAATTCGTACGTTCAACGTGCCACACGCATTTAACAATTAGAAAACTAGCGAACAACGCAGAAAATTTGTAGAACGAACATTTCGAAAATGTGTCAACAACAGCAACAATTAGCAGCGCAGCAAAATAACTCCAACCAAAAGTCCAGCTATAGCATTAAGCGTGTCTTGCAGACATTCTTCCGCAACAAGCAACAACAAAAGCAAGAAAAATTGCAACGCCGTCACCAACAACAGCGTTTGCCAGCACCAAAACAACTGCAGCAGCAGCAGCAACAATATCCATATCAGCAAAATCAACGTTTATGGTACTCATTGGAATCTTTGGAATCGCTAGAGAATCTGCGCAATGCACAAATGGAAGAACAACATTACTACGAAGAGATCGAAGACAATTCAGCCAATGAGAAGCTGGCCGAACTCGTACAAGAAGCGGAGGATTCACTGGCGGAGCATGATGTCTATGTGCCCGTACGTTTTGCACGCACCGAAGCGGGCACCTTCTTCTGGACCACCAATCTACAGCCGGTGTTAAGCAGTTTCACACCTGTAGCCGCCGATGAGGATCTGCTGCAGCCCAGCTATTGCTACAGCAATGCACAATATCCACACATGCAGTATCCCCAACATAACGGTGATCGTTGGGCACAAGCCTAAGCTGTGTGTGTCTCTAGTAGACGCTTACCAACTGTGCTGGCTATTTCTTTGGAATTACTGTGACCGGAGCTTTAGATATTTGTGATACTCGTTTGTAGCGGCTGAAGTACTTCTGATTAACTCGTATTGACAACACGTCGCTGTTGTATTAACGCGCTTCCAATTTAGTGTTTAAGTTTTGTAAACAAATCTCAAGTGGTGCTCAGCCATTTTGAGGGTATTTTTTTGTGCTTAATTTTTTACATTTTATTATTATTTTAATAATTTTAATTTACTAGTTGCTAAGTGAGATTTTTGTGATAACGAAAGGCTTTATTTTACTTTATAATTTTTTGTAACTAAGATATGAGAAATGACTCGTAAACAAACATTTTCAAATAGATAATTCGTTTTTGATAAACGCTAAGAAAAAATTAAATAATTGATTTTTTTATTTGCTCACCTTATGTAAAAAGGGGCTTGTTGTTTTCGCTTGATTTGTGACACTTGACTGTTGTTTGTTGTCTGCCGTGTATTATCGGCGATTTTCTTGTCTTATTAAATTGCTTTGATTTGTTCATTATCGCTTCTAAAGTATTTTGCTTAGATTTCGATGTGATAGTACTTTCATTTCCATTGCTGGTTTTAATATGGATTTGAAACCGAAAAAATTGTATATGAAAAGCACAAAAAAATCTGATTGCGAAAAAAATCCGAAATAATTAATTTTTAAATGAGATTCATGCTCAATCTATAGGGTAATTCATTTCGATGTTCCCTACTTTTTTGAAGAAAAACCACAGAAACTTATGATTTATTGGGGAATGTTTATTATCATTCGAAATAACATTCTTTGGCATTTATTTTTTGAAGATTATCATATTCATACTATATTGTCCGCGGCTCCTTCGCAGAGACCATCTTTTGAGCCCAACATCCGATGACTCATTTGAGCATTTCAACTGGTAACTGGTGAATGGTATGCGTGATGTTTGCTCCAAGGCTTGAATTGAAGCAGAATTGTTCGTACAGACTTTAGACACAGGAAGAAGTTTAACCGTGTGATATCACGCGATCTTGGTGGCCAATCGATCAGTCCAAAACGTGAAATTATCTGCTCACTGTAATGTACTTTCAATAAATCCATTGATTGGAAGTGGCGCAATCTTGTTAAAACCAAATGTCGCCAAGATCAATAGCTTCAATTTTAGGCTTCAAATAATCGGTTATTATGGCGCGATAACGGTCGCGGTTGACGGTATCGTTCTCTTCGGTATAATTTTTGAAGAAATATTGACCGATAATTCCAACGTTTCACAAACCACACCAAACCGTTGTTTTTTCTGGATGAAATTGCAGCTCTTGAATCTCTTCAGGTTGCTCTTCGTCCAAAATGTGGCATCATCTTCATCGTTGAACAAAATGTGGCTCGAAAACGTCGTATATTTTTTGAGAATTTTTCAAGACCCCATACAGCGAAGCGATGTCGCTTGAAAGGGTCGAGCGTCTGTGTCGAATACTTTCGGGGCTGGAGCGTTTTCCCTCCATACGGACGACAAGGCCTGGCCAGCGTAGCCGCTGTCTCTTAATTCGCTTTAATATGTCGATGGCGTCGTATAATTAGATCATGCAGCTCATCGTTCTATCGAATGCGATATTCGCCGTGGCCAATGTGCAAAGGACCATAAATCTTTCGCAGAACTTTTCTCTCGAAAACTCGCAACGTCGACTCATCATTCCTCTGCTTCTGCACAATATAGCAGGACGGGAATAATGAGTGATTTATAGAGTTTTGTTTTTGTTCGTCTGGAGAAAGTAGAACTAAGGGCACGGGTGTAGAATATTGTACCTTTTTTTATTTAGTTCTGCAGTTCGAATTATTAGCTTGGTTTTGTGCTGTCAAAGGCAGCTTTAAAATCAACGAAGCCTTGGTGTGTGTCGATCCCCTTTTTATGAGCTTATCGCACAGCAGTTTGGGGCAGATTGTGGAGACTCCTTTTTTGTGGATTGTAGTACACTTGAATTCCAATCGTCAGGCGTGCTCTCGTTCGACCATATTCTGCAAAGAAGCTGATGCATGCTCCTTCTCATATCTCCGCCACCGTATATGAATAGCTCGGCCAGCAATCCATCGACTCCCGCCGATTTGTTGTTCTTCAGACGGGTAATTGCTATTCGAACTTCGTCATCGAATGGAGAATCGGGTTCACCATCTACTGGTGTTATGCTTTCACAGCCATCAGAGGCTGGAGAAGAATTCCCGCCATAATTTTAGTATGCTCTAGACATCAATCAGTTGATCACCTCCCGGGGGTTCTACAAGAAAGGTATGCTCCGGTTTTTAAACCTTCTGTTAGTGGCGCATCTTTTCGTAGAATTTTCGAGCGTTATCCCTGACGTCCAGCTTATCAAGATCTTCATACTCACGGATTTCAGCCTCTCTCCCTTTTTTGTCTGCTTTCTTCTCCCAACTCTCGATATGCTGAATGCCAGTACTCGGCAATGGAGTCTCTCTCTCACCACGAATCCCACACCGACTGTATTAAAGGCCACAAGCACCTACTCGCCTCAGTCCTTGTACGTCCATCGCATTTTCGGACTGCGGTGATATCAGCCTTTACTTTAACGATGACATCAGCCAGCTGGGCAGCGGCACACTCCAATTAAGGGGGTCTCTACCCTTAGCGTTTTATACTTATCGCCAGGTACTTCATTAGTAATGACCTTGGTATTACCCATTCACCTACTTCTGAGGATGCATTTAAGGCAGTCCAACATAAGGTGATGATTGGGAAAATACGTCAGCCTTCGCTGAGAGCCAGCTTGACATTGAGCGGAGGATACAGCTAAGAGGAATTTTGCCAACCACAAAGACATTTAAGTCTCCGCTTATTTTTAAGGTGTCATGCTAGATGTGCCCCCTAAAATATTATAATTTTTTACTATTGAGATCTCAAGGAGTCTATATTTTTCAATATACATGGTCATTGAGTACTTTGGCATTTCTGTAAACTTGGCGACTAAATGAACTTACATACATCGTTCTCATATCTCTGTCAATTACTATACATATGTATATAAATTTTCGAATGTTCTTCTGAAAATATTTAAGAATTATAAAACTTTGAGATTTTCACAAAACAAAAATATTTTTTTTTTTAAATTATTTTTCAAGTTACTAGAAGTTAATAAAAAATTCATGGGGCCCTCACAAACCAATTAGACTTAAAATCCAAGACTATTTAAAAATAAATCTCCTGTGACGCATATAACTATTTAATAATCCCTTTGGTATGGAATATTTTCAATTTATTTAAGAGTCTGCTGAATACTACAGTTGCCGCTTTATCTAAATCCCTATTTGATATATTTTAATACCGTTACTTAAGAGAGATACGTGCGAAAGCTAAATGTGTGTACTTTTTTATTATGAGTAGTAATCAGCACTCGGAAGGTTTCGTCTCAAGTGTCCAGCTGAAGAATTAGCTATCGATTTGGAGTATTGTTTTTTAGAACAAATACTTGACTAACACGGGTAGGGTATGATGAAATAAACTGTTCAAGTTGCAAATTTGCGTTAAGCTCTATTTTTATTATAATTAATCGCACTTCGAGACAATTGAAATCACACGTTTGTTTAATAACATAATGCCGACGAGGCTTCAAAAGTAAAAAACACTTAATGTCGCGCGTCATATAATGAACACTAATCTCAGTTAGCAACAAATTAGTCTTCTACACACAGTTTTATATAAAAAAAATCAAAAATCAGTCTAGTTTGTAGAGGTACAGTGATCAAAGGCAGCGCTGTCAAAACAATATTACATCAACATCATTGAACCCTGCAGTATACTTAGGCAAAAGAAAAAACTCGGAAGACTAACAGGGGCTAATCAGGCCTGTTAGGACGTAACTCGACTGTCACTGATTCGCAATCAAAAGGATAGTCTGATATCGCAGATATGCAGTTAGTCTGAGAACTCCTCTAATCATGTGAAACATATGCGAAGGAACGAGCTCAAGCTCCTATGGTCCACCCCCGCCGTCGATTCCTCGCATGCTAACGGCACGAACACGAAACATTTTATTCGAATTAGTGGTACTCATTGGACATGGAGGACAGGATTGGGTTTTCACTTGAAATCAAGTACGGATAGTATATGACATAACGCGTGGTCCAAGAAGAGGGACTTCTTTAATAGGCTTTTCTTGACAGACCACGCGTGAGCCAAGTCAAGCTGTCATGTTATTTTTGTTCAGTATTGTTTGACATTTCATCAAGGAAAAACTACACAAAGATCGTGGAGAGTCAACGCGATGCCGTTGCCAGCAACTCGGACTGACGTTTGGCACGACTTTTACGCATTTATGTCGACATCGTTTCGTTCCATGGGCTCTTAAAAAGTTCTAAGAATATCCGATATTTTCGACCCAAATTTTGTTCAGCGATGAATCCAATTTTTGGTTCAATGGATATATAAACTAGCAACATTGCCGCATTTGGAAAAGGAAGCAACCTGAAAAGATTAAAGAATGGCAATTTCATCCGAAAAAAACAACGGTCCATATTTCTTCAAATATGATGCCGGCGATATAGTAACCGTCAATGGCGTCCGTTATCGTGCCGTGATAACCGACTATTTGATGCCTGAAATTAAAGCTTGTGATCTCGTCGATATTTGGTTTCAACAAGACGGCGCCACTTCCCACCCATCGTATCAATCAATGGGTTTGTTGAGAGAACATTTCGGTGAGCAGGTAATTTCACGTTTTGGATCGGTTGATTGGCCACCGATATCGTTTTACTTTTTCCTGTGGTGATATGTAAAGTCTAAAGTCTATGCGGACAATCCTTCTTCGGTTCAGGCATAGGAACAAAACATCACGCGTATCAGTCGCTCGAACCATTCATCGAAAATTGGACTCCACGAATGGACCATCTAAGACATAGCCGCAGCCAACATGTGAACGAGATAGTCTTAAAAAAAATAATGCCAAAGAATGTTCTTTGGAATGATAATAAGCATTTTAAAATGAAGCAATTAAATTTGAAGTTTCTGTGTTTTTCATTTAAACAAATAGGGAACCTCGAAAATGATCAACCTTTATTATGTTCTCTTTTTGTTTCCAGAGAGAGTTTGCAATCTTTTTGATTGTGAAGAACATTGATAATTAATGTTCACATTTAAGGATCAATATAGGATAAAACAATGTTTTAGCGATCCTTGTAAAAGATAAAGTTAGCACCTTGCGAGCGCTCTCGATATACGAGATAGCTCTTGCTCTTTTTATAAAGTTGGCGATTCAGATTGAAGACGACATTCCAACTTCATGTGAAGGTCTTTCGTACTCGTAACCTGTCTGAGATTCGCTTGGAATTTTTCGAACTTTGTGTTATTTAAACAAGAAGATGAATTTAGGGACTTAGGACACTACCCTGTTCATTTCATATTCTCTCCTAATACCTCCGAATTTAAGAGATAGCTCAAGACATTTCCTTATATCGCCGCGTTCAAGAGAACACATGTAAAAGCATGAGAACTCTGACCTCTCTGAACATCTGTCATGACCTAGCGGCAGTTCGCTTACAATTCTTCCAACTTGCTTTATGCAAATTATATAATTGTGCGACTTGAAGAATTTAACTAAAGAATTTTATGAGTCACGTTTATGAATACGCATATTCTTTAGTTGGGATGTCTACCGAACGTCAGTCGCACATGTTTCGCCGCCTCATAAACCTTAGGTAATGTTCCTACTGTACGCAGTACTAACTGTTTAATATGTTTATCCATAGAGTGACCCATAATTTATTTATGCTGAAATTTATAATTAAATATTCTTTTATACCCTACTAGTTATTTTCGTTCACCTTCAAGTAGCCTTGTCAAGCACGTTTAAAGCGCTTACATAAATACTAAGAACTTTGATAGCCTCATTTGACAAAGAAGCGTTTCTTGGAACCCGCGGCCCACTGCTGGAAAGCATGCAAATATGCAAGGCACCCAATAAAAACTCCACCGACTCTAACGACATTAACTAAGACAGCAAGCGAGCGGCTTGCGCGGTCGAGAAGCGGGTCCAAGTGGGCGCAGCAAATCAAACACGTTAATTGTGGACGGCGAGCGAAAAGGGGACGATGGAGGACACGGCGGCGCAAGTGTCCACAACTCAACGTATGTTATTACAGCTGTGTGCATATACAACACGCTCGGCGCTGGCGATATGAATCGTACACATGTGCTGACATGTTTTGGCTGTTGGAGCTCCTGCTTGGAGTTTTTCATCATAAAATGTTGTTATTTATTGAGTTAATAAATTAAAATGCAAGTTGTGTGCAGCGTGTGTCAACACTCCGAAAAAGCGGACATTCCAACTCGTTTCGCAGCGGGCGGATGCGCGTTGCACTTGCGGCACCCTTGCGGTCGCTCGTCTTTACGGAGCTCGAACCCGCTGCGAGCCGTCCGCTTTGCTACACCAATTGACCAATTAAGAAGTTACGGAATGTGCGAAGCGCCAAGAACTCACCAATAATGATGATGATCATGGGACGCGTGTACAAAAGCGTAGTGACGGTGCGCCGGCGCGGGTGTCCATATGTTAACATGAGGCATTTTGTTGCTGGAAATGCCCTGCTGTGATTTTTTGTATGCAAAGCCGAGCGCACATTAATTTAAAAGACAGAAAGGGGACGACGCACTTACAAATGGGCAAATGTAAAGAATTAAATAAGTAAGGTAGTACAAGGTTCGGGTGGAAGCAAAACATAGCTGAAAAAAAATTAATTTGGAAGCTGAGATAAGGGAAGGTGTGCTAACTTTATTTTCTTCTTCTCCTTCCTGGTTAACAAACGCGCCGTCGTTTTTTCTTTTTGCAATTTCACTCCAATTCGAGATACCAAGTGAAGTCAAGTCCTTCTCCACCAGATCTCTCCAAAGGATTGGAGCACTTCTTCTTCATCTGTCAAAGTGTTCAAAGTCCATAAATCTTCTGCAGAACCTTTCTCTCGAAAACTTGTAACGTCGACTCATTAGATGTTGTCATCCATGCCTCTGCACCACATAGCGGGACGGGAATAATAAGTGAAGTCACTGGAGTTTAGTCTTTGTTCGTCGAGAGAGGACTTTACTTCTCAATTGCTTACTCAGTCCGAAGTAGAATCTATTGGCAATAGAGATTCTGCGTTGGATATTGAGGCTGACATTATTGTTGATGTTAATACTGGTTCCAAGATAGACGAAATTTTCTACGACTTTGAAGTTATGACTGTCAAGAGTGACGTGGGAGCCAAGTCGCGAGTGCGACAATTGTTTGTTTGATGACAGAAGATATTTCGTCTTGCAATCGTTTTTACCAGACCCATTTGCTTCGCTTCCTTATCCAGTCTGCAGAAATCAGAGCTTTTTTATTTTTTTTGCTTACATTAACTTCATTAGGAAACTTGCCTTGATGGCCACAGCGTAATGGTCAGAAATTGTAAAGACAATGAGGTTGCAAGAAAGGGCACTCAGACATATGACATCAATATGGAATTATTCTATTAGATAGATTGAAATAAAGTGAGTTTTGCACCGCCGCGACATAAGGTCTACTGTGCCCTCCCACCTCGAATCATATAGGTCCATATCACTAATTAGTAACCAGATGCGTGCTATTGAGGCGATATGATCCCTATTCGGATTTATGGATCCAATGGCTTTGATCCTGCGTCTACAGAGTGCTGCGCAGTCTAGAATCAGGAGTTCGGAAGTTCTGACTCCGACTTTTTGGCTGCAGTACATGTCGTCTGACGAGTGCCGCGGCATGGGGGCATGTCATCGTCATCTCTGACATGTTCCTCAAACGACTCACGTTCCTCTAGCATTGGGGCGTCCAGAAAGGTAAACTTACATCTAGTTAATGAGCCGCTCTTACCTATGCTGAAGTTTTTGTTATCGTTTTGTCGTTGTTGTACTGTCCACTCTATTTCTTACGAAAGTTGGCTTATCGAAGTGAGCTGACGAGTCAATATTTTTAAAGAAGCGACAGCGCTCCGAAATGAGCTGCCGAGTCAATGTTTTTAAAAAGGCGCCAGAGCTCCATGACGCGGTAGGGTTATTACTGCTTCCCACGGCGGTTCGGTGTGGCTTCATTCGAATGCAGCCGTATTAACCTGCTCACTGCAATGCGGTCTCTGGCAACCCATCTGAGGTGTACCGTGCAGCACCACTCACGCACGTTGAGAAAGACCGAAAATGTTTTGACTTAAGTCTCTGCAGCACGACAAGGTCTTTTGATTCACAGAGACGAGAATCCTTCTCAAATGTGAAAGGTTAACTGTTGTGTATCAGTGCTAGACAGCAGTTTTCGTTCAAAATTAACAAACAACCAAGGAGTATGTATCTTCTAGTGAAACAAAGAGAACAGTAAGTTATTATGAATTGGAGAAATTAGGTCTAGGAACGAAAAACACACCCGGTATGTTCGTCATAACGAACACTGGCTGCTTACAAAACTGTGGTAATGTCTCTTGGATAAAAGGTAAGGGTCGCCTGAAGACTTCTTCACCAAAAAACTGGAAATAGCAGACGTGGATACAGAAGTTTATTTAGTGTAGAGGTCAATACTAAAGACTAGAGTACATACTACGAGTATACCTTTCTATTTCTCTAGTAATGTTTGAAGATCATAGTAAATCAGAGAATACATATTTCATTATTTACGGAACTATTTAATATTAATGTATGTACAAGTATGTACACCGTAGAGCTAGCCAAATCTTTACGATACAGTTGGACGAGACTATGACGTGGACGTGGTGGAGGTCGAACCTCGACCAACCGAGCCTGAATCTTAATGATTTCGAAGCAAGTTTTGCGTTTAGTAGCCTAATTGATATAAAAATAAGAACTAATTTTATTCTTTTCGCCCACAAGTCTGTAATACTCTGCGCGCAATATTAAGCAGTGGGTACAAAACAAACGAGCGAACGAACAAACAGTAAGACACTCGTTTATCGATAAATATATATGTATGTATGTGTGCGCAGACATACAAACTTGCCAACATGTCAACCAAGAAACAAAATTGTTCGCTTAAATAACCATTTCAGTATTTGTTCTACGTAGTTGTTCTTCTTTTAGTTGTTGTTGTTTTTTACTGTTTGTATTATTATTTTCAAAACCTTAAACGTTATCGCGCGTCCATCCGCATGCCTCGCAGTATGATAAGCATCGCGCGTTTGAACAGTGTCTGATTGCCACCGCCGCGTTGGGTCATAAGGGTTCCCAGAACGCGGCGCGTTGAATGGTTGCCAGTCAATAAAACAAAGAATAATTATGCAATTAAAAAATAAGAAAAATAAATTGTACAAAAAGAAAAAGGCTGTTAACGCGTAGTAATCGCCAAGTCTACGCCACAAATAAACGAGGTAACCGCGTCGATTGGGCACTGCGGCCTTCGCAAGTGTGCTGCGCATGCGCAATGAAGTTTGGAAAACCAATCAACCGATCGACAGCAATGCGCCACAAAACAAAAGTTGCCGCTCTTGCAGCAAAACAACACGCACATACTCAATCCAAACACACGCATACACTTGCACACTCGCATGTAAACAAACATGAGTATATGACGCGTCGTAACGTTCGAAGTTGTTGTAGCGTTAATGACTCTTTTGATGGATGCAGCCAAAAAGGTTGCGGCGTTTAGCGCCTACACTGCGGTGGGGAGTAAACACTAAAAACGCAAGGCGTTGACATCACACAATTGATGGCTCGGTATTTGTGGCAAAATAAACAAAGCGCGCGGAGAACAACGCGAAGGTGGCGACAAAGTGTGCTGGCCAAGTATTGAGAACAGGTATCTTTGTTTCAAATTAGGCAAATATTTGTTGTTGTTTTTTTTCGAAAACATTGAATGAAATGAACATTTAACTCTTTCTTTCGTTTAGATGGGAGTAGCTTGATTAGTAAATCTTTTCTGGGTAACTGTATTATCAAAATTGTCAATTCAACGCGATAGATGGCGCTTTTGACGGAATTCAACAGTTTCACTTCGATTTGAATACAACGGATTTTTTTTCTTTGACACGTGCGGTTGGCGATGAGGCAATATTGTCATCGGAGATAATCTTTTAGACAGCTGTTACTGGATTTAGAACGGCTTTTCAATAAGAGAAAACAAGAGCGCAACAAAAGTTAAAATAAAGCAAAAACGGTTTGGTGTATCAATGAAATTCTTTATTCCCGTGGAAGTACATTCAATTCCATTATGTATGGAACTCGATTTCTTTTGCATGGCCACCACAAGCACGCTTGCAGAAGTCCAGACGCTGAGCCCAACTTTCAGCGGTTTTCAAGCATTAAGGGGTTAGGGGCAGTCAGAGGCACGAAAAAATGAGAGTTTTCAGTATTTTTTTTTGCTACTAAATCATGTTATTTTACAAAAGTAGTAATATGGCATTATTTTAGGATGTGTTGACTTGAAGTCACAAAATTTCAAAAAAATAAAACAAAATTTATTTCCAAAGTTATAGTTGTTTGTGTTGACCCTATTCCAAAAAATAGTACTTGCCGTGACAAGGTGACAAGGACTTACCTTGGAGATTCATCTAAAAACAATCAGACAAAAAAAAAATAGTTTTATAAATAGATAATCCCAGACCTGATCAAAGGATTTTATTTTTTCTTCAACATTAACAAAATGGCGGCTTCAGGAAATTTTTTTCTAAATTTTTGCGAAAAAATTAACAGTTAATTGGTCTTAAAAAATCGAAATTTACGAAGAAATAAAAATCCTTCTATCAGCCCCGAGTTTATTATGTACATATGTATACTAAAAGCTGTGTAAATTTCATTAAAATCTACTGAACGGTTTTCGAGTACAGTTGTCATCGATTCAAAAAACATAGTTTTAAGAAAAACGCGTTTAAAGTTTCACACTAGCGCCTTGAAGTGCCCGAGATCTCTTTCTTATTTATCGAATAACTCAAAAACTAGTTGTCGCATCAAAGTGAAATTTTCAGGGAATATTTTTAAGATATTACACTTAACGAAAATGCAAAAACAGAAATTTATTTTTTGAAAATTCTAACTACCCCTAACCGCTTAATCGGCCGATACTGCCGAAATTTGACATTCGATTTTCGAACGAGGTTCATCAATTGTCGCTGGCTCGTGGCATAGACCATAAACTTGACGTAGACCCACAGGATAGAATATTTCGGCTTATAATCGCACGACCAAGGTGGCCAATTGACTGGGCGATTTCGTGAAATAACACGATCAATAAATCGATTGTGACATTCATTATCCAAGTCCATATCATCCAATTCGATCCAAAAATATTCGGTTATCATTGAGCGGTAGCTTTCAGTTCTTGCGTTAATTTAAACTTGTAAGGATGTACCTCAAGATCTTTTCACGACGTCACAGCGATGCCCAACGCTTGAGAACGACTTGTGAGAGGCTGTTTTGGGGACTTGGGTCTTTCTCAATTGATGCGCTAGCGGCAGTAATATTCTCAACACCACGGGCACTTCTTTATCTGACGGGCACGTGAAAATTTTGTACTGCGTCTGTGGATTCAAATTTTTCCACTAAACGCTCAATTGTTGATCTGACAAGACGATTTGACGACCATAAATTGGACTTAGCGCTCTGAAAGTTGAGGCCACTGACTCCGAAATTCGGTAGTATATTTTAATAATTTCGACTCGTTGTTGGATCGTATATCTTTCCAGGATGAAATTGCAAACCTTACTGAAGAGAAATGTCAAAAGAGCCAAAAACGAAATGGACATTGATCCCTAATTTCACAAAAAATTTTGTTTAACTATGAAGCTTAGTTTTGGTTGAGTGAATACAAACAGTCAATTTATAAAAAAGAAACTTTTGGTGAACGCATTATCTTCAGTCGTGAGCCTGTGACGAGACATCCAAGATCGTACGATATAACTTTTATATACTAAATTTTTTTATGGTGTCGATTGCGTACGCAGATAAGCCCAAGACCACTTAAACCATAGAAGAGAATATTCGGCGCGTTAATAACTACGGCACCAATTGTTGCAAAAAGTGATCTCGATCTGGATTACATTTGAGCCAACCGCGGCGGTTATTAAGTCTTAAAACAAAATGACTCTAATCCTTATTATGAAGCTAAATTCTTGGCCACAAATTTATTTTATGTGCGTTTTATTTCTTATTGAAAACCACATGTCTCAAAAAACCGTTTATTATTTATACATTACACATCAGCTTTTTGATCGGTCACTTTGAATAGAAGCTGTATGCTATAGTGGTCTGATGTCGAAAACTTGTTCGGAGATTCTAGCGTTGCCTTGGATAATAATCTATGTCAAATTTCGTGAAAATAGCTTTCACACAATGCCTTGAATTCGATCGTTCAGTTTGTATGGCTACAGTGGTTCGATATCCGTGGTTCCGCGAAATGAGTAGCTCCTTGGGCAGAAAAGAACGTGCGCGATATATCAAATACTCAGGGATCGGCGCACTACTTGGTGTTGCAAACTTCGCGGCAAACTTAATGTACCGTGTTTAGGTTATAAAAATTTATGTTGGAAATGTTGCTTGCAAAAAGTCAGCATAGAAGTACGAGTATATATGTATGTATGTATATAACATTGCGAGACTAGCTTCTAAACAAAATTTTTCTCAATATCAAAATTTCAAGTTCTTTGATGGACCAATTTGAATGCCTGGTCACTAGAAAGGTTTTAACCAGTCATGACATATACTAGATCATGGAGTTAGTGACTTTTGGCTCCTCTGTTATGACATCAGAGAAAAGGAGCGCAGACTCTGTCTATAGCTTAGAGCACTAAGATTTAATTTAAGCTCTATAAAATCACACTTAAAAAATGAATTAAAGTTTGATCTCAACATTGATTAAAGGCATACATATATAGTAAATGATCAGTTTAGGTTACTTAGCACTTGTAATAGAATATACGAAAAGTTATGTTGGCAATTTTCTTTGATTATCGAGGTTTGGTGCACTCCGAATTCTTTCCTACCGACCAAACTGTCAACAAAAAAGACTTTGTGTTTGCGCATACTGCATTGATTATCGGGTATAAATTGTAAGTCCACTAAGCAAGCAAAATAAGAATGTTTACTCAAGTTTTTGAGATTTCTGTCAGCTTTCATTTTGAACAATTAAGTTCACGAACCATAAACACAAATACGGAATAACATCAATAAATCAGTTCTGCTTGGGAGCCGGCGAAGATTTTGGGATTATAAAAAATTTTGAATATAATGCTAAGAAATCGATCTTACTAATTATTATTCGGATATATTGGAAATATTCTTTTTACGAATTTTCTTTTCACCTTGCGAACTAGACTTGCGTTGGCAAGATAGTACATAGCCCGAACAGACCCAAATGTTTCTGTTTAGACGGAATGAATATCAAAAGGGTTTGAAGAAAAAAAACATTCTAAATTAACAAAAAGGTGACATTGTATTTATTTTGAAAATTCTTTATTTACTCTTCCAAATCAATTTCATCCCCTTCAAAGTAGTCCCCTCCCGATGCAATGCATTTATGCCAACGGATTTTCCAATTTTCGAAACACTGGTCATAGTCACTTTCCGGGATAGCCTTCAGTTCCGTCTTCGCTGCGGCTTGAATCTCCTCTAGCGTATAAAAGCGGTGTCCTTTTGAGCTTGATGAACAGCCAGAAGTCGCACGGCACCAGATCAGGTGAATACGGTGGTTGCGGAACGATATGGGTTGTGTTTTTGGTCAAATGATCACGAATTACGAGGGCAGTATGGGATGGTGCATTATCGTGGTGTAAAAACTAAGAATGGTCTTTCCACAATTCTGGCCTTTTTTGGCGGATAGCGTTACGCAAATGACGCATAACGTTCAAATAATATTCCTTGTTGACTGTTTGACCAGTTGGAAGGAATTCATAATGCACAACACCACGATAATAGAAGAAAACAGTCAACATGACCTTGATTTTTGATCGACTTTGGTGCGATTTTTTTGGTCTCGGCTCTCTTTTGGCACGATATTCGCTCGATTGATCTTTTGTTTCGGGGTCGTAAGCATAGATCCAAGTCTCATCGCCAGTTATAATGCATTTCATGACACCCTGGTAGTCGGAAAGCATCGTTTCACATACTTCAACGCGACGCCTTTTTTCCAAAAAATTCAATGTTTTCGGTATCAGTCGATATTTGACGCGCTTGAGGCCCAAAACATCCTTCAAAATTGTATTGGCTGAGCCTTTCGATATTCCAATTTCATCAGCAAGGTCTCTAATTGTTCATCGACGGTTTTTCAACACCAAATCTTTGATTTGTTGAACGTGAGCTTCGTCGGTTGAGGTTGATGATCGCCCTGGACGCTCTTCGTCTTCGACACGTTCACGGCCGTCTTGGAACTCGATATACCACTTGTAAACATTTTTAGTAGACATAGTCTCATCGCCAAAGACTTTCTGCACCATTCTCAACGTATCCGCAGCAGAAAATTGATTCCGTAAACAAAATTGAATGCAAATTTTTTGCTCAACAAATTTCGACATCGCAAAAAACGAAAAACTCACTTTTAGCAGCTCACAAAACGACACGTACTTATCTCAAACACTAATGAATATTTTGACATGAAAATTGACATAAATGTGACTGACAGTAATACCAACTTAAAAAAAAATAATTCTCCAAATAAATTCAAATGTTATTATTATTATTTGGACATTTTTTGGACACAGCAACATAAAATTTTGAGCTTCCGCTGTCAGATTTGGCCAATACAAAACCATTTTATAACCAAAACTCAAATTTTTTTCAGTAAGAGTGGTTTCTATGATATCGTTTTTCCTTCGCCTGTAAACTTTTAGAAAGTGATGTTACGTTATTTTACATTTTAGGTGACGATATATACACTCGTATACTGAGAGGTGTAGATTTCAATTTTATAAACCTAATATAAAGAACCGCAATTACGTGTTTATAAAAACCTTTGTTATTCTTAACTCATCAGAATAATCAGTGTTTCGTAAATTGGCTGGGACATAAATCGAGTGATTTAAAGAACTGCCGTTTTATCGATAAGAACAAAATATTTATTGCACAATAAAAAGAGCACGTATACCTACTTAACTAACCAACTGACTACTATATTATAACTATAAATTCTATTACATGTTTATATTCATAATCACATATTTATTGGAACAGTTTCATTAAGCGACTCAACAAACTTTATATAAAAAAGTACATTTTAGAAGCTTTCTTTGATTTCTTAACTCATTGTTATATGGAATTTTGTCAATCGATGATTGTTTGTCTGTTGAGTTTAGTTCAGCTCGCATTTCCTGGTACTCAGTATTCTGAAGAGCTTGGATTCCACTGCAAAGAGTACAAGTTAAACAAGTAAAAGTTAGCATTTCAAAGATAAGATAAGATATGTAGAATGACAAGCTGACAAAATTTGTTTATACCCAATGCATGTTTCAAAAGTAAATTATTTCTAAACTGAAAACCGATTTTGCTGCGATAATAATATGGTTTGTTAAGAATAAAAAGAAAATATTTAAATTCGGCTGCGCCAAAGCTAAAGGGTGATTTTTTAAGAGCTTGATAACTTTTTTTTTAAAAAAAACGCATAAAATTTGCAAAATCTCATCGGTTCTTTATTTGAAACGTTAGATTGGTTCATGACATTTACTTTTTGAAGATAATTTCATTTAAATGTTGACCGCGGCTGCGTCTTAGGTGGTCCATTCGGAAAGTCCAATTTTGGGCAACTTTTTCGAGCATTTCGGCCGGAATAGCCCGAATTTCTTCGGAAATGTTGTCTTCCAAAGCTGGAATAGTTGCTGGCTTATTTCTGTAGACTTTAGACTTGACGTAGCCCCACAAAAAATAGTCTAAAGGCGTTAAATCGCATGATCTTGGTGGCCAACTTACGGGTCCATTTCTTGAGATGAATTGTTGTCCGAAGTTTTCCCTCAAAATGGCCATAGAATCGCGAGCTGTGTGGCATGTAGCGCCATCTTGTTGAAACCACATGTCAACCAAGTTCAGTTCTTCCATTTTTGGCAACAAAAAGTTTGTTAGCATCGAACGATAGCGATCGCCATTCACCGTAACGTTGCGTCCAACAGCATCTTTGAAAAAATACGGTCCAATGATTCCACCAGCGTACAAACCACACCAAACAGTGCATTTTTCGGGATGCATGGGCAGTTCTTGAACGGCTTCTGGTTGCTCTTCACCCCAAATGCGGCAATTTTGCTTATTTACGTAGCCATTCAACCAGAAATGAGCCTCATCGCTCATCGGACGTAAAGCGCGAAACACATTTCGAACCGAACACTGATTTTGGTAATAAAATTCAATGATTTGCAAGCGTTGCTCGTTAGCAAGTCTATTCATGATGAAATGTCACAGCATACTGAGCATCTTTCTCTTTGACACCATGTCTGAAATCCCACGTGATCTGTCAAATACTAATGCATGAAAATCCTAACCTCAAAAAAATCACCCGTTATAATAACCTTCATAGATCCATTTTTACAGCATAAAAAAGGAAAAAAAAAACTTATTAGTTATTGTTGTTGTAGTGGCAGAATTCTGTTGAGTTGACAGTCCTTGGCCGATTAAAAATCCGGATCTGTTCCGGTTACGTAGTCGCGACAGTCATGGTTCGACATCGGCGGTAGCGGCCAATAAGGAGCTTCTTGGAGAAACAAGGTCATAAGTATGTGGAATTCTCAAAAACTGAGGGACTAGTTCACGTATATACAGACAGACGGACATGGCTAAATCAACTCAGATCGTCACGCTGATCATATTTATATGATATATACTTTATATGTCCTCCAACGTTTCCATCTTCTTCTTCTTCTTTACTGGCTTAGATTATAGCTGAGTCAACAACAGCGCGCCAGTCGTTTCTTCTCTTCGCTACGTGGCGCCAATTGGATATTCCAAGCGAAGCCAGGTCCTTCTCCACTTGGTCCTTCCAACGGAGTGGAGGTCTTTATCTGCTTTCCGCGGCGGGTACTGCGTCGAATACTTTCAGAGCTGGAGTGTTTTCATCCATCTGGACAACATGACCTAGCCAGCGTAGCCGCTGTCTTTCAATTCGCTGAACTATGTCAATGTTGTCGTATATCTCGTACAGTTCATCGTTCCATCGAATGCAATTTTCACCGTGGCCAATACGCAAAGGACCATAAATCTTTCGCAGAACATTTCTCTCGAAAACTCGTAACGTTGTTCTTTTACATATGACTCAAGCAGCTCACGACTTCCGGTCTTTGACCAAGTATCCTCTGGGTAGCCTAAGAACATCCGATTTAAGGCGAGCTTAAGTGAGAAAGCGGAATATTTCTTACTTAGGGTTGTGCGCTGGGTTCGAGACCCGCCACGTAAAAAACACTCCCAATGAAAGGACGTTTCCATCTAGGTGTTACAAAAATGCGGTTACTTATGGTAAGTTGTACCATTTTAACTGATCGAACACTCATTACAACCGAATAACTCACTATTATTTCGTATTCACGTTAATAACAAATGTGCTAGACGACGAAGACTCGGTTAACTTAAAGATTGTTCGTTTTTCCGCAATGTTTCAATGCCGCTTCGTTAAAGCCACGTTAAAACAACTGTCTCAAGTATATAATATTGCCTCGTTGGCATTTTTACAAACAAGCGATATTTCATGAACCTCATAATATAAGTAATACTCCAAAACTATGCTTGGGTACAAAAAAAGCCGATGACTCTATCAAATGTTACTCACATTTAGTGCCCTTCAGCGCACAATTGTAGATGTCCAATTGGCAGGCGGTGGCGACGGTGACACGATATTCGCCATTCGAAATGCACACGGGATCGTAAATCATCGGACAGGGTTTCAAGCACTCCTCTTTGTTCAAATTGTCAGTGAAGTTGGACACAATTTCATAGAGGTTATTTACCAATTTCGTACTGCACCAATCATTGTCGGTCTGTGCGAAGGCTGTAAAAAATGTATTCAAAATATTTCGTTTATTATCCAATAACCAACGAGGTTACGCGATCACTTTGCGCTGCACTTTACTCACGTTGATGCAATGAAGCACGCTCCTTCCTACGCGCACAGTTGGCCACCTGCATCATGCAGGGATTGACGAATTGCTCATAGCCAACGCCATCATAGCCACAAGTAGGCGCATACAAAGCTGGACAGACGGCCGGGCATGGCTGCTCCTCCTGGTTTTGGTCCACATCCAAAGGCGCCTCATCAGCGAGTGTTGTTATTGTATTGGCATTGCAGAAGGCCAACAACGTGGCAAATATTATGTAGAACTTTTTACACAGCATTTTTTGTTTTTGTATTTGAAAACTTTTTTGCTTTTTGAATTATTTTAAAGTATTTTCTTTGCTTCTCTCACTTTGATTTTAGGTATTAATACACACTGATTGATTGTTTCATACTATCGACCCACTGACTGATTTGTATTTATACATACTTTTTGTCGCGCTGAGAAAAATATGTTTTTTATTTTCATTTATATTTTCTTATCGCTTATCAGCAAATGCGAACGATAAATATTTTTATAAAACAACAACGGTACTTTAGCGTTATTATTGTTTTTACCACGAAAGTACAGTTTTACGTGTATAAAAGTCAACAGTATTTGTTGTGAGTGGAGGTGACAACATAGTTTTGAGGGTGTACTCGCACGTTGTGGTATGTTCTAGCAGACGCACTTCGAACGATGAATAAGCCCCTATTGCACAGTGGGTTGGGGTTGTAGATTATTGGAACAAATATGCGAGTCAAATACCGCAATGGAAAATTAAAACTGCGCGCGAAAACTGAATCGCTAAAAATTGCTTTCCTGAAATCGAACCGCCGCCACGCCCACAAAACGTCATTAAACGAAAAACTATAAAGCGCCACAATTAAGAATTAAATTAAGCTATTTAACTGTATAACTGATATACTCTTGTATAACACCCAGAGGTGATCTAGTGAGTGATGCTCAGAGCATACTGAAATTATGGAAGGAATACTTTTCCAAACTGCTGAATGGCAGTGAAAGCATAACACGAGGAGATGATCAATCCGATTTTCCAATCGATGTCGATGGAACAGACGTTCCATTGCCCGACTATGAACAAGTTCGAATAGCAATTGCCCGTCGGAAGAACAACAAGGCGACGGATTGCCGGCTGAACTATTACGGCGACGAAAAACTGATAAATCGCATGCATTAGCTTTTTTATAGAAAATGGTCTGAATAAAGAATGCTCGACAATTGAAATTTGAGTTTGCTCTGCCCAATCCACTAAAAGGAAGACTCCACAATCTGCGCCAACTACAGTGGGATAAGTCTCCTCATCAACGCATATAAGGTTCTAACGAGCGTACTGTGTGAAAGATTAAAGCACACCGTCAACAAACTGATTGGACTTTCCCAGTGTGGCTCTTGGTCTGGAAAATCAATAACTGACCAGATATTCAATTTGAGCAAAATCTTGGAGAAGATCCGTGAAAAAAGTATCGACACACATCACCACTTCGTCGATTTCAAAGCTGCTTTTGACAACACGAAAAAGAGCTGCCAATATATCGCTATGTCTGAAATTGGTATACCCGCAAAACTAATACGGCTGTGCAGACTGATATTGAGAAGGATCTCTCCGAACTCCCATGTCACTGTTATCATCAGTCATAAATTCGATAAGTCGTAATAATTTTGTCTGTCTTGGAACTAGTATTAACAGCAACAATGTCAGCCTCGAAATCCAACGCAGAATAACTTTTGTCAAGACGTGCTACTTCGGAATCAGTAGGCAATCGAGAAGTAAAGTCCTCTCTCGACGAACAAAGACCAAATTCTACAAGTCTCTCATCATCTCCATGTTTATCGAATAGTGTGTGAGTTAAAAAATCAGTTGTCAAGTTCTGGAACTTATCCGTAGCTAAGTGTAATGTATCGGAGCAAGTTCCACAATTTGATATAGTAGATAAGTACACTATGCTTATCAGAAGAAAAGCCACGCCCATATTTCAGTACTAATTATTATAGTATGCTTCTTCATAATGTTCTAGTGAATTAAAGATTTCTTGCTCGATAAAAAACAACTCCGCTAAACTTACTAAAAGTATTAAAATTCTTATTATATTTATATATTATATTTTTATATTTATTTTTTTTTTTTTATTTTTTTATTTATATTTTTTTACATATTTCAGTTTAACTTTCAGCGCAAATGAAAATCGCCACACTGTGACGTAAGTTTTCATTAACAGCATAAATTTTTGCCCTGATTTTGTTTTCAGCTGATAAAAACCATGTAATTACATTTTACACGTACTGCAGTGTGATATGAATCTGTGCTTTTTTGTTTACCACTTACTTACTTAGATATCTTACAACGTTTGGAGAGGCGTCTATTTATTATAATTATACGAAAATCAGTTTATACTCGTACATATACTTATTTGTCACTATAAATTTAATTAAGTTTATTCATGTAATAATAAGTAGAACTTCCGCAGTTTCAAGAACATGCATAAATACACATAAATATATGTATTAGGGTGATCCGAAAAAAATTAAAGTATTATTTCTTCAATACACAAAATCGGTACCATGAAGAGAAGTTCACTTAAAGGTTTCCATGCGTTTCCTCCGTAAAAAACAGTCTTTTTTCAACAATATTTTTCTCATATAAAAAAATTAAATATTTAATTAAATTTTTAACAGTAACAGTAACAGTAACAAACATACGCTATTAACAAAGAAATCTTGAACTTTTTAGAAATTTTAAATCGCCCGCGTTAGTAGAATAACTCCCTACAGGATCATCTAAAGTGAAAAAATACATGTTTTAGGTAAGGCTTTAACTTAGAACGAAGAAAAAACATTTTTACTAAAAATTGAAATTTCAGGAAAATTTCGCGATTTTTTTCAAATAGGTGTAATCGAAAAAACATCCTGAGTCCAAGTCTTTGATAACTGTATTTTAAGGACCAGTGTAAAATTTCATGAAGATCGGTTGAGTAGTTCTCAAGAAATCTTCCCAACCGATTTCGGATACCTTTCGAACTTTACTTGGTTTATTTTAGAATCGAGTAAGAGTAATATGAGCTCATTTACTTCATCATGGAACCGAAATTTCGCAACTAGCACGCCGGGGAAATACCTTCAAGTGTTGGTTAAACTTCATTTCAAAGTAAGCGAAAAATTGCCCTAACTTTATCCATTTGAAGCAAGAGATTATTAGAAAGAGGTTATTTGAAAACAAAACAACAGCTTCAGATTAAAGATCCGCCTTTTGATGACGACCACGGCAAACGCACTAAGGAATAGGATTTCAGGTCATGCGCCTGGAATGTCTGGTTCCTTAATTGGGAACGTACCGCTGACAAGCCGGTTGATGTCCTCGTAAAAGTAAAGGCTGACGTCACCGTCGTCCAAAAAGTTCGATGTACGAGACACGGACTGAGACGAGTAGGTCTTTGTGGCTTTTACTTCAGTGGCCAGATAAAGGAGCGCAAATTGGTGTGGGAGAGAGATACCCTCGCCGAGTTCTGTTATACACCTCGGTAGATGAACGTCTAGCCACAATCCACTACAATGTTCACAAACAACGGCACAACGGTCGGTAAATTCAGGCTCCATAATGAAACATCCCCAAATGGGTTGAGGCTGATCAACTTTGTCGGGCGTGAAATATGGTTATCTGTAGTACTAGATTCCAGTATAAAAAAATTCATCAAGCTGTAATTACAACAGAAAGGCGAACGATTTTCTAATGGACTTGCATTCCTGTTCTCTGAGAGCACTCGTCAGCAACTCGATATAAGGGAACTGCGGGAAGGCATCTCAAGATTGACAGTCATAACTTCGAAGTCGTAGATAAATTCGTCTATCTTGGAACCAGTATTAACACCAACAACAATGTCGGCCTCGAAAATTGAGAAGTTCGTCTCTAGACGAACAAAGACCAAACTCTGTAAGTCATTAAATATTCCCGTCCTGCTGTACAGTACAGAGACATGGACGATGACAACATCTGATGAGTCGACGTTACGCGTTTTCGAGAGAAAGGTTCTGGAAGAAAGAGGAAGACCTCCATTGGGAAGACCAGTTGTAGAAGGATCTGGCTTCGCTTGGAGTCTCCAATTGGCGCCAAATTGCGAAGAAACGATTATCGCTCTGTTGTTAACTCGGCTATAACCGCATAAACCGTGTCTACGCCAGTAAAGAAGAAGATGTATGTATGTATACTTTCAGAGCTAGAGTGCTTAGTACCTCTACAATATTAAAGGCTTTTCTAGATTTCTAATAAGTAATTGTAAATAAGAAATGTCATGACAAGTTGTTGAAATGAAATATTTGACTAAGTTCGCCAGTACGTGAGTAGTTCCCCGTCACACGCCACAACTCAGTAAACAATTCCAGCTAAAATGCCGCGAGATTCACAAAATATTGTCGAAAAATACGCGAATCTTGCCTCCGGAAGGGAAAAATCAAAAACATTAATGCATTTCGTGATAAAAAATGCCAGTTGATATGAAACACTATGGTGCAAATATGTTCATACATACATATGTATATTTTGCTGACTCAGCGCTTGAGCGCAGCCAATTACAATAACAGCAGCAGCAACAACAGGCGATGCTGATTTGCAATGATTGCTGTTGGTGACTAAACGGCAGCTAGGGTATTTTTTAGTTGTTTTTGTAATTTTTTTTCTGCACTTTGTTGTAGTTGTTGTTTTTTTGTTTTTTGTTGTTAATCATCACTGCCCATCATTTTGATTAGCCCGCGGCTGCCTAAATTATACGCAATAAACGCGAACACCGGCAGTCGCCTTACCGCTAACTGCTCGCGCTCAAGCCGACCATTCCATGTCGAACCCACTAAATTCATAGGTTAATCACACTGACATTAATAACGTTATTACGTTAACGAGATCCGTTAAAATAACGATTGGCATGTTGCCGTGGTGGCATCTTGACCAGCATAATAAAGTAGTCGCGCTCCGCCGTGCCAAGCAGGGAGTGTCCACTCGCCAAGACATAAGAATAACAAAAAAAATAAAAAATAAAAGCTTTAAAAAAGCTACACTGTCACAACAACAACAACAATGGCCCGACATATTAGTACTTGCGAGCAAACAGAAATACCTAAATACCCGCACACCTACCAACATACACCGAGTAGTCACTTTTCACATAATTGCATGCTCATCCAACAGTGACAACAACAACAACAGCAACATTCCAACAACATTAGCGGCAGTTCCAGCAACATAGCCAGCACATTGCTAATCATTGCAGTGAAGAATGTTCTCACATTCACATTTTCATAGCCAGTTACTTGTATTCAGTTCGTGTCCGCGCGTCCCGCATTCGTCCGGTCGTCGGTGGCGACCAGTCAACAGCACAACAGCACCTCGAAAAGTGTGGGAAAATGAGAACGTGCCTGAAGCAATGCCAAAGTTGTTGTCACTATTATTATTACATGCGCTATTTAAGGTGTTTTTTCTGTTGTTGTTGTGCTCATTGCTGGTATTTTTGTACGTGTTGTTGTTGTTGTTGTTGTGTTGATTATTATCATCACCTTTTTTTTTGTGCTTATGTTAACTACACACTTTCTTATGCAAAGCAGCAATAAGTACGCGTACTTGGTATGAAAAGCAATGAGAATGATAGTGCACAGTTTTATAAAGGGGTACCCATTAGGGACCGGCCGAAATTAATTGTTGTTTAAATATTAAATTTCTTATGGAAATTTAACTCGATGTCTGTTGTGAGTTCACAAATAGGGGGTACATATACATCTGGATCTTCGACCCCGTCAAAATTATCCCTTTTGGGTCCAATACATTTGAGCCAACGTTTTTCCAATCCTCGAAACAGTTGTTAAAGTCAATTTCCGGAATAGCCTTCAATGCGCTTAGCGATTCACGTTTAATGTTTTCAATTGACTCAAAACGGACAGTTTGGCGGGTCGGAAGGAATTCGAAGGAATTCCATATCTCGATAATCGAAAAAAAACAGTCAACTTAACCTTGATATTTGGCCGATTGATCGTCTTATTTATGTGTTGATCATCAGTCGATGCTGAGGACGACCTGGACATGATTCGGGTATCCGTTCCCGACCCATCAAAACACTTGCCCGCGACAAACAATTACCACCGAGGGCCTTTTCTAACATTCCGAACATTTCGGCAAGAGAAATTTGATGGAACTTCTTTGTTGAATTTTGACTTTGGACTACTCTTCTGTTTAAAACAAATTTGGATTTTCCAATTCGAGATTCCATCTAATGATGCCGCAGCCACTGTATTCCCCAGATCTGGCCCCCTGTGATTTTTTCTTGTTCCCTAAACTGAAGAGGCCCATGAAAGGACGACGTTACGCTTCTCTTGACGAGATAAAGACGGCATCGAAGGAGGAGCTGAAGAAGATAAAAAAATGATTTTTTGAAGTGCTTCGAAGATTGGAAAAACCGTTGGCACAAGTGTATAATATCTCATGGGGATTACTTTAAAGGGGACAAAATAGATATTCATGAATAAATAAATAATTTTTGAAAAAAACACAAAATTCGCGATACTTTTTGAACAAAAAAGATCTTCCTCCTCTTGAAATAAAATGAAAATTTCGCATTCGAAACATGTACATATATATTCCCTTTTTCAACAGATTACCCATGATAATTGGTAAGTTCGTAGGAAAGTGTATTGATTATATGATAGATCCAAAGTTCCGGTCTCATTGAGTTTCAAGAGAAAATTAAGTGTCCTCCTCATCGATCTAGGTAAGTCGAACGGGGAAAGCTAAGCTCTCATACATTGTGATAAAAAAAGGACTAGGAAATTGTAATTAAATACCCCGGGTGAATGATATTTCAAAACAATGCATTTTGCTAAGTTAGTAGGTTCTTAGTTACTATGCCAAATATGAGTTCGATCTGTCAGCTAATTTGTTTACAGCAGCTGCTTAAGTCGGTACACCTCAATTGTGCGTTGCGATTTTTACAATGGATAAAAATGTCGCACAAAGAATGTTTCTTTTATTTTGTTTTTCTAACCAAAATTCGATGAGAATGTTGGAAAAGGCTTACGGTGATTCAGTTCTATCAAAAACACAAGCCTTTGAGTGATACAAAGTCTTTCAAGACGGTCGAGAGATCATTGAAGATATGCCTCGTTCTGGACGACCTTCGACCTCTTTAACTGATGAAAATATTAAAAACGTGAAGGATATGGTGGATACTTGAAAGTCGTCAGGCAATTGTTAGAGTGATGACAAGAGAGCTGGAAATCTCTCGGCAGTCCGTTCGAATGATTTGGGTCAATATTTTTGGTATGAAACGCCTTCTTGCTCGACTTGTTCTTATAGAGGATTTTTTTCAAAATAAGTACCGTAAACAGATCCTTTGGACGTGCGTGATCATGCGTATACCGATCCCACATTCATGGAGAGCATTATAACTGCCGATGAGACACGGAGTGGAGGAAAAAACGCGCCGAAACCAAAAAAGGAAGCCAAAGCCGCTCAAAAATCAAGGTGTGGCTAATTGTTTTTTTTTTTTCGATATTTGTGGTTTGGTGCATCATGAATTCGTTCTGGAGCGACAGACGGTCAATAAGGACTTCTATTTGTCCGTATTGAGACGTTTGCGTCAGAACAGTCGTCGAAAATCGCCGGAATTGTGTAAGAACAATTCATGGATTTTCCACGATGATAATGCACCATCGCATCAAGCCACGATAGTGACCGAATTTATAGCCAAATACGCAAACCATCGATCAACCACCGTATTGACTAGATTAGGCTCTGTGTGATTTCTCTTGTTCCCCAAACTGAAATTGCCGCTCGGTGGAACCCGTTTGCAGTCGATCGAAGAGATAAAACATAATTTCACTGAAGAAGCTGGAGACCATCTCAAAAAGTTCTTAAGAAAAGTGTATGGTAGGCGTAGGTTACAAAGAAGGCGGGTCCCAATTAGACGAAGGGAGTGGCACCGCTAACTTTTACGTGAAATCACATAACTCGACACCCAACCTACCGATTTCAGTTTTGAAACCTTGCACTCGATCTCATATAACTAACAAGCCTTATATACCTGCAGTATGAACTGTTCGGGTATACATGAAATTAGGTCTTCCTTATTTAACTATTGTTTATGGAATTTTGAGAGTAAGTTTGAAATGACCGCCAACAATAATCTCTTGTGGTTGAAACATAGCTCCAAATTAGGTTGTGCCTCTAACTTCTTCTTCTTCTCTTTATTGTGAAAGCTTAATTTTTATCGGTTGGAAAATTTGTTCGACTTTAGTTTGTGCTTTCACTCTTATCTTATTCTTCCCTTTCTTGTGACAGATTCATTCTCCCCGGTAGGTTCAGCTATCAAATTGATTACGGCTTATCAACTTCTCAACTTAATTCTAAGCATTTAAAGAACAGTTCGATTAAACTCTTTTCCACTGGTTTTTTATTGTTGTACATATTTGAATGTATATGTTTTGTATTTTACTTTTTTACGATTTTTAACATATAAATGTATAAATTAAGTTAATCATATCACAAATATTTATATTGCAAACAAATGGTGCTACGAAGTGTACTTCACGTACTAATTCTTGTAGATTTCTATTAGCATTACATACTAAGTATTTGATTACACCTAAATATATGTATGTGTATAATTGTATAAATTAAACTAAAATAACAATGAGATCCCTGATGAAAGTAATGAAAGGCCCTGTCTTCCAACACTCACACACAGAGTGTTGTGAAAGCTCACTGCGAAAGCACATTCACAGCAGCGCCGCCTGCAAAGGCAGCTGACGCCAACTCTGACACAACCACGCTGTGAGTAGGTCATCGTCGATTTTCTCCTGTGCATTCGTCCAGAAGAAGGTGCCCTCATCGGTGTGCATATACTGTATGGGCAGTTCGGTAAGCGCGTGCTGCGACAGCATCGCTGCGCCCTCTGGCATTGTGGGCCAATGAGCGGCGCCTGCTGTGCTGGTTGCTGCTGTTGTTGATGCGGACATTGTTGCGGTTGTGTTTGTGGCTTGTGTGGCCGCATCACAGATGTGATGATGAAACTGTTCGTGCTGACAATTACGCCCATAGACACAGTGCGCGCACGTGCTGGCCGGCGTCTTCTCAATACTTGCACTGCTGATCACTGTCGTTGCAAATTTAGCACTTGCCTGACAGGGGCGCTCCCATTCGGGCACAGCGCGTGTGCTGGCCAACTCGCCTGCGCCATGATTGCACTGCTCCTTTAAACTCATTTTGCGCATGAGGCTGGCGTAGTCCTCAATATGCGCCGTGGGCCACTCTTCGCTGACGCTGTTGGCGTGCGCTTTTGTTGGGATTGTGTTGTTGAGGTGTACGTTGTTCGGGTGTAGGCTGGTGGCATGCGAACTGCTGTTAGCTGTGGTGTGGCTGTTGTTGCGCTTGCGTGCCATCAGCCGCAATAGTGGGCGCCACATTTTGCAAAGCTTACGCTTGGACTTTTCTGCTGGGGTGGCGGGTGTTAAAGTTGTATTCGCTGAGGTGAGACTCATATCGGCCAATTGATGTGCGAGATTTTTCGTATCCGTATACATTTTTCTGGTGTCTTCCAATTATTTTTGTTTCTTAAATATTTATTTCCGCACAGTAAACTTTTTCAATAGTCGTCTTATCAAAGTTTCGCTCAAGAATTGTTAACAGACACGTTCATTTAAAAAAAATTATAATATGAATTTCGTTTCGGTCGTTGCGCGTGTTCTCGCTGTGAAAGTTGTTGATGAACTGATGCTGTTGCGCTTGCATCCGTACGTTTTTATACATCGACCAACCATCCGCAGTCGACCAGGCCGTCCAAACAGGCAAACCTACCAACAAACTAACCAACCATTCATCGATCGATCGTGTGAACCAACGCAGCTGAAGGAAAGCAGAAATACGAGACGACGACAACAAACTCGGACTCGAACGGCGGCGCGTCTCCAGTAATTCTGCACTCAGCTGAGCGCCGCTCAACTGCACTTCCCAATTCTGGCTGGCTGGCTGGCTGGCTGCCGTACAGAGAAATTCCAACAGGAATCATACCTTGTATATTTCCCATGTTGCCGTCACCGCTCTTTCTCTTCGCTCTCTACCACTACCACTTGTGTTGCTGGTGTGTCTGACCCAAAAGGGCAACACAAGTCAACGCACTGTCGACATTGTGATGACACAGCAAAGCCGTGTATAAGCAGAGTCATAAGCACCAACTCAGCCAACTGTGTATGCAGCGCAGGTAGCATGCAACATCGACAACAACAACAACAACTACAAAAGCAGCTGTTCGGACTTTTCGTTGTTATTGTTGGTTTGCTCAAAAATTAACCAAAAATCTGCGCTGACTAAATATGAGAGCCGATGCGCTCAAGTGCGCCTGTATGCGAGCGCCCCTAAATGGTAGAGAAAAAGTGTGGGAAACAATTTTTTGGGTAAATGTTTTTTAATTACATTTGTGTTGTTTCTTTCTTGATAATAAATTTCTCTCGTTTTAACAGGATGTGGCATGATATCGTGTGGCAAATAGGCTGCGCTGTTTGCCGTCAGTCTTGGCGACTTTGGGGAACTCTACATTGGTAATAAGTACATATAAGGTTAGGTGAGGTTAATCTGGTAGGCCAATAAGCCACGCACAGACCAGTTTTGGTTCTTTGCGATACCAGCTGGAGTTCAGTTCCGAGGTTCAAGAGAAGTAGTCAGCCATTGTGATACCTGCGCTTGACGCAAATTTTAACCGACTCTGCGGCCTCACTATAGATATCTCCTCACTGTATCATACAGTGGGGGGCGTTTACAGCGTCGTCTTGCCAATGTGGGACAAGTGCTTGAGATGCTTCATTGTTTCCATGGTACCTTGCTCTACACCTTGCCTGCAGTCTTTTAAGTAAATATAAAGCATACTGTATTTACAACTTCCGTTACATTTGGACCGCAGATAGCCCGAAGAGCACTTGAACTATCAAACTATTAAGAATTGAAAGCACAAAAGAATTAGACTTTTCGGACTTCACAATTTCCGCTTACAAATTGAAGATCCTATAAGTAGCAGTCTTCAAAGAGCGATATACATAGCGGTTTTGGGTTAAAAATAAGCTCCGATATACCTACTTTCCTACATCTGCTGTGGAAAACTTTCTCAACTATTCAGAATGGTCGTAAAATATTACGTCAAGGACTTTTACCAAAGCAACTTCGACTCCAGACCGACATTTTTGCATACCGTTATCTTGAAATAAGATCCAGAATATAGGATAGTATCCCGACAATATGAAAAAGGCACAGTTTCAGTAAACGCGAGAATGTCTAAGAGGTACTAACTAACAACCAGTTCTGAGTTTCAATGTGACAAGTTGAGGTTCAAATACTGACATATGTGATATGTAGAAAGCTCTCAAAGCAATAAGTCAGCAAAGCTAAATAGACTATCCAACTTTATTAAAAATATATGCTATATATTCCTCTAAAAAGGTCGAAAAACTAACAAGTTTCTGGAAAGCGCACTTGAAGGAAGAAGAACTAATGGAAAGCCTTTAGGTTAGGTTAGGTTAGGTAAGATGGCTGATCAAAGATCCCACGTAGACTAACAATTAGTCCTTTGTGATGCCATTGAAAAGGAACTTCCGTGTTCGAACTTACAGATTGGCGAAGCGCTTTGTAGCCAATACATAGTTACACAGACGCTTAACCTCAACACCCGCCAGTTCGGTGGCGTGTCCAAAGGTATGCGCCCCCAAGTGTCTGAGTCTTGACCTCCCAAAAGCGGGACAGTCAAGCAGGAAGTGCTGGCTTGTTTCTACCGCATCTTCTTCCAAACAGCTTCTCATCGGCATCCGGTAAAATACCCATTCTTACCGCATGTAAGCCAATAGGGCAGTGGCCAGTTAAAAGACCCACTAACAGTGAGAGGTTAGCCTTGCTGAGGGCTAAAAGATCATTAGATCTCCTGCGGTCTATCCTGAAGGCTTTCGCAACACACAAGTGCCGATGCTGACCCAGCGTTGGACGAACCTCCGCGTGGCCCAGCTGTCTAGTAGTAGACACAAGAAGAAACAGGAGCACCGACCCGTTCTCATTCTACCGATAATGATTCTAGGGTACCTTTCCTTGCTAGCTCATCAGCTTTGCAATTGCCTGTAATTCTGGAAAGCCTTTACTTTCGCTCAAATAAGATTATAGGATTAGCGGTTTCGGAATTCCTTACGCTTTCAAGCGGTTCCCGATTATAACTGAAATTATTGTGAAGTTTTGTGACTACATTTTCCCATCTTCTTTACCGGTCGCGCCCAAGCACTCTTAAACTCGTGGAAACAAAAATATTATGGCGATAAATATTCACCTGTGTTTAAGATCTAATCCCCATATTTAGGCAAAACTGATTTCTGTCTTTACTTAAGAAGTCCTAGTTGCATCTACTCCTTCTTTAAATGCCGTCTTACTGCCGACTGTAGCGCATTCAATTTGTGCTCACCACACACAGGGTGGTTAGTACAACCGTGCAGTCAGTTGTATCATTCATATGAAGTATCCTGTATTTGTGTATTGCTAAACCTGTTTGCTGACCCTGTAAGCAGTGAATTGATGGCAGAGTAACAACAACAGGTGGGTGCCTTAGCAAAATGAACGCTCTGCTTGGTTCTGCGCAGTCGAAGTCAATTACTGTTGCGATCCCGTAAGCACGGGATTCGAGCAATATTGTTTTTAGTAAGTCAATGATTTTGAGCAAAGATTTTTAAATTCAATAAATATAAATTTATTTTAGAGAAGTTGCTAACAATTTTGGCATTTTTATTAAGATAAATATATACGATAAGATCCATAAATATTCGGGATTCTGTTTTGAAATGAGAAATCAATAACTAAAAGGACAGCAAGGCACCAGGGAAACAATAGAAAATCTCTTGTGCACTTGTACCGCATTGGCAAGACTACACTGTAGGCATCTCGAGTCCTCCGGTATGATACGCTGGAAGAGGTAAACGATAGTGAAGACACAGAGTCTGTTGAAATTCGCGTTAAAAGAGGACTACTCCTCATGGACCTAGTAAATGAGCTCCATCTGGTATCGAAGGACTAAAACTGATCTATGCGTGGCTCATTGCCCTGCCAGTCTAACATAACTCAACTTTATAACTAAAAAATATACATAGTTCTACCGAGGAAGTCGATATTGTAGTAAAATAAAGCAAGAATCACTTGTTTATACCGTTATTTTACGTAATATTATTGAAAGAAATTTAGGTGCGTCTTCGGGATCCCGAAGTAGATATTGTAAATTTAAAAAATTATTGAAATATTGCAATAAATGTATGGCGTATATTTCAACGTAGGAATTGTTGAAAATCGGGATCCCGAATTTGATTTCTCGAAATCCCGAAAAGTAAAAAGTGTTCGCAATGACTTAACTTATTGAATGGACATATAGGCATAACTTGCTGCGCTCACTTCAGCACAACTCGCGTTCACTTGGCCTCGTCGACACTTTATTGCTAATTACTTGTTGAATTTTTTTGGAAGAGACGCAACGCCGAGCGCTTGAAAGCGAATGAGCGAGTATTTTGAAACAAAAAAAAAGCTAAACAAATACAAAGTTTTGATATACAATATATACATATTTTTTTGTCATGCAGGAGCACGGCTACAAGAAAAAGGAAGTGAGTTTTTGTGGGAATTCCTTGGGTACCAAGCAACCGTGTGTCCGCAAAACGGATGCAGCAAGTAAAACTTTGTTTTTTTTTTTCGGCAAACGTGCTGCCACACTTAGTATGACTATGGTTCGCTCGCATTTTCGTGTGTTAATTGTTGTTGCATTTTGGTTTGTTCTGATTTCGAATGCGCGCAGCGTACCGGCGAGCGCAAGGCTGGACGCACGGACCGTTCAAACGCAGTTACTCGTACTATGAGAGTGATAATGATGGCCATTTGAGCACACAGCTGCGCATACTGATTTCTTCTACTTGTTCTTGCTCCTCTGCGCCTTCTTTCACTACGAAGTGCACGTGTGTTTTGTGGGCTTAAACTGCATAAACACTCGAGATTACTGCGTTGCTGCCATAAGAGCTACCGCTGTTTTGGGGTGCAGCGGCCGAAATATACAAGCAAACATACACTGGCAGTGATACAATACAAAAACGCTGCGTCTGCGCACACACAACGGAAACAAAGAAAGCAATCACGCAGTGGTTACTTTAGTGCGCGTAGCAGGTTGTTTGCTGTTGCTGGCTTGGCCGTGGGAAGAAGGATTTTCGGCAGGTTCCCACGCAAGGATTTACGCGCACAGCTGACAGTTGATGGCAGCCGGCTGCAACGGCATGCACACACACACACACACACTCATTTATATGCCAACACAGCGGCTATGCAAGGCACGGTTTGCGCATGCGCAACGCCGTGCAGCTCAAGTATGGCTATAAATGCGTATTTGAGCGCACTTGTACGTGTGCATGGCATAATAAAGATGATGAAATTGATTTTGTTGTCAAATCAGGTTTTCGATTACGCACTGCGCGCGCACACAAACTCACTTGAAAAAAAAAAAATACTTTTATGGGCGACTTGATAACGTTACCAGCAGAGGGGTGCACGAATACCGTTGCCTTACTGCACTATGAGTGCCCAAAAATGTACAGACATACTACGCGTTAAGTGGAATTATTTATTACGCTGATATTACTCAATCCAACCGCCGCGCCGTCCGCGCCCAGAAGCACTACGTGTGTGCGGCGCAGAAAATTTCGCGCCCCTAAGTCAGTCAAGCAGCGCGGTGAACGTGTGCAACAATGTAGGGACATGTATACTGTGATAACAGCACTCAATAACAATAACAACAACAACAACAACAAATACGCATAAATGTCGATTTCAGTTTGAGTTGAGTTCGTTGTCTTGGCTTTCCCACGCTACGATTTCTTAGCAACACTTGCCACCTGACATTGCTGCGCTGCGATTTGACCTTTCTGGGATGCTGTACGAGGGTAAACATACAAATGAGCGCTTATAAACATATACACACGCACACACGTGTACGTGTATGTGTGTATTTTTGTTTTGCTTCTTGCTTTTGTGCTCTTGTCACTCGGTTCGGCTACTGTGTGACGCTCAAGCGATTGCAGGTGTCACAGTGACATTCGATTTGGTGCCATTAAACATGTACATATGTATGCATTGATATTTTTGAAAGAGGTCCTTAGTGTTGTCTGCAGGATTTAATGCATTCGCAAATGGTGGGAACCAAATTCTCAACCTTCACTCTCCCCTACAAGCATTGAAGCATCGTAGCATCGTTTGTGTACGAGTTTAAAACGAAAACAGACAACAACAAAAACGCATTTGTCTAGTCAAACAATATTAACGGTCCAGAGTTTATTATGTTGTTTAGCACCACCGTTACACCTGCTCCAGAACTGCCTTGGTTGGATAGCAGACGATATGAGACAATTGCAACGTACATTGTTGTTGTTGGCTATGAATATTTTCGATATGATGTAATAAAGGGTCTAGATGTATTAAGGAGATCGCTTCTATGATTCGGATATTACTACGACTCTGCAACATCTGAGCATTTCAAACATGACTGGGTAGAAGAGAGACACCTCAAAGGTCGGGTTTGATTCCATTTGCCCAAAACAATATATTGAGTCTGTATCTACATATTCCAGTGGTAACTTGACTATTTTTCCATTGCTCCAGTATTCTGAACTTGCGTTGAAGAGCAACTGTCCCGGTGGCTTGGTAGACGAAAAGCCCCTGTGGCGTTGAAAAAAGCTTGAAAATGAGGAACTGAAAGAATTTCTCAATGAAGATGATGGCATTCGCAGAATGTTTGGGAGTCCTTCAAGAGGCTTTTCAAAACCTTTAAAAGAAGCCGAATCCATATTTCCATACGGAAATCGCGTGCAATATAAATCAAAGCCAAGAGGCGTTGGAAAAAGTCGTGGTGGCGTCGGACTGTGACTGATGAAGACATATATAGTATATATATTCATAACATTCATAACGGCAACCCTATTTATTTATTTATTAAATGAAAAATAATAATACAATTATTATCTTACAAAGTAAGAAGCACTAGCTACCAGGGTTTACGGCTTCGGCAACCCTAAACTCAAAAAATTATAATAGAAACATGACCTGAGGTGGACCAAACGACAGCCGAGTATCCACAATGCGGTAATGCTCTGTATTTTGTGAGATCAAAAGGGGGAAACGATTAACGACATGCGAGCTGTTTTAACTCCAAAGGGTGAGACTATTAATGGGGAACGCTACGGACAAAAACTCATCAAATTGAAACGAGCGATTACCGAAAACGTCCAGATTTTTCGATTTGCCAATAATTTTTCAACATGAAAACGCTTGACCTCATATTGCAAGACCGGTTAAAAATCATTTGCAAAATAGCGACTGGGAAGTTTCACCCTACCCGCCTTATAATCCAGACTTCGTCCCTTATGCCTACCATTTCTTTCAGCCGATGCAGCGCCCTCACTGGAATTCGGTACTCGTCAAGACAGGGTATCAAAAATTGGCTTGATTTATACTTGACCGCCAAGCCCGCGAATTTCTTTTGGGATGTAAGTTCCCAAATTAACAGAATGATTTCAAAATGTTATAGCCTCAGATGAGCAATAAAAATTAGTTTTTCTAGAATAAACGTTGATAATTCGAAAGAAACCTCACGAATATAGTTACATAAAAATCAGCTCAAAGCCGATAATATCAGAATGTTCTCGACCTCACTGCACATGGGGATTTAGTTTAATTTGAGCTGAAGTATTCATCATGCAGGAAGTCAACGCTGCAACCGAACTTTAAGAGCGGCTTGATATCTAATTTTGGTACTTTGTCAAATCCCTTGAACTGCGAAGCTCTTATACATATATCTAAGGCGAGTTCTAGTTAAAGCTGAAAAGAAGTATAGAAGGTATTTAGTGTCTCTCTCATGCCTACTTCCCTGCCATTTCGGCATGTATCGTCGTTAATAGTGCCCATACTGATCGCAAGTGAACTCTTGCATATGATTTTGGTGAACCTGCATGCCCTAAGTCATTCCATCTCGCCTTGATCTGTCTGACCACTATTTTGGAAGTATCATTGTATATCGGTTTTAGTCATAAAGCCTGGAGCCTGGAAATGCTCATATAGGTCGTGTACGTAGAGCCCACACTAATCTAAGTTAATTTTGACTTTTAATTAAAGTAATCAGATTAACACAAGTTCGGAAAAGAAGCTCAGGGTTCCTTTTGTAATCTTTCGAGTAATCGGCTTTGTTCTTCGACTATGTCCCTAATACAATTTCGATGAAACGACAAGACAGACTTTACTGCAAAATATAATCCATTGCTTTGAGTACGATAGTTATAAGCAGTTAGGGTGTGTGTCCTTGCTAAGTTTAGCCAAGATTACTTTGACTACAATATCGAAACCTGGATTGTAGCCATCGAATTATCGAACCCTTTTTGTCGTGGAAACTATAATTCATAACTCAAAATACAGCATTTTTAAGTTCGAAATCACGCATATAAAAAAGTCTCATTAATTAATTACGAATATTAAAAAAAAAATCTGTTCAATAAAAAAACAATAACTGTGATAACCGTCATCTGTCGCCTTTTTCAATTTGCATACCACTCAACGCATTTAATCCAACCAACAAATGACTCCATATACAAGACACACACAAGCATACGCCTCTTTCTAAAAAGACACTACACAATTCATACCAACCCGAGCCAAAATTTATTTGCACGCGCAGCCGGAATGGTGTCCATGGGTCGCGCCTCCAACGTCCCACCAATGCCACATGACACCACAGCGGCAATAAGCTACAATACAAATAACAACAACGTTAGCAATAAACGGCAGTGTCTCGCTTAGGTGCTACACGATCGACAACAAAAGCAACAACACTCTCCACAGACACACACACAATCACACACACGCGCAAAGAGTTTGTCGCCGAGTTAAAATGCAACGTTAGCAGCATGCGTCGCAAAATAGCCGCGTGCCAATCGCGTGTGCTAAGTGCGCGCTCGCTCCTCACACGCCTGCCAGCCAAGACGACGGCTAAGAGGCGCAGTGCCAAGCGCTCGCACACTCGCAATTGTTCAACGATCGAAGTCAACAAACAGCCAGTTTGGAAGTGTGTGCACTCGGCTACTACGTCGCAATTAATCTTAACTAACGCTCACTCGTTTGGCCAAGTCGCTTCGCGTAAGGTGTCTACGTTTTGAGCTGATTCAGCTGGCAGTATGTATTTGCTCGTGTACGTTTGTTTGTCGTCTGTGGTTTTTAGTTGCATTGCTTGCTTAGTGCTTAAGTGCCGGCAATTGAGTTCGCTTGAGCTTGGCTCTTGGCGTGCACACATAAATGGCAATATGCGCTCCTTATTTGCGAATCTCTTTATTGCTGCACGAGCTTGTATTCGCCAACAGACGAAGCTAGGTATACCACATATGACAGAAGTAAAAACCAAGCGCAGTGAAACTGTGGGCAACACTTTGCCGGATGTGTAAATGAATTGGGCCGGAGCTTGGATCTATATCCGATGGCTGTATGGGGTTATTTGGTGGTTTAGTTATAAGCTTGAGTTTTCGTCATCTAATAAGTGGAAAGCCCTCCATTTATGTATGTATTTTGTTTTCATATCGAGGTTTCCTATAAAATCCACGAACTGTAAGCAGTTAAAGCACGAAGTGTGGAATAACATCTCGCTGCTTCTCCCTCAAAATCAAGTCCGTAAAAAACGGATTAAGAGCCCTGAAGCTACGTGCAAACCTCTTACCAGTTTTTTGTAATATTAATATTGGAAATGATCGGTCAAACTCTGAAACCAGAACGGACCAGCAAAACTACTATCTTCTTCTTTATTGGCTTGAACACCGCTTACGCGATTATAACCGAGTTTACAAGAGCGCCCATTCGTTCTTCCTTTAGCGCCAATTGGAGATTTCAAGTGTAGCCAGATCAGGCGCGGATCCACAGTGGGTTAACTGTGGAGAGTTCCTCCCCCAAAAGGTAAAAGTTATATTTTATTTCTATCATAAGTGACGCTTCGCGAAGAAAAAGACCGTGAGTTGCAAGTACAAAATTATATAGTTCCACCTCAAAATTCTACTCTGAATTCGCCCCTGACCCAGATCCTTATCCACCTGGACTTTTCAACAGAGTGAAGGTCTTCCTTATCCTCCGCTTCCTACGGCAGGTACGGCGTTGAATACTTGCAGAGCTTAAGTGTTTTTTATCCAATAGGATGGCTCCAAAGTACGGTTCTTTCATTTTTAGAGGTCCAGAAATGACTCAGATACCAATATCCGCTTTAAAATCATTATTTGAGTATTCCAACTCTTATTTTTTTATACAGAACTTGAAAAGTGAAATCATCTTGAGTCGAGCAAAGAAACGTCGTTATTCCTTATAATGCATAATACAGAAACTCAGGCGATAACATTAGCTAAAACGGCTGTAGATTTGTTCGAGAATGCGTAATGGGAATTATTGAAGCTTTGGCGCTCCTCAGCTTCTGAGCTTTAAGCTGGCTGTTGCTAATGTCGGAGCGGAGTTTTCTAACAGAGTTGGAATCTCGTGTCAAAGCAGATAATTTGATAACAGAATGATGAATTCATCTAAGTGTCTCAACTCTTCGTTGGTTCTGATGGTTCCACAAGGTACTACCAGAGTTTGTAAAAAGTCCAAACGACACAGCACCACAAAATTTTGTTTGTAGTTTCAGCAGGTATTTTCAGATTTGGAATGAGAAAGACAAACTGTAGAGGCACTTAACTTGACTTAAGTTCTATGTCAGCTTCACCATAAAAATAGAGCCCACAGAATACTTCAAGATCTGGGATAAATTTTTAAAGATATTTAGACTTTAACTGCGAGCTCTGGTTTAACCCGTCTTCAACGCTACTCAGACATAGGTTCAAAAAGACCATAAGCAGTTTCGTCTTAAACGCACGGCTCAGTTTCTTCACAGCCAATAACAACGTCGTTTTGGTAGCTGCTTGCTCATGCATTATTCAGTTTGTGGTGCTACGTCATGCGCGAGACCAAGTAAGCAAAGTTTAACCCGATGCAATCCCAGCAATGCCTCAGTCGATGTAGTCCAATCATACGCTTTAGCACTTTCTCACGGTTTGATTTGGTGTCGTGCCACGCTGCGCCACACCACGCCACACATTTAGTAACCGCAACGCCAACGGCAACAACAACAGTAACAGCAATTACAACAGTAATAAGAGTCGCATGGCAAGCAAAACCAACATAGCCAGCATGCAGAAAGCGGCAAGTGCACAACCAACAACAACAACACTACCAACAGTTACGATCATCATTATCATTAGTAGCAGCAACGTAGCAACAGTCATCAGCGCAACAACAGCAATAAAGTAGTGGCGCATACGTAATCAGGCGTTAAGTTGTTGCGTCGCCGTCATCAAAAAAGCTTTTTCAACGCCGCACTTTGCTTAGCAGTACTCTTATACCCTGAACAGGGTATACTACGTTAATCAACAACCCAGAAATAGCTCTGAATGAAATGTCAGAGCCCTTATAATCTACCACACAGAATGAAATGTACTATGTTAGGTTATATGGCTGACCAAACAACGCACGAGGTATATGAGTCGACGTGAAGCCTTGGAAAGGAAGAATTCCCAAACGCGGTACAGTCAAGAAGGAAGTGTTAAATTGTTTCCACCTTTATCTTCGTCCATACAGCTTCTGCAGATGGCATCTGGTAGGATTCTCAGCCTTACTGCGTGGACGCCAATGGGGCAATGGTCTGTTAAAACCCCTCTAACTAAGAAGAGTCTAGCCTTTTTGAGGGCAATAAGATCACTATATCTCTTGCGATCGATCTTATGGCAAAAGGCCTTTGGGACAGGGCATGGTGGATACCGAAGCACCGACCCGCTCAAGTTTTTGAAATTTGTCAAGGCTTATTGTGAAAGACAAAGCTCCTCCGAATATATTGTTTTGATCGGATCATTATAACATAAAGCTGCCATATAAACTGATGGATCAAAATCAAGTTCTTGAATGAATAATGTTTTTTGGAAAGATATCTTTACGAAACATGGTAACGACGACCTGCTTCTGTGCGACTGCGAGGTCTTTATGGCCAAAAGTAGAACTCGGTAGATCTACTGAACTACTTGGCCTGAGATCGTTTTGTCGCAATCGTCATTCATATGTAGGTAAAGCTAAAACTCGTGTTTGACGCTAGTTGTCAAAGATGTATGAAGAAGGGTGAGATGGAAATGCCGGGACTAATCAGTAAAGATCTTATGATTCCGTACATATGAGTTTTTAGCTACCTCCTACGCTTTCAGGATGGGTCTCTTAACCTAACCTAACCTACTCAATTGTCCAGAATAACGCTGCAAACTCCGCTCATATTTTTCAGATCGGACCACTATAGCAATTTCAGATTTAATTATTCTTATAAAAAATACAACTGTGAAAGGTATTATAGTTTCGGCGCAGTCGAAGTTCACATTTTTTCTTATTTAGTTTATTTACTTCGTTTTTAATTTTATTTGCTATTATTTTTTTTTTAGTTTTAACACCGTTCATTTCTTTAGATCGCGTTTCTTTCGCGCTGAAGTGCCGCGGCAGCCAGTTTATGACCTCTTTGCTGGCGTCGCCGACATTAGGCAAGCGCTTTGTGACACTCTGCAATGTTGGCCACTCAACACACGCTAATGACCGTTTAATTCGGCTCAACACCGCCAGCGCCACTGCCGGTTGCTCCGCCGTCTCCGTCACCATCGTCACCGCGCAGTCGCTATGACACTGACCTCTAGCCGGCCACTGGTTTGGACTCACTTGTTTAATAAGTTTATTATTATTTAATTTTTTTTTTTTAATTTTCATGAAGCGTGTTAAACGATTTGTCAAGCGGAAATCATACGCTGTTGAAATTTTTTACTACGAAAACTTGTAATTTTCGTAATTTTTCTTTCATGTGATCGAATGTTAATTGAAGGTCTTTTATCGTGCTCCAGTTGCGGCGGTCTAAGCGTGGGAACTCGTAAGCTTTTGAAAGTCTGCGCTTAATGGATCGTTATGAGCATGTTTAATAATATTCGGCACAAAATACTGACTAACCAGCAATTGAGTGTTTTAGGTACGTAATAATTACGCCTTGGCGGGAGTTCACTAAATAACAAAAGTAATAGTGAAAGTTTTTCTTTTACCAGGGCCATTGCCCTCTACAGGTAATACGGGCGTTCCAAAATCAGTTCCATTATAAAGAAGCTTCTTGTACTCATCACCAAGTCCTTCAAATATCGGGTGATTTTTTTGAGGTTAGGATTTTCATGCATTAGTATTTGACAGATTACGTGGGATTTCAGACATGGTGTCAAAGAGAAAGATGCTCAGTATGCTTTGACATTTCATCATGAATAGACTTACTAACGAGCAACGCTTGCAAATCATTGAATTTTATTACCAAAATCAGTGTTCGGTTCGAAATGTGTTTCGCGCTTTACGTCCGATGAGCGATGAGGCTCATTTCTGGTTGAATGGCTACGTAAATAAGCAAAATTGCCGCATTTGGGGTGAAGAGCAACCAGAAGCCGTTCAAGAACTGCCCATGCATCCCGAAAAATGCACTGTTTGGTGTGGTTTGTACGCTGGTGGAATCATTGGACCGTATTTTTTCAAAGATGCTGTTGGACGCAACGTTACGGTGAATGGCGATCGCTATCGTTCGATGCTAACAAACTTTTTGTTGCCAAAAATGGAAGAACTGAACTTGGTTGACATGTGGTTTCAACAAGATGGCGCTACATGCCACACAGCTCGCGATTCTATGGCCATTTTGAGGGAAAACTTCGGACAACAATTCATCTCAAGAAATGGACCCGTAAGTTGGCCACCAAGATCATGCGATTTAACGCCTTTAGACTATTTTTTGTGGGGCTACGTCAAGTCTAAAGTCTACAGAAATAAGCCAGCAACTATTCCAGCTTTGGAAGACAACATTTCCGAAGAAATTCGGGCTATTCCGGCCGAAATGCTCGAAAAAGTTGCCCAAAATTGGACTTTCCGAATGGACCACCTAAGACGCAGCCGCGGTCAACATTTAAATGAAATTATCTTCAAAAAGTAAATGTCATGAACCAATCTAACGTTTCAAATAAAGAACCGATGAGATTTTGCAAATTTTATGCGTTTTTTTTTAAAAAAAAGTTATCAAGCTCTTAAAAAATCACCCTATACTTTGGAAAGCTTGTTTGGTTTCCAATTTGTCAGACAACTCCTAGCAAAAGTTTCCGGCAAATGTCTTTTTACAAAACTCCGAAGCGGTGGTGGGATGTAGCTACGACAGTCTTGGAGCGCCAAAAACCTTTCTCCAAACAGCGTTGTATGTCGCACCGTCTCAACCGATGTAATACAGGTGTTGTTAGGGCCACCCGCATCTGATTGATTGATCTGATTGTCATACAGCGAGCTGTTGCATTCAAGTTAAGAAGGGGGTTGAGTGTGTCATTGCTGAAAAATGGAAAACTAACGACGATGTGGAGAAGGAGGGATATCTAGGAAGCAGGAGGCTTATAGATGAAAGAGTTAGGAGTAAGTGGCAAAACCGTTGGAATAATAGCCGTAACGGTTGAGTAACTTGCTGTGCAATTGAATGTTGGGTTTGTGGAAGGAAACCCAGACTTCAGATTCTGTCTGGCTTGTGCTTTCCACTTACTGGGCATGGACCTTTGAATGCATTTTTGAATAGGACAAACTTATCGGAAAGGTCTGAATGTGTGTGTGGATTGGGTTCATGTAATTGCAGAATGTCTAATATACTCGGATATCAAGAACTTTAAGGACATGGGAGTTAACTATACAGATGGACGGCTAGATGTCAGCGGTGTGATCTCCACTAGTTGGAATGCCGAACTGTTAAGGTCGTTTGAAATTTTTGCGCGTAAGTTGTTTAGGCGGCGAAAATAGTTGGCTGAATCTTAAGTTTAGGTTCTTGTGTGATTTGTGGGTGTGCGGAATGAGAATATGGGGTCCAACCCCTGGTTACAAGTCCTAAGCATTATGGAAGATCAATTGGTAGAAGTTTCGGCTATAAGGGCTGACCGGAGACTTAATTATGGTAACACGGGGAGCAGGAACCCTTGGAGTTCGCTCCAACATGCGAACTGGCCCTCAGAAGAGTGGTTTAAAAGCCTAATACAGGTGGAGCGTTTTGATCGCTCAATGTGGAGTTGCATTACCGGAGCCGGACTCAAAGCACACCAGAGGTTTTAGATGGACCTCGAACCCTACCAAGGTGGTTAGTGTGTCCATTCCAAACTGCCAATTGGTATTGAAAATTCCTGGCATTTCCAGAGCGCTGATCAACGTCTTGATTTGGTCTGCTGTGATTTTAAGAGATCAGTAGATAATCTGGGCTGTTCTTTCAACAATTTTTTCATAGAAATGTTTATTCTACAATAGAACTTATTTCACATATTATGAAGTTTTTCTCCGAGCGCTCCGAACGTCGAGCGGTATTTTTATTTTTGGGTCTTTTTTGAAAAGTTCCAATGGTAAAGTGGGTTTCTACATTAATTCTAAGGGTATAAGGAAACAGAAAATGCAAAAAAAAAAAATATTGAGAAAGATTACCCTATTGATCCCTTAAGCTAGTTAAATTTGGTCATTTCTCTCTTTTATTTTTAGTTTATAATTTCTGAGTTTCTGATGTCTTTACTACACTTAAAAGTACCCAGGCTCAGCTTACATGAGATCTTTATGGGGTTTTTTCACAAAGAGCACCTAACTCGGATAGATTTATTTTTTATTACACACGTATGAACTGAGTTATCGAAACACTGATAAAGAACTTATTAAAAATTATAATGAAATCATAAATTTTTAGAATTTTGTTATCACTCTTTTACCACAAACGATTGTCAAGCTTAAACGAATGAATGTGGTTTTATTCAAAGGGGAACTTATTATTTATTGCTATGTATTAATGGAAATAAGACCTTCCCAATCCACTTTGACAGTTTACGAGATTGTATGAAAATCCACTGTTTAGAAAAACATAAATCTACAAATGTTTTCAGAAATTTATTCCAAATTACGGAAGCCATTTTAAAAAGTTATTTACTCAATCGCAATTTTTTTAGCAGTAAATAAATTATAACTAATTGCACAGTGTTCGTAGTTTTTACACACACAATATACTGTACATAGTGACAACAATTTAAGGGTAATGATAAGAGTATCAAGAGAGTCTAGTACCAAAAAGCTTGCTTCTGTCTAGCCAATTCGATGATTCAGTTCATTGAATTCTCGAAAATATAGACGTTAAAACAAAAAAACCGGATACATGATGTTAAAAATCAAGTAAAATAACACCGATTAATAATCTCGATCGCCATCTACAGTTTGGGAAAATTCCAGCAAGGATATCGAACAGTTGTCCATGCCAGAGATGATTCAGAGCAGTATTTGGAGATATTCAAGCGCAATATACCCGGGTTTTGCATCGATATGTGAGAATGGAGGAAACATGTCTCCATTTTTTCACTACGAAATCCAATCGACGGTCATCTGAATAGACAGCACACGATGAACCAGTGGCGGATCCAAGGGAGAAACCGCAGAACCTGAAAGTTTCACTTGTTTGCTAGAAAAATATTCTCTGCAATAAAAAAATGAAAATACAACAGTGACACTCTTCTCACCAAATACACTTTAGAAATCACAACAAGATACTATCATAAATTGCATTATATGACCTGTCTAAACTTATTTAACCCTTTTCTGGGCGACTCACAGCGGAAGTACGAAATTCTGAATTGAGAAAGAGTCGAAGTCTCGAGTACAGTATGAGACATATATGCCCGCAGAGATATCGAATTAATGGGACGTTCGATAGTTGCAAGCGGCATCGTGTCTATATGTTTTTCGTAGTTCGCACAAACTCAACAACAGTATTTCAAAGTCAGTGAAAGTACGATTAATCGAAAACGTTTCCAGTGCAATACGAGAAAGTCGACAAATTCTTCGATAACTCATTTCTAAAACGTGTGACTGTATTAGCAAAGATACTTGGTGAAAAAATTGTCCAGTTGTGTGAAACAAGATGGGTAGAGAGGCACGATGCTGTCTTTCAATTTGTTGCGAAGTTACCGTTGATCATCGAAGCTCTGTCAAAAGAGGAAAAAAGTTGATTAAATATTCCGATTGATTTATTCAACAGCCAAGAAAATGGCGGAAAACTCGAAACCGAGAACATGTGGTCGACAAACGAAACGCGAAAATTATGACGTGAAAATTTGCAAAGATTACTGCAGGGTCTCTGTCAACATACCTCTGCTGGATACCATCAAAGAAGATTTGGAAGCTCGCTTTTCACAAGAAGTTTTGGATGTTTACCAATTGAGTGTGTTGCTCCCAGAAAAAGCAAGTCTTTTAAAAGAAAACGAAATCGATGATCTAAGCGGATGCTTGATAGAAAGATTCGGGAATCTTCTGGATGATAAAAAAAGCGTACAAAAATTAAAATTCAAAGGTGTATTAAGCTACTGGCAATGTCACTGGCAGCAGCAACAAATTGAAGGCAGCAAAATTCCAACTTCTGCACTAGAAACATTAAGAAAATGTGATGTCGACATATTCCCAACAATTCACACTTATCTTCGAGTATTCTGTACACTTCCCGTAACAAACGCGAGCTCTGAACGTTCTTTCTCTTATCTTCGCCGCATCAAAACATGACTTAGGACGACCATGCTTCAAGAAAGACATGACATCGAAATCACCGCCGAAGAAGTCATCGAAAGATTCGCAAAACTTGGCGGCCATCGTTTTGCGTTATGAAACACGCAATGTAAAAGGATTTTTCCGTTTGAATTATTAATAAAATAAGCCACTATGTAATGCATGCATATGGTTGACTTTTCGATTATAACCACTTTGTTTACTTAAAAATTAGAATGGATAATTTTTGTTTCATAATTTGTACTGTATTTTTCTCGCAATAATAAGTTTGAAACCCAAATCGAAGGATAAATTCAATTTCCCCCCAAGAATCGTCTCTGGATCCGCCACTGCGACGAACTCACTCTAAAGCATTGAAACCGCAACAGTCGTCTGGCGAGATTATAAGATTATGACGTCTGTATTTTGGATGCGCGTGGAATAATTTTTGTTGACTGCCTTGGTCTTATTGGACTGTTTGAAGGACGAAATCACCGGAAAACGGCTGCATTTGAAGAAAAAGAAAGTGCTGTTTGCCCAAGATAATGCACAGTGTCACAAGTCAGTGAAAACGATGCCAAAAATTCATGAATTGAATTTCAAATTCGATTCCACATCCATCGTATGACCCCAAGCGACTATTTCCTGTTCTCGGATCTCCAAAGAATGCTCGCTGAAAAGAAGTTTTCCTCGAATGAAGAGAAGTCGCCGAACCTGAGGTCTACTTTGAAGCTAAGAACGCATCGTACTAAAAAAATTATATCGAAAAGTTGGAGGGACGCTATTATTAATGTATCATCCTTGAAGCGAACTGTGTTTAACTAAAAAAATGATTTTTGCCTAAAGATGGGTTTTACCATGCTAGGCCAGAGACTTTTCAATTGACCTGTTATTTAGTACTTCTATAGGAATCAAGTGATCATATTTCTCCGCTGCCATTTATTTGTGTTAAATTTTGTTAAGATATCTCATCAAGATTCCACTTGTTCAGTTTATATGCTAAAGTAGTCCGATAACGGCGGTTCCGAGCAGCGTCTTGGTGAGAAATGAAGGGGTACAAAATTTCCGGTCTATATCTAAAAAATTGTGGGACTAGTACGCATATGTACATATACATATGTACAAATGAACATGGCTAAAAGTAGTCACGCTGACCAATTATGTTTACTTTTTTGAGCTCCGACGTGTTTTTAGGTGTCACAAACTTCAAAGCAAACTTAATATACCCTGCTCAAGATATGCAAATAAGTATATTTCAACCGCACTGGAAGTGTGATACACATGCGGCTGCGAACGCTTCAAAATAGACCTGCAATGTCCTGAAAACAAGAGTTTGTGGTCTACAAAACTGATAGGGATAAATATTTATGTAAATATTTTTCTCAAATATATGTATGTATGTATATAAGATATCAGTGAAGCTGGAATTAGCTTATCAGCTTGTGGGGACACGAAAGGGCTTTTAATTAGCGATAATTTACTCTATGCCACCTCAAACCATTGGTACCAGCGCGAAAAAGTATTAAGATTGTATTTTTGTATGTTTGTATGTTTGTAATTTTCGTATACTGCACTCAAGGTCCCCTGCTAAGTTGACAAGCCAGCGGCGCCGAATCAATGGGTGGGGGAATTTGCATTGCGTTGCGCTGTTGTTGAGTGATGGCTCCTCGAAAACGCCAGGGTTTTTTTTTTTATTATTATCCAGAAAAGTGTAAGTATGTTCGTATTTACTTAAAACTAAATCCATTATATTTACATATAAAATTGAGAAGACAGGGTATTTCGATAAATCCGAGACTTTTTGAATTGAAATTTTAGTGAGCTTCTGCAAATTGAGGACTCTGTATTATGGGTGAGGGAATCCAGAAGCACAATTAGGTTAGGTTGGGTAACAATTAGGTTAGATTAGGTCATTGCTCTTAATCGATGGATCTTACTTGGATCGATGTTCATACTTTGTTGCGAATTGAGGGCTCTGTATTATGCGTGAGTGAATCCAAAAGCACAGTTAGGTTAGGTTAGGTCACAATTAGGTTAGGTTAGGTCATTGCTCTTAATCGATGGATCTCACTTGGACCAATGTTCATCCTTTGTGTTACCTGTAAACTTATAAAGTACATCATCAGAACCTCATATATGGACGAAGCGTTTTGAGTTCATCTCAAGTAGACTTCGCCTACATATATGTATATAGCTTTTGCAAAGATCGTCTTAGAAAATATTTAACCGCACCGCGTGTAAATCCGCTAGACAGCGTCCAGGTAGACCATCCCCCCGATATTGTTTTCGCTAGAAACAAGTAGTTTGGATAACCTCTTACTACTCACTTTGAGCTAGAAGTTTCTCGCAGTCACACAGGTTCTAGTTGTTGACCAACACTCGTTGAGATGGACGACTCATTTGAAGATACCTTTGTCCACTGAGATTTCATACAACTTGTATTATGCTTGTAAAAACACGAATAATTTTTTACAGCTTACAATGGACCATTAGGATTATTTCAGGAAACTGAGTGTTTTAAAGACGACTTAACACTTATAGAACTCAACATTTCTTAGAATAATAGTGAAGTTCTTACCACAAATCAAAATAAAAGTATTGAAGTCTCAGCATTTTTAGCCAAGCTTGCCATATCGACAGTTGTTGAGTAAATTGCAGCGGCTTCGACAAATAAAACGGAGTTAAATCCATCACACTGATTTTTAGTATTTGTATTAGTGGACTCCTATTGGATCTCGAAACTCGTACCGATTAGTTTTCTATAGTCCATCCATGATTCGAACGGCTGCAGCATCGGTCATTGCAAATATACATACCTCGGCGTTCTGGGCTGATAAACTCGACCAACACTTTCAAAAATAATCTATTTAGGAGCTGATCATCCCGTTGGAGCGCATATGAACAGCAGAAATACAGGTGCTTTGTAAAGCCAAAGCTCATGTTTGTGAAATTTACGAAGCCAGATTGTCGGCAAAACCACTGATTCAGTACAAGGCCCTCGTAGGTACGTGCAGTTAGCAAAGCAAATATGTGTGTCGACTTGACGTTCATTGGAAAATAAATAAAATGTAAACAAAAATTATTGTATATCGTAAATTTTTGGGTGACTAACAGTTATGAATATGTTCGCAGTTAAATGCCGTGCGTTCCCCCCCAGCGCATTAGTACCAAGCGACGTGAGGTTAAAAACATCAGCCAACAAATCCCACAACACTTGTCGCAGCAACAATGACTGACTGACGGCTGGTGGCTTTACTTGTGTAATTTGCGTATTTTATGTGTGTGTGTGTGTGTGCTGGTGTGTGTTGCGGCACCCCACCCGAGAAGCGACGAATTATGTGTGTTGTAAAAAAAAGTAACAAGAGCCCGCAAGTTTTCTGCAAAATGCCGATGCACTGTTATATGGTAAAGCAAACTGTGGGACCCATGCGCTCCCCAACAAAACAAAAAAATAAACAACAACAACAAAAGTTGACTGCAAACTAAACTAAAACAAACAACACGTCAAACAATCGAATCCCGTGTCCCGCCATCTGCCCAGTAAACCCCGGCAAACTATTCATTGACCGTCCATCCGTCAAACGAACGCCCGTCGGCTCGACCGCCAACCAACTCAATTGATACGCTTCAACGAAATTCATGCCATCATCATCAGTCGAGCATGCCTCAGCGTAATTGCGCGACTTCAAACCTACATACATACATTTATACAAACGAATGAAGAGCTCCAGCTAAGGCGCAGCAGTGGCGCAAAATGCGGGACCCAACCGGCAGCCCAATAACTAAAGCTCAAACAAGTACAAAAAAAGTAAAAGAAAGAAAAGCCTACAACAATAGCAATAAGACCAACAAATACTTAAAGCGCAAAGTAACAAAGGCAACATTTCAACAACAATCCATCGGATCGCATCGCCACAATCGTCGACGTCGTCGTCGTCGTCATCGTAGTCATCGTCGCGCATCGCAACGTATCGCAATCCATCCATCCGTCCATCGTGTGGGAAACACACGACAAATCTGTTTCCCACGGTCTGGAAAAGTGTGTAGCGTACGAACAAAATACACAATGCGATTTACGAAAGCACCAGCAATAACAGCAACAACAATAGTAGTAATAAGCAACAACAGCATGACACAAGTCAGTGGCAGCGGCAGAGAACTGTCATCATTGACAATAAGTAAGACATGCCCGCGTGGTGGGGCCAAACAACCAAGCAGGCAGGCAGGCAGCCAGCCAGCCAACCAGCCAACCAACCAACCGACCGAACGTCCATTGCATTGGTATTTGTGCCCCTAGCGGGCAATTCCGTCATCCGACAACTATGTTTGCATGCACGTTGTCGTTATTGATCGTGTGAGCAACACTCCAACGTGTTATGCTCTTCTGATTGGCACAAGCGCCGCGCACGATCACTACTTGCTGGCGCGTCTCACGAACACCGTGTCGCTCTCTGTTGATTATGTGTGCGGAGATCGCGTGTGCTCATAGTTATACTGAGCGATTTGAAATGGCAAAGTGTTGCTGGTCGTACGCTATGCGATTGGGCAGCAATGGAACCAATGTTGTGAAGTCCCTCGTATTTAATGGCAAGTGTTGTTGATGTTTGTGGAAATATCCCTAAAATGAAAGGTTTTCATCGAAACTTTGTGAATGTGTTAAGTTCAGACGTCAACATATTTTATAAGAAGTTCCTTAGTGGGCCTGAAGTAGTTAAGATTATCAGCTCCGATGCAACAGTTGTCGTGATCAGATTTCGGAACTCGATTCTGAACAGATCTATCCGTCACAGACTGAAAACACTTGGCTGTGGAAGTCGTTTTGATGAAGCTAGTAAATAATTTTGGTTCCTTGCTATATTTCTTTCATCGTGTTTAGAAATAACTGCCAGACTATTTTATGTAAATTCTTTACCGAAATTATCCGAAGCTTATAATCAACTGGCCGACGAATACCATACAAGGCTGTTGTAGAAAAGACTATTATACTTAGATATCTGTAACTTTTGAAAACCTCTTCGTTATCGTGTTTCATGTTCCACTAACAAATATATACTAACATATAACTTACTATATCACACGATTGCAAGGCCTGGTGATTACTTTGCTTTTTGGGTGTTTACGGTTCGGTTTCAGTCACTCATAAGGCCATTTAAGGGCCATAGCGGAATCGCAGGAAATTGCAAAGCTGATTAAATAGCCAGGAAAGGCATCCTAGAACCAATATCGGTAGAATGGGAGCGCGTGGGTATCCTCATGTGTTCTCCACAAGATATCTGAGCTTCGCGGAAGCTTGGTCAGCGCTAGGCCACCATCGGCTCTGTCGAAAAAGTCTTTAGGCCTAAGATCGAACGTAGGAGATCTAGTGATCTCTTTGCCCACAGTAAGGCTAGCCTCTTCCTGTTTGTGGGACTTTTAATTGTCGTCCATGCTGTAGACGCCATTAACAGAACCTGTATGAAAGAAGATGAGTGGAAACAACTCAACCCTTCTTCTTGACTGCCCCGCGTTTGGGAAGTCAAGACTTAAGCACTTGGGAGCCCATACCGTCAGACATCCCACAAAACTGGCGGGAGTGGAAATTAAACGCTGTACAAATTTGAACACAGCAGCTTTTCGTTTGTATGGTGTCGCAAATGACAAAGGCTGGCTTCGATAAGCCATGTAACCTATCCTAAGGCCAATTGCTGAGCCTGGTTTTCCTGCTTTTTCAAAAACTTCTTGGTCGTTTTATCATTATCAATGTAGATCAATAGTTCCATAATTCAATTACTGCATGATCGGTAGATGGAGAAAGCGATATCCTGATCCACATTCGGGTATATGCCTGCATGCGGATACGAAATCGAAAAAATGTAAATAGCCGCAATTTTGCTACCAAATTTTCCCCAACACAATAAGAAACAACACTTTTCGGACACACTTTGAACGCATTCCCATTCTCGCTTACTCTCTCACTGGCCGACTTTGAGTATCACAAAGCCGACAACAGTCATCAACGCAGCCACTGCACAGTAGTCTCACTTAGCACTGGTAGCACTTGCACCACACAAATACATGCACACCGATAGCACACAGTGCTACCGACCACCATTGCGATCGTGCAGCGATCGTGCAACCAACCACCACAAACAGCAACCCGTACGAGCTGTGTGAGCGCAGAAAACCCCCTTATTGTATAAAAGTTGTGAACGGGGCAGGTTGTTGGCTCATTTTGAAACCGACACGCGAACCAGAAACAACTTATAAACGCTAAGCACACTTGCGTCTCCCAACGGCGTTCCAAAAGTTACGGATAACGAAAGAACGCGTACGCAAATTTAAATTTAAATAAATATATAGAATTCAACCAAAGCTCAGTTGCAACGCGCAATATAAAATAAATAAAAACAATGGTCATGGAAATGTCCAAAACCTATCAGTACCGCAAGGTGATGAAACCACTGTTGGAACGCAAAAGACGCGCGCGCATCAACAAGTGTCTCGACGATCTCAAGGATCTGATGGTGGAGTGCCTGCAGCAGGAGGGTGAACATGTGACGCGTCTCGAGAAAGCCGACATACTCGAACTAACGGTCGAACACATGCGTAAGCTGAAACAACGTGGCAGTCTTTCGCTACAATCTCAGGCTAGCGCGCATATCGAATCCTTTCGCTCCGGCTACGTGCATGCGGCGGATCAAATTTCACAAGTACTCCTGCAACAGTGTCAAGCGGATGAGTTGGGTGGCAAAATTATGAAATTCCTCTCGACGCGTCTCATCGAAATGCAACATCAATTGCTGCGCAGCTCAACGGTAACCGCCATTGGCGCAATGCCACCAACAACCGCCTGCACGAATGCCAACCTGTTGCCGCTACCGTTAACACTGCAAATGCCAATGCCGTCGGCAAATTACAATTACAGTGAATGTGGTGAATCGTTGGGCTCACTAGAGTCACCGACCAGCGCCAAGTCGCCAATAGATTACTACAGTGCTGTTAGTGAGGCGGCGCATAGATCATACGCTACTGCTGCGGCTGTGGCTGCTGCAGCGACAAGCACATGTAAGGAGCAGGATCTCATCGATGTGACGACGGTGGATAGTAGCTGTTCGACGCGCGATACCGCCTCCGTGGTGTCCGTGGATTCCTGCTCATCCGATCCAATGTGGCGCCCTTGGTGACTAGCGGTGCGCCATTAGTTAAGGCTTTAGTTGTAGTTGTATAATACACGCACACACACACACACAATTGGAATGAAATTGTATCAACAGAATCGTCTGTCTTCCAAGGCGCACGTAGCAGGCGTGGGCGGGCGCTGTGGCCCCTGAACCAATCGTCGCAACGTGTTTCGCCACACACACACACTCACACATATATGCAGTGCACACTTTGCTTTACTTGTTGTCTGTGATATAATATAATATTACTTGTATGCATAAAAGTGTTTGAATGCATCATTACAAAGTTCAGCGTCATTTGCTTTATTTATTGTATAATTAAGCGCGTTCAGAAAAAAATAATTTATATTTTGTTTATTTTAATTAATTGTAAGCTTTATTTGAACTATAAGTGCTGTAATGTCAAACAAAAAATCGAAATGAATAGTAGTTTTGTAAGTTGTCAGCAACCTAAGGAAGTGAACTGGTATTCCTCTAACTGGTATCAAGCTTTAACGGCAAATGCCAAATACCAAATTCCTGCAGTTACATATAGAACATATGTTAATATTTAAAATAAATTGAGCATTAATGCCTGAAATTTGAAATCATATTTTTTAAATTAATTATAGTGAAGGCTGATCCATTGCGAGGTTCCTTACTTATTTAAAGGAAAAACACAAAAACTTCAAATTTAATGAGGAATGTTTATTATTATTTGAAAGAACATTCTTTGGCATTTATTTTTTGAAGATTATCTCTTTCAAATGGTGAGCGCGTCTACGTCTCAGTTGATCCATCTGTTGAGTTTAATTTTCGATGACTCTTTCGAGCATTTCGCCTAGTAACTGACGAACGAAAGGCGTGATGTTTTGCGCCAAGGCCTGAATCGAAACGGGATTGGCCACATAGACTTTAGACTTTACATATCCACACAGGAAAAGGTCTAACGGTGTGTTATCACACGATCTTGGTGGCCGATCGACCGGCCCAAAACGTGAAGTTATCTGCTCACCGAAGTGTGCTCTCAATAATTTCATTGATTGTTGCGATGTTTGGAAAGTTTTTCAGTTTTTGAAGAAATATGGAACGATGACTTCATCGGCTCACAAACCACACCAAACCGTTTTTGTTTTTTTCTGAATGGCAGTTCTTGAAACTCTTCACGTTGTTCTTCGTTCCAAATGCGGCAATGTTGCTTGTTTACATACCCATTGATCCAGTAATGAGCCTCATCGCTGAAGGAAATTTCGGATATTCTTGGAATTTTTCAAAAGCCCATGGAACGAAGCGGACAAGGTATATCTAATACCATTTTTTTTAGTATTGGGTCTGATCCTGATTTTAATGACTGAATACTGATCTGAATAGGTTTGAAAATGGAAATATTTTCTAGGTTACGGAAGATCTAAAATTACCTTTTGGAATACGCGTAGCAGTCACAGACCGATAATGGTGCACTGATACACTCAGAATTACACTTTAATTATTGACCTGTCCTTTAATAAGTGCTCTGCTCTTTTCGGTCATACAACAAAACTTCTGTGCTTGCAAGTTCTGTGACTCAGTATGCTCAATGCCAAGTCTTATGTGCTAAATGAGTTAGTTATTATCCCTTTCCTACACTCAACTCTGTATTGCAGAGCCTGTTAACCTATGAAGCTGAGTGGGTTAGTTCCAGCACAAGACATGCCTGAAGTGATAATTAGTAAGCAATCTTTGCAAGAGAGGGCGGTTGAATTGAAAATATTATGTGCTGTTTACGTAGCTCTATGATAACACGTCATTTACTTATTGGAAATATTTTTTATAGTCTATTAGACCAATTGCTTGTATGAGAAGCCTAATATTAGCATAGGTATGTGATGGTGTATCCGTGGTGGAATAAATCTAGCGATTTAAAGACGAATCTCTTGTAAAGCCGAAGATTGGCATTTTAAAGTGGCGTTTCTTTTTGTTCTGTCGATTCACTCACTATCACGATATCACGAGAACTGCAAGAATTTCTAAATGGAATCGAAAGCAAAAATTGAGGTACATAAGTAGAGGTACATAACTTTTGCTTTCGATTGCATAACGATAACCGACCCTATTGTTGAAGTAAATTTCCTTGGAGTGTTGACATTACTTTAAATTAAAGTACTTAATCACCGATTTTACAAATTCTAAGATTATTAAGTGACACCTGAAATCCCAAAAAAGTTAAATAAAGCCCTACAAGACACGTATGTATAAGTTCCTATCTATAATAGCTTAAAGCTATGGGCCTTAACTTCAAGTATAGCATGCAGATCGGCGATAAAGCTGTGTAAAGTTAGCCACACTGGTTCTAAATTTTCGTCTATATGAAAATTCAGTTGATCAGTATACCGTTAACTTTTAACTTCTACTGAAACCACAGAGTTTAGTCCTTTTTAGTATTTCAAATAAAATTTTACCAAATCTATTGCTGTGTCAATACTTTTCGACTAACCACGAATAGTTGAATAACCTAGTCGCTGACGAGAAAGCTGGAAAAAGTCCCATCCAGACCACAACCAACCCTTCTAAAAACGTGAATACACTTCTGATATCCATCCAACTCATTCCGTAAATGGACTCAACTACATAGAAAGAGGCTGAGCTAGCTAACCACTTAAGTGTGTGGGCCGCAAAGCCGACTCAACTTAAATTGATCGCATTTAAGGCAGATTACTTGTAAAATTGATACTCTCAGCGTCACCTGGCGGCGATCAAGCGCATTAGCCACATAACAATTAGTCTAATTGGAACGAGGCAGCAAAATTACAGGGGACCAATCAGAAACACTAAATGATTGTCCAGTTGAAAGACAATAAGCCGAAAACTACTAATACAAGTATATATGTACATATATGAATGTAAGTCTGTCGGTAGGGCCTATAATGCCAACTAATCTTAGAGAGAACGAAGAACAAGCTACCTGTGTGTGCAGTCAAAGAAATAATTACGATTATTATGGTGGCGGAAATTAACAAAAGAAATTGGAAGTGTAAGAAAAGTGGCAATCGTCGTAAACACTCTTAATTAGTGAGAGGGGAGAAAATAAATGAGCTGTAAATTGCCGAGCTATAATGACAAAGTAGGGAATAATAAGTGTGGTGTATTTTGTTTCTTTTTTTTTTGTTTTTAATTTCAATGGGAACGTGTGAAAATATTAAGAAATCAATTTAGATATTCTAAACACTGTATTCATATGTACATATCCAAATGTTGAAATCTGAAAGTAGAAATATTCTTAGCAAGTATGATATGGGATTGTAGTGTATCACTGGTCTATCACGCCAAGTTTGACGTATTCAATTAAAGTCTATATTTTGAAGCACAAATTTTATTATTGTGAGCCTTTGGAGGAGAGAGGCAGTGAGCTTGGTGGAAAGATTGGTGGAGGGATTTACTGTCAGGAGCTCTCTATCAGCTCCAGCATTAGACTTCCTGACTATTGCAGTGTCTTCCAAGCCGAGGATGCAGCAGAAGACACCGCGCAGAGATCAGCAGCGGATTTACTGCTCCGGAGTACAGCCTCCTTCAGAGAACTGACCAATTACTCAGATAGCAGAGCGGCGATACTAGCCTTGAACTCATTAGCAGTGCGTTCAGGGTTGGACGAGGAGTATCTAATCTCGCTCCCAATGGTATCGAGTGTCTTTGTGATAAGACTGGTATGGGTACCAAACTAAAGCGGAATCGCAGGAAATTTCAAAACTGATGAGCTATCAAGGAAAGGCACTCTAGAACTGCTTTCGGTAAAATGGGTACGGAACGGTACTCTCGTATTCTCTTGTGCTCTACTACTATATAGCTGGGCTTTTCGGAAGCTTGACCAGCCTTTAGTAAGGCTAGACTCTCCCTAGTTGTGGGGCTTTTAACAGGACATTGCCCTATTGGCGTCCGTGCTGTAAATTTGGGAATCTTACTAGATGTTATCTGCCGAAGCTGAATGGAAGAATATGAAGTGGAAACTATTCAACTCATCCTTCTGTCCCACGTTTCGTAGCGAAAACCTTCAGACAACCCACCGAACTGGCGGGTAGTTATGATTAGGTTCGCAAATCAGTAATTTTCACGGCATCAAATTCTGATAATAAAAAGTCATAAACAGCTGATTGCCATAAAAAAACAAAAAAGAACTCAACAAACACTCATTTTAAGTTGTGTTATTATCAAAGCATTGGTTGGTTGAAAGGGCAAGCTCTCGAGCAGCACACCGCAGGCTGATTCACTTAGCACAACATTAGCCACATTGTGGTCCCGGGTGGTAGCCAAATTAAAACTTATCCAACAATTCGGTAAATTTGGTAAAAAACTGATTTTAACTCTAGCTGCTCAATGTCTTTTAAGTTGAAACATTAGGAGCCATGAAATATATACCGCCTTATCCATCTAAAAGCTGGCATTCGCATAGATAATGCTTCAGCGTCTCATCATGCTTTTTACATATTCTGTATTCCACCTAATTTATTTCCCGATTTGCTGAAGGTGAGATCTTAAGGGTAGATGGCCTGGGATAACCTCTACAATATTACTTCACTTAGACGTAGAAGCTTTTTGGTTTGTCCAAAACTAACCCAAAGTTACTTTCACACAATTTCAGCCTGAAAGGCAGGCATTTAGTTTGAAGCTACTTACTACGTAGGGATTACTACAGAAGCTCTTAGTGTACTATATCACTCTTTTATCCGTCCGCTCTTAGTATACTACATCACTCTTTCATCGATATGTAGATTTCGATTTTCAACTGTCGATCACAGAACCATTGATCTAGTCTTTTCTGCTCTAGAGTGAAAACGTTGTGTCTAATTTTTCATGGATCTTCTTTTCTCGGTCACATTGCCCTTTTAGCTCGCTCACCATTGATGGTTACGGCGGTTCCTTCTTCATTCCGAAGAAAATGAGCAGATGATTCAACCAGACCAATTCTGCTTGCTAACGTAACCATCGAGGTGGAAATGAGCCTCGTCCGAAAAGATGATTTTTAGGAAAAATTGGCCATCCTCGGTCAAACGATCTTCTGCCCAATCTGTCAATATTCCCAGTTTTCTTCTAGTGAATAGCGACCTATTTCGTAAATTTTAGACTTTTTACTGAATGTCTGTCACTTTCTGAATGGTATTTGACGTTTCCAATGTCGAAATATAAATAATTCAAATTTAAAACGTTAGATGGCCCACCTATTATTAGAAACCACTCACATTGAAACAAAATTTGAGTTTTGGTTGTAAAGTGGTTATAAGTATATTGGTTATATAATGGTTATATCTGAGAGGAAGACCTACACTCCGTTGGAAGGATCAAGTGGAGAAGGACCTGGCTTCGCTTGGAATATCCAATTGGCGCCACGTAGCGAAGAGAAGACTGGAACGACAGGCGCGCTGTTATTGACTCGGCTATAATCACGTAAGCGGTGTCTACGCCAGTAAAGAAGAAGAAGAAGAATGGTTATATCTGACAGTGGATGACAATTTTATGCTACATACATATATATACATATGTAATATGATGTAGTGAAACGTAGGCAATAAAAAACTCTTTTTGGATTTTTTTGATGATACATTGTTTCGAGTTTTAGGTGACGATATGTATATTCTTTTAATATTTCATTTAGTTACGATTTTGATTACGAATGTTTCATCATCTACCTCAAAGAAAATACATATTTCTAAGAAAAATATTATTTCGAGTACTTAAATTTTAGAGAACAAAAACACAACTTGATATATTAATTTTGAGCACAAGGAAAAGCAGAATGCGATAACAAAAACCAAGCAAAGAGTAAGAAATCCCCAGCTAAACCGCATAAAGATAACACAAGAGTTTTTAGTTTTTGTTTTCATTATTATATTGTATAATTATTTCTTTTGTATAAATATTTGTAAACATTAATTTCTTAACCATTTCTTATATAGTACATGTAAGTACTTTCAAAAATATCACAAACAATTAAAGCTTTGCGTTTCTCAGCATGGTCCACTATATATGTGTGTGTAGTGGACCTGGAAGACCTCAATGGCGCTGTATCACACTTGCTCGCTCTATAACACATAAGCGCTTAGGCTTGTGCCCAACGATCTTGCATTTGTGTGGTGGCGATCTGATTGCCGGTGCTGCAGTACAAGGGTTCGATAAGATCATTATCGGCTGGCAAATCAGTGTTGGCGGTCCAGAAGAAAGTACCATGTGCAGTGCGTAAGAAATGTACGGGCACTGTGGTGATATCGGCAAATTCGTAATCTTCCAAATCGCATGAGGCGGCCAAACGTTCATTGGCATCATTCTCGCAGGATTCGAGAGAGATGCACTCAGCTACGGACTCCAGATCGGCATTGCGTGAATTCTCCAGAGATTCGAGTGATTCCAATGAGTTGGCTTTCTTGCTGTTGGCGAAATTCTCCAACAATTCTTGTTGTTGCTTTTGCTTTTGTTGTTGTGTTTTGAAGAGTTGCTTCAGCAAACGCTTAATGCTATAGCTGACCTTCTTCTGTTGCTTCTCGGCGCTCATGTTGACGCTGTTCTCATACTCGGCGGTGTACATTTTGTGTTGTTGTTTTGTTTTACGGTTGAAAATATGCTCAAAGACTTGCTTTTAACGTAGTAGAGCTGTGTATGACTTGCTGGTGTTGCTCACTGTACGAATGCTATCGCTTGAATGATGTTGAGTCCTGTCGCTGGCGCGCCTTTTATACAAAATCGCTCGGCGCATGCGCACAACAACAAGTACATACATATATGTGAAAAGGCATAGCAGGTCACAGGGTAGAGAGAGAGTGGTGAAGTGAATCGCACATAAAATTCCAATAGTACGCATAAACAAGTCGGTTTTCAGAGTGTGGGAACGCCAGCAGGATCTGTGTGCGCAGACAAAAGGAGCTGAAAAATCCGTACATAAAAAATGGCAGGTGCGTTTTCGACGTGCCACAGATGAGCGACGAGCTGTGTGCTGTGCTGTGCCGTGCTGGTGTGTGAGATTTAACCTGCAGCCGGTGGTGAGAGCGAGAGCACAGCTGGCAGGCGCGCTCACTCACACCTGCGCGTTGACATGTTTGTGGCTGGTTGTGATGAGGAGGTGGATGCGAAGGAATTGTAGGGAATTGGAGATGCAGCAGACAGACAATGCGCGTAGTTATATATATATAAGCCATAAGGATAATGGGCATGAAAGTAATTCATTTCATTTCATTTCATGTCGGAGTCTGCTTATCCTGGCACTGGGATCGTGTGAAACTCGTGTACGGTCATGTTCCCACACTTTTGAATGCAAGCCGTGTTTTTGCAAGCGGATCCTTTTGCTACTTGCCTTAAGGATCAAGCATTTTTTTCGATTTTTTCTTCAGTTTTTGTTGTTGTTAGTGATTTTTTTCTTTCATTTCAGTTTCTGTTATATGGAAACGTGCGTTGTTGTTGTTTTTTTTCTTATTTTTTTGAGGCAAACACTTGGACCATTTAATGATCACTTTTGGTTTTCGTTTTTGGTCGTGTCGGTTGTTGTTGTTGCTGCTGCTGCCCAAGTGTCCTGCTATCTTATAGTTAATGCCATAAAATTTTGTATGCAACAACAACAGCGGGTTGTTTTTGTAATTTTTTTTTCTTATAAAGCAAATCGTGCATACATTTTGTATGAGCACGCACAGAAATTTTATGGAACACGTGTGCATTTTGCTTAAGGATCCACAGGGACTCACGCTCTACATAGTAAATATGAGTATTGGAAAAAGTCTATATAGAAAAACGATCGTGGGAGAATATTTTCGATTTTCAACGCTTCAATGGCAAGGCAAATACAATTTATTGCTGCACTAAAGGGAAGCACAAGCAAGGAAGAAGAAGCAACAGCATTAAGAAAAAATAGAAAATAATACAAATAAGGCTTACACAACAAAAGTGGCACATAAAGGAGTTATGGAGGCAAAAAAGAAAAAGAAATTGAAAAAAAAAAAAATTTTGATAAATTCAAAAAAACTGAGAAATTGGAAAAAAAATTTTGAAATTGGAAAAAAAAATTGAAAAAAAAAATTGAGAAATTGGAAAAAAAAAATTAAAATAAAAATAAATTGAAAGGCAAATAATCTTAAGGAACATTTGTTGCAAGCATTAATGCTGCCTACACTCATTGTTGCTGCTGTTGTTGTGCGCTGCTCTACGCCTTTAATCGATCGTTCGTCAGGATATTTGCGTTCACTGCGTGTAATTTAATAGTGTTGCATACCTCATGTCGCACCAATCAATTTGCTCTAGTGTTATGGTTTGCTGGTCTCTGTTGCTTACTGCTGATCCTTTGTGATCGTGGGAAGCAATTCGACAGTGTTTTGTTGGCCTTTAAGGTAATAAAATGTGTGTCTATCAGGTTTTTTTTGTTTTTTTTTTTTTTGTATGCCACAAGGCCTAAGTGCCACATCAGCATATATTTTTAGTTTCAAAATTTAATATCAATACCACAGCGTTGTAGTTGTAAATTAACACAGCACTTTATAAAAAAAATGCCACAATTATGTGTGATGATCGGTGATCAACGAGCGATCAACATTTTTTGTCGCACTTTTTATTACTTGTTTTTTGTTTTCATTTTTTTTTTTACTATTTACACCAACGACCTTTGACTACTTGTGCTCAAAGCGGGCGTTATTTACTCATACATATTATTATTAGTTGCTGGCTGTGTTAAGCGGTGAGTGTGTGGCGTGCTGAGGTCCTTCGTGCGCGTGTTGGCTGCGCGCCAACCTCAAGCTTCTGGTTATTGCTTGTTACCGGGCGTATTGTTGCTGTTGTTATTAGTGATACTTCAGCTCTTTGGTGCAACACTGTTGTATGTTATTTTTTTTTTTATTCGATGCCTCGTTTTTTGGGCATTCAGCCATGAAGAAGTGTTGGCTGCGTGTATGTGTGGGCTGCTGCTAAGCGTAATGTGGCAAGACGGCGCATGTGGGCCACGCGTTGTGCACAGGTTTGTGGCAGCGAAGTTGGCTACTCGATTATGTAAGGAATATATTCTCATGTGGTATGTGTGTAGAAAGCGCTAGTTGGCTTGGAAGCTGCGCTTTTTTCGCACTGATAGTGGATTTCACTTAACATATGGTACACTGCTGATGATGTGTTAATCAAATTTTAGCAACTCAATTAGTTTAGCCAATCAAGCGGGAAAGTTCTTGCTCAACTGCCTCGATATCGCAAAAAAAAGGATTTAAATTTGAAAAAAGCAACGCTTTTGAAAGCGCCCCAAGTTCTAATGAGATATGCTCTAACCAAGTATTCAGCGATGGTACTTTCTTGTTATAATAAAGACGAAAGACTTTGATGTAGGTAGGACGGTTGCAAATAAGTTAAGAAATCCTTTCCGAGGCTATTCATGGATTTCGGATGAATATTCAGCCATGGTTAAGGACTACGGGCGGATTCTTCAATATTCAATATCCAATACCTACAAGCCAAAGCCGCCGCTGTCAACAGCAACTGTAGAACTAAACGTTAGAATAACCGATAAAACGAGCCCAAAATCCAAAAGTTTTTCTCTTTTGTGATTTATGCGCCTTCCAATTCTTTGTACACCCTGCCGGAGCAAGCAGATTTTTCGAAACCATTGTAGACTTGCCAATTTTGACTCTTATACAAGGTGATACTTGTAGATTTATTGCTATAATTATAAGCACAAAGCGGGAGCTTAGGAACTGCCGTCCTTCGATGACTAAACCCATAGTAAAACTCGACTTCCTCGAAATCTGTGAACAAAACCGTTTGGCTTCCCGGAAGCTCCACCGACATGAGTCTATCCACTTAAGAATACCATGCATGGAGGCTGGTTAGTTATTCAACCATAGATATTTAATAAGAAGATGAATTGAATGGAAATATCTGTCTCTGAGACTCTACCTGGTTGCTGAATACTGCCCTGGATTGCTTATTGTTATTCCTAGCTAAGCCCTAAAGGTCTTTCACTAAGCGACAACGATCCATCCGCCTACATCTCGGCACTCGCAGATGATACCGAATCCAGGAATGCATAAAAATACTTTTCAGGGTTGCCACTAAAAACAATTTCCTACTAACTTGATTCTTGGACATATAGACATAAATGGAAATGAGTTAGCCGATCTCATGGCGGAAGAAGTTGCAACAACCAGTCCGATAGGAACGGAGTCTAGGCAAGAGAAAAGGGCCAGTATAACACGCCAGTGGCAACAAGTGCCTGGGCTTCGACAAGCGAGAAGAGTTCCAAACAAAACGGTTCAGATAACTACACGCTTTTCCCAGTAACAATGTTACGACAGCTTGGGAGATTTCATACAGGCCACTGCATTCTGCGCTGTCATCTGCAAAAATTAGGATACTACTCCACGGATCTGTGTCGCTTATGTGATCAAACAGCAAAGATACCAGAGCACATACTCCTAGATTACCCCGGAATCGTAAGAAGAAGAATCTATTGTGTTCTACAAACATTACACAGGAGCTTTTCTAAGCCAGTTTGATTTAACTGGGTTAAATAAAGGGTTGTAACGACAAGAGTGGGTACAATAGACGACAGATAGCTTTCCTTTCCTCAAATTTCAATACATCTATCAATGCCGTCCGCGACCGGAAACCGGTATTATATGAATGCCACAAGCGAATTAATGACCACACTTCGACTTAAGGAAGATAGACTAAGCTTGTCACAACTATTTTTGAAAAAACGCAATTTTATTGAAAGAAAATGGTTGCAAATGAATTATTTGAAGTATTGCCTAACGCTAGCCACAAATTTTTCCCATTTTTCTGGCAGAGCTTGAAACATCTTGTGATGCAACCAAAGATTGAAGCCATTTTTAGACCCCGTCTTGTGAGTGGAACTGCTTTTGAGCCAGACCATGTGTCATTGAACGGTATAAATAATAATCGGACGGTGCAATATTTGACCGGGTGGGGGTAGGACTTCCCATTTAAGCGTTTCCAGGTAGGTTTTAACATGTTTTGGCAACGAGCGTTGTCATGCAGTAAAATCACGTTTTCGGACCTCTCCTGGTACTGCAAGTTCCTTGCTTCTAAATCATTCCCAACACGTATAGTCGCTTTTAAATGGCTTGGCGACGTTTCAAATTCTCTGTCTTCGAAAGTTTTTGTCCTTCCTTCGCCCGGACGGTCGTTAATAATGAAATAGTCGTGATCAACATTGGGAAACCCATGCATAGCCTTTACGACGATCTCAACAGAAGCATGGTAAATAAAATCAAAATCCGATGGAACGATCTACATGGTGAAAAACTGCAAAAGTCATATGCAAAACGGTAGTTTGGAGGTACACAAAATTCCTATAATACTAACTGGTCACTGTCTGGTGGCGACACACCCTAGCAAGATGAGGCTGACAAAACGAGAAGACTGCAGGAAATGTCTAGTGCAGGGCACCATGGAAACAATGGAACATCTCACGTACAGTTATTCCGCATTAGCAAGACTACGCTGTAAGCATCTGGGATCTGCACGGTATGATACACTGGAGGAGGTATCGATAATGAGACCACAGAGTCTGTCACAATTCGCATCAAACGAAGGCATCCTAAAGGATGAGTACTCCTCTTGGACTAAGCAATTGAACTCCATCTGATGTCGCAAAGGACCAAACTGGTTTATGAGTGGTTTATTTTTAGCAGCCGATAAAGAGTACAGTCTATAAAAATTTACAAATCGATCTTCAAAATTTTAAAACTTTTTTGCAAAACTCGTTTACAGACACTGTTAAAAATTGTGCCTTCAATAATTGCCGTCTGAGTGGTATTTGAGTACAGAGTATGCGACAGTAATTAGTGTACTATGAACTCACAAAAGTGATGAGTCATACGCATATCCTTAAGGACAGTTGTCTGCGCCGGACAACTGATAATAACTGACCGAAGTTGATAAAATGAATTTCAAGCGGACACGAAGGAAAAAAGGAAAAGGAGATATCCTGAAGTGGCACGCACTCGCCAGTTTGTCGCGACTTGATATAAAATTTCATAAATTTTGCAGACTTAAGTAATTGGGGTATTGTAATAGCTTGAGGTATATTTACGTAGATGTACTTAGGTGTATCACTGTAGAAGAAAGTGAAGTGGATAAGGGAAAAAGAAAGCGATAAAAGAGACCGTATAACTAAAATATTTCGTATACTATTCTAATGAGGACAATTATAATATATCATATATATTATTTTTGTATCACAAAATAAATTCGAACAGCGAAGAGGTAAATTTACATATTTTCCGAATACAAATTTTAATGAAAAATGACCTTAAACAAGCGAATCAAACAAAAATAATTCAAAGATAAATACACAAAAAGAGTATTGTGGAATATAAAAAGAATTCAAATTCAAAACAAAAATATTTACATTTTCCTGTAGAAATGCAAAGATGAAACCGATAACCACAGACATGTTTTGAGTTTTTGGCAAACCTACGACTTAATTACAAAGTCATCCCGCGACCTAAATTACAATTGAAAGACGACGGCGACGGCGACGCGGATAATCAGCGCATTGTCTGAGTGACTTGCAAGCCACTGATAACATGACATAAACAAGCCTATGGGCATGCGCAGTGCAAATCACTTTTACTGTCGGCGAGGAAACTCGTCTAGACACGTGACACAAGACAAGTGCCTGTGATAGCACAGACGACAATTTTCGGCATGTGGTCATGGGCGTAATTATGCTTATCGGACGCGTCTTTAGAATAGTTTTTGCGGGCGACGTAGAGTTATTATTATTACAGAAAAGAGTAAGGTAAGTCAGTGAGTATTCAACTTTCACGAACAGGAAGTTTAAATTAACCTTAAAAACTATCAATGATTCGCAAATGTTGACACGAATTTCAACCGACTCTGTGGCTTCACTTACGATACCTCTTCCAGTGTCTCATACCATGGAGCCTCCAAATGCTTAAGGGATACCCCTTGGTTAGACGCATGCATTTTAGACATTTTTTAAACTAAGATAAAAAAAATTAAAAACATTTTTACTTTCCATTTTTTTATATGTTTTTTATTGACATTTTAATAATATAAAAAAAAATTGCGCGAAAAAAAAAACCAAAATTCGTCGAGATACCGGCCGGCAGAGTGGGGGCTTCAAAAAAAACGGTGCGTCCTGGTTGACGTGATTTCAAAAATAAGAATCTTTCATTAGTAAGGATGTCGTCATCTGGTTGACCGTTTTCAGAAAAAAAATATAAACAACAAAATGGCGTCGACTTAAAATATTTTTTTATTACCCGACTTTTTCGACCTCTTCCAATTTTTTAAAAAAAACCTTAAAAATTTTTGAAAATCCAAAGCAGACACGATAGAGCATTATATAAAGAAGATACATATATACCAAAATTGAAAGGAATCGGTTCAGTAGAACTTGAGATATCATGTCAACCACCTCAAAAAAAGTAGTTTCGAGAAAAACGCGTTTAAAGTTTAGAAGACAATTCTAGTGAACACTAACGCCACGTCACAAAATCGGCTGTTTCTCCGAAAATAAGTCGAATTTTGAAAAATCCGTCTAAGGTCATATTTTTGAAAGTCTAAGCTTTCAAAATATGCAAAAAAAAATCTATTGTTTCCAAATCCTAGACCGGAATACCCCCTTAAAGCGTAGTATTGTCAATGCGGAAGAACTGCACGTGGGATACTTCATTGTTTCCCTGGTCCCTTGCTCTTAACATTTCCTGCAGTCTTCTCGATCTATTCGTGCCATTCTGCAGGCCAGTGAGTATATCAATCATGTTCTTACAGTCCTTTCGATCGGGTAGGAACTTTAATTATTTTCAATCTACCGCTTTACAGATGATTTTTGCAGTTTTTACACCTTTCATCCGCTTTTCCGGCTTCATCGGACGTTGTCGTCTTAGACTTTTCTGTACCGTACTTACAATATTCATACAATATACTTATGGAACGTATTTATGATATCCCAATAAAGTGCTATTTCAGCTTGTTAAGTTAGACTGACTACTTTTAGGGAAGATTGGAAGGCAACTTTTCGCAAACTTTTCGATCTTAGGCGATAAAGGAAAAAAATAGTCAAATCTATAATATAAAAAGTTCAAACGTTCTATTCAACTTTTTCATTTGACCATTTGTCACTATTTCCTTTTCCAAACCTCGATGTTAAATGCTTCAGTGAACTGGTAAATTGTGATCCCATGTAAACGCTCTTGAAACTTAGGATAGAAAATCGATAGACAAAGGAATGTAACAAAGTTCGATTCGCTCCCCATTTGAGGTTGGTCCCATTGTATAAACCTACAAGTATCAAAAGAATCAGCTGTTTTCCAAGAATTTTTCACAGCTGAGATCACCTGATCGAAATCTGCCTTTTTTAGGCACAGAGATGTAATTAAAAGAAATGTACTAGATCAACTTTTTTGTGAAAAAGTATTTGTAACGGAAAACATTAATGAAAACTTTCAAGAATATTTTTGAAACAAAAGTTTATTGGATATATATTGCTCTCTCTCACCACCTCTGAGGTTGCAATGTAGGCGCGCTACCGATCTCTTTTTAGGTGTTCGGTTCCCCAGGAGTTCAGTCTTTTTATATATACAGCTTTAAATCAATCTACTTATTATAAAAAATATGACTAGGCAAAAATAAATACATATATAAAGTCAGATACAATTCATGAATATTAATTACATTAAAAATATAACATTGACAATATATGTCAAAACAATCAACTGGAAACTATTTAAGCAAAAACCAAAATAAATATAAAAAAATTGGGTACAATTCCATTGTAAACATTATCATTACAAGTCATAACAATCGGCTTGTGTTAATTTTAACAAAAACAAAAATTAATATAAAAAATCAGGTACAATTCAGGAACAACAGCAATAATATTCAAAACAATCTACCAAGTAATAAATAATATTTACAAAATATTCTAAATCACCCACAGCTAAATACCCCTATCAAAGGAATAGTGGTAGAAAGAAGGGTCCTATTAAAAATTAATTAAATATTTTTTTTTATAAAATTGGAAACATTTAATAATATATTGATACAACAATTAATATTTTGGACTAAACTGACTAAATTTAATATTTAAGAATTTAAATAATCGAAAAATATTTGAATATTTCATAAAAATATTGGTAAAGTTATAAATTTTAAAACCTAACACGGCAACACACTATAGCAGATTTGAGGCATTTGAACGTTTTAGTAGTAGAATATTTGGGGGCAACCCGAACCAAGTGCCTAATTTGTAGTAGAATATTTAGGGGCAACCCGTACCAAGTGCCTAATTTGTACTAGATTTTTGCGTATGTGTTAGTGAAAAATGAAGGATGGGTTACTTGTAGGTTTATACAATGGTTGGTCCACAGCATTTTCTTACATATACATATGTACTTATTTTATGTTCTCATTTGGTTCTGTGGATATTTATCTATATAAGAAGCTGTCTTAAGTACCGTCGTCCTCAGGTAAGCTTCTGGCTTCCTAAACGACAAAAATCTGAATTTTTGCTGAAAAAAATGGTCTCTAACATTATAAAGGATGATCCATTTCGAGGTTCTCAAATAGTCGATTATCATGGCGCGATAACGTTCGCCCTTCACGGTTACGTTCTTACCGGCATCACTTTTGAAGAAACTTGCACCGCCGTCTCCACCAGCCCATGAAATGGTAGCTCTTGAATCTTTTCATGTTGATCTTCCCCCAAATGCGGCAATTTTGCTTGTTTATTGTACATTGAGCCAGATATGAGCCTCTTCTCTGCACAAAATATGGCTTGAGAACGTCGATCTTTTTGGAGCTTTTCAAGAGTCCATAAAACGAAGCTACACACATATGTCAACTGGAAGGAAAAGAGGCTCTAGTTCTTGCACGCTTTCAATTTAAGACCTCGACGTAAGCTGCGTAAAGTCGTTCCATACGTTAGTCCGAGCTGCTGTGAACGGCGCTGAATCGACTCTCCACGGTTTTCGTGTACACTCTCAGCTTCTTCACTGCGTGATGGACGTGGTCTGCCGAAAAAGGCTATTTAAAAAAGTATCTATACTTGGAACACGCGTTATAATTGGACTTAGAGACTATACCAACGAGTAAAATGGCTCAGAGAATCTAATCTATAAATATTCCAACAAATATACATAATATTTGTCACAGTTATGGCATGGTTTCATCATGGCACCCTTCGGGCTGAAGCATTCCATCTGATCATATTTGACTCGGATTGACAAAAAAGAATATTTTCACGGTTCACATTCGTTTTGCGAGTCCAGTCCGAGTCAAATTTGATCAGATAGTATATCCAACAGCCAATATTGGATCTCATTTAAAGCTAAGCGGGTCGACTTTCCAGAAGTAGAATTAAGAGTTATAGCCGGACTGTCAGTCAAGTAATATGAGATCTATCAGATACAAGCATAATTAAGGCGACTATCGTTATGTTGAGCCCCATTTTACACTATGACACAAACTTATCAACTTGACGCTGCTCTTTAGCATGAAAACTAAAAATAAATTGACAGAATACATGTCCCATAATGACTGTGAAGATGTACCAAACGACTCATGCCTAGTCAAGCGCTGCAGGGGGCGTGCCGCAGAGTGATGCGCAATGTTTATTTAAGACATTTTTGGACGAAAAAAATTAGTTTTTTTACGGCGCATGTGGATACTTGAGTAAATTTGGGCATAATTGGAATAATTAATAGTGAAACGTTGTAAGACACTAAAGCAGAGAAAAAAACTGCAGCGACAGCAATTTTCGGCGGCGCGTCTCGAGCAATTATACAACATAATAATAGACGCACCGAAAATCGATTATGCTGTGGTCTGTGGCATGCACTCGAAAGCGGCGCGGCGCGGCGACGCGCTTATGCCACACACAACAAATTGCACCCACAAACTCGCATGCATGGCATTTCCGCTTGCCGCTATTTGCCGCAACTACAAAGTGCGATTTGCGAAAATTTCACTGGAATGTAACGGTAAACGGCAGCCAACTCAAGTGCTAACTAGCAAGCGAACCGAGCTGAGGAAGTTTCGAAACTGCACGCGCTAGCACGGGCCACTTGAGGCGGCATAACGGGCACTCGAAATGAGTTCGTCGGAAAGAAAACATAACCTCAATATGCTTAAGAGGGCGGCCGCGCAATAAACAACGCCTGTTCTTTGTTGCTGAATTGTCGTGGTTAAAAACCAAAAGAAAAAAAAAAAACCAGAACGAAGAAGTTTTGTGTACATGTGGGGCCACTATCGTCGACAACAAGTATAGTAATTTCGATAAGGCGATCGTATTACCATACAAAAATAATGCCTCCTCGAAGCGATCTTTGCTTGCGCATACAAATTCTTTTGATAAACAATAGCAACGACAACAACAAGAACGGTTCGTTCGTAGACGTGACAAACACTTGTCGCGCCGACGCGGCCAGTCAACGCTCGTATGACACATAATACCACATGGACGCGCCGTGACAAATCGTCATATGTGCTGCGTTTAAATGATAACGGACAGGGTAGCTTCGTTGTGCCACAAAAGTGCAACAACAACAATCAATATGATAATAAAAAATAACAGCGCAGTAACTCACCAAAAAAGAAGAAAAAAATCTGAGAAAAACACAGCGCGCACACACTATGCGGTCGGTGCAACGCACACGTGCAACATTGCTGTGCCACTTACAGTTGGATATTTGCTGTTTATTTTAGGTGCAGGATAAATATAACTACTAAAAACAACAACAACTACTACAACAATATATCACAGGCACTTTGCAGGATTTGTGGCAGCTAATACGTGTTGAAATGCCAGCAAACAATCAAGTCACTTCGCCACCACTTGCTGCTTGCTGCTGTGGCACACATGCGCATTGGAAAGTCCTGCGCCTTGCACGCACACAAACTGCCCAAACAAAAGCCTACACATGTGCTTATGCTTGTAATCAAGGCAACAACACCAACACCATGATGTGGCACAAACAACCTTGCTCAAAGGCATAAATAACCATACAACGCACATTATCTAGTCGACGAGTCAGTGCAGCAGTTTACCTTTCCCACGCTGCCTTCACACGTGCATGCGAGCGTCCTGCAAAAGGATCAACAACATTTACTTTTGCCTACAATTTACCACTATTCAGAAAGCAATTACACACACATACACATATACGCCAGCGCGTATAGAATCTTTGAAATGCGTGAAGAATGTACCTGTAACGAAGGCAATGAACCTGAGTCCCGCATGTTTAGGCATTTTCACTGTCCTTTTATTGAGGTACACAAATCAACCGTTTTGAACCTGTGTTGCACGTGTGCGTTACACTGCCGCAACGCAAATACAAAGTTCCCGTGACCGTTAAAATGCACATACGCTCACATATGGTTTTGATTGCTCCTTTGATTCGGTGCTGGAAAGTACGTGTAGATTTTGGCTTTCTGCGTGTTGTTGGCTGTGCGGCAGTTACGGTACACGACGGGGTGCGGTGCGTTCTTCGTTATGCATGTGTAGTAAATTATGGTGGGGAAACTCCTCATGACTTTGAAGGCGACGTTATCAGGTCGTGGGCGCATGCGTGTGTGTTGTATAAGTGATGGTCGTTTAGATAAGCATAGGATTTCTTGGATTATCAAAAAAAAAAAATAGAAATAAATTAAAAAAAATTATTATTCGTAAGCAATTACCGTTAGCTTCGTTATGTCACGTAGGAGATTCAGTGTAAAAAATTTAAAAAGGATCAGATGTTGAGCTAATTTAAAAACAAGTAATTATGTATTCCCTACTCTGACAATCTAAACAAGCAATAGTTAAGCAACAAGCTAAGCTTATAGAGCCCTCTTTTGGAGTTTTTCCTTGATTTTCATACGTAGGTTGCCTTTACACTTCTCCAGCCTGCTGAATGACAGTGAAAGCATGACACCAGAAGATGATGAATCCGATTTCCCAATCGATGAGGGTGGAGCGGACGTTTCATTGCCAGACCTCGAATAAGTTCGAATAGCAATTACCCGTCTGAAGAACAACAAAGCGATGGGAGCCGATAGATTGCTGGCCGAGCTATTCAAGCACGGCGGCAAAGAACTAATAAGGAGCATGATCAGCTTTTTTGTATCCCCCACTTTTTTAATTCTAGTGTGCAATCCATAAACAGGGAGAGCCAATCAGTGCCAACTACCGTGGAACAAGCCTCTTCAACACCGCGTATAAGATGTTATTGAGCGTAATGTGTGAAAGATTAAAGCCCACCGTCAACAAACTAATAGGATTTTATCAGTGTGGCTTTAGGCTTTGAAAATCTACAACCGACCTCATATACATCATTCGTCAAATCTAGGAAAAGACCCGTAAAAGGAAAATCCACACACGCCACCTCTTCGTGGACTTTAAAGCCGCCTACGACAGCATGAAAAGAAACTGCTTCTATGCCGCTATGTCGGAACTGGTATCCCCACTAAACGCCAATAACTCTATCAGGATTGTAAAGGACCTCTCCGAGAAGTTCAACACCAAACGAGATTTAAGACAATCTACTGCTGGAGAAAATAATTCGAGCTGCAGAACTTACTCGAGCAGGTACAATCTTCTATAAGAGTGTACAGCTGCTGACGCCTATAATTTTGAAATCATTGGCTTCAACATCCGCGCAGTTAGTTCCGATGCTGTTCGATGGCAAGACGAAATATCTCCTATCGTCATACTCGCAACTTAGATCCACGTAACTTCAAAGTCGTAGATAATTTCGTCTATTTTGAAACTAGTATTAACACAAACAACAATGTTAAGCCCCGGAATCCAAAGAACAACTTTTGCCAACAGGTGCTTCTTTAGACTGAGTAGGCAATTGAAAAGCAGAGTCCTCTCTCGACGAGCAAAGCCCAACTCTAAATGGCACTCATCAAACCCGTCCTGCTACATGGGGCAGAGGCATGGACAATGGCATGGAAGAATGAGTGGCGATCTGTTGCAAACTCGACTATAACCGCATGATCAATATCATCATCAATTTACCGATATCAGACTGGTATACTCGTATGTACGTCTTCTGTCATAGTGGAATCGCAACAAATGGTATCCTTATCTCTTATCAAGTTCTCCAGTAACTTATTTTTATACCCTGAATTTGGTATACTTTATTTAGTTTGCCACGAAGTTTGTATAATAACACCCAAAAACACATAAGAGAATTTTTAAAATACATCTATATAAGTTATCAGCGTGAAGAACTGATTCAATTTGGTAATATCCATGTGCACTAGTCACCCAATTCTTGAGATTTCGATCAAGATTCCGCACAAGTCTTGCTATTCTTCGAAACAGCCAATGTCAGACTACTATAGGATATAGCTTACATACAAGCCGAACAATTAAAATAAAATTCATTTATAGAAAACGTGTATTAAAAACTTTTATCTTCACTAAATTTGGCGTGGGTTATTATTTAAGACTAAAATATCCGAATAAATTGATCAGATCGAACCAATATTGCATATATGTAGCTGTCATACAAAATGACAGACCTGTATAATCTACAGTCACGAAGTCTGAAAGTGGATAAATAGTTCCTGGCCGTGGAAAAATCAATTAACTTTCCAACAAGGAAAGGAAGTTCGTACAAGATTTTTACGAACCGTCTACACCTGTACTGTACTATCCTTCAGTAGTCATGTTGCTTGAATGACATTACGTCAGATTCTCGTATTATTTGCTTATCTTTATATATAAAAAGTACGTATCAGGGTGTTTGTCCGCGATGGACTCCTAAACTACTGAACCGATTTTAGTCAAATTTAGCGCACTGTGTCCAGTTCGAACCAACTTAGAAGATAGGATAGTAAAAACAATTCATACATAAATAAAAAATACAGTGAAAACTCTAATAATTGGACGCTGCATTAAGCGAACAACTCTATTAACTGGTCAGAAAGGCTGGTAACCAGATGTTGAGAAAGCCGCCTTAAATTCGTTATTTTTGACAAATAAATTTATTTGTATGAACATATTCAAAATTGAACCTCAAGTACAATCCCTTGGATTCTTATGCCGATAAAAATGTTTCCGCCTTTATTTGTAAATAAAATTTTCACTGTATTGAAAGTTTGTTATTTGAAGAATAGTATAAAATGTATACCACAGCAACGCGTGGCCGGATCCACTAGTAATGCAATAAAAAGGACTTAGCATTACCTCAGTAACTCTCTATGTCGTACTTGTATAAAGAAAGGAGTGAGTTACCAGAAGAATATAGTATATTCCCAAATTTTTTTGCATTTAAACTCTAGCGCATTTTCCATACAACCGAACGAGAGGAATCGATTGGTTGGAGGAAAGTTGGCAGATCAACAGAGGCCGGCAAAATGATCTGAAAAGGGTGTGCGCGACCTCATCCCTACATTCGTTGCTAAAACATGAAGCATTTTTGTTTAGATACCCAAACTCTGCAACTACATAATTAGCCAAAAGACTGTTGGTTTGACGAAACCGTCACTAACGGATGTAAAAAAGGTCATGGGAGCTGGTGGCACTTAATCTGTTGGTGGATTCATGACTTTGATACACAAAGAGGTAATTCCTAAAGCGAACTTTTGACTTGTGATCTTAATACTCTTCAAAAATGATTAGTGTGGACGGAGATGACAATGGTTTCACCAGTTTTGGCTTATTTTGCGATTTCTTGAAATTAGAAATTTATGCTAATAAGTGGCTAAGCCTGTGCAACCGAGGCGACCTAGCGATATAAAAAGATGATGACTGAGGTCACTGTTGTTGTTGTTTTTGTTGTAGCGGCAGAATTCTGCCGAGTTGACAGTCCTTGGCGGGATAAAAATCCGGGTCCGTTCCGGTTACCTAGACCTGACTGTCGTGGAACGAAGCCACTCTATTCCAGCGGTTTTTGCCTATTCAAAGTGACTCTAGTTGGCTTGCGCCTTAGGACGTTCTACTTTTGTGACTGTTTCAAAGTTTGTTTTCAGTGTTGAACTAACAGTTTCAGAGCTTACACGGCAATGACCACATTATAAAGCTCCAAGCTACTCTAAACACTTTTTTGTATGCCTCAAGAAATTATGGAGACCTCATCAAAGTCTTACTCTACACTAAGCGTCAAATGAAAAGCGAGCAATCATAAAATTCAAGAAACAAATTAAATTGGCTTAACCCTAATTGTAAGCAACTAGCTTTAGTGGTGTCTCGCAGGCCTAAAAACATATTGAGATCATCTAGCTAACTACGCACATCAACTTGTACACCAATTTGTGCAACATGTCAGCGGACAAATGAATCAGCAACAACAACTAACGACGACATGCAACAAAACGTATACAACTCCATTACACAGCTACGTAGCTACAACAAAATACGGTAGCCACGCAATTGCCAATACAACAACAACAACACCAGCAGCGAAGGCACATGCAATAAATGTCCTTCAATAAAATCAAAATACAAACGAGACAAGCGCGACTGCCAACGCAAGCTTGAAGCAAGAACGCGCACGCGCTGAACCAACCAGCCAGCCAGCAAGCCACCCAATCAGCTTGCCGCATAGCTTTAGTTGGTGAACGTACCCCCACTGCCGCCGCCCACAAGCACGACAGCATTCGACTTACGGCTGGCTCTGTTTGCTTGTTTGCACACGTGTGCGGCTGTGTGTTTGTATTCGTGAGCCTCCCAGTAGCGCTTGTGGTTAACACGCGCCCGCAACAAGCCTTATGAAAATTAAAATAATTCACCACAAAAAAACAAAACAAAAAAGCAATGACAACAACAAACCGGCAAAGCGTTCGCCGTTTAACGCCTCTTGGGCCATACGCCACTTCGGGCCATAACGGCTGACGAGCTGCCGCTGTGATGTGCGAAAGCAAAAGGTAAAAAATTCATAAACGCAACAACAACTAGTAACAACACTAGCGCAACAACAACAATAGAGTCGCTTTAATAACATTGATAAGCACCTTATAATGTAGCTGATGCATAACAAATGCGGCCAAAGGCGCAAACACACACCCGAAACGGCGCAAAATGCCAATGCACAGCCAACAACCACAACAACAACAACAACATGCATGCTCGAATATCAGCAAGCGTCAGTTGGTGTGACGACGGCACAAAAGTACGATTTTAGTTGTTGTTGTTGTACAATAAATACGACTTTATAGCTGTTGGTGGTTGTTGCTGTTGTTGTTGTACAATAAAAGCGAGTTTATTGCTATTGGTGTTGTTGTTGCTCTCACTGCCACAGTGTGCAGGTATGCCAGCCACAACCAGCTATGCACACACCGCACCCCCCGCACCACACCGCCTATGCACCGCTCCCTCAATCATTATAACTACTCAGTATGCGCTGCTGTAACTCTGCACGTGCAGCTGTATATGTGTGTGTGTGTGTGCCGGATTTTCGAATCGTGAGAACCGATTTTGTCGTGTGTTTCCCACGCGAGGTGAACACCTGCATATTTTTTTTCCTACCTTTGAGTCTTACTTATGATCATACATACATACCGACATATCTACAGTGCTTGGCTCTTATTGCCGTTTTCCTTTGACGTTGTCTTTCTTTCCAGCGGCATTTGGTGCGTTGCGTTTGTTTGGGGCTGTTGTTATCGTAAACGAGTACATTGGCTTATGTAAGTGTGTGTGTATGACTGTTGTTTATAATTGCTGTTGTTGTTGTTGCTGTTGCTGTTGCTGTTTCATACTTGAGGCACGTCGTCGCTATTTGAGCTTGCTGCGCATGCGTGGCTGCGTGTATTGGATTTCTGGGGAGCAGCAACAGCAATAACAGCAAAACAACCAACAACTCACAGTTAACAACAACTCTCGCTGACTTTATCCACTTCAAAATTGTTGCTGCACTTCGAGCGAACCACTTCCTTGGACCCCTTAGAGCTTTGAACACCAAGGGGCCAACTTAAAAGTGGGTGAATCAGCAACGGTGGGGTTTCATTGGCCGCAAACTAATTGCATACATTGTATATATGCCTTATAGATAAGTATACTCTAAACTCTTCTGCTTGCAAGTATGCTGCCAAAGCACAAAAAAATAAGAAACATTAACTTCGGCTGCACCGAAGCTGGAATACCCTTCACAAATAAAAATGTTTTCATACATTTGATTTTGGTGGGTTATTTTGTATGTCAGCCATATGCTATAGTGATCCGATCTGAATGATTTCTTCAACGTTTATACCTTTGGACCGGATAATAGTACATGCCAAGTTTCCTAAAAATATCTCGTCAAATAAAAAAGTTTTCCAAACAAAAACTTGATTTTGATCTATAAAAAGTGTTACAGTGATCGCATTTAGTTCAAATATGCGCCCCTTCGTATTTGCGAAGAACTCGGACAGCCACTTTTCACAAGTCTCTTTTGAGTTCAACTTTACACCAACAAGGGCGTTCGCTATGGACAGGTACAGGTGGTAGTCATTTGGCGCTATGTCCGCGCTATATGGCGGTTGCAGTAAGACCTGCCTTCCGAGTTCCCGTAGCTTCTAACGAGTCATCAACGAAGTGTGTGGTCTGGCGTTGTACTACACACCTTTCCTGTTGACCAAATCTGGACGCTTCTGGTCGATCGGCTGCTTAAAGCGGTCCAGTTGTGCGCAGTAGATGGTAGAATTAAGCATCTGGCCTTATGGGAGCAGCTCATAATGGATGATTCCCTTCCAATCCCACCAAACACACAGCAAAACCTTCCTGGCCGTCAATCTCGGCTTGACCACTGTTTGAGACGATTTACCGGCCTTCGACCACGACCGTTTTCGCTCAATATTGTCGTATGTGATCCATTTTTCGTCGCCAATCACTACCCGCTTCAAAAATGGGTCGAGTTCGTTCCGTTTCATCAACTTATTGCAGGCGTTGATTCGGTCCAGAAGGTTTTTTTTGCGTCAAATCATGCGGTACCCAAACATCAAGGTTTAATATGGTTTGGTGACTAACTCCCTCTGTCTGGGCGATATCACGAGATGCCACATGCCGGTCTAACTCGATGTTTGCCCTGATTTGATCGGTATTTGTCGTCTCGGATCTTCCGTCGACAATCTTTTATATATACATATGTATATATTACAGTATGCCCAACGTTTTCTTCTCGCTGTTACAAACTTCGTCGCAAACTTAATTTACCCCGTTCAGGGCATAAAATCGCCCAACAAACTGGTCTGCCTCATCGTCAATGGGGCGGCTCTTGCCAGCATGCCTCGCCTGTCGACTTGCGGTCTTGTTGGCGGCTTGCAATTCAATTTAGCCACAAAACTGCAGTGATTTCCACAGACTCCACTGGCACTATAGCTTAATGGCTTAACTGTTTGGCGTTGCTGGGCTGAATGGCCGCATGGCCGCGAGTATGAATGTTTGCTTTGTGTGGCACACGCGCGCTTTTGTAAGCTGCCAGCCGCCAGCGCGCCAGTTTAATGGATACTTGGCACATGCGCTTGACGATCGGCACGCTTCATGTGGCGCGCTGCAAAATAGAGACATACATACATACGTACAATTCGCCAAGAGGTGAGTTATGCGCACACTTGTACATATGTTTGCATGCTTTTCCTTTGGCGCATGCGTGTTTAGTGGGCGCTTGCTACGCGTGCGCTGTGTGGGCAGCTGTTGGTGAGTGGACTGCAGTGACATTGCTATGTGCAATTGATTATTTTTGATTGCCGGTAAATGAATTTTTAGAAGTCGCCACATATACACACAAATATGATAAGTGTTTAATTAAAAGTTTGGCTTGAATGTGTAAGCAGATTAAATCTGTTGGCCTACAAATAGTGGCGGTTGATTGTCGACAGCGTGAGAGCCTGGATGGCGGTGCAGAATGAGAATAACCTCAGCTCAGCTCTGAAAAAGTTCACTTCTGGAAACAAGTGGTGCTAAAAGCTGGTAAGAAAATCTGAAGCACTGAAGATATATATGAACTTTGTATGTACATAGGAGGACGGCAGATGGGCAGACTGAGGCCAGAACTGCCCTTCAGTGTGTATGGTAGATATTTTAGGATATCAATCACAACAACCGCCAATGATTCCTTATTCAAGGATTTTGCCTTCTGCTCTAACTTAAACACCCTTCCGATTTCAGCACACGCAGGCAGAGAGTATCCAACCTTGTGATTGCATCTATAGATTCAATGAGGGACTAATTTAGCTGAGCTTAAGAGACGAAAAATAAAAATGTGTAAGATGAAGGATCTGTCCTAACACAGTTCATGCTCCTGAACCGCGATTGGAGCCTGCTACATCTTCACTGCACCGTCTTAACTTGGTCATATTGTTTGGAAGAGGAAATTGTATATCTTCGAACTGTTCTTAATACAATGGCAGGCTTACTAACGACGGCGGGATTAAAAGGATCCAAATTAAATAAGATTAAGTGCAGAGACGAGTATAAAAGTTCTTCGAAGGGGTTTTAAATTTTAAATTAAAAGAGGAAAATGAATCCCAAAACATCGTCTCTTTTCATACTTTACCAAAGAAATTAAATGAGTTACTTGAAGAAAAGAGGGTCTTCTTACATACCTTAGCAGCTAAACTCTAACACAATTCTCCAACCAACCTGTCGACTCACCGACTGATTGACGGAAGGTCGGCAGATCAGCGAAGATCGTCAAAACTGTCGATCGAGCCGAGTCGACTGGTTGGCCGAAGGTCAACAGATCAGCAGAGCTCGACAAAACTGTTAGGGAACAGTGTGCGGGAGCCCCTCTGTTGCTCGAAAAAAACTTGTATGGCCAAATATACCAAACCCAAAAATGAACTCGCAAGCGGACCGTTAATTTGACGAAACTGTCGCAAACATCAGTGGAAAATGTAAGGCGAGCTGGTGGTACTCAATTTCTTGATGAATTCAAGAATTTGATAAGCAAAGAGGTAATGGACTAATGGGGAATTTTGACTTAAGAACTGAATACTTTTCAAAAACGTATGGTGATGATTCCAGCAGATTCTGATCTTCATGTGGATTCACAAGTTTCGAGGTCTCAGCTATTGAGTGGATATTACAAAATTGTTTGAAGGTTATGAAAATAACGACCCACAACTGAAGGATGACACGCGACTGAACTCCAGCAAAGCGTTTCAAGCCAGCAGACATCCAACACAGTCTTTGAGATACGTTAAACTTAATGAGCTCCGAATAAAAGTAGCGTCACAGCTTTATGTATATATACCTATGTATGTATGTATGTATTTATATGAATATAATACACAGCAATCTTAATTGCATTAGCACCAACGAATTTGAATTATTTTCTCCCCCCCAGGTCTATTAAGCACTTAGGCCTCCCACTTGAACTGCAACAAACACCATCAGCATTTCATGTGACGCTTCCAATTTGAAATTCCTACAGGAATACAGAAGACTAGAGACGGCATGCAAGTCACACTCCTGGCATACACACCGAAGCACGTACAGCAACAGCAAAAACAACAATACATTAATGCGTATCGCATGCCGTCGGCCACATACAATCAGACACACGCATTGTAAGACAGACAGAAACAAATACATACACACACACAAGTAATTGTACTTGCATCCGTTGCACACTCGGTTAGGGGTTGTTCTCCTGCCAACCGTGCAGTGATCGTCGAGCTCGGGTGAGTATAAAAGCCACACCAGTCAGAGACTCAACATCATTCAACTCGCATCCTTCTTACTGAGTGCATTCAACACAAAGTGTACGCACGGTCGAGACGAGAAACCAAGAAACCAAGCCACGTAAAGTAATACCAGCAAACAAATAAACAACAACAGCAACAACATGTCGCCGAACACAAAATCAGTACCACAACAATCACAATTTTACGCTACCAAAACGGAGCTGTACTTGAAAGTGAAGAAACCACTGTTGGAACGTCAACGTCGCGCCCGCATCAACAAGTGTCTCGACACATTGAAGACACTGGTAGCTGAGTTCCAAGGTGATGATGCCATACTGCGTATGGACAAAGCCGAAATGCTGGAGTCGACAATTGCCTTCATGCGTCAACATAGTCGCCGCCGTTCAGCGATGCCTGCTGTGGCGCCACTTGAGCCGATGGATAGTTTCCGCAATGGTTATATGAATGCCGTCAATGAAGTATCGCGCGTTATGGCCGCTATGCCGGGCATGAGCGTCAATGTGGGCAAATCGGTGATGACACATTTGGGTAGCGAATTCAATCGGCTATTGCAACAACAGCAAACGCAAACAATCGTTGTAGATGTGGAGGAGAAGATGAGCGAAAAATTGTCGCGTCCATCGAGTCGTGCCTCCTCGGGTTATCACAGTGATTGTGAACACGATAGCCCAATGCCATCACCAGCACCTGTAGCCGCCACCGAGTGCGCCACCTGGCGGCCATGGCTGTAAGCGTTCGCTGCGTCCGACGCTGCGGGCGCATTACCAGCGCAACTGAGAGCTTTAAATCAAGGCAACTTGAGCAACAACGATTGTGTGTTAAGACTGTGATCGCATTTATTTGCATTGTTATTGTATCTTCCAATAGAAACAACTCTATGGCTTTAATAGTTTGTAAGAATTTAGAAATTATAAAAAAGAATAAGAGCTTTAATAGTTTGTAAGTTAAAAAATTATGAAGAAAATATAAAAGAAATGAAAATTATTAACTAAAATACTGTCTTTTATTGTATACAAAATAGAGATGTGCTCTTCGAATTATGAGTGTTCTCTTGTTGTCTATTTCTAATGGTTTTGGAATATGGTGTTGGGCAAATTTATTCTCTTGAGTAATTGATATCTTATTGAGGAACTTTATTCTTGTCTTGATATAATATTTTGTTGGAGAGAGAGAGAGAGAGAGATTGCGGATCTAATCCGCGAGTTACCGTGGTAAGACTGGAAACAACAAATCAATGTGGTATGGATTTATTTTTATAACTGGGAAGAAAATCTATTCTAACAGCATACTTCAATTTTCTAAGGCCATAAACTACTTTGTCTAATAGGTCTCCGAACTCACAAAAAGAGCCATTGTTAAACGGAACCTACACAATTCGAACTTAAATTGCATTTAACATTAGCTCACTTTGATCTTTATTAAAGACTAGCAGCCCGTCCCGGCATCGCACGGGGTAGACAATTATTTATTTTTGGAAATTTGCATATAAAACACTTTTTTACACAAATATTTTTATTTGTATTAAAAAAATACACAGTTATATTTGTATGTAAGTCCAAGTCGGGCACTTTTGAAAAATTAAAAAATAATAATAATAATAATCAAAAAATTAAAATAACAGTTATAAATAATGAATTCAGTCGTTTTACATATAAGTAAATAATAAATTATTATATAAATATATTAAATAATAACAATAACAATATTCTTTAAAAATTAGCGTATAAAATTATTATAAGTAAAAGTAATAATTACGAAAAAAATAAAATAAAAATACTAATTATGAAAAATTAAAAAAATAAAAATAATAATAGTCAAAAAATTAAAATAACAGTAATAAATAATGAATTCAGTCGTTTTACATACATTTTTGCCACTGCACGTGCTCAATTCTGCTAAATAGCAGCGACAACGTCGAATTCCTCACTTTGATTCTATCGGCTCTGTTAGCCACCAAATCGAACATCATACAGAATTCAATTTGCTATACTATTGCAATACTATTTTATAGGTAGTAAAATGGTCTTGGCCATAAAATAATTTATTTGGATAAGGATTAATAAAAACACATAAATAACATGATTTGAATTTGGTTAGCATTTTCATTAATGTTCAAAATGAAAAAAGTTGTTGTAGTGACATAACTACAATAGTTGGACATGTGTATGCTACCGCGGAGTTTTTTGTAGACATTATGATGTTCTTCAATATTGTTGTACATTATTTTGTTCTATCGCTAATAGTTTCGGCAGCGCATTCGACGAAAGACATTTTAAGACTCATTTTTCTACTCCTTCAGTTATATTGTTCAAATTTTACCAAGGATCCCTAACTTTTTTCGAAATGAAATGTAGCCTATGTCAAATTGGAAAAACATAGCATTATATTGGTGTAAGAACTTTTTAAATCGGCCCATTACTCTTTGAGCCTATTCATTACAAACATACAAACATACAAAAATAGGTACAAATCTTTCATCTTTATAATATTAGTTTAGGTACATAGAATAGAACAATCGTGTTAATCTCAGAGGAAGATATTCAAGTAATTCAAAAACCGCATACCGTGAGAGGAGACAAGTTCGTGAATCACTTGCGCTTATACTCGAAAATAATATATTATTCTTAACAAATATTTACAATTACTTTACACATCCGAATAGTAAAGAATGATAGAAGGGAGCCTACTCGGGCAACTTGCAGGGAACCACTTACCATAAACTGAAACAGCAAACCCCTCCCTTCTTTGTCCCTCCCTTCTTTGTTCCGACAATACGGAATTTCTACCGTAAGTATTTTGAACAAGAAACCTCAAGTGATGAAAACTTTAGGGTAAAAAGCAAAAAGAGTTAAGTTCAACCTCACAGGACAGTCTTATCTCAAATGAACTTTTTTGAGGACACCACATATGTACGGTTCTCAACAGCAACCCAGGGTTGGTACTATATATTCACGGGTTTAGGCTAAATAAGAGAAGTCTCAAAATCGAAATGAAAATAACATTTTAAATTCTTTGTGTTCTGGATACTAATAATTTTACAAAATTGGAAAGTGCTTGACTTACCTAGCAGAAGCACTGAAAAGAAAGAGGTTCATTAATATAAAAACTTGATTGGACTAGCAGTAAAGATAAATAACGTTTCTTTAATAAAGTGTAATATGAAAATATTTAAAGAAATTTTTAAATATGAAAAGAATATCTTCATTATTATTAATAAGACGTGGCATTAATACACCCAACACTTTTTTTACACGGTTGATACGTTCCTCAGAAATCCGTGTAAAAAAAAAAACCGTGTAAAAAGAGGCATTTTCTATAGTAAAATGGGGGATACGTTCCATGTAATCTGAAAACCGCGTAAAATGAAATAAAGAACTATATTTACTTCGAAACCCGTGTAAAAAATTTGGAAAACAAAAAAATTTCAGATATGCATACAAATTGTAAATTCATATGGCATTTTAATCAGCATTAAAACTTAAAATACATACATAATTCATACAGTTGAAAAATTGGTAGATTAAGCAAAAAACAAAAGAAATCTGTTAATCCAGAATTAAGAACAGGAAAAATTGGAATAGAAATAAAGAAAAAACATTTATTATACATAGTTAAATAGTTCGAGTCGCTACTTATAGTTTGGGACGAACTGGACAAAAGTCTGTAACGTGTCTGTGTCATAGCTGGAGATATCCACTTCAGCAATATAAATATCATGCGAACAAAATGTGTGGTAAGAGTTATCGAATAAGGTTACTACCATGTATGTTCATTTCAGTAAAGGTGCTAAGTGTGGTAAAAAACAAACATAATTTCAACACAGTGATTTTGAAACCGTACTAGATTAAAAATTTTTTTACCAAAAAAAATTTATTTTTCAACCGTGTAACTTTAAAACTGTGTAAAAAGAAACCGTGTAAAAAAAGAGTTGGGTTCCCTTCCTCCACTGATTAATTTCTTCTCTTCTTAAAATCAAAACTCAGTGCTAATTATTCCCACTATTAATGTTCACGTCCATATTAACAAAATGATATTCTTCACCAAACTCTATAAGTAATTTAATATCCCTCAACCCATTGGCGGTTGAAGGAAACTGATTGATTTTCGATTTGGACGTGTCGATATAATGTATGTAAATTTAACCACTGACTTCCAACCCAAGCGCTGATTTTCAAATTCTTATTTTAAAGGATAACCGATCATAAACGAGGAATAAGTCTTTTAACATCACATTTAAGATTCTATTGTGTGCAAAATTAAAACCCACCGTCAAAAAACTGATTCACTGATTGATCAGTGTGGTTTTAGGCCTAAAAAATCAAAAACTGACCAGATATTTACCATGCGCCAAATCTTGGAAAAGATCCGTGAAATGTGGATCGACACACACCACCTCTTGGTAGATTTCAAAGCTGCTTTTGACAGCACGAAAACAGCTGCATTTTTGCCGCGATGTCTGCATTTGGTATCCCCGCGAAACTAATACGGCTGTGTAAACTGAGTAATACCAAAACTCCATAAGGATCGGTAAAGACCGAGCTGTTTGATTCCAAGCGAGGTTTCAGACAAGGCGGCTGCGTATTGTGCGACTTCTTCAATTTGCTGCTGGAGAAAATAATTCGAACTGCAGAACTTAATCGAGCAAGCACAATCTTCTATAAGAGTGTACAAGATAAGAGGAAGCGAAGCAAATGGATCTGCTAATGAACGAGGACAAGACGAAATATCTCTTGTCATCAAGCAAATCATCGCACCGGCGACTTCGCTATCAAGTTTCTGTTGACAGTCATAACTTCGAAGTCATACATAATTTCGTCTGTCTTAGAACTAGTTTTAACAGCAACAATGTAAGCCTCGAAACCCAACACAGAATAACTCTTGCTAACAGGTACTCGGACTGAATAGGCAATTGAGAAATAAAGTCCTCTCTTGACGAACAAAGACCAAACTCTATAAGTCACTCAATATTCCCGTCCTGCTATATGGTGCAGAGGCATGGATCATGACAACATCTGATGAATCGGTGTTACGAGTTCTCAGAAGAAAGGTTCTGCGGAAGACGTATGATTCTTGCGCATAAGCAACGGCGAATACCGCAAGCGATGGAAGAATGAACTGTTCGAGTTATACATTGACATAGTTCAGCGAATGGTACCTGGTTTCCCTTGGTATTTCGAATAGGCGCCGAATTGCTAAAAGAAGAAACGATTGGCGCGCTGTTATTAACTCGGCTTGGTGAGTTTGTCCTCCAATAACATTGTGTAATAGTCACAGTCGATGATACTCCTCTTTTCCAAACAGTCGCATTACCTTTTTCAATCGGTACCCGGAATATAGACACCCACACTTTGCTTGTTACTTATTACAGCTCTTTACGCTTTATATTCGGTACATCAGGTATGGTACAGCCGAATGAATGACTTAGAATTATAGATTTACACCAATGTGATCTTCAGTTCATTGTGCCCTGCTCAGTTGATTGAGAAATGAAGATAATATGCTTCATTAATTGCCATATATAGAAGAAAAATATTGATTTTATTACCATCGTCTCTCACCAAACAGTGCTCAAAATCATCAGTTCATTGTCGCTTTTGTTCGAATGAGACCTAGAAAACTGCGGTTAAAGTTTTCGGAGCCCTTTACACTAAGCTGAAGAAAATCAAACAAATATTTACTATTTGCCGGATCAATTTCATGTTCCGCATAATATTTTCAAATAAACAAACGCAACACTTGAGAAAATGATTATGCTTCTATCGTTAAATGGCAGATCAATATTCAAACACAAACAGCAAGGACGCACGCTACACGAAAGCAATAAAAGAAACATTAAATTTGGCACTTTACCACCCAAAAATTATAGCCCGACCACAACCAACCACACACAAACGAAGTCAGCATGAGTGCTCGCCACAAATACATAAGATCACAGGGGTCTACACACGACCGACACGTGACACGAAAATTATGAATAAACGCACTTAACAAAAGCACACGCGCATGCATAAATATATAAATAACAGTAAAAATAATGTGATATACTAATATGTATATAATATTTGATGAAAATGCAATCTTGCTTTTATATGTAAAGGCCAAAAGGCGCACTCAATAGCACGCGCTCACCAAAACTAGTTTTTTGTAGAGATCAAGTGGTTGTGGGCCTGCGGCATGCCGCCCAACGTCCAGCAATCGCGTGTTATAAGGCAAAACGTGGCGCGCACGTGTCGCAAGTGTTTGCGCAGCTAGGCGCTGGCTTGGCAGGCGGGCGCTCGTCTGCGCATGCACCTGATCCATTAGAGTGTCAAGAGGATATGGCGATTTTGGCGCGTGCTGTGCCGTTTGCATGGAGACGGTGGAAATGAGATTTGAGGAAAGTGCAATTATATTTTACAAATTTTATGAATGTAAGAAGCGCGCGTTTCATTAACAGTTATTGACTGAATGAGAGCAGTTCAATGGTTGGCTACAGCTCTGAGACGCACGGTGCTTTATAGGTAGTGCATAAAACACATATGATACCCTCTTTTCCTATATGTATATCATAAAACTGCCATATTTCTGCTTTGCGCTTTCCCACACTTTAAGCGAACGCAAGCAGCAAATCAAAAAAGCATCAACAACACTTGTATATTTATATTTATAAATATTTGCATAAAATTCAATGTTCACTAAAAAAAATGCTGTCACCCCAGCGCAACGAGCGTGCTGTAGCGCATATCCTTTGCTTTTTGTCACCCTCTTCCACCTTTTTTTGCGGCAATCGTACACTGCGATCAGTGCCAAATTGCAAACAGCTGCCACTTGCAGCGCATACATACGTACGTTATGCCAAAAACCGTGGGATACTTTTTCGAAATTCCAACGACCGTGCAGCCCTTATGCTGGGAACTGCAACTGCCGAAACAAGTTCAATGCGTGGCCTTTGCAAGCGGATGCGTGTGTGTGCAATAAAAAGGGGATGAGCGCGCCTGTTCGCTTGCCGCAACGACAAGTGCTGCGACCGCTGTTTTGTTGTTGTTAAGCATTGTTGTTTTAATTTAATTGTTTCATTGTTCATTTTTGTTTTGCTGCTTGTGCAGTGCTGATGCGCGCACTCATGTTGCTGCCGCGCGCCCAGCACGTGCAGGGGACAACAGCAATGCTGCGGCGCGCGCAAACCACATGCGGCTCATGTGGTCGCACTTGTTCGCACGATGGTCCTGCTGCAATGCCTTATTGGCAAGCGCCCTGCTTAGCCCTTTCGCAGGGCGGGTTTGCATACGCGCGCCGCAGTAGCGCCACGAGAAGCTGTGTGGGCTATAAAAGCTGTGCGACTTTTGAATAAACGCGCATTTAACGCAACGCAAGCAAACTGTGCACAACGCAAGTTTTGTCACGTAAATTCTGTAAAATTATTAAGTGACGTCATTTTGTTGATAAAATTGATTTTCACCGCTACTTGTGATGCATAGCCCAACGCAGAAACGCGCGCCAGTGGTGAGCAAGCTAAAGGTCTTCGCTTGCCGCATGCGAAAACTCTTCAAAATCGGCAAGGCGAAGCAGGCGTACAACCAAAAATATAATTTAAATAACAACAACAACAACTGTGAATCAGAAAATAACAACAATATAAATAGTGAGTTATGCAGTTTGGCGGAGCAACTCACCAATGAGATGGCTCAAAACGCCGCCAATGAATGGCTATTACAACACGGCGACACAGTGTTGCACGGAGCCGACGCCTACGCTGAGGATACGGAATCGCATATCATCTGTCTACATACCGAAGCTGGTCAGTTTTACTGGAGCGCAGCATTGCCACAAGCAACGGAACTACACACGTACCGTGAAATCGATTGGCAGTGAAGCAACAAGGTTGCGTTTGCGGCAACTAAACCAACGACAAGCAGCATGCATGCAACAAAAACGCATGCAAAAAGTTGCCAGTCAATCACGTGATAACAGAAAAAAACACTAGAAATGTTGACCAACAACTGGATACTGGATTCTAAACGGCGAGCGGCAGTCAACAATCAATGAACGCGCTCAACAACTGGACACACAAACAATTGTGTCTGTATGTATATGTGTTACACCGCAGCATAGTGAAGCCTGTTAGGCCCGATGTACCGGCGAAAGCTTAGCATGAATGAACGGTACACTATCAAGTCAAGTCGTTGAATGGTTGGTTCTCGTCATTCGCACCGGTGCGCCTCTCGTGTGACCACCGACGTATGCCCAGCTCAGCACTATGAATGGATAAACTGGTTTCTCACACACTCTCCACACACGACGAGGCAGCTGATTAAACATCAATGAACGAATGAACCCCACAGCAAAGCATAACATGCAGTGCGAATTTTTCTTTTTTTCTCTTTCATAGCAAACTTACAACAACAAAGTTATGTTGTTGTTGCGTGGTGGAAACTGTTGACTCCAACTCTTTTTCGTCGCCTCCTGAGTAAACATAACCGACTGGTTGATGGCTGTGTGGTTCTATGCGCATGAAATGTATAGTATATGTGCACTTGGCGCCACGAAGTGATTAATGAATGAATGCACTTTCGGGTGGCGCACTTTTTGCACGCGCAGGATTTCGGTTTTCTCAATGGACAGCGATTAGCTCAGTCGTGTATATGCGGAATTGCATGCAAGAAGCGAAGAGGAGACAGATTCACTCATATATATGTATATTTATATGTATACAAGTCCATATATTTGTATAATTTATGTAAACAATACGAAATTTAATTTTATAAATATTATTTCGACTAATAAAGCACAAAATAGATAGTACTGCAGAATTTTTTTCATTTCAATGAAGTCACAACATACTTATGGATTATTAGATTGACCCAGTAGGTGGGTACTTTGACTGGAAGGCGTTCAAGAGGCCTAATATACAATTGTCTCTTTGTAAAGGTTAGGTTAGTTTAGACTGGTAGACTAATAAGCCACGCATAGATCAGTTTTGGTGCTTTGCCAGGTAAGGTAAGGTAATTTATTTATTTATTTAGTCAAGTCTATGAACATTAACATATATATGTAGAATGGTGTGCAATTAGAGCCTCACGTGTGCCTCCCGCTAAATAAGATTTCCTCTTACTTGATAGTTAAGATTATTGGCCAACTAACTGCGTGTAGCTTCCAAACATTTTCCTCTATGAAAATATGTAGTTGCAGTTTTCAGAAGCGTTGTCCAGCCAATTGAAGTTCTTACTCCGTTATATTGTTATCAACTTATGGGGGTATTCTGGTCTGGGATTTTGAAAAAATCGATTTTTTTTGCATATTTTGATAGTTTAGACTTTCAAAAACTTGAACTTGGAAGGATTTTTCAAAATTCGACTTATTTTCGGAGATACTAGATTTTGAAAAAATCGATTTTTTTTTGCATATTTTGATAGTTTAGACTTTCAAAAACTTTAACTTGGAAGGATTTTTCAAAATTCGACTTATTTTCGGAGATACAGTCGATTTTGTGACGTGGCGTCCGTGTTCACTAGAATTATCTCCTAAACTTTAAGCGCGTTTTTCTCGAAACTGACTTTTTCGGAACGATACCCACGATTTCTCAGGTTCTACTGGACCTATTTACTGAAAATTTTTATAGAGTCTTCTTTATAGGCTTGTGTATGGTTGGAACTGGCCCCATCCCCAAATTTTTATTTTTATTATTTTTAAAAAATTCGATATAGTCAGAAAAAGTGATCCAAAACACTTTTTTTTTCAGGCAGTCGCCATTTTGTGAAAAAAAAAATTTCTCACTTTTCCGTAGTTTCGGCCATTGTGACATTATTCTAGATTAATAATCTTTTTTTTTGTGTGGTTTCAGATAACTAGGAGGGTTGAAATCATGGCTATGGTCACGTGGAAATTTTTAGAGACCCCCCCACTTCGTCAGCTCATAATTTTTGAAATTTTTTACTTTTTTTAGTTTTTAATTTTTTTCTGTACTCTTCAAAAATTAACAAATAACTGATAAAAAGATGGATGGTAAAAATATTAATTTCTTTTTTTTACGACACTTTAAAAAGTACCTGAAATTCATGCTTCTAGACCAGAATACCCCCTTATAGAGATGGATTTCGTATGTTGTTCTCTTCATTGGAATTATACGATTTTAACCGAAGAAATCGGAGTGAAAGGAACGAAAGGTGTACCAGTTCTATTCTATAGAAGTGAGACTGTAAATTTGTCTTGGACAAAAATCAGTGCCAGATTTCGGGAAGATACATTGTCAAATAAAACAGAGTTTTCCAAAAAAAGCTCGAGTTGCATACCAAATCATTACTCGACATACAACTGCCTCAGATCTTGAAACAATAACCGAAATTATGACAAAAATCAAGATCTGGCAACGGCGTCTCATTGACCTTTTGATTGATTTAATGGTTTACTCTCAAACCGCCAATGCTATAAATCCTAAATGCTCCGAAGACTGTGCAAATAGACGCTTGCTTTTGATGAATTAGAATACACTAGGCAAACGCTTTAAAAATACATTTCTTTATATGCTTGGAAAATTCGCTGGTGCCGCCTTCATAGTCACCTACGGTCTGCTAAGGCAGCAGTCTCGTTAAACTAACGAAAAACACCAAATTATTTAACATGAATGAAAACGTTTCAGCATAAATTATGCCATGAATCCCTACACACCTGCTAGATCAATACAAAACTAGCGGTAATCCTTTAATTAATCATCAGCACAGGTAAAATAGTATGGCTTAACCAAACATCATTTAGACGCCTAAGTGATATATGTATATGGCGACTGACTGATTGAAGTTTATGGAGGCGCATTAGAGCCAATTTAGGGTGGATAGTGTAACTGTTTGTCGGCGGCTCAAAAAGCTGATTGATAATGTATATGTGACGCCTAATTACGACCCTCCTCATTAACATAACATTACTTGCATAACAAATTTCATAAATACTTGATTTATAGGAGGGGCATAAAGCAATAAATAGCGTGCCACTGTAATGCTATCGGCGATTTTCTAAGAGTGAATCTCTGTCAGCGAAGAACGTCGCTTTCGTTGGCCTACGAGAGCCACTCATTAAGCCTTTTTGGTCGCCGAAGAAGGTGGATTTTCTTAAATTGTTTAAATAAAAAATGATGCATCTCAATCAATTAAATATTCATTCAACTGTAACAAAGACCTTTCTTATTTATTTTTCCCATCATTTTATCTAGCGCTTAACTATCACTTAATTAGTTATATTCTACTAAGCTTCGTTTCCCGTAATATTATAGATATTTGTACCTGTGAATACTTGGCTCTGTTCTTTTGAAAAATATATTTCGAAGAATTAAATCCACTCCAAATGACTGATGGATTTCGTGAGAATACACGAAATTTACTATTGGCCCCTGAGAAGTTGCCGCTACCAAAATACAAAATTTTTTGTAAACTCAACACCGAGAGGAATTCTTCACACGGACCCTCGGCTATAGCTCAATAAACAAAAAGTTAGTGGAAAATTGCAAGCCTTACAAACAGAGGGTGGATGGCGAAGATACAAGCGATCCGCCAGAATTTATTGTTCATAGATGGATCTCAGACCCGCCGGGGGAAGAAGAGGAAGAGGAAGACCTCCACTCCATTGGAAGAACCAAGTAGAGAAGGACCT
>CM050325.1:74603143-74708568 GCA_027475135.1 Bactrocera correcta | reverse complement strand
CATAATTTTGATCGTTCAGTTTGTATGACAACTATTTATATGATATAGTGGTTCCTATAAATTAGAGGTGTCTTGGGGAGAAAAGTAAAGGAGTTGACTTATGACATAAGCAAAAATACTGCCTATACCTATGTTCATGAAACCGTTACTTTGTATACATATACACATACTTGCATATGTATGTATGTATTCACGCTATTATACATACATATGTACATATGTGTATTTATGTATGTATATTTCTGTATTTACTTTTATTATGACTCATTTAAGCGAAAATATTTTAATTATCGACCATGCAGCCATCGGCTTGCAGTGGCTACAACTCTTTTTATCTACCGGTGCATGCACGTGAATGCAATTACATATACAGGGTTGCACCGCGTATGCACGCACGGCCCGTACAAATCTACCACACTGTCCAACAAACCAACACACATAAATATTCGCATGTATGCTTATCGAAATCGCGAGCATATCTGTCATCAGAAGGTAAATAAACAAATTTTTGCATGCTTTCGTGCGCGCATTTACATAAACACCATACGGATCCGTAAAGGTGCGTGTGTTTGTGCTTGCTCATGCCCATACGCCTATGGCTAACCACATTTTTGCGCTTCAAATACCTCGCTGGTATTTAATTGTGGCATATTTGTGTAATCGGCGGCTGCGTGACGTGTGCGACCTTTCGCTGACCCGCGCCGCACTAACACACACACACACACTCATTCACATACAAACATGCAGATTTAGTTGCATATGAGTAATAACGCGTGCAGTGATAAAGGGTTGAGGGGGTATAAAAGTAATTTACATAGTCGCTTTGACGCGACAATAACGGGTAATGTGTATGTATGTTTGTGTATATGTACTTGTATATTTCTGTTTTGTATGCAAAGCCACAGTAGCGTCAAGCCGTTTTACTTAGCATAATTACACTTGTTTAGTCCAACATGCAAGTTGGTCAATATTTGTTTGTTCATTTTCGCTGCCAAAGTGCTTGCACACAGATGTACATACAGATACGAGTGTGTGTGTATGCATATACTAACTGTAAAGCACCATTATTATGGGCTAGATTGAATTGAGGCGATAAGCCTGCGCAAAAAAAATATGGAATATGCCTTCGTAGCAGTTAGAACCAGGGAACGCAGCTGCGACAGTTATGTTTGCTCATAATTATTTATTGTTTCATTTTATATTTTTATGCTTTACAAGTTCATTCGATTGAATTTTTTCCAACGGTGCAGTATTTTGAAACATTATTTACAGCAGTTTCGCCCAAAAGCCAACGGTCTTTGTCACCTCAACCGCAATGAATTCGTTATGCACCGCTACCTACTCGCGTATGTGCATGCAAATGTATGTGTGTATGTATGCTCTGCGCACATATGCTTTATGCACTGACATTTATATTGCCGCCGTTTTGCAGCAATTTGGTCCTTCCGTCACTGGCGTAGGTGCTTTTATGCCCTTGCCACACACAAATAAGAATGTACCATATGTACTGTTATGCGCGCATATGCGCCTGTAAGCAAGTCGGGCTTCGTTCATGCACAGTTTAAAAGTTTCTGCTTGTATGTATGCGCCTGTGTTGCGGCAGATTTTTATCGAAGCATTTTAATTGATTGCTTTTATGAAGCTTTTGCAGGTAAAAGTGGTGAATTAATTTACTGCGCGCTACCGTTATCCGCTGCTACAACAAACATTTTTTTCCACTGACGCTATTGTAAACGGTTATACACACACACGCACAAGCAATTACAACACACATACATATGTATGTATGGTACAACAAATCCATAGTTTTCCAAAGTGCATCGACTCGCTGTTGCTCCCCTCACCAACTGGTTACCCATTATTACAAAGCTGAGCCTTTCAGCGCCAACAGCAGCTACTATTGCTTACATACACACATACATACTATGTATGTACATACCGAGAGTCAATGTTGCATTTGGAGCTCCCGCTTCTACTCTGTGGATCGCCAACGTCTACTGTCGGCCCACTGCTGTGCGAACATATGTGAACATACGTCTGGTGGCTGAAATGATGATTAATTGTCTGGCTGGAAGTTAAAAGTGTGTAAATCGCAAGTATTGATTGCCTCGGTTCCGCCGCAGCCGTTGTTTGCGCTGCTCTGCCGTGGTTGAAGTGAGAATTTATTGATTTTTTCCAATCTTAGGGAGGTTACAACTCCTTGAGAGCTATTGTCGAATCCTTAGTGTGTGTTTGCATTGGATTCTGGCTGTGCACATTGAAAATTTATGAAGTGCCGTTAATCAAAAGTGTAAGGGTGGCGGTGGTGATGGATAGATAAATTAAAGTATAATCGGCGGCGAATCGTTCTCATTTAAGAAAGTTTGCTGTGCTAAGGACAGAAGCCTGAAAGCGATTTGTAAGTTATAAAAACATAGTCACATAGTCCTGACTATTTGTTCCAATTCATATCGTCTTTAACAGATTTTTACCCCTAAAACGTATTTTTACCTGTTATAACGGTTTTCAAATCCACTCAATTAAATGAAGTGAAAGCAATGCAACTTCAGATTAACCAAACTCTTTTTTAGGTATTACAAGCTTCAACTATTTGCAGTCGAAGTTTAATTGGTGTTACCACCTAAAATGTGAAGATTTGACAGATAATTCTCTTTTTCTTTATTGGCGTAGGCACCGTTTATGCAGTTATAACTGAGTTTGAGTTGGAGATTCCAAGTGTAGCCAGATCCTTCTCTATTGGTCTTTCCAAAGAGATGGAGATCTTCCTTTTCCTCAGCTTGTCCCGGTGGGTACTGCGTCGAATACTCTCAGAGCTGGATCTAGCTAGCGTAGCCGCTGTCTCTTAATTCGCTGAACTATGTCAATGTCGTCGTCTATCTTGTACAAATAATCGTTCCATCGACTGGACTGCGATATTCGCCAATCCGCTAAGGACCATAAATCTTTCGCAGAACCTTTCTCTCGAAAACTCGTAACGCCGACTCGTCAGATGTTGCCATTGTCCATGCCTCTGAATCATATAGCAGGACTGGAGGTGATGAGTGACTTGTAGAGTTTGGTCGTTATTCGTCGAGATAGGATTTTACTCTCGTTTGCCTACTCAGGCCGAAGTAGCACCTGTTGGTAAGAGTTATTCTGCGTTTTATTTTGAGAATGAAAAGTTAATGCTGGTTCCAAGATATATGAAATTATCTACGACTTCGATGTTATGGTTATCAACAGTGACATGGGAGCCAATTCGGAGACTGCGACGACTGGTTTTTTTGATGACAGGAGATATTTCCTCTTGCTCTCAGACTCATTTGCTTCGCTTCACTATCCATTCTAGAGAAAGCAGAACTAACGGTGCGGTTGAAGAGGCCTGCAACTCGAATTATTTTCTCCAGTAGTAGATTGATTCTCTGAAACCTCGTTTGGCATCGAACGGCTCGGAGAGGTTCTTTCCGATCCTGACGGAGCTTTTGGTATTGCTCAACGTCAGTTTACATAGTCTTACTAGTTTTGCTGGGATACTGAATTCAGGCATCGCGGCATAAGGCAGCTCCTTTTCGTGCTGTGAAAAGCAGCTTTGAAATCGTGTGTGTCGATCCTTTTTCACAGACCTTTTCCAAGTTTTGGCGCATGGTAAATATCTGGTCAGTTGTTGATTTTCCAGGCCTAAAGCCACACTAATAAGTTCCAATCACACAGTATGCTCGATAGAACTTTATATGCGAAGTTGAGGAGGCTTATCCCACGGTAGTTGACGCAGATTGCAAGTCTCCCTTTTTGTGGATCGAGCAGAGCACTTTGCGTTCATTTTGCGTTCTTAAAAAACACTGTATTTGTATAAGTGATGTTGTTGCAAGCCAAAGAGAAGCATGCGAGCTTCGGCGTGAGAGACCTTAATATTGCATAGATAGGTTTTTGGATCAGTTAAGGCTTGAAAATCCACTAAATCTCTGCAACCAAATATAGTGCCTAAAATCAATCGAGAGATTTTAACCCCTTTGGTTGATTTTATGTCACATATGTTCCATTTCAGTTAATTAGTTTGATTTTAATAGAAATATCTCGGGCAAAAAGCAGACTGTAGCAATAAAACTAAGTGAGCCTAAGACCTATGGTATAAGTAATAAGATACCAATATTCCATTTCCATCATTGTAATCCGTTCACCATTTTATTCAAGAGCCGAATTCGTTAACAACCACTTTTAATATTTGATCACCTTTGGACCTCGAAAATTGCAGCAGTATAAAACGTTCAGTTATACGCTAACTTAGCGCTCGCTTATTTACTCTTTCACATTAAGTGAGAACTCTGGTTATACTAGCAATTTAGTTATTCCTAACCACTATTACTTAAAAACCGCTTATGCTTACTATTCCCTGCTTATCTTTCATTTTCAGACATTAAACGTGGCAAAATGGCCAACACTGGCATCGCAGCGTCGTCTCCAATGTCCACAGCGGCTAATATTAGTGCAACAAAAGCAGGCAATACGAATGTACAACAACAAGCTAGTCAAAATCCTAATAAAATGATGCCGCCTGCACAGGTGCATTATCAGCAGCAGCAACAACAACAACAACAGCAACAGCAAAATGTGATAAAGAATGTGACAAACAATGCAGACATCAAAATAAAACAGCAGCAACCAACGCCCAATTCACTTAACGCAGACAACAAAATGTGGCGCAAAGATGCTGAACGTGTGCCACCATTGCCGCAAGCTGCTACTACAACAACAAATGCGATAACCACCATTGCTGGTGAAGAAAACAATGTGGCAACGCCCACTTGGACGACCGCAAGCGGCGGCAGTGGCATGAGCCATCAACAAAACACAACGCGCTACATAAAGCGCACGCTCGCCTCGCCGGTGAAGAAACAGCAGCCGAATTTTAAAGATGATCCCACAGGATACCTGCAGCAACAGACAGCGCTGCTGCACAGCTCAATGATGAATGTTGCCATGGACGAAGACGACGAGGAAGATGAGGAAGAAGAAGAAGACGACGACGAGCTCGATGCCGACGCATGTGCTGAGGATGACGCAGAAATGGCGGATGATGGGGAGGATGCAGAAGACACTGATGGCTATGAAAGTGTGTCTGAGGAAGATAAGCAGATTAAGCTGAGGCATGTAGCAAGTGGCAACAACAACATTGCCAACGGCAGCGTCAATATAACAATGCAACAAAGCGTGCAGCAAGAAACGACAGGCACTTCAATTGGTGATAAGAAACCACAAGGCACTTATGCCAAGAAAGTTTATGTGCAAAATGGTGTGGCACACTATCAGACACAAATTCAGCAGCAGCATCAGCAGCAGGAGACTACGTTTTATCGACCACAACAACAACAAGCGCAACCACAGCAACTGCAACAACGTAAGACTCAACAAATCAGCGCTCATCCACAGCAAATCATTGTCACCGCTAATCAAGTGCACGTGCAACAGCAACAGCAGCAGGCGCAACTACAACAGCAACAGCAAAACCAACAGCTAAAGCAAATGAATCTGGTTTCCATCAACGGTCAACTAATGGTGCCAACCTCAATGGCAGCTGACGGTGGCACAAACTTCACGCTCACTTTGAAGCCTCAACAACACCCACAACAACAGCTGCAACAACCACAACAAATACAACTCATGCAACAGCAAAATATGGTTTTCAGGCAACAGCAAACGCAGCCGCAGCACCATTCGCAGAAGCCGAATCTCGTGCCAACCGCGCAAGAGTCGCCAGTCTCCTCAAGCACCGCCTTTGCGCGCTCCACACCCGAAACGCAACGTCATACGCCAAGGCCTGAGCAGGTCGGTGCCATATCAACAAGCAATGAAAGCCCATTGCCATGTCCATCTCCAGCCGATTCGGTTGAGTCGGGCAGCTCACGCGCCTCTTCCTCAAAAATGACCGCCTCGCCATCGCCAATGCAACAGCAGCAACAACAAAAACAATTGCAACAGCAGCAACACACATCGCAAGCCAACTCCAATCAGGTGGTGCAGATGCGTGTACAACAACAACAGTCCCAGCAACAACAACACACACAGCAGATACGCATTATACGTCAGACACCACAACAACAGCATCAGCAACAACAGCAGCCACAACGAATAGCGCTTGCGCGCAATACGTTGACATCCATAGCCGCTAGCCGTGCCATTACAACAACAACCGCCACTACAACTACAGCCGCAGCAACAACAGCTGTCACAGTCAGCGCTAGTCAGCAGCATTTAGAGACGCTTGCACCGCCGCCACAACCGCAAAAGTTGCAAGCCACAGTACAGAAATCTAACAACACAATTCCACTACAGCTGCCCACAAGTCAAATCATCATGACCTCCACGGGACAATTGATTGTTATGCCGACTAATGGCAAGCCCACTGCGCAATTGCAGCAGCAGCAAGCGCAAGGCCAGCAGCAACTGCTGATCACTACAGCTGCCAATAGCAATGTCACAGGCAGTGGCGGTGGACAAACAACAACCGGCAACGTTATCATCCAACATCAGCATCACCCACAGAATCAACTGGAAGTACTTGGTGGTCACCAGCAGCTGACCACCGCGAATGGCAGCATCATACTGCAAAATGGACAACAACATCAACATCAAGGTGGCTACATTGTAGGTCAGGCGTCCACCGCCGGCGCCACAACGACCACTGCACAACTGCAGCCCGCTACAGTTATTTTAAATTCAGCTGGTCAGAATATACTAACCACAAGTAATGGCACTAAGGTGGCGTTGGCGACAACTGGCAATACTGGCAATATCATACATGCTGGCGGTCAGCAACTAATTGCCGGCAATCAACTGTTGACCACCACACAGAACACCGCTACGGCTACAACTGGTCTATTGCACGGCCAACAAGCGGTCGTCTTGAATACGCTGCCAAACGGTGGCTACGTTATACAACAGCAGCAGCAGCCTACTGCTCAGCAGCAATTTACCACGCTGGATGGTCAGGTGGTAAGTCAGATTGTTCAACAGGCCGATGGAACTACAGCCTACGTACAACAAACCCAACAGAGCCCACAGACGCAGCAGCAAGCGCAGACACAGCGCATTATCATCACATCGCCGGATGTGAAGAGACGTGCAAAGAAACGTAAGAACTCCACTGGCAGTGTCTCGCCTGCCAACACGCCCACCACGAGTCTTTCGCCACAAATTTCGCCAACTATACCCAACCAAACGGCTATTATACAGCAGCAGGCTGCTGCTGCCGCCGCTGCAGCAGCCGTTGCCGTACAACAACAGCAGTCACAACCACCACCACCGCCACAGCCGCAAGTTGTACAAATCGCTTCGGCTGCACCACAGTATCAGCAACAATTCCAACTTAGCCCTGGCATACAGGGCATTGTGGTCAATAAGCCAGCTACCGCTACAGCGACACAACCACAACAAATCATCTTACAGAATGGCCAAATCATACAGCCAATGAATCTCATTGGGCAGCAATTAATTGTGCCCACCGGTCTGGTGATGGCACCCGACACCACATTACTGCAAATACAGAATGTGGGCGCTTGCGGGCCGAGCATACTCACCACCACACCGCAGGGTACAACAATGATGTTGCGTACACCATCACCCCAAAATAAGCAGTTTATTTCGCCCACGGCCACCGGACAGCAATTCATTGTCGGCAGCAATGGGCAATTGAGTCCGATCGGACAAATTTATTCGACACCAATGGGTTTGGTTATGCCAACAGCACAACAGCAAGCCGGCACAGCCACGTACGTGCAGCAGAATGCGACCATACAAGTGCAGCAACATCCACAAGCACAACAGCAGCAGCACCAACAACAGTCACAGCCGCAGGTGCAAGTACAGCAGCACGTGGCACCACAACAGCAGCAACAACACCATCATCATGTAGCTATTCAACCAGCCACCGCCGCAATGCAGCAGCAACAACAACAACAACAGCAACACTCAAATCAACAGCAACAACATATAACCATGCTGAGCTCTGAGCACATCGTTATGGAATCAGCCACGTCGTCTTCGTCAGCAACCACGTCATCGTTGACTTCGTCAAGTCGCGGTGGTCAGCGTTCGGCGGCCGCCAGTCCACCGGACACCACCACTCATAGCCCACGCAGCCCAGAGCGCCCACCCAGTCATCGGAGTGGTGGCAGTGATATGGTAGATTGAAAAAAATTATTATGTGTTTGCATTTAATCGATTACTAAACCCATTCCATGCGTTCCATTTGCAGGTACAATGTGTATCCAGCTCAGAACCGGATGGTGCCGCCTCACCACAGAGTGCTGACAGTCGGCAATCTCCATCGACCACGGACGCCGAGAAAGGTACGTGTACGAATGCAAGCTTGTACAATGCTACTTGAATATAAATTGATATCCCTTTTATTTATCTACTTTATTCATGTGTATCCCAAGATAAATTATATATATCTAAAAATCAATAATTTACTCAAAAAGCAAGCAAACGTTCAACTAATCCATAAAATTCACAAATAATTTCCGTAAATTTCTGAAAAATTTTTGGCATAATTCAACAAACATATTCACTCAAGGATTATAAAACCTGGACGTTGAAACTTTAAAAGTCTGAGAAGACATTCAATACTTTCTATAGGAGTATAAAACGTGAAAGCGCTGCCTTTTTTATAGTAAGTAATACTTTTAGTTTGGAATGAGGCTGACAGATCGAAGAAATTAATGACCTCATAGCTATACCAACTGTACTCCATCCATGGTATCGCAAAGGACCTAAAACTGATCTTTGCGCGGCTCATTCTCCGATCAGATTAACCTAACCTTTAAAGAGGTCCAACAACTACATAGCCTTACCGCCACCAAGAATCGGGCTTATACTTTTCCTCCGAAAAAACGTAAAATCGGTCAACGATTCGATTCTAGATTTTTGAAAGCAGTTTCATAGTAAAATCAAAGTAATCGCTTGGATGCTGTATACTGTGTCTATTATGTTTCGATGGTGAGCACCAAAAACTTGTGTACATAATGCGTTTCAACATAGTCACGTGCTGGGAGTACCACGGCGGATAGCACGAGAAAAGTCCAAAATCCATATTAAAAGTTCACGAGAATACTGGGACAGTGAGAATCTCCGTAAAATTTGAGACATGTTAATACCATCTGCGTGGTGATTACAGCGCCAACTCCTCCAAACAATAGTCAAAACCCCTTCACCAATATGTTCAAAGCTGTTGAAACACAAACCGAAGAAGCTTCTGCCTTGTATCGGCCTGGATCCGCTGAAACAAAAAATATAGCGTCATTTGTTGTCCCTATCGGTCTACTTTGTAGCATCCCTATTGATATACCTGTTATCAACAAAGCGCCTTGAAGCCATCATAAATCTGCTAAAGCTTCACTTTGTTAAGATGTTTTATATTTTTTTGCATTTAAACGGGGATTTGCATTCAACAGAAGAAGAATCAAAAAATTCATATCTGAAAATTCGGCAACAAGCAAAATGTTAATCATGTCCGGTACATACTTATGTACATATGTTACAAAACTCTAAAATTTTAAATGTATATAAGTAACTTTCAACATATGATTTGGTGTCATAAAAATATATTACCTAACCTTATTTATGATAAGAATATCTAAAGTGAGTATTGTAATACAAGTGCACACCTTCGTCCAGTAAGCTTCGATATCTTGTCACCTTTTACATAAAAATGGCGAAAACGGCATTAAATTCGAATAGCGCGAGCATAAAATGTTTTAAAATGGACACCTAATGCGCTCGTAAAATCGTCTGTTAACCACTTACAATCCACTCGCGCGCCCACGCAACCCGACATGACAGACGCGCACACACACTTGCACATTTTCCAAAAGGCAATAATTCGCTAAAAATCGACATGACAGCGCTTGGACGGGGAAAAAGTACAATGAAAGCAATAGAATCGCACAAAAAGCACGCACGCAGTGTAGCAATGCAAAGGAGAAACCAATAAAATATGTATCATGCAACATCCTTAGGGCATTTTTATGCTACTTACATACATATAAACACATAAGCTGCAAAAAAAAACCGAACATATCGAACATATTTTTGAAGCGCAGTGAAACACACAGTCCGCAAAAGACTTGCAGCAGGTGGGGTGAGGTGGGGTACGATATCACACATTTTATGCTACTCACAGCCGATGAAGAAATCAAGACGTTAAACGCAACATTAAATTCCAATCGACATTTATACGCGCACGCAACCTACTATGCTACCATACTAAGGGCGCGCTGAATAGGCGCAGACAGCAGACAATGCGCGAGGAGGCTACACTGAACGGGGGCTGAAAGGCCAAAACACAAAGTGGCAGCAGCGGGTGAAGATAAGCATGAAGCGAAGAATCGTTAAAAATAAGTAGGCTCGTAAATTGTACGCTCTATTAGCAGATGCCACAGCCACCATGCCCACCACCGATGCGCCCGTGGAAGCGCAAAAGATTTGGCTAAGAGCTACATTAAGCCGCCTTCATGCGCAAACGGGCTCAAATTTCTATATACACATGTACTGACACAGTTATTATACGCTTATCCCGGCCGCAATCAACCTCAAATACATTTGATTGCCGTAAAAGTTACATGAGACAGTGAAGAAAGGCGCAGGATCTAAGCGTCTTAGAGGCAAGAATGAAACATCAGCACTTTTGGTTGCCGTACGGATTTGCGATAATTTTCGCTGGCTCATGCTGACAATATCAATAGTATTTTGCCGATACAAATACGTCAGCACACACACACACATAACTTATATAAATACATACAAACATATGTAGGTAGATGTATGTCTGCGGTGTTTATTTGCTTATATCAATTTATGAATTTTTATAACAGTAAATATGCTCTTTCGCTTCAACGCTCTTCGCCGACACATTGCAACGACTTTTCAAATAAATTTCCATTTTTTATTTATTCCCTCTCTCTTTGCCGCCTGCCGCATCACCATGGCTACTGTTTGTGCTGCCATCATGCTCAATCAGGACTTGTTATGTCAAGCGCATATCAAACCACAAGCATATACAAGCCGTCAGAAGCGAAAATACGTCGCGTACAAACACCGCCACAGAGCGTGGGCGCAGGTGGAGGTGTTATGAACGCCGGCGGTAGCGCTGGAGCCGGTGGCGTGGGCTTTACCATCACCTCAGCAGCGACATCTACGGCTTTGGCCACTACACTTCAGCTACAGCAACAACAGCAACATCAACGTCAGCAGCAACAACAGCAACATCATTCTCTCCACCAGGACATTGTAATGAAGCCCGATTCGCACGGTAAGTAGTCAGTCGCACGCCGTCTCCCCGCTAATCAATTGGCGCAGCGCTGTCACATCAGTTCGACTCATGCATTCGTTTATTTTGTTTTCACTGTTAACAGCGTAAAGATGAGATTTCATTTTGTATGCACATATTGTTGATATCCTTGTTATCCTTGTTGTAATTGTGAATTGAATTTTTGCGCTCTACTAAAAACCTACTAATAAAGCGAATGGCGAAAATATCACATTTCATACATAACATTACCATATTTAGTAATCTAACACGTATCATTACACACATATTAATACTGAATGCACACATACCTGCTATATACATAAGTATGTGTTTGTAAATATCCTGACTCACTTTCCTTGTATTCGTTTCCTTAATGTTTAACGGTGATTGGCTTATTTTTGTGTTTTTGCTTTATTATTGTATTTGTGTTTATTTTCGTAGCTTTTCTTTATCATAAAATTCCTCGTTGTGCTTACGGCATTATAGCGAAATCACGTCAGATCGCCTTTTGCTCTTAAATAACTAATGTATGTCAATATCTAACCATAAACAAGTAGAGGTATATGTAACTTACATACTATATGTACTACATATATATGTATATACACATAGATTATTTTTTTTTCTTTCTTGTGAATCTGTATGTGCTCATTTATTATTAACGGCACACGTGTAATCTGCACTTTTAATGCAAAATCGTTCTGCAAACATTGTCTGAGCCGATTGAAACAATGGAAAGGAGGTGTGAGATTTAGGGCGGTGATTATGTGATTTTATCCTACAATATTAGAAACTAATCTCCAACTCTCTAAAACAAATTTATGCATAAATGTTTCTAGAAAAATATAAAACATTAGATCCTGAGTTATAGCTCTCGAACAATTTCAAATATTGCTTTGAAAAAATCACACATGTCGATGACTGTGACTAATAGCGACTCGCAGTAAACAATGTAATATGTACATATGTAGGTTATTACCGACCAAGCATTCTTACTTTGTTGAGGCATCTTTATTCTTGAGTAGCTCTCATTCCTTTCATTAACCGATTTTTACCATAATAATTTTTTTTCCATTTTATTTGGACAAATTCTTGCGCACAAATCGTTTGGGCACACCTACATCACTTCCAAAAACTCGGACCATATACTCAAACTTGGACTTCCAATCAACGAATCATGCATGGAAACAGGAATATTGCTTTTAAACCAATTCTGTTGGTTTTTGCATTGTGTGCTGGATAAAATCTAGAAGATGCAATGCTCTCCATTAAAGAGAATATCGCTTAAGGGGTCCCGGTGGTCAAGAATTTTCAAAAAACGATTTCTTTTTTTGTTGGTTCGAAAGTATAGTCCTTTAAGAATATACTGTAAAATTTTTGGAAGGATATTCACATTATTTTAGCTTCCACAGCCGTTTAGCAGGTAGCGCAGGTATCTAAAATATAGACACTCTAAACTTTAAACTCATTTATCTCAAAACTACTTTTTTCGGCGTGTCGTTGATAAAAAAAACTAACCATCCGAATCCCTTGAAATTTTAATATCGTGTTTATAAGATCAATTCTATCGCTGGGACTACGATCAAATTTTAATTTTAAGAACTTCGATTTTTTTCGATCTAAAATGGTCCAAAAATAGCTGTTTTCAGAATCTGAACTTCAAAAAAAATATTGTTTTCCATGATTCTGATTAAAATTTATTTGATGTTCAGTCAGAGATCAAAATCACCAACGGCACCCGGAGTCATTTTTTAAGATAGCTTTTTTGGACGCCATTTTTAATATTGTTAAAAATTTTTTTTATTTAAGAAAAAATAGTTTTGTACTTTTCATAAGTGTATAAATAAACTGTAAAAATTTTAAATTATTGCTCTTTTCTTAAACCTTAAAAAAAGTCAGAAAACACCCTTAATTTGAGCGTTCTAGACCCCTTAACTACTTTGCCATCCTGCTGTTATACTTTGGCCCTATTTTAATGTTTTTTTCTGCAGAAATGAACCTCCAAAGCCTTTTCAGGAAACTACCCACTAAACCATAACAGCAGCTGGATGCTGACCAAGTTGAACCATTGGAATAACATTTATGTCTTCGAAAGTTTTTTTCGTAGATTTTGTGGGGATCATGTCGCACAAATTTTGACATTTATCTGGTCGATCTATCCATTTCCTTTGACACACTTTTGTTTCCTTTCCTTTGAGGTACCTTTATTATTTTTAAGGGGATTTCTGCAAATGTTTTCCCGAACAGAAATATTGCTCTTCCTGTTATTTTTAAGGGATTTTTGCAAATGTTTTCCCGAATAGTTTTTATAGCTGAATTGATGCAAGCCTTGCGATATTTGGAAAAAAAACGTTCAATAGTGCGATAAACAAACATTTTCGAAATTTCAGTTTTTTCAGAAGCTCTTAAATTTCACTTGCGCTTTATATAAATGAATTAATGGCAAAACTAAGTACTTTATAGGGTTTCCAAAGTTTCCTTTTATGTAATACAAACTGCCATATAAAAACATTATCAGTCTTTAAGTTTTTAAATTTTATACTTCACGGTAAAATGCCAATAAATATAAAATCAATGTGTCTACATATATAAGTACATATGTATGTTTATAAGAAATATGTATAATCTTTGTTGGATTATTTTTTTTTGCAACTCCACACGTGCAACAAAAAGCAGCAGCATAACTCTCTGCACTTACATAGCACTTATTGCAACATAATGTATTCATTATGCATATCCATCCATATCCTTATTTAAGTATGTTGGCAACAAATGTATTTACCAAATAATTTCATTTTTCTTTGAGGCATTGAAAACCAGGCTGCGTAAACATAATAACCAGCAAGTTTTATATACATATATATATGTATATACATATATGTAATATGTATTTGTATATATGAAAGATATATTTAAATGTGACGCAGTTCTACTCTATTGTGCTCCAAAAGCAAGCTTTCATTCTCAATTAGGATTCCACTTTTATTGCTCCCAACATCAATAAGGGCAATATAATATAATGCTTGTATGTTATAATAAGTAATATCCTTATGTAAATACAACTACATACATACATAAAACCTCTCTGTAAGTCAATTATTTACCTTTTCAATTACGTTTGGTTTCTTGATTTTATATTTCTGCTGAATTAACTTCACATTAGTTATAAATTATAGCTGTTGTAAATAACGGTTCATATTGGAAATTTTGAAAGTAGCACAAGCAGCATCGTATTTAATGAATACCTTTAATTTTGATAATTCTGAATTTTGATTTTTCCAGCGAAAATAACTTCTATACTCAGTAACGATTTACATTTTTCGAATAACTTACATAGATTTGTAATAATCGTACTAAAACATAAAAAAATCATTTCTAACCGGTATGAAGATCGTGATCTCCTAAACCTATATAATTTCAATCAAATAATTTTTGAATGTTTTAAAATCTTCCAAATCTTTCTTCGAAAATAACTGTAAAAAGTAGAAAAAGATCTTCAGAAAACTCAGTAATAATTAATAGTTTTCGAATATCAAGCTTAGGTTTGTGAGAATCGGTAAAAAAAAATTAATTTCTTTGAAGAAATCGAGTTTAAAGCATTCTGAGCGACGTTCGCAGCCAGCGCGAAAAATATTTGAAAACATAAAATTATTTTCGGGGCATATTTTTATATATTAGGACTGTCCAAAAAAGTCCTTGCGGTATTTTTAGTTTTAGTTGACGTTTGAAACCGTAGTTCTAGTTTTATTCGTAGCATCGCGTCATGCTATACCTTTTTGGAAAGCTATTTCACGCGCTAACACTTTTTAATTTTGTCGTTTTTTTAAGGGTTGTTCGTGAGTTTACATTTTCGCAAACAATGGAGTAAAATACTACAAAACGATAAAAAAATCATTTCAACCGCGCAAAAAATTTGGGTGATTTATGACCCAAAATTTCATTTCCACCACAAAATTTTTAACGTTTTCGTTCTTCCAGAGATGGTCGTAAACGCCACGCTAACCTGTTCGAAAATTGCGAAAAAGTAATTTCAAAAACCGGCATAGTAACAGCCGTAGCATCGTCAAATGCTAGGTGAGTCATCAAACACAAATTCTTTGGAGAAATGGAGTCATAAAACCCAATTCTGGGTTGCCACACGAAAATGATTCAATAAAAATATTCGCAAGATTTTTTTGAAAACCCATTATAATACTACTATCAGCAAAAAAATAGTAAGACTATTAAAATTCTTAATTTATTCTTCAAAATCTATGTCGTTTCCCTCAAAGTAATCCTTCTTGGCTTCAATTTACTTATGCCAACGTTTTTTCCAATCCTCGAAACAGTTCTTAAAGTCAATTTCCGGAATAGCCTACAATGCGCGTAGTGATTCACGTTTAATATCTGCATTATCGTGGTGCTAAACCGAAGAGTTGTCGGCCCATAATTAACGACGTATAACACTCAAATAGTATACCTTCTTTACAGTTTGACCGGTCAGAGAAAATTCGAAGTACACCTCGATAATCGAAGAAAGCTGTCAACATAACCTTGAGTTTTGACCTGCTTCGGCTCTCCTTTGCCACGATATTCGATCGTAATACGCTTCATGATATCTTGGTAGTTGAATAGCATTGTTTCACAGAATTTAACATGCCACTGGTTTTCGAAGAAATTAGTGATTTGGGAACCAATCGTGCTTTCACTTTTCTTAGGCTCAAATGATCCTTCAAAATGGTTTTCATTGATGCCAGTAAGAACACTGCATGTTAATTGTCGATAATCAAACAGCAATTCCTTTATTTAATTGACGTGTTGATCATTTGGTGATGTTGATGGCCGTCCCGGACGTGGTTCGTCGTTCGTTCTCGACCCTTTTTGAATAATTTGTACCAATAAAAAACACTTGCTCGCGGCAAACAATTATTACCGAAGGGCCCTTTTGCGAACATTTGTTCTAATTTGTGGTGTGCGTCTAATACTCCTGTTTATCCCTTCGATTGTCACATACTTAACGCTCTCGTTTATAATCATTACATATTTTATATGAACTGTAGAAAGTTCCGTCTTTTACTCCATCCGATTATAACTGTATATATAAATAATAAATATCTGTAGGTAAAAGAAATTGCGATAATTTACCTATACAGTTACATACATAAGAATACTTCGGGCATACTGCCGCAGATACTGTCATTTTTTAACATTTCGGGTACACTTCAACCACTCAAACTCAAACCACTAATACTCGTGATTAATACAATGGCTAATGGCTTTACTACACATATTACAACACCAACAAATACATATGTATATAAATTCAGTTTAATATGTCTAGCTAAAGAAGAGGCTACTGGTGATGGCTTTTATACGGAGTAAAATTATGTGTTTCGCGCAACTTACATTCATACCTCATCTGTCTGTCGATTAACTGAAATTAATCTACCATCACATCATATGCTACGATGAGCTAAGATAACAAGACTCTATGCATTTAACTCAGCCATTAAAAATCATCAATAATTATTAACGATAATTAGGTCCACATTTGCTGAGAGTATAACTTGTTTTAAATAAACTCATCAATTCGTAGAGTCACCAAGAAACTCGCCAACAACCACAACCAAAACAACGACCACACCACCACCACCACTTACAACCAACAACCTAGCCAACCGTAAATCGCCACAAAAGTCGCCAAACAAACTGTTACGCGCTCGTGCCACACGCACCGCACGCACCACCGTCACCAACAGCACAGAATTGGCTGCTGACAGCACCGCGGTGCCGGCAACAACACACATTACAACAACATCGGCAGCGGCAGCGGCAACGATAGCAACAGCCACACAAACGTTTAAAATAGGTGAATTGATTTGGGGTCCATCGCGCGGTTATCCCGCCTGGCCGGGTAAGGTGGTGAATGTGGAAACGGATGAGCAATCACAAACCGGTAATGGTGAACCAGCCGTTTGGGTGCAATGGTTCAGTGGTGGTGGTCGTGTCATAACCGAACTGATAGCGATCACTTCGTTACACAGTTTGTCTGATGGTCTGGAGGCGCATCACAAAGCGCAAAAGGATACCAGAAAGTGAGCACTTACCATAAGTTAGTTTGTAAAGGTTTATTACGGTACTTAGCATACGAAGTTTATAACGCGTATTTTCTAAACAAATATTCAGTTTTAAGATTTTGACAGTCTACTAATTAGGGTAACTATAATATAAGTGTGATTTTGACATTGGAAATGAAGTTCTCGTTTCTCCTAAATGTGCCATAAAAATCAAATTGATATTCACCGTTCCCGAATACGTTAAGAAGTGACTGGAATCCTAAGCGTATGTGTCGCTGCTTGTAAACTCGACAATCATGAAAGAGAGGTTGGAGGAAGGCTTCAAGACTTCAAGAAACTATTTGAAAACTATTTAGGTAAAAAACCTAGGTTCCATTCTCATCTGTCGAAATAGATTATTTTAGATTTTACAAATATAATAAAATTGTTTCCCATTTAATTCCAATTTCAACAGTTTTGAGAAAACACGTTTGAAAAATCAGGTATGTAGGCAGACCCCGCGCTCTGAAGACTTTACTTTCTCTCACCTGTATCTTTCCAACTACATGGTTTCGGTAAATTACTTTATGATCACTCTCTATGAATGCACTTGATTGGATTTATGCAAAAAAGTCGTTTTTTTTACCACACGAGTTGGCCACACGAGAAAAAATTACAAAAAAATCGTACTTAGTTTACTATATAATTTTACCGAATACCACGGGTTTTATCCTAAGGCCAATTTTCTTCTTCTTGCCTCAATCTGCAAAAACAAACATAAATCGACGACATAGAAAAATTATTTTTTATGCAACCTCAAATACTGCTTTTATTAATTTAACTTATCGTTAGTCCGTACATACATATAGTACTACTGTGCCCAAAAAAGAGGTGACATTTGGATTTAAACTGCGCGCGTCGAAGGATTTGGAGAATTATTTTTTTTAAGGTTGGTAGTACTGTCAGTCACATTTATGTCAAATTTCATGTCAAAATATTCATTAGTGTTTGAGATACGTGTCGTTTTGTGAGCTGCTTTAAGTGAGTTTTTCGTTTTTTGCGATGTCGAAATTTGTTGAGCAAAGAATTTGCATTAAATTTTGTTTACGGAATCAATTTTCTGCTGCGGATACGTTGAGGATGGTGCAGAACGCCCTTGGTGATGAGGCTATGTCTAAAAAAAATGTTTACAAGTGGTATAGTGAGTTCCAAGCCGGCCGTGAACGTGTCGAAGACGAAGAGCATCCAGAGCGACCATCAACCTCAACCGACGAAGCTCACGTTAAACAAATCAAATATTTGGTGTTGGAAAACCGTCATTTAACAATTAGAGACCTTGCTGATGAAGTTGGCATATCGAAAGGCTCAGCCAATACCATTGTGAAGAATGTTTTGGGCCTCAAGCGTGTCAAATGTCGACTGGTACCGAAAACATTGAATTTTTTGGAAAAAAGACGTCGCGTTGAAGTGTGTGAAACGATGATTTCCGACTACCAGTGTGTCATGAAATGCATTATAACTAGCGATGAGACTTGGATCTATGCTTACGACCCCGAAACAACCGATCAATCGAGCGAATATCGTGCCAAAAGAGAGCCGAGACCAAAAAAATCGCGCCAAAGTCGCTCAAAAATCAAGGTCATGTTGATTGTTTTCTTCGATTATCGTGGTGTTGTGTATTATGAATTCCTTCCAACCGGTTAAACAGTCAACAAGGAATATTATTTGAACGTTATAGGTCATTTGCGTAACACTATCCGCCTAAAAAGGCCGGAATTGTGGAAAGACAATTCTTGGTTTTTACACCACGATAATGCACAATCTCATACTGCCCTCGTAATTCGTGATCATTTCGCCAAAAACACAACCCATATCATTCCGCAACCACCATATTCACCTGATCTGGCGCCGTGCGACTTCTGGCTGTTGACCAAGCTCAAAACACCGCTTTGAAGACACCGTTTTTATACGATAGAGGAGATTCAGGCCGCAGTGAAGACAGAACTGAATGCCATCCCGGAAAGTGACTACAACCAGTGTTTCGAAGATTGGAAAATCCGTTGGCATAAGTGCATTGCATCGGGAGGGGATTACTTTGAAGGGGACGAAATTGATTTGGAAGAATAAATAAAGAATTTTCAAAATAAATACAATGTCACCTTATTTTTTGGGCACAGTAGTATATAGAGGCATGTCTTTCCTCCAACTTTAACGTATATACAGTTGTGTTCAAAATAATAATAGTGCGTGAGTTAGAGTAATATCATTGAAATGCACAAATTCCGCGGAAAATAGCGCTTTTAATAAAAAAACACGTCGCTAAACGCATTGATTTCGCCAGAAATCATGCCGACTGATCATTAGAAAAGTGGCGAAATATATTATGGACAGATGGAAATAAAATCTTCCTTTTTGGAGGCACAGGTTCGCTGCAGTATGTGCGTCGCCCACCGAAGACTGAATACCGCCCTAGATACACTACCAAAACCGTAAAAAATGCGGCGTCAAAAATATTAGTTTGAGCCCATTTATCGACACTGTCATGGATCAACATATTTACGTGTATATTTTGCATACCACAATGTTACCTTATGCAAACTACGTAATGGCTGTAAAGTAGGTCGTATAGCAGGATAATGACCCGAAACATACGAGTCGGCTAGCCAAGTATCAAAGCGCTTCATGTCATACCTTGCCCTGCGCAATCGCGAACTTTGTGCAAAAGTGAAAGATTTTTTGGGAAAAAATACCTAAAACTCTTTGTGAAGGTCTAGTTAACTCTATGCCGCATCGCTGTAAGACAGTTTTAGCTAAAGGGCTTTTCGACCAAATAAAGAACTCCATTTCTGTGTATCTTGGCAAAATTTTTAGATTTATCTATGTTTCGGTTACTTTTTTAAGCCAGATGTGAAGTATTACTTTATTTTGAACAACTAATTTCCGAGCTCTTTTATTTTTATTATCGTTATTGAAAAGCTTGGTGGTTTTATATAATGGGTGGGCCATCTAACGTTTTAAATTTGAATTATCTATATTTCGACATTGGAAACGTCAAATACCATTCGGAAAATGACACATATTCAGTAAAAAGTCTAAAATTTATGGAATGGGTCGCTATTCACTAGAAGAAAACTGAGAAATTTTGAAAAAAAAAAACAAAAACCGAGCATGGTCAATTTTATCCAAAAATCATTTTTTCGGACGAGGCTCGTTTCCACCTCGATGGTTACGTTAACAAGCAGAATTGTCGCATTTGGGGCACAGAAAACCCGCACGTAATCGTCGAGAAGCCAACGCTACACTCATTCTTTTTCGCCCTATCTTCAAAAATCGCATAATCAGCAAAAGAGGTGATGTGAATTGGCCTCCCAGAAACTGCGATTTAACTCCGTTGGACTATTTTCTGTGGGAAGGTGTTAAAGATAAATGTTACGCCAACCATCCAGAAACAATTCAAGACGTAAAGTACGAGATTCAAGGTGCTGTAAGGCCTAAAAGTACTCCAAAATTGGGTGGATCGGATAAGCTACTGTAAACTCAGCCGTGGTGGTCATTTGTCCAAAATTGTTTCTCACAAATAAATTTATTAAAACAACCTTTTAAATAAATGTTAGATCTTTGAAAAATATCAAGCCGTTTTTTTTATTGCCATATAATATTATACTTGTAAGTAAAATAAATGTTTCTGTTATGTTCTTACCCAACTTCAGCACAGAAAAACATTAAATAAACTTTTTACAAGAAATTCGTATATTGACTTCTTAGCACTATTATTATTTTAAACACAGCTGTATACATGCGAACGAGTTCCTTAGTTTTTGAGGTACTGAAACTTGTACGTTCTTTTCTTTTCAAGAGGCTGCTCATTCATAAAAATACCACATAAACTACCATATAAGCTACCATAGAAACTGCCTTATCAAAATCAAGTTCTTGTAAGGAAACTCTTGTAGTTGTTAGTAGTATTACGGCTTCTTTGCAACCGAGAACTATTTTTTTCTTGTTATAAAGAGTAAATGAAAGCCAAAGTCCAGAGAATAAAAAAGTCCAACAATTTATAGTCTGTTTGAATTTATAATATATATATTTAATATATATTATGGAAAAATGTTTTGAAGCTTATTATAATTATTTAAGTATTTTTTAGCAAATTATTTTTAATTGCACTCAATGTTGTTGTAAACGTAAAGTATTTAAGTAAGAGGACCGGAATGCTGCAAATTTATAAAATTTAACGTAATATATTATTATTTCGTATTTTTTCGAATTTTTTTTTTATTTTAATATTATTAAAATATTTGTTTATTAAAACCACTTGAAGTAGAATTATTTATTTGCTTCTTACTGTATTTTTTAGCAATAACATTTGTAGTTTATTTTTATTTTTACAAAGTTGAATGCACCTTTTAGTTAAATTTTGAGCTTTTCCAGATTTTATATGCAAATATGCAACACTAAATTCAAAAGTATTATTTATGAAATTCGAACTATGCGTAACTTAATATATATTTTTTTTTATTTTATGTTTAAAGATTACAAAATAACTGTTTACTTTCTTATTAATTGATTTTTTTCTTTTTATTGATTTTTCTACTCCTTCCAACCCGCTGTTTACGTGTCATGTGAATATGTGTCTTATGTGTGTGTACATGTTGAATGTGTCCAACTCCACACCACCAACAACAACAACAATAAAATGCCAACAATTGTCTACAACAACAAATACTCCCACCACTAAATATCCCCAAAACGAATCAAAACAACACACTCCACACATTTCCCCATGTGGTGCGCCACAAAATTACAAAAACAAAACAAAAAATCACAAATTCATACACAAAAAGGAGCCGAAAATTGAATTCACAACTCGAGCGTGCCATTCAAGAAGCAATGACCGAATTGGATCGTATTTCAGCTACTTCGACAACAACAACATTTGTCAATGCAACAGCCGCCAGTAAGCAATTGCAGCAGGCAACCGCCTCGTCGACCACAAGCACAACGCTCAACAACAACGCGAACAGTCCAAATCGCAATAAACGCCACAGCAACACCATGCAGCGTCTACACAATAACAACAACAACCATAATAGCACTACTGGCAGCGCTGCAGCCACAGCCAACGGTGGTTATGCAATTGTGCCAACATCTGGTGGACCCACACATGCCATATCCACTACCACCAGCGCGCAGAACAGCTTCGGCGCACCACCATCAACAACAGCAACAGCACCACGCAACAAACCAATACGCATAGCGCCGGCACCGGCCCCCACCGGCGCCTCACCCAACAAAACCACAGCTGGCACTGCAGTGACACTCAACCACGCGCAGGCGCAGTCGGCACAACAAGCCACCACGCAACAGCTCTCGGCGCTGGGCAAATGACACGGGGAGTCGTGCGCACAAGTCTCGTGGTCCATGCAAACCTACACGCTTGTCATACACAACAAATAGCTGATGGGCGGCGCCGTTAAAAATGCGGAGCAATGAGCGGTAAACGCCGACGTAGTAAATGGCGTTGGAAAAGGTTGAGCGAAACAACGTGCCCAGCAATGTCCGTTGAGAGGAGCATGCGACTTTGTGCTGGCTCGGAAGGCAATCGCTGTGGCTGCAGTGAGGTGGTAAAGGAATTGAGCAACGCATTATGGCACACATACATACATATGTATGTATATGTATGTAGCGTTTACGCATGAATGCGTATAAAAATAATCATAAAGAACATGAAACAAAATAAAATATATTTATATGTATTTTATGAACATTCAATATGTATGTATATGGGTATATGTGTTAATGCATATAAAATTATGTATGTATGTTAATGCATTTACATATACATATTTATGCAGAGCTACTAAACAGTTTTATATAACATACATACATAGTGATAAAAATAAATACTTACATAAGTGAAATGTTAATTTTCCTGAATTTGAATATTTCCATTGTAATAACAACTTCGAAAAACTTCATTATTTTGCAAAATCATATTTCTTTTATGATAAGCGATAAAATGAATGTTATGGAAATACTTTTATGCTTTTATGAATTTGTAAAGATTTAGTTGTTGCAACAAATTTCGTTAAACCTTCTTATAGTTATAGTGTATAGTTTAAGCGCAACCAATAAATAAGTATGTTTCTTTAAGAACATAAAAAACACAAATATTTAAGCATATTTAAACAATAAAATCCTTCTGGAATAGTATTTTATGAATTGTAATTGTACAAATTGAAAGCAGAGTTATAAGAAATACTTTGTTCGTTAGTTATTGACTTTAGTGTGTAAGTTGAATATAAAATGTAAGTTTAAAAATTAAAAATTATTTATAATATATTATTAAAAACTGAAATATTTTTTCTTAACGCTTTCCATTGAGGCGTTCTTCAAAACGTGCTAGTGCTTGCAAAATATTACAAAACAAAAAAAACTGCTAACACATTGTTTTTGCTTTCAATAAATATTTTAAGCACTATAAAAAGCAAAAAAAAAATATTTTTTCAATAATGCCACAATAGAATTTCAGTTAATGCTAATGACAATAAACAAATGAAGAGATAAATTATTATTTGAATATATACAAGCATCATAAATATATATAGCACCAAAAAAAGAAAACAAATAATATACTTTTTGTTGCATTAAATATATACATTTATGGCTAAAAAATATGATAAACACAAAAATACGTAAAAAAGCTATGAATAAGTGAATAATATATTTTTTAACAATAGTCCTGAATTATTTACATAAGTCTTGTTTTGAAAATTTAACATTTTATATTATGCAAATCTTTTTTGTTTATAAATACATTGTTTTTGTTGCATTTTTATTTAGTTTTACACAAATTAACATAAAATATTTAGCATTAAGCCATTGAAGAAGCTTAGACCAGTAAAAACATAGTTGTAGTTGAAAAAAAAAAATATAAAAATATGCAGTATAAATAAATAAACAGAAAAAATAATAATAAAAATAAAAAGAAATGAGCAACAGAAAATAATAATAAAACAATAAAAATAGAAATGCGAACCACAAATTGAAAAATAAATGTATTTAAGATGCTAATAATCAAAATCAATGGTTAATCAAATGCTATAGTACACAATTAACAAACACACAAAATATTTGGGTTTTTATACACCGATTTACAAACATACATACAATATAAATGCGAAAACATAATTTTGTGGAGTAAAAATACAAATTTTAACATAAAACGCGCAGAAAAGAAATGATATAAACGATGAACTTAAAATATTATATTTTTTACATTTATGTGCACAACTTTAATTTTGCTTTTTGCAATAATTGTTTATTGAATGTTTCGTAAACACCTTTTATACAAATATTCTCGAAATTCGAATGTTTTGTGCTTTAATTTTTTTTATTACATTTCTATTAATTACAATTATTCTTCTAATTTTGCGACATATGCACATATAACTCTCAAAATGGTGCACGAATAACAAATCGAGTAATTTTCAAAAGTTCAACCATTTATCCACTGTACACATTTGATGAAATTTGTCTTTTTTAAGAAGTCACTAAAAATCTATTCTTTCGACAATGTATTTATGCTTATATATTTAAAAATTATCAATTGGTAAGTACATGTTTCAATACATTACTAGTATTTAATAAATTTGTTGTTATTTTTTTAGTTTAGTTTTTTAGATGTTCATATACATATGTATATGCTTGAAAATAAATAAATCACGACAACAAGCACAATAACAATTATGGTTAAAACATTTAATGTGTCATTATTAAAGATTCATAGCAAGCAAAAACAATTAAGACAAATAGTTACAATAAAGCAATTGAGACAAAAAGAAACTTAATTCACTTGTATTACTGCGCATGCAAGCAAAAAAGAGCAAAAAAACAGAACAATGTATAGAATATCAAAGAACATTAAATAAATTATTAATCTCAAAATATGCAATTAATCCAAAAATTTGTGGTTTTCTTAAAGTGTGTGACGTTTAAATTATGAAATAGTGGCGGAACAGTTATCCAGCAACAGTTTTCTTTTTATTCCATTCTACACTCAAAAACGACCAAGAGATGTCGCACAACCTTGATGCACAGTGTTGGCAAGAATGTTGATATACAGAAAAGATGCAAATTGTTTTGAAGGAAAAAGCGCAGTTTCGAAAATGACATTAAACCACGGCACGAACGTACATACATACGTACATATTGTTGCACAGGTAGTCTTTGACGTACATATGCAACTTTGAACAATAGCGTAAAGTGCTGAACATTCCCATGAGCCGCGTAACAAGACTGCAGAGCGATATCTAGATACGTTGGCATCACGAGTACTTATAGGACATACAGATAAATATTTAGACAGTTTTCTTGCACGATCTACACTGACTGCAGGCAAAACAGATCAAGTTAAGTGCTGACATCTGCGCACAACTCAAATATTCAATAAAAATACATAATTTTAAAAATATTTGCCAAACGACAGTATGATGCGACAGTAGAGTTCACAGTAGAGAGGAATTATGCCACTAATACGTAAAATGCAAAATTATTTAATGCTCTAACAAACCTGACGTTTACAAATAAAAGCATAAACTAGACCTGTTATATCATTTGTAATAGCAATTGATAATTTAAAACAAATAAATTTACCTATTTACTTATTTTTTTCATAAAAAATTTCACTTTGAACAAAATATCAAAATTTCATTAAAGTGCAAGGTATTAGTATGACCACAACGAAATTGTGTACATGCAAAATGGACAGCTGTGTTGTCTTGTGTACATGCCTGCCATTGTTATGTCAGTATATTCAAAATGGCAACCAAGAGCTCTTTTAAGTTTTGTGGCCTGCTAACTATGAGGTCACAAATTTGAGACAATATTTTGTGACTAAAGACTAGAGTCTATGTTGTGAATAGTAACTAGTCACAAATTGAGGCTTTACCTCAAAATTTCTCAAATAGTGACTTGAGACAGCTTACAGAATTCCGCTATTAAAATCTTAATTTTAGAGACTTGCGACTGTATCACATTACAGAATCGATCGCTCGGCAAATAAAAATTTTGCATGCCGAGTTTTTTACCACCCAGCGTTAACGCCATGGCATTCCGAAATACAGCGGGATCTTTACGTCCAATTCACACTTAAATTCTACAAATGGTACAAAAGAAATGAAATGCAAAATTAAGTAATTTACTAATAAAACTTGCATCTATTTGTACAAACTAAAAACATAGCGGTTCAAGAGATTTTTCAGAAAAATTACAATTTTTTACAGCCAACTATATTTCTTAAAACCCTGCCAAAATCGCATTTTTGAACGCTTAACGTTTCTAGTGCGTTTATTTAAGTATGTGCCATACAAATTTTATGGGCGTGAATAATTTTTGACGGTAATTTGAGTATTATAAAACTGATTTCGACACTAGAAATTAAAATATATTTCGGGTTTTATTAATATAAAAATGAGTTGCTTGTTTTCTTTACATCAATGCTGACACTTTTTGTGAGGTTTTATAAAACGATATGGCACCCTCTGTCATCAATTCCGTCATTTTGTTATTGCTGTGAATCTATTACTTTTTTCTGTTCACTTGGAGAAACAGCTGGTTGTATAAATGTCAAGCAAGTAAACATTTTTCGCACAGCTGCTTTGTGGTATTTTTTCCCAGCTATATTGTGGATTTTCACCTTTATAAAAGAAGTTACTTTTAATAAAATCATTTAGAAAGTGAAATAAATTAAAACACAACTGTTGTAAAGTTAAGCACCTCAAAATGGGTAACCAGCTGGTGGGTATAGCCCCATCCCAAATATACCCTATGGATCATTATTTTTCTGGCACGGAAATTGTTTTCGAATCAAAGTAAGTGTTAATGCAAAAGAATTTTAATAACACAAGGTGTTTAACCATGCAATTATTATCGTCATTAAATTTGTGTACAGCATGGGCAGTACGCGTTTCTTCAAAGTGGCCAAGGCAAAATCAGAGGAAGGTTTAGTGGTGGTGAAAGTATTTGTGAGACATGACCCTACTTTACCACTAGAGTATCACAAAGAACGTCTTGAGTACATAAAAAAGTCCCTAGCAAATGCAGTAAATTGCTTACCGTTTCAGAGAGTAGAGGTAAGTGTCAAAATAGCATTGACAAATCCTTGGTATTATTATTGGGCGTATTTGACATTATATTTATTTTAATTAGTTAACTGATAAAGCCGCATACATAACGCGTGAATATGTAAAGCACAGCTTGTACGACCGTGTCTCCACGCGACCTTTCCTCACAACGCTTGAAAAAAAATGGATCACTTTTCAAATACTTTGTGCATTGAACCAATGCCACAAGCAAAAGATTTGTCACGGTGACATTAAGGTTAATAAACTTTAATAATTTATATACAAATTTATGTAAATCAATATTTTTTGATTTCGGTAGTTGGAGAATATATTGATAACTTCCTGGAATTGGGTTTTACTCTCTGATTTCGCATCTTTCAAGCCAACATACCTCCCCGAAGACAATCCCGCCGATTACACTTATTTCTTTGACACCAGCAGACGCCGCACTTGCTACATAGCACCTGAACGTTTCGTCAAAACATTCTCGTCTGACGATGCTGAAGGTTACGGCGCTATGCTACCCACTGACTCACTTGTGCGTCTAGGGCCATATATTTCAGATAATACGCTGATGCCCTCTATGGATATATTTTCCGCAGGGTAAGCTTATCATACATAGTAAACTAAGTAAATTTTAAATTAATTTTATATGTTTACATTAATCTATTTTTAAATTGTGTAATTTAATTCCTTGAAAAAAAATAATATTCTGAAATTAATTTTAGTTGCGCACTTTTGGAACTGTGGACTGAGGGCACAGCACCTTTTGAACTTTCTCAGCTACTTTCATACCGTAGCGGTGAAAATGAACTGGTATACAAGCATTTAGAGAGCATTGAAAACGAAAACCTACGTGCACTACTCAGCTCCATGATCAACTTGAATTCAATGTACAGAAAAAGTGCTGAAGACTACTTGGACGAAGAACGTGGGCGTCTCTTCCCCGAATATTTTTACTCATTTCTGCAATCATATTTGCAAATGTTCTCTTCTTCGCCAATAATGTCGCCAGATGATAAAATCTTACGTTTACATTCCGATATTGGGCACTGCATAAAAGTATTGACAAATGATCCGAACATAACACCAGATGTTGATGAAAAATCCGGTGCCAGTGAAAAGATGGACAACTGCCAACGATTACCAGCCGAACAGGATGGTTTGATTTTAATAATCACAGTTGTGACCTCGTGCATACGCGGCCTAAAGCAATCAAACACAAAAATTTGTTCACTGGACATTCTCCATCGATTATGCAAATACACCACTTCAGAAACGATCTTAGATCGTATATTGCCCTATATTGTAAGTATGAATCCGCGATTATGAGTAAAGCCCATGTTGGATTATATCAGGAATATTATTTTAACGTTGAACAGCTTCATCTGGCGCAATATGCGACATCAAAAGTACAAGTTCAAGCAATTGAAACGCTAACTTCGTGTCTTAGCATGGTCAAGCAAATACCGTTAAGTGACGCTAATGTCTTTCCCGAGTATATTTTGCCCTCAATAGAAAAATTATGCAGCGAACCCAGTGCGGTTATTGTACGCGTGGCATTTGCGCGAAATATTGGTATGAAAACTCTCAATCAAAGTAAAAATTACATAATTTATTTCTTCATTCTTCACAGCCAAATTAGCGAAGATTGCTATATATTTTCTCGAAGAAACACAACGAAATGCCCCAAATGATATGCCCGCGCGCAGATACGAGGCTGAATTAAATGCCTTACATGACATAATTCAACAAAATGTGTTAAGTCTGCTGACCGATTCGAAGCCAATTGTCAAGCAAACCCTTATGGAGTCAGGCATTTGTGATTTGTGCGGCTTCTTTGGCAAGGAGAAAGGTTTGTTTGCATCCTTTGTTAAAACTAAACATATAAAACACCTTTCATTGCAAAAATTTCGCTCATATTTGCAGCTAATGATATTATACTGTCACATATAATGACATTCCTGAATGATGAAGACAAAAACCTGCGCGGTTCTTTCTATGATAATATCGCCGGTGTAGCTGGCTATGTCGGTTGGCAAGCCTCCGATATACTTGTGCCACTATTGCATCAAGGTTTTACAGATCGCGAAGAGTTTGTCATTAGTAAGGCCATACGTGCTATTACGATACTCATCGAATTGGGACATATAAAAAAGCCCACCATTACTGAGATTATTAAGGAAACGTGTTGCTATTTATGCCACCCGAACTTGTGGATACGCCATGAAATTTGTGGCATGATTTCAACAGCGGCACGTACCTTGAGTGCCATAGACGTGCAGGTGAAGATTATGCCGGCCATTAAGAGATTCCTTAAGATACCGCTGATACAAGTAGAAAAGCCCGATTTGTTGCTGGACTGCTTGCAGCCGCCGATTCCGCAACAAATCTACGATAGTGTTATAAGGTTGTATATAAAGTATATGCAATGATAATGTTGACTTATGATTTTTTACATTTGTAGGTTTAACGACATACAAATGTTGGTGAATGAACTGGAAATTCGAGCAATCGCCCGCAATAATCCTAGAGCTGCATTAATGCCGCAACATGATGACTCTAGCCAAGCTTTAAGAAATGTAAGATATGTTTAGATATTTACCAATAGTCAACCTGGTAAGCGCTAAGCTCACAGTGTTAATTATATCAATTAGTTTACAGGTACAATATGAAGCCGTGTAGTGGGTGGGTGATAAGTAGAATCTGCAAAAGTCGCGATTTTTTTTATTTTATGTTGATACAGCAACAAAAATAACAGAACTTATTATTATTACTTAACTAGCATTCCAACTTTGCAATTTGCCCGTTTCTACCAATATTAATGAAAATATCCACTCTATTTTGTTATATACCACACAATACCTTGAAGCAGCTATTTTTTCAGCGATCTCGCGATTTTCTACACAAAGTTTGTAGCATCAAGAAAGAAGCGTCGGAAACCCATTAATACATACATATATGCTTACATATATACAAATGATCAGCGTGGCGAGCTGAGTGGTTTAACCCATGTCCGTCCGTCTGTCTGTATACACACAAACTGGTCCCTTAGTTTATGAGATATCGGCCTGAAACATGCACATGTCATTTTCTCCCCAAGGATCCGCTTATTGTCGGAACGGCCGATTTCGAATGACTATTGCATATGACAGTCTTACAAACTGAACGTTTAGAATTAAGTGCGTGTATGGTAAACTTTCCATTTGACTAGGTATCTTCATGAAATTTGCCACGTATTATTGACCAAGGTAATGGTTCAGTCTCTTAAAATCGATGCACACCGACCGATCAAAATCAAATTCTTTCATAGAAAACGGCATATCCTCACGAACTTTAGCATGTATAATTGTTTAAAGTATACCGTTGCAAAGAAGAAATAGTTCAGATCGAGCCAAAATAGTATGTAGCTCGGTAAAAATCGTCGATTCTCACAACAGCTGGAATTGATGGATTTAATCCTGCGGAGATCTAACCTAAGCGGGGTAAGATCGGTAAGTCTTATAAAAATCGAGTTCTTTTGTGGAAAACGTGTTTACTTGACAAGATAAACTCACCAAATTTCACATCTCCGAGCATATTATTCAGATCAATACAAAGTAATATCGTTGCTATAAGAAAAGCACCTGTAAAGGGTATTATAGCTTCGGTACAACCGAAATTTACGTTTTTTCTCTGTTTTCTACTATTAAATGGTTCTACAATTAACAAAGCAACGGTACCTAAAGAAGTGGACTCATTTCGAAATTTTATGATATTTGGCGCAGTCAAGCTTTATTATAATATTGTTATGTTCTAATTTCCTTAGCTTTTCTGTCGATTAACCTCAGAAGGTCTCAATGACTTAGTGGAAATGCAGCTGCTAGCCTTCAAGCCCTACTTATTCAAGTTAAAGCATAAATCACAGCAAGAAGTTGACGAGCCGACCTCCGGTAATGGACGCATTGTGATCACACGCAAAAATGTAGTATGCCACGAATACCCATTAGCTGATAAGCTCTCCAAATCGCCACAGGAAACACGTAAGAAATCTCAGAAATTTTCTATTCTACTAGTTTAAAAGGTTTAGGCTAAAATGTATGCGCTGCCCATTGCAGGTGCAAGTGAAGGCATTCTGCCTGCTGCTGCATCACCTGCAACCGAGGTGGCTGTAACGTCGCTCGGCGGTATAGCTGGCAGTCCACCGACTGGCATTACGATGCTTGGTGGCACACCTCATCCGACGGCAACTGTTAGCGCCGCCACTTCACTCGGAGAGTATACAATGCCCGAACGCAACTATTGGCAGGGTATGCACGCCAAGCAATGCCTTTCAAATATTTACATACTTTTATATAATTATGTAAGAATTTAATATATTTTGTACCATCGCAGAACGCTCATCGGAGTGCCGTAAAGATTTGGACGCTCTACGTATTACATTTAAAAATCGTTACAGTATGTTAGCGTTTTCACAGCACAGCCACAACGAGCGGCTCAACTCAGTTTATCCGCAAGGTTGGTCGCTAAATGGCACTATGATAGCTCATCTGCATGAGCATTCTGAATCTGTGATTAAGATGACATCGCTGAAGCCGCACGGCGCCATTTTTGCCAGTGGCAGCATTGACGGCACAGTGAGACTTTGGGACTGCAATAAACTAAACGGTAATCAGGGCATCAATCGATCACGACAAGTGTACTCGGCCAATACGCCAATTTACGCACTGGTCGCTTGCGATGGCGGCCAGTCGTTGGCAGTCGGTGGCAAAGATGGTAGCTTACTAATAATGCGAATAGACAGAAATTCCTCAAAAATGACGTTACAGCAGGCGTTGCATTTAGACGAAGGGTAAGCGGTCTAACATACATACAATAACAACATTTTCAGTGCTGTATAATTACTTTTTTAATTTTATTTTAATAGCGAAAACAGCGATGGCCCTGTGGTGGATATGCAAACCTACGACCAAAGCGTTATTATCTATGCGACTGTGTATGGTGGCATTGTTGGTTGGGACACGCGCGTACAAAAGCCCGTCTGGCGTTTAGAAAACGAACTGCAACACGGTGTCATAACTACGATTTGTGTCGATTCGGCTGGCTCGTGGCTAGCAACCGGCACCAGCGGTGGCAAGCATATTTGCTGGGATTTACGTTTTCGCCTGCCAATCGCCGAAATTAAGCATCCAAATGGTTCGCGTATACGTAAGGTGGCCTGTCACCCCACAGAGCCCTCATACCTAATTTCGGCCTCACAATCGAACAATGAAGTGTCGCTGTGGAACATTGAAACCGGCCATCGCCAAGCAGTGTTGTGGGCCAGTGCCACACCCGTGCTATCGAACATTCAAATGGTAGGTTGTAGCAGTCAAATTTAAATTCTTATTAAGTTGTTGCTTTGTTTTTCTTCTCTTCAGAGCGAGACGTCAACATCATGTGGTCTGCTGAGCGGTGTAGTCGACAAATCGCCCTTCTTATTAACTGGTAGCTCAGATCAACGCATACGTTACTGGGATCTAAATGAGCCCAAAAATTCGTCTCTCAAAGTGCCCGCAGCTAAAGATAATCTGGAAGACGTTTCATTCACCTACGAGTAAATAATTTATATAAAATATTTTTATTTTTAACTTGACTAATTATATACTACTTTCTATAAATTCAGCTCGCAAATCATAGACGGAAGTCAAGTAATTTATGAACAAAAGCATAAATTGAGCAATCCAACGGGTTTGAGTTCGCCGGGCTGTTCAATGGAAGAAAATCCTCGTTCCGGCCCAGACATGCCTTCACCATGTCATCACGACGCCATAACCGATTTGCTTATGTGTAAAACTGACAAAGGGCAGATTTATGTGGCCTCCGCTGCCCGTGATGGTGTTATCAAGTTGTGGAAGTAGACATAATTATATTATTTATTTGAAAACAACTTATTTTTTGTTTGTAATGTATAAAAAATGAGTTGTATAAGCTTAAAATATTTTATATATGCACATATATAAGCAAGTGCATATATAAGTATATATATTAACATGTGCGTATGCCTGTGATTCGTCATTTTATGTACATACAGTTATGTACCCTTTTCAAATTCTTGTGTTTTATACATGCAATATATACTTACGTTTTGTAACTCATTTTATTATTTTTTTGTTCTTGAACATATTAAGAAAAGTGCATAAGTTTAATAAAATATGCAAATGATTTACTAGCGATAAAAATAATTGATTGCTTTTTTAATACTTGGATACTAGGGCGGGATAAAACTTTGCACGATTTGTGCCTTTAAGGTGTGCCATCTCACGTATGTATAATTGTAAAAATTGTCAAAATCGGACTATAACTCTTTTAGCGAAATTATGGGTCAATGTGTGAATCTGATGAATACTTCTTTTAGTCTCTTTATATTCACTACAAAAATTTTTGAACTTCCGGCTTTATACCTCATATGTATATCGGTCAATATGTGAGTTATCTTAATAAAATTTAAGAGCGTGTTTTTCTTATAACGATGCATATTTGTACTCAGAATGAATAAAATTGTGTGCCTTATGTCCCTGAAGACACTCCCCTGGTTTTAATCCATGCGTGTTGCAAGAGTATAAAATGTTCAATTACACCCGAAGTTAGACCTTTCTTACTTCTTTTTCTTGATGAGATATCTTTTTGAAACTTGGCGCAGATTATGGTTGTTGTTGTTCTGCAGTTGTCGACTTGACAGTCCTTGGGTAGATAAAAGAAATCAAAGTCCGTTCCGGTTACGTAGACCCGACTATTGAGATCGTAGATTATGGTCTAAGACATCGGCACAATCTCGGAAGAAATGTTTTTGTTGTTGTTGTAACGACAGAATTCTGCCGAGCTCACAGTCCTTGACCGGATAAAAAATTATATTTGCACAGATCTCCATTACAAACCCCAAAGAAAAAAATCCACAGTCGTTATTTAGATGTAAACAAATGGCCTTATAAGTTTATTTATAGTAGGTATACGAAAAGACAACACTAATTGTATCCTTAATAAAACTAGAAAAATGAAATGTTGAATTCCTTTATAATATTTAACATAATTACTATTTCTCTCAAATGATTTTTGACATTATGACAATTTTATTAGAAGCTAATTGTATCATATATAAAACAATGAATTAAAAAACTAATACAAAACTGCAGTGGATTTCTGTGCTGTTACTAAAACTAATACACATATTATTTTCGTCTATGTTTATATTCTACTAGTCACGTGTACGAAGACCCCACACTGATGTGCGGCGTGTGCCCACTGTCGGTCTAGCCACCGAACTATGTATGAATTTATTAATTCCTATATTGGGAAAGTTTTGCTCTAGCAATTCCATTCCAGTCTCTGAGAGCATACCAAATATGTCGAGATAGGTTAGTGTGGGCAAGTTGTTTAGCTCCCTAAAACCAAAGCAATCGTAAGTGTTTGGCATATATTAATATTGAGAGACACATGTACTTACATATAGGCAGAGGCAGGGATAAGGTAGCAGCGCGAAAGTGATAAGTATTCAAGCATTTTAAATCTGCAAATAATGTTAATGACATTGCCGGTCAATGCAGTGCAATCGGAAAAATCGATTTCTAAAAGTTGTGGACATCGTTTAGCTAAGCTCGCCACATCTGCAAATAAAAATGGCAAAAATATTTGACACTAATTCTCAAATCATTAGCCGATTTTTATATTATATTGTGAAAACTTACGAGAATCATATAATGTTTTACGGCAACCCGCCATATTTAATCGCAAGAGATTTGGTGTAATATTTGTCACCACCGATGTAACGGCATCTACAGACAGATTAGTCCAAGAAATATTTAGGCTGTTTAAATTTTTCAATGATTCCATTATCTTGCGTACACTCCATGCCTCCAATCCAATACACATGGCTAGGTTTAGTGCCTCTAAGTTGGTATTCTTTGCAATTTCATTGCAAATTTCATCGTTAATTGGTACATGCTCTAAGCTGAGCTTTTTCAATTGACGACAGCGTGATAATAGCATCTTGAGTGAGGGCTTTGCAACCGATACCATACTTAAATCTAAATACTGTAACTTTGATTCAAATTTTGGTTCGGCGTGTAAAAATTCACTATCGAAAACGGGATGACTCAGCTGAAAATTAATAAAATATATGTAAATATATTGAGAACATTTCGAAAAAATATAAATGGTACTCACCTCAGCTTGGGCCAAACGCAATATGACCACACCGCGGGTGAGAATATTTTCCAGAGCACCTGCACGCAAGTGACGTCCCCCTAAATCCAAACGTGTCCACAGTGATTCATCGCTGGCACATCTATTAAACCGCCGACAAACATAACTGCAACGTATAAGTGCTTTCTTCGGCAACCATTTGAAAATTTGTAAAATTATCTCATCCGATAGTGTGCTAAAATGATCTTTGCCATCGGAAATATGATCCGGCAACTGTTGCTGTCTAAACAAAAAGAAGTTATCATATACAACCATAGGCGGTTGTTGTTCGTTTGCCGTTTGCGATGTTCGATTTTGACTTTTATTTTGAATTTGAGTATTCTGTTGTTGTTGTTGTTGTTGTTGCTGCTGCCGCTGTTGTTGTCTGAGAAGTGATTGTTTACTTGTTGAAGGCATACACATGTAACTATTTGGCGATGACCCACTATTATTAAAAGCATTTGAAGTATTAATAGTCGCAACACCCATATTCATACTCTGTAAAAAAAAATTATTAAAACTTAATTTTTGTCATTTTTCAACTGATTGCAAGAATACCTGTTGCGGTTGAATATTTTGGGTAGCACTTCGAGGTGCACGAATGTTGCTGTTTCCTGACACAATAGCCAAAGGACTACGAGTGCTTCTTCCAGCAGAAGGCGAATTCGAATTTGAATTTGTTGTGTAGGGTGTGTGGGCGATTGCCATTGTATGTGGTGATGAGCTGCTGGTAGGATTCCCCGCACCCATACCAAGTATAGCCACCTTCCTATATGGAAGTAATACCTTATCTCCGATTTGTTGTTGCGAATTCAGTTTATTATTTTTATCACCATATGAATCCATTACGATATTATTATTGTTGCTGCAATGCTGACTTATATTAATACAATCTGTTTCAATGAGTCCTCTGCCCGGAGTGTCTATTGTTGTATTATCGCTAGTGTCACTGTTAAAAGTACTGTCTAAGGTGTTATCTAATGTGCGATAGGCCGTATAACGTTGGTGGCACATCTTTGGCGCATCCAAATTAGGAGTGACTCCATTAGAATTTTCATCTGCACTGGCGCTCAACACTAATGCTATGGCAGAAGCGGCAGATGATGAGCTTTCTTCCGAATCGAGCATTCCAATGCCCATATCGTCCAAATGTTCGCTTGTAAGAACGGTTGGGGATGAGTTCGAGTCAAGCTTAGCAATTTTCCAATTTGTGACTGGGTTAGTTTTGACGCGTTTTCTGCAAATAATTTTCTTTTTTAATTATTTTACTGTAACCTTATGTATGGTATATCATTAGTTTATTTTTGTAAGGAGATTATAACCAAGCACGATTGTACACATATCACACGTTAATTGGTTAAGGTCACAAACCTCTTATTTAATTAATCAGCAGAAATGCTTTGTAAAATTAGTAAATGTTTGCTCTATTTTCTACTGTTGCATGAAATGCAATATTAAAGATAAAGCTGAAAGTCAATGACTTTTGGAAAAGACGGTTTATGGAAATGCGTCACAAGCACTTGCAGGATGTATATTTTTTTAGAAATCACTTTTATATACTCCGCATATAATTTAATTTGAGTTCGTAACTGTGCATTAATTCACTTATTAACTTAAAAATGCATTTGTTGTACACCAATTAAACAGATACGTCAAAAAATGCACCGTGTTTTGTTTGACAACAAGTATATTTGATGGATGGTAGAGTCTACCACTGACTGTCATTCGGCAGCGATCGGCTATCTTCCCTTCTGCCCATATTCGTTGACAAACACACAAACACAAATGCATTGTACACAAAACCAAAACACTACACACCCACATTGAGCTCCACCACTTTTTGCGGCGAACTGTGTTTAATACGCACTATTGGCCGACACGTTGCCGCCAATGTCACTTCTGTCACATATTTGCGCCATTTCTTGGGTAATTTTTTATTCAAACTACACCACCCAACAACACCAGTACATATGTTTTATGAATGAGGCTCTTCTATGAAAAATTTAACACATTTAATAAAGAATTTCCTTTACCCTTTTGTCGGACATAAATTTTCAATATTATCTGCCTCCTTCAATTTTTTATTACTCATTGTATAAATAAAATTTCACTTTACTTTTTAAAACTTTAATTTTCCTGCTAAATATCACAAAGCAAATTTCGCTACGAGTGAAATTTTACAATCAACAAGTGCAAGATTGCCAACCTTTCTGCATTCCAGCCATTAGGGCTACCAACACAACACATTTAAAATAGTTTAGAAATCCACTTTGTCCGATAGGGTAATCCAGAGTGTTTAGTGTTAGTTGGTTTTATTGTGTGTAAAAGATTGTAGCCTTATTAATTTGCGAAAAAAAAATTTAGCACAATCGTAAATAGAACAGTTGAATGCAGTGGCAATTGGCCAAAAAATATATTTAAATTTTATTGAAATTAATCAGATCCGTGTGGTAATTAAAGAAGTTCAAAAAATTGCCACCGCACGTAACATCCTACTACACGATGTTTGTACAAAAATTGTAGCGAATCGATTACTTTGTTGAGTTATGTTGGTACTCATATCCCTTACTTTTGCTGACAAAGTCGACCACTTTGAATCTGTGATTAACTTTTGACAGCTGTTTTCCTTGGACGTGTTTTGGTTCGTCTTAAATTTTGGCAAAAAATTTTCCAAAAAACGGATCAAGGAATCTGTATACAATTTTGTGTAAAAAACAAAAGAAATTGCGCAATCGAATTCCGAAAGTTGACTGTGGGATATTGTGAAGCTACCTTGGACAAAGACAACGTTTATCGGCGACGTAGACAGTGTTGGACACCCGACCACATAAAGAAAATATGATAACATTAATCAAGTGTAGAAAATAGTATCGGCCAATCGTCGAATCACCATCAGAGAAATTTCTGATAAAGTAAACATATCGATTGCTTTTTGTCATTTGATTTTATTCAATGATTTGGGAATCAAGTTTTGCACCCTTCTTCAAATTTTGTGTGTTTCGGTTCATATTTTTAATTAAAGTGTTACTCACAAGCAAACAGCTTTTTATTTACTTTATTCGCTGAAATTATAAACAAGTTCTGCTAGGTAACTTGTCATATATATACAAGAGTTTATTTTGGTAAAGTACATCAAACTGCTTTGGATAAGGAACCCTTAAATATTTAAAAAATCACGATTACTATTTTGTGATGTACCCTTGCTTTCAAATCCACACAATTTACGTCTAGATAATCGTATTTATACATATTAAGTAACTTGGAATAGAATATTAACGTAACTTTATTCTATTACATTCCTTTCCTGTTCATCTCAGTTTTACAGTCTCCCTGTGTTGTTTATTGTGAATGTAGTTGACCGTTTACTAGAAGAGGCATACGTTATTTTCAGCTGCATCCAGATAAATCTCATATTAGAAGTATACAGCAATAGGAAATATATAGCAATGCAGAAAATAAACAAACGTTAATTAAATTATCAAGAAGGTATATTTTCGTACTATCAGAATCTGTGGTATTGCATCGTAATTTGTTCAATCGGTATGTGGATGTACGAGTAATACTAAGACGTACGGAAAACAGGGAAAATTGTTAAAATATAAACAAATTGTAAAATAAACGAATTTATAAAGAACTAACCGAATATGAAGCCGTCCAAACATCGACTGTCCAGTTTGGCAGAAGATATCACCATACCGGAGGATGCACCGTTTCGAGCCCGCTTGCACTCACTATTTAATCAGATAGAAAAAGAATTTGAACTGTTATATTTGGAAAATTTAAGTTGTATGTATTATAAATTTTTTATTCAAATAATTTTAGTTATACGAATAATTGTAAATTAAATAGTGCAAGAGAAACTCGATCACTGCATGAGCAAAGATCTGATTAGCTCATATGAACGCTCAGCTGGAGTAATTGCTGCAGGTGGTAGTGGCACGAACATTATTGCAGGAAATACATCGAATACGGGCCTAACTAGTACGATCCCAACAAATGTTACATCCGCCTTTGGACACGATGATGGAGATTCTACCGCACTTGCTTCAATTATTGGTGGTGGCGGAAGTAAGGGTCTGAAAGCAAAATTTACATCAAGCAGTAACAAAGTAAAAGCCAGCAATAAAATTAAAGCGCAAACAAGTCGAATTGTATCAAGCTTCAAGGCACAAACAGTGGTTAGCCAAGTAACGCGAGAATTCTGCGGGCATAAGGATGGAGTTTGGCAAGTGACTGCCAAGGTTGGTCAGCCAATTATAGGCACAGCATCAGCAGACCATACCGCGTGCATTTGGGGTATCGAAAATGGTCGATGCCTTCTACAATATCAAGGACATGCTGGCTCTGTGAATTCAGTAAAGTTCCATCAGAATCGGGACTTAGTATTAACAGGTAGTGGCGATGGCACAGCACACATTTGGCAAGCAGCTGTTAACTGGGAATCTTCCAAGTAATTTCCAATATATATTCTTTAAATTTCAAACTGCTAATGAGTAAATAAATATATTCTTATGATAACTACAGGAGAGGTCATTCTTCAGAAGAAGAGCTCGACGACAGTGATGAACAAGTGGAAGATCGAGATCGCGTTGACACATTGCGCACTCCTTTGTGCGAGTTTACCGGACTGGGCGGGCATTCATCCGTGGTAGTGGCTGCTGATTGGTTGCCCAGCATGGATCATAGGCAAATAATAACAGGTAGCTGGGACCGTACAGCAATTTTGTGGGACGTAGAATCTCGCGAGCCCGTGCAGACTCTTACTGGACACGACCATGAATTAACACACGTCTCGGCACATGCTTCACAACGATTAGTGGTTACAGCATCACGCGACTCAACTTTTCGTCTTTGGGACTTTCGCTATGAAATTCCCGCTGTATCGGTATTTCAGGGACACACAGAGTAAGTAAAACATTATAAATGTAATAAATTTATTACATTTTATTTATACAAATGGTTTAGAAGCGTAACGTCAACTGTATTTGCGCGCGATGATAAAGTAGTATCTGGTTCGGATGATCGCACAGTAAAAGTTTGGGAATTACGAAACATGCGCTCTGCTCTGGCGACTATTCGTACGGATTCCTCTGTAAATCGTTTAGCTGTCTCAAGCGCCGGAATTATTGCAATACCACATGACAACAGGCAAATACGTTTGTTCGATTTGAATGGACAACGTGTGGCGCGATTACCACGAACGAGCCGACAGGTTTGAATCAAAATATTGTTGGATGTAAGAATTAATTTAAAAATTTCTGTGCTATTCTAGGGTCACCGTCGTATGGTATCTTCCGTAGCTTGGGCTGAGGATCCGTTATTCAATTGTGATTTATTTTCCTGTGGCTTTGATAGGCGCGTTTTTGGCTGGTCCATAATTTTACCGAAAGAAAATTGAAAGTCACTAAAAGTTTAAACCATTGTTTATTACGAATTTCCAATTCATTATGAAATTGTATGTTAATTACGGTTATTGTGTGGAAAAAAGGAATTTATTTATTTAATCTGTGTGTAGATGAATACCCGTAGATGTAATTAATGTGAAGATAAGTAGGACTGTCATCAAGATTTTTTCTAATTGTTCTAATTAGCAACAGCATTGAACTGTGAGAAAATATAGACTCTATACACTTAATTAATTATGAATTTTTAAAGTTAATCTCCATCTCCGTTAATATTTAAATTGCTAAAAGTAATTTTTTTATATTATTTTAAAGCATCTATATATTTAAATGAATACTAAATATGGGAATATATCTATTTGTTTCATATGTATACGACCTCATACATATTAAAAATCTTATCAATGTTGTATATTTCTGAAATTTTTCCGAAATCTTTTTACCTTTATTGATATGTTTACTAAAAATATATTTCCTCCGAATGCCAAGCTGGTTTAACCTATGAAAATATTGCGAATGCAAAAAGTTGGAGCCAAGTGTTTCAATACTAAAGATATCGAATATTACGTTTATCATTTATTATGTACATATAAATATTCATAACAGCATACATACAAATGCATATATCATTTATAAAATACTACTATTACGATTTGAATATACACCCATAAATATTTACGTCTGGATGTGTATTGATTACTAATCGTTATTTAATACATATAAAAATACAGATTTCTCAGAAATGTTGCACTACTATTAGCGTAAACGCACTCGGAAATATTGGTTTAGCTTATGATCTAGGAAAATTGTTATTTACATAAATGTTAAATAAAAAGAATTGTGTGTAATGAATTGAAAATTTTCGAGTAAAGCTTACTTAATTTTATGCCCTGTTTATTTGTGTCAAACCCACAATACATTCACCAAATAATTTTGTAGTGGTAGAATTACACCGAGTTTAGTACTTGGCCAGGAATAAATATGCATCTACTTCGGTTACATAGATTTTCTATGCCATTCTACAAATGTTTTGAAACGACAATATGCTGTTATTGTTGCCTCATTAATATCAAACTAAAAACGTACAAATTTGAGCACAATCAATCCGGCTAATATACACATTTCTAAAATTATAATGACCACTAAAATTAATTTATTATAAAGCACTTCGCGTCGCAGTTTTCTAATAACGCTTCCTGATTGCACTATGTCTGCGTCTGCATCTTGAAGCCGCCGTGTAGAACGCAATAGAGATTCTCGTTGCTCATTTAACTCAGATAATACCTAAATTTAAGAAAATTAAATGCATTTTATTATAGTTTTTTATATATTTCTACATACTTCAGTGCCTATCTGTTCAGTTTCGATTGCAACTTGATTGGATCGCTGTATGCTCGCTGAGCTTCGCTCAAGGATATCGTAGCTGTTTGCTACTAATTGAGATTGAGTTGTGTTTTGTCGTTCCGTAGATTTTTGCCAATTGTAAGGGCCCGACATTTTTAATAGTACACGTCGAATTACTTTATAAATAACAACCTTTTTTAGCAAAATGATTTGCACTTGACTCTAAAAACAATCAGCTGATGTATTATTTTGAAATCAATTTGATAGTACTGCCAGATCGTTTAGGTTAGTTATATTTGAAATAAGTTACTCTCAGTTAAAATGTTTATCTGTTTTTATTTTTATTTTTTTTACAATTTTTTGTTAAATAAAATTATGCTTTGATAGTTGTTGGAGTTTGAACCATTTTTTATAAAAATATTGAACTTTGTTTAACTATCACTAATCATTAGTTAGTAGAATACAACCATTCAATTCTTAACCCTTGCCACGGCAGCACGAACAATTGAAAAGCAGTGGCAAGTAAACAAAAATAATTCTTGACACATTTACATTTTTATGTTTATGAATAGTAAAATTATTATTTTTCTAAAATTTAGAAACAATCAGGTATTGGCATTAACAAAAAGTCATTAAGTAGAAATCACAATGCGAAAAACTTGGGTCAAACGTGAAAATATCTATTATAAACCATTCTATAAGCAAAAGTCCAAGATGTTCTTATTAGGAGTATTCCTATTAGGCATAGTGTTTATAATCTATCAAGCTTTTTCCATAAATCAATTGCATAGTGCAAGTACGCCATGGAGCTTAGAAGGTACAATGAAAGGGCTTCGTAAGAAGCATTTGGAAGTGATAAAATCTCTTGGACGAAAACAAAGTGATGACTACGATGAAGGAGGAGGCGGCGGAGACGGGGTTGCGGCATTACAAATTAATCCTCCGGATGATTCCATAAAAATTATACGGTAAGTTTATATAAAATTAAAGTTTATTTTTCTCATCAGCATTCTTTTAATAGCGGCATTCGCCTGTTTGATTACGATTCATATAAACCAAATTTCGACGGCAAGTTTCGCTGTTTGGACGGTAGTAAAGAAGTGCTCTTTGAACGTGTCAATGATGACTTTTGCGACTGCTTTTCCGATGGAAGTGATGAGCCGAGCACAAACGCCTGTCAAAATGGAAGGTTTTATTGTAAATACCAAAAAAGACACATCACGGGGCGCGGCGTAGACGTATTTGTACACAGTAGTCGTGTTAATGATGGCATCTGCGATTGCTGCGATGGCAGCGATGAATGGTTGACAATTAGCTGTACAAATAAATGTACACAATAAATATGTAAATTGTGTCTGTAATGCACCACAATTTAGTTATCGGTTATATTAGTGTTAGAAACAATACTCTTAAAAAGGTAAATAATGCTATAGACAGTTAGTGTAATTAATGTAGATTTAGTTTAAAATAAATAGGATTTTGAATCGAATATGTTAAATGATGCTGTGCATTAAAAAATCGCCTTATAAGTCTGTCTAATTTGCATTTGTGAATAAATTAGCTTCTATACTCAAAGAAAAATAAAATTCATAGATTGTACATTCAAAATTTTCCAATTATTAAGTACTAGGGCATTGAATTATGTGTAATTAGATTTTGTAATGATAATAAAGATTTATTTATTCCAGTATTTAATTTAGAAGCAATTTTTCTTTTGGGTGTTGGGGACATGTATTACCAAACATGCGTACTTACGTGCATTTCAAAATAAATTCTTTAAAAAATTTAACGAAAACCACCATCATTTTACGCTAATAAGTTATATTTGAAATATATCAGGAATATTCTCAAACAAAAATTATAGATAACTTAATATATTTTCTTCAGTTGACAATTATAAATTATATTTCCACTTTGCTTTCAATTATTTTTCTTCTTAATATAATTTGTATTATTAGGAGTTATTAATCTCAAAAGGGCTTACGTCGAGAGTAAATTCTTCATATATGTATGTATGTAGATAGAGCCCATTTTGAAATTAAGTCCACTAATGTATAATATGTGTTATTTTACATTTGATTTAATTTTTTTAAGAGAAATAGTTATTTCGCACATATATTATATCAAGCATCACTGAATCTATGCTTGTTTTTGTAAATGTTTTCAGACATATTTTCAATAAGCCAAATGTATATACAAATAAAAATATTTTCTCACTTACGAATAATTTTTGAAACAAATACACAAATATCGACAATGGCTTGGGCTTGGTTTGGTTAGCATTTTAAATATGGCAATTTTGAACTGCAAATTCGAAAAGGTACATTTATCGTGAAAGTAAACTTATAATGTATAATTCATTAGCATTTATGATAAAGTTTCATTTAGTTTAATAATCTATTTTTCAATTAGAGTGAATTTATATTTCGATGCTTTTTATGGCGTAATTTTACAAGTATATTTCTGTGTGCGTATTTTATCGTGTTTTCTTCATTTTAAGTGGTAACTGAAGTGAAGTGTGTAAAATTAAAATTGGGAAATATTAACGGTTATTATTATCAATTAAAAAAACTTTGAACAAACTGAATTACATTAGAAAAATTGAACTGCAAATCCCATATAACAAATAAAAGGAATAAAGTCATGAAGACAACAATAACTTCCACAAATAGTAAAGTTCAAAAAATTCGAAAAAAATCTGAATTTTAGCAAATATTTAGCCATTTAAACCACCATCAAAAAATAACAAATTTGAAAAACAAAGCTCAATACGGTAATAAAAGCAGTAGGGTCGAATCGGGCAGAGTTTTCATCCAACTCCTTGGCATAGCTCAAAAATTATTTTAAATATTTGTACAAAACAAGAAAAGTAAAGTTGAACGACGATAATCTTTGATGAAAGCATGGTGGATGTCTAACCACGAACAAATAAAATTATTTAATGTTTTTCCACATGAAATTGCTGTCGACCGATTTTACAGTTATTGCGCCACAGTAATTGCGTTTATTGACATTTAACACAAAGAATTATTATTCGTGTTAATACTTTCTTATCACATATGCATGTAGACCTGTTCGCAACCGCATTTATATTACCGTACACTAGGTTCTGTTGATTTTATTGAATTATTTTTTGATGAAATCATTGTCAAATTATAAAAGTATTAGTTCAGTTGATCACACCGCAGTAGCTGTTCGTAAAAATGGGTTTGTAACGGTGGTTGCTTTGTGTTGTATACATGTATAAACGTGAATTTGTATAACTCGTCTTTAATTTTGTGAGAAGTTCAAAACAGAGCAAACTTTTACAATCCTTTACATATTAAGTACTTTTTTTTTAAGATACGCCTAGTTCAGAGTGGTGCTCATAATTTGTATATTAGCTATCTGCTACAAACACATGAGTATTTATTTTTATGTTATTTGTGAAATCACATTTTTAAGGAGATATTTTTATTGCGAATCAGCTGAATGAGTTACTTTAGTTTTTGTAATATGAAGTGGAATAAGCATTTATTATCTTTGCCAATTTGCAAGGGATTTATAAATATTTTTTGTGAATTTTGATACCTTTATGGAAATATTTGATGATGTTATTGTAAGGCCTGACTCATGACTGTAAGGTCTAGTATAATAAGTTAAATTCTTTTTTTTTTTAATTTTTAACTTTATGCAAAAAAGAACAATATGCATATATAAATATAATATAAAGGAATTTATTTTATTATATAAAATTAATACTTTAATGTGAGACAAATGTTAAACAAACTGTATATAAAATGTATGTATGAATAATTTTTAATTTAAATGGAATTGGACGCATACTCATTTTTCGTTGCCGAACAAAAATGCTAGGAATTATGCAAATATAGTAAAAAAAAAAAAAAAAAAATATTAAGAAAATGTTTATACAGTTGAAGTATGCAAATAAAAATATTTTTTATTGGAAAGACTCTGAAATCAGTAGAATTTATTAATAGCAATTACTTATGATGTATTCTTAAAGTTTATATGTTTTGTGCAATTCGTCCTATTTCTTCTTCAAGTAAAGTTTGAAACTTTTTTTTTTGACGTGTAGTGCTAGAGTTTCACAACTACAACTTTATATATGTACTTGACGACGTCCATGATAGTGTAGTTTTTAACTCTTGTAAAAAATATCTATACAATTGATTGCAAATATGGTTATCACGAAGGGCTACGGGTAGTCACAATTTAAAAAAAAAAAAAGTTGAATACCTTAGAAATAGATCTTGAAGCAAATCCGAAATATAAAAAATAGTGCGTGATTTTTTTTTTTAATTTCGATTTTTTTTTTGGAAACAACTAATTGTTGGTTGAAAATAAAAAAAATTATTCGTAAAAAAAAAATATTTAAAATAGTAATTTTTTCGTGACCTTGACTATACCCTACCGCACCAAATGATAATTAATGTTTATAAGTTGAGCAAATAATAGTATTGTTTGCAGTACTTGTATATGGTTGTGAGAAGTTCAAACATAATATTAAAATTTTAATATTTTTTCTCTTAGTTGCATTTAAATAAGAATAAATTTATTTTTTTTTTTAGCAAAAAGCAGTTTTTGTTTGCGAATTTGTTGACTATAAGTAAATATTCTTAAAAGGATGCATTCTAAATAAGAGGTGAATAAATAATAGAAAATTAAAACAAATATAAATGTCTAAAGAAATTGCACTGGTTAATGGTGATTAATGTGTATAAAAAACTTGATCTGTGACAGATTTATCAAAAATTATAAAAATGTATGGATTTGAATTAAATATACATAGCAACCTACCTAGAATAGAGCTAACGCTTAAATTTAGTGCACCAAATGCTCTTTGATAGCAATACTTAATTAATTGTAGCCTAATATTAAAAATTCATGTAAACCATATTCTGGTCCTTTCTCCACGGCAAGGTCATTGGTCTCAGTGGGAGAAAGACTTGTACAACATATAAATTGTTTATGAATGTGTTCATAGCACTTATGTCTAACAATGAATATAAGTCAAGTTAAACTATTCTGTTGACATACTTTTTACATACACATTCATTCTTTTAGACCGAATGTCTGCCAATTATAAATTACAATTAAAATTTAAATCGAATTTGTTGTATTATTATGCTTTTAGATTATGTGAATCGCCATTAAAATAAACTTTTCTTAACATACTAAATTACAACACAAAACTAATTGATAAATAATAACTTAGCAGAGCACGAGGGACCGGTAATTGCGTATGTGCACAAATATATATGTATATATATATATTTATGCTTACGCATATATTTGCATGATTCCTTAGTGCCCGTTGCATCTAACGACAGGTTTGGTGATGCAGAAGTCTACCTTTTGCACGCGAATAATGGTGAATTTTAGTTGGTTGCCCTCTGTGTTGGTGCTGACGTTGATTGGGTCTTGGTCGAACTCTCTGCAAATTTGGCGCTTTTTGGCGTTGACGGTTATGTATAGCTGCTGTTGTGGTTGTAGCTGTAGCTGGTATGCTTGTGTTTTGTGAAAAATGTCGCGTATAATTATTTACAATTGATGTGGTTGCTATGTCGAGAAATGTGAAATTCGATGGTGTAGCGACTACAGGTTGATGTTGTTGAGGGTGCTGCTGTTGCTGCTGCAGTAATGGCTGTTGTGGTTGTGGCGATACATGCATTACTTTCTTTGACGTCGTTGCCGATGTGCTGCTGGTCGGTGCTGCAGCCGCTGCTGCTACCCTACGCAAATGTAAACGGCCAACATTGCGACGACGATGGTGTCACTTCGCTCCACTATTGCTTGCCTTGCCCAACTCTGAACGATTTGTATTGTTAAGCTGTGTTTGTTGTTGTTGTTGTTGTTGTAACTGTTCATTAATTTGAATGTTACTTGAAGATTGCTGGAGCGGCTGCAGAGCCGATGCTTGTTGCTGCTGCTGCTGCTGTGCTGTTTGCTGTTGTTGTTGCATTTGTAATTGCTGTTGCTGATTTAGCGTATGTATGTGCTGGCAAAAAGCCTGTAACACCTCAAAATGTGTCATTAAATTCGCTGTTTGACTATCATAGTGTAGATGACGCGTGATCGGTGCTCCTAAGCGTCGTAGCATGTCTGTGAAAATTTTCTCCTCCTTTCGTATCCACGGCCGACGATCATCCTGCACTTGATATGGTGTCAAATGTACATGAATATTCATGCCTGTGTGTGATATGTGTGGTAAAATTAATATTAATTATAAGAAACAGTTAATTTGCATTGTTTTGTAAGTACCCATTCTTGTTAGTGTTTCCAGCAGGCTTCTGGACGTAATCCATGTGTTCTTTTGGCCACCATGCCCACCATCCAGCCAATACATATCTTTGATGCGTGAAAGCAAACGTATCATTGTACTATCATCCGGTGTTAGAGTTTTTAAGTAGTGAAATTCATAAATGAACTGCAATAAAAATAAGGCACTAGTTAATTTACTAATACTTGGAAGTTTTTGGAATAATATGCAATATAATAGTTATGCCTCTAAAAATACTCAACATTATATATATACATACATACATATATTGCACATACCGAAATTCGGTTACACCTTCAAAAATAAAACAGTTTCCATACAAGGACTTCAGTTTGATGGGTCGGTTTGTATGTGAACTATATGCTATAATGGTCTGATATCGTACTTGGGGAGAAAAATACGTGTGCAAATTTTCAGATATTTTAAAAGGGTCTATAGGGTCTCCGTTTGCATCGCGTGTTACAAACTTCGGAGCAAACTGAATATACCCTCTTCAGGGTATAAAAATGCTATAGAGCTTAATCAACATAACTATTTTAAAAGAGTGTTTTTAAAGGCATTACTTGCAGGTGTGAAAGGTAATATATTTTCAGATTTTTACACCAAATGTGACTCACTTGATTGAGGACCACACATCCTTTGCTGAAGCCAATTAGAACCAGCTTCGCTTTGTCTAAATTCAAATTCTCTCTCCACCACAAAGGATTGCTATTTTGACGGGTGAGTTGTTGCGATTGTGCTTGTGTTACACACTCGTTACTGTTGCTACTACCACCACCAATATTATTGAAATGTGCGTTATTTGTTTGCGCTTGATGAGCGTTAGATTGTGGAGGAGCCTTTTGAGTGCTATGTGGAGTTGTGGTCGTTGACGTTATATTACTGTTAGCGGCATTATTTGCCGATGCTGTAACGCCTCCTCCGCTACTATTACTGGCGCTACTAACTCCACCACCTGTGCCAGCACCGGTGACATTTGGAAATATTACTGCACCATCTGCATCGACAGTTACGTTCTCTTGAACTTGTAATATATCTATATCCATGTCTTGATTATTATCATTCAATGCTGATGAGGAGGCGGACGTGTCAGTCGATGCTGTGGAGAGCGTAGAAGATACCAATGCGGCGGCGGCAGCCACAGCAGCAGCAGCGGCGGCTGCTTGAGCAGCCTGGTCCATTATCTCATTTTCGGGTATGGAGATCAGTCGTTGAGAAAGATTTTGAAGTAATCTGTAAAAAAAAATTATAAAGCGAATAAATTTTTAGTAATATAACATTATTAGGTCTGTATTTGATGGCAACTTACTTTTCTAAATGTTGTAAAGCGTGGTTCATTGGAGTATGATCGGGAACACCAGCGTTATTACCACGTACGAAATTGTCGAAACAACTAAAAGTTTTGAACTCCATTCTGTGTTCACAATTGAAAATAAAAATACTTTAATTATGTTATCACAATAAAAAATACGCCATCGAATAAAGGTTCGCTGTTTACCTTACAGGTCGGATGACAATGATATGTGCGCGCGGAAAAGCCTCACGTAGCAGTATGGCAGAGTTTTCTAAGTTGTATTTCATGTAGCCGCGACTATCTCGGTTCGTTTCCATGCTCTCCGGAAAGTCCTAAAACAAGAAGAAGGCGAGTCTTATACATATAATTTAATGTTTCAGAACACCTTTCCAAATTTTTTTTTTTTCAAAAGGAAAATGTAAATACATACAAGTTTCAGACTAATTTTAACGATTGTCGAAGTTACGACTGATTGCTTGTAACATTCGTCAATCAAAATTCTGCTCAATTCTCTTAGTTTAAAAAAAAGTATTATTTTTACTTAATTTATTGTTATATAACTTTTATGCCACTATTTTATTTAAATGTGTATATTATAATGGCCAACATACCTGTACGTCTCCGCCGAAGTAAACAACGGCAGTTGAATCTTCAGCATTCTCGCTGCCTGTCGGCCGTATAGGTGGACAATAGACAATATCATTTGCCCGGTTTTGGAAGCCAGTAACGGCAAAAATACGAAATGGGCCAGCTGATGTGCTCGGTGTGCATAGACGATCCGTACTGCCGCCTAGCATTACCCCGAAGTTTGTGACCCTTTTTTGTAGTTTCAAAAAATGTTCAATGATTGCCTGTAAAAACAAAATTTTTATAATTAACCACAATACTGTTGTTCAATCGAATATAATTTTATATACATATATAAAGGTATATTACAGTCTGCAGACGCAGCTTTAAGGCCCGCGTGGATCAACTTTTTCCAAATAGGGCCCAGAATATTGGACTTTATCAATATGCAGGAGCTAGGCGAGTCTTTGTGATTTAGAAGAGGGCACAATTGACCTAAAGTCGCGGTGCATTCCTTGTTTAATAATCAATCAATCAATACTGAGACTTGAAATATTTTTTTGTACGGATTGTAAAACTTTTTGAACTTTAATAATAACATATGAAACATATCCCTGTATACCATACTTAAGGCAATAAATATTTTGTAAATTACATACAAATATAGCTATAATATATATTGATGAGTTATAAATATAAAGTAGAATTTGTCTTTTTCTTTCGTTATAGGTTACATAGTCTATTTAAAAATTGCTTATTGCGAAATATATAGTTTTCAAAAATGTGAATATAGATTTTGAATTTGTTTACCGAACCATTATTGATAATTAATTCCTCTTCCCAGCTCCTCTTCAGTTTGATGTGCGCCACTATATATACTTGTTGTGTTTCTTTTTTCATTAAATATAAATCAAACAGTTTTGAAAGCTCATTCTCATACCCCACTTAGTCAGTAATTACCCCAAATTGTAAATATTTATTTTTATAAACACAATTCATTTTTTCTTAGTGGCCTGTCTTTGACCACTTAAGCACTTTCGTTGTCGATGAAACAATAACTAAACAAAATTAAACCTACACACTCGCGATGGGTACGCCGATATCACACTCACTCACTATACACTCTGTATAAATGTTTCAATATATATACACATACATATATTTAGGTAAATGTCTTGAAAGTTGTTTAGTAGTAGTCTTCGTCATAGTATTCTCGAGTTCCACAACATCCCATAAATCGAGCACGTGTATCCTCCAAGCATAATTTGGTATCCTCTTTTATCTCCTTTATTTTCATGCGTACCGCCTCTCGCATCAAATTGTAACACATGGAAACCAAACCCATGCCTATTAGCATATAGAAAAAATTAATTGCCAATTTTGAATTTTGATCAGTTATTAGTTGCATATTGAACAAGTCTTCGGGGTCAGCAGAGGCATCTTCTTTTATTTTCAGTGATGCTGCATCTATGTCAGCCGCTGTTATCAATGATGCACCAGGCACAAAATCACCAAAACCAATTTTGCATAGTGATGTCATGCAGAAGTAGAAAGAGTTTAAAAAAGACCATTTCTCCCAATTCGCAAACATAATAGTGCCTGTTATAATATAAGATATGATTACCCATAGGCACGCAGTTGATGGTACAATGATTTTTTTCCGTTGTAATGCACCTAAACTACCATTTTCGAGTGCATCCAAACGAGATTCATATTTATTACGCTCCTGCGCACACTCATGTAAGCTGCGGTATAGGAACTTGAATGACCGCGCCAAGACTTTCCCCATATTAAGGAAATATAGTATATAAAGGGGTATGCCAAAAGTGGCATAAATGACCGTGAAACCTTTTCCCCAAGGTGTACGTGGTACCATATTGCCATAACCGATCATTGTGATGACCGATAAACAGAACATTAATGCCGCCGGAAAGGACCAAATCTGTTCTGGTGTCCGTCCAACATAGCCATTTTTTATTAATGTGGCAATTTCTGTTTGATATTGTTGCAATATATCTAAGGTATTATTTTGCCATTCGCTACGGTCAAAAGTATTAAATTTTTCAGTGATATTCCACATTTTCTCTGCGCAATTATGCCGCAGTTCACTGACATAGGCTGTGTTCTCGTCAACGTATTTTCGTTCTATATGCATAAAGGAGAGCGCTCCAAAGATAGCGTAGAGTACAATTAATGCGCCCACACCCACTTGCGTACACATAAAAGTGACGAAATTTCGACAACATCGTTTGACACGCTTTCGCGGTGGGTTGCTGGGAGAGGAGGATGAATTCGAGGATTCGGCGCGACTGTTGTGACGCGAATTTCGCATAGATTTCGACATTTTCGATTTCGTAAACAAACGTCAGAAGGTACAACCAACGTAGTGTCATCTACTTGATTTATTTCGCCATTATATAATTAGCTCATAGCGACGAACGATCAAAGCGTTTGCTCGATTTAATATTCCTTCAAATACGTCAATTACTAAACTGCTAGTATTACAACTACACATATTAGTGCATCATCACAGTTCCCGTATATATTTTCCATAAATTTCAGAATCACCAAAAATAGATTTAAGCGCGACGTGTTGCACATTAAATTTAACTAAAAATACGATTAAACGCACAACCAACGGTCCTGGTCTGATCGATCTCGTATACCGAACGCAACTAAAGACAAATGTATTCAAATACATTTCCCTGTCCAGTAACGCTCAGTGATCGAAACTTTTTCTCTCGTTGCATATTATACATTAACAATACAATAATTACGTTTGTTCTTAGCATTTATGTGTCTACGATATATGATTTTTGTTTACACATTGATCCCAACTAGCTCCCATTGATATTAAATTGGGAGAAACTCGTGCATTTTGTGCATAGCTGCAAGATGTAAAAAACAAAAGTCTATAATTAAGAGTTTTCAAAAAATAGATTATAATTACCTCAAAAATAATGTATTCTTTACATTATTTAAAAAATACCATATGAACATATGTATATAGTATATACATATATACATATATGTACATACATGTATTTTTGTATGCTTTTATATAAAACGAAAATTTGTGGAAAAAACGAAAATTATAAAAACTGGGCCACTTTCCGAAGCGTTTACCGCAGTGTTTATCTGACACATATTTGTGCTACTCGTGCCGCTCAAGTTGTCTTAGAGCACAATTGACTTGTTGCTCGCTTGAAATTCTCGTTGAAATACAACTTGGACATTAATTGTACTTCTCTCAAAACTAATCATAACTTATTCATCCTTTAAATTTGTTTATGTATTAAATTAATTTATTATTTTGAAACTTTAGGTACTTGAGTTACCTAAATATATCAGTATGTTCACATATACACACCTACATCATATAAGTATGTATGAATAATGCTTAATACTTTATTTGATTTTAGATAAATATTATTGATATTTTTTTATAGTGATATACATATATACATATATATACCCTTAGTCAGTTTCTTTTACACCTCCTTAAATTGAATAATTTATTTACAACAAGACATTGGCGGAATCGAAGTTATAACGGTTCCTCTTGTATAGTATATAAAAGATCAAACCAGATTTTTTCATAGGTTGCCTTGGATATTAATCCGTACCAAATTTCACGAAAATATCTCTTTAAATAAAAAAGTTTTGCATACAAAGACATGATTCTGATCGTTCAGTTGGTATGGCAGCTATATTCTATAGAAGTTCGATATCGGCGGTTCCGAGAAATGAGCAGTTTTAACAACAACTCACTGAGTTACAAACTTTATGGCAAATTTAATAACCCTGTTCGCGGTAAAGAAAACTTAATTGATTTCAAGTCTTACTAAAATTGTGACAATAATTACACTACGAAACAAATCTGAAAGAAAAATATGGAATATATCAAGTACAGCTAATTTAGTCAATTTAGTTGTTGTTGTGGCAAAATTTTGTCGAGTTAACCTTCCTTGGCCGGATAAAAATCCGGGTCTTTTCCGGCTACGTAGATGCGACTGTCGTGGGAGTGGTAGTATATTTAGTAATTGGATGTGGTTTGATCTATACAAATCATGACCGCAACTCAAAAATCCTACGTATTGGGAAATTTTTTTTTTTTAATTTTTGCATTTAGCATCACAGTCGCGAAATGACTGTAAACTAATGTTATCTTAAGGATAGCTTTTCGACGTAAGACACAGACAAACATATAAGGATAATCTTGGAAGCCCGACCACCGATAATTCCTCTTTCCACGAACACCTGAGTTACATATGTAAAATTAACAAAGTATTAAAACTAATTTTTATATTTACCATGGTATAAATATATGAATAACGAAATCCTACTGTCAACAAAGCCAGCTGTTTAGACCTTAATGGTTTGTTTTTATCTCTTTATAATAATTTTCAAATCAGATTATTGAATAATCAATGCCGATATGTTTCGCCGTCAATAGCAAATGGAGTTGTTATTTTACAAAACACATCCGAAATCTAATTGAAATTAATTTTACGTGTATATGAATGACATTGAAAATATCTACACTTTTTCACTCTTCACTATTTTGCTTTTTACACTGGAATACGGCGAATATTAAAGTCAGCATTTTCTATATTCACATATGTATCTGTGCGAAGAAATATATATCAAAGTACATATGCTAATTATTAGCAGATTTGGAGGTGAACACGATTCACACCGACTAAGATTAACGACAGTAATCTTTAAGAGAGGCGATGTCACTAAATATTGTTCATCAATTTTACATAAAAGTTTTTGCCAGACATTGGTGCATTGTAAAATATTACACTGAAATCACCACAAATGGTGGCGCGCTGTACTTTTCACTACCCACTCGACGGTAAATGAGGTGCGCACTGACAGAAGCAATGCAAGTGAATAAGTGAAAATGGAATGGAAACAGAACGCGACAAACAATTTTTTCACACCATCAATGAGCAATTTTTGGCACTACTATAAGGAGGGGGCAATAGCAGGTTGAGGGTACAATAGCGGGTTAACTTGTAAATGACAATAATAAATCAGTAAACCCTATTTTCACATACTTATATTCATATTTTGGCTTGTAGCCAAAGCCGGCGCTAGAAATTAATGCATTAGCAAACTTTGAATGTAAATAACTTACGGCGTTTGTTATACACCAATGAGAATAATCTCTGTATGTATGCGCTTCGCCCTCCCTTTAGCAGAAGTCGCAGAAAAATCACCAATGCAGTTTGCTGCAAATTTTACAAATAATGCGAAAAATTCACTTTTATTGACATCTGTCTTCAAAATATCATCAATATCATGAAGAACATACACAATATTACAACTTTAAACAAATTATATTTCTTTTCACACAATATTGCGCCCGAATTTCAACAAAAATTCGCAGTTTTCTTTTTATGAGATTTTCTCGTTTCTTTCTTAAACTGGAAATGCATCGTTTATTCCATAATACCGAAATCCATCGATTTCTTTCTGTCAACGGAACTGCTGTCATTTTAGACAGAGAGCGTAAATTACGATATACGTTCTCGGATTTGGATACAAAAACTGCACTATTAACGAAAAATGAAAACGGTTTATATAAAATTCAATTTTAAAATAAGTAAGCTATTTAAGTATACTTTATTGATATTTACAAAGGATTTTCCAAGTAGCGATGGATATTTGCATTCGGTTTACGTAAATAATGTCGGACAAAGATAAATTACAATAACATATTTTGATTTTGTTCACCCATGGTGGGTTTGATATACATATCAACAATCAATTTTGACATATGTATAGCATTAATCTAATAACTTATATTTTTATAACAAGTACAGTTATAATATGTGCCAAATATGTTATATAAGTTTAACAATGTGGTTTTAAAATTTTTTGCTAATGTACGTGTGTATTACTTTTTATAATGGCTACATTTCGTTTATTTCCTGTTATTTAATGAACGGAACTGCCGTATTACCGAATGCGCACTGCAATACCAACATGTCAAGAGGATTGGAAGTTTCATGGGAAGCTTCCAGCGGCGCTGTGGAACTGGTAAGTCATTCGTATAACAAAACTGTAAATACAACGTCCAAGAAAATTCTTTGAAAATATTAATTGTAAGAGGATCTAAGCGGAAGTGAAAACCTTAAACATACAGGTAACAAAAATGACAACGAAATGTACAAAAACGTCTTTTTAGATGTTTTCATTCCGAATACGTTACGTACGCTGCACAACAACATCCAGTTCTATATTTACAGTGATATTTATAAAAGTATAAGGACCGTTTTCTCAATGTCTGTTTAGCAGCCATCTGTCGTTAAGTTCTGGTAAAAAAAGGTTTTTTACTGAAAGAAGGAATCTTGGTAAAGTTCAGATAATAATATCTCTTGTTGCCAATGCAATGACCAAATGATTGGCAACAATGCCTATCCAACTATCAAAGTGAATAACATATGTAGGTATGTCGATGATTTTAACTATTCTACTTAGCCTTTCGATATATTTTTAATGCATACAACGAGAATAAATTCGCAAAACAGGTGCCGTTATTTTTTATTTTAATTTGTATGCAGTGTCTATTCATAATTGTTGTAGCGGCAGAAAACATTCCTGAAGTAATTTGAATAAATGTTGCCGGATTAATAGTGCTTGGGGTGATAAAAATCTCGCTACGTAGACCGAACTGGATATCCATATATGCTTCTGACACGATCTATTAGAAAATGTAATAGAGCAGTTTGTGTGTGTGCAAATACCAAACGCATCACCCTATATATGATTTATTTTTCTAAAATTGATGATTTACTTACTGTGTCGACTTGGATCATCATAGGTTCAAACGAGGTCAAGTAGATGCCATAATTAACGCATAGCTCGCTTTAAAAAAAGGATGGCCTGCAATTATCTTATTGGATGCATGATTTCCGGATATCTGTTTGTCTTTGCCCCCGATATTTGAATAACATAGTTTTGATATAACATGTTTACCGCACCGAAGAAATTGGTATTCTTCTTCTTCGAATTGGATATTCCAAGCGATATCAATATCATCGGCATACGCCAGCAGCTGTACTCTCTTATAAAAGATTCTTAGAAAAGAGGATGGAGTCATGTGTAGAAGTTTACGCAAGTGAGGAAAGTTCTCTGATCGCCATTCACTTGGGAGTGGCCAGAAACGATTCTTTTACATATGACTCAAGCAGCTCACGACTTCCGGTCTTTGACCAAGTATCCTCTGGGTAGCCTAAGAACATCCGTTTGAAGGCGAGCTAAAGTGAGAAGGCGAAACATCCCCTGCATAGGGTTGTGCGCTGGGTTTGGGACCCGCCACGTAAAAAAACACCCCCAATGAAAAGAAATTGGTATTAGTGAATGAAAAAATGCCTGTAGCTTCTTTTGACCTCTCATATGTTCAATGTACATAATTTACAAAATTCTACAAGTTTAATGATTTTGGACAGCAAACTGCTGTGGAAGCACAACATGGAAGAAAGGGTGAGAAAAGCTAGCAATGCTTTATATGCGTTTAGATAGATGCTCGACACAACCTTGGGCCCCTCTCTCTCTCTCTCATGTACTGGTGTTACACAGCTATTGTTAGATCAATTCTGCTCTACTGTGCGATAGTGTGGTGGACATGCCAGACTACTGCAGTATATTACAAGCTGAGGTGTTGGTAAACCCATGCATTGTCTATACGGCGATCTGGACAAAATCATGGTAAAGAAAATGAAAACCCGATGGAACGAGCATCATGGACCTCATAAATTTAGTGACTGAACTCCATCTGGTATCGCAATGGACCAAAACTGGTCTATTATTGGTGATTAGGTCTTATGGTTCAGTTTGCAATTCTGTGAAACCAGACAATTACCACATCCTTGTCCGTTATACCGAGGGGGAGTAGGTGTCTTAATTGAACGCAAGAACGTTGTGCCTCAATTGCAGTCTATCACAGCAAATTTGACGAAGTTACCTGTAATTAAACTTGTCTTGACTAAAATAAAAATAAAAAATTGGGCCTTATTTTGAATTAACCCTACGCCCTTTAAAAAACAACTAAAAGTGCGGCATTTATGTGGTATGTATGCACGATATACGAAAAATATGGCACAAGCACCACACGCTTTACTCACAGTAATTCAAGTAAGAATATGTAGTTGCAGTTGCATTTCTTTGCAATGTCTCTCAAACTGTTAATTGTTTTGTCACAAGGCCACTCAAATATATGTATCTACCGGCATTTCAGTATCATTCAGTATCAGATGAAGCTAATAAAAGCGTTTTAAAAATAGATGAGAATATATCGCTAAACACTTGGTTCTTTTCACTTGTCATAAATATGGTATATCTTTATCCAGTGCCTAAAGTGATATGTAGTTATAGTTATTGTCTAAAAATTGCTAAGTAAGTCATCTGGTCGAACAAGTTTTGCCATTATGTTTGACACGGAAACAACCTCTATTGCTTGTTGAGCAGACATTTCAGAATACTTGATTTATCCATAAATAAACCTTCATTTGGCAAATAATAGCAGGAATAGCATGAAAGTCCCTAGTGAGTGCGTAAGTCAATCTATTTGTCTTAGTATTGCTATCATAGCTTTAAAAGGACTGGAATGGTGTTTGTCGAAAGACAACATGCCTTATTGAATTCGGGCTATGAGTATTTAGTAACAACCGATTCAAAGGGACTTAAAAGCGACTTGGCACATAAAAAGGTAATGCCGGATCAGAGGTTATACAATAAATGAAATACTGAAAGAAAAAATAGTAAGACTTTTTAATTTAAATTTCGCGCAAAAACCCATTGGATTTTTTTTCTCGGTTGGTATGACTGTCAGTGACATCTGGGCCAAATATCACATCAAAATAATCATTAGTGTTTAGTATGCGCTTGTCTTTCTGAAGTACATAATATGGATTCGGCGATTTTTACGATGAGTGAAATTATTGAACAAAGAAGTTTCATTAAATATGTGTGCGGAATCAAATTTCTGGTGCCGAAACCTTCAGAATCTTGAAAAAGGCATTCCAAAATCACTCAATTTTTTCGGAAAACAACCTCGCGTTAACGTCTGCGAAACAAGGCTTGTCATGAAACATAATACTACTGGCGATGAGTCTTGGATATTATAGTGAGCCAAACCGAAAAACCAAATAAAAGCATGTCAAAAATCAGGGTTATTTTGACAATTTTCTTCGATTTCCGTGCTGTGGTGCAGCCCAATTTCTTTCCGGTGGAGGTTTTTGCACGACAATAATGCACCGTCGCTACTGCATTGATTCTTCGTGATTTTTCGTAAAATTTTCAACCAATACGTGCCGCAACCACCGTATTCGCCTTCGTGTGGCTTCTGGCTATTCAACAAACTCAAGCGACCGCTCTGGGAACACTATTTTGAGTCAATTGAAGACATTAAACATGAATCGCTAAGCGCACTGAAGGCTATTCCGAAAACGAATTTATGACCTGGTTCAATGATCGGGAAAAACGTTGGCACAACTGTATTGGGGATTGCTTTGAAGGGGACGATATACATACATATATGTATTTGAAGAATAAATTAAGAATTTTTCACTCATACATATTTTCTTATAAACTATTTTCTTAAAGATACTGTACTAACCCGTTAATCTTCCATAGTTTTTTCTCGCCGCTGTATTTCTGCTTCTTAAAGTATAACCGTACTTACTGTGATTCAACTGTTGTCTCTGAAATCTCTCCAATAGAGCTTTAGAAAAATAATAACTGTTAAAAAAAAAAAATTATTAGACTCCGTCAAACATATTGTTAGGAAATCGTTAAAACCTTGAAGAATGAATTGTGCTTCCAAACGTATGCCTAGCCAAAAACCTCTATAATTACTTTTACTAACTTACAATAAATGAATATGCAACATTTTTATTATTTTATATATTTTTAGATTTAATCACGCTTATAGCATTTTCGAGTCATATTTTTATTATCATTACTATTTATGTAGAATTATTTTATTTTGAAAGTACACATAAGAAATAGAGCTTCGTTTTTGTTAGTTTTTTTTTTCTAGAATATAGTAGTATATATAATTATTTTACAAGAAAAAAGCGTTTTTGTGATATCGCTTTCTTTTATACATGTAAATAAGCAGTAATGTTGAGAATGTAGACATGCATCTATTAAGTTTTCAAAATCTTGTTATAGAATATTAAATTTTTGCAATTTTAACGTTATAGAAAACGTTGTTATAACACCTTTATATGCATTTTTTATTAGCATTACTGTATAATAATGTGACTAAGTACTTTACCAGCAGGTAAGAAATACTCAGTTAGTAATGTTTTTAGATTTATTTGAGCTAGTTGAGAAATGTAATTTCTAGTATGCATATTTTCTTTCAACATTTCCTCAAAAAGTGGTATTATGTATGCTATAATTTGCATACGTTTATGTGTTTGTAAATTCGCAAATCTTATTTATAATAAGACATAAAGAAAGAGCGAATGATTTACTAAATGCTTTTAAGTACTACTTCTATTTTTATAAAAATTTGTTTGTTGAGCAAGGACGTTACGCTGGATATTGGCCTACAACAAAGTTCTATGTACATGTTTATATGGAAATTTAATTATACATATATATATTATTTATATTTTTTCTGCTTTTTTTTGTGGTTATTGAAATAGGTGAAACACTGCTTCTTAAAGACATACAAAAATATTTTGAAAAACTATGTTTGTAAACATATAATATATTATACATGTGTATGGTATATAAATTTTTTTATAATTTTCCTATATAAAGCATGACTTTTTAAACAAGTGTTTAAATATAGAAAGTCTACTCTCTTCAGTCATACTTTTCGCTGCCTATTTTGTGCACACAATCATGTAATAGATTTATTACTATAGGCAAAAAATAGTAAGACTTTGCTCATAATGTTAAAATTCTTAATTTAGTAGTCCCATTTGGCCTCAATTCCAATACCAACATAGAAAAAAAATATTTCTACAAATGGACTTTCGCGCGAAATATAAGTTAAAAAGTCTCACTATTTTTTTAAATAAAATAAGTTATACGAAACCTTATCTAGTTGTATAAACGCTATCATTTTAGGTGAAAAATATTTAATACTTTTTGAGTATATGTGGACCCTTTAAATAAAATTAATAACATCTGTTGCAAGCAACAAAAGCTTGCTAAAAATAATTAAAACTATTTTCTATAATAAAACAAGAAAATGCTGTAAAGCGCAATAAAGAAAAAATGTAAAACAATATTTTTCGTTGCGTTATAACCTAAAAACAAATTTTAGCAATAAATCAATCAGTAAATTAATGTTTTTTTTATATTTTTTTTTTATTTAAAAATTTTTTGGTACACAAATTTTGCAGTTTATTGTAACAAAATGAATACACAAATTTCTTTTTTTAACATATAACCTATAAACAAATTAGAATTAATGAAAAGCAGAAATTTAAAAAATAAAAAAAAAATCATAAACAGCTAAAACGTTAAAAACAACAGTTATACATTACTTAAATTTTTATTTACTAGATGACTATGCCATTTTTACAGAATTCAAATGTTTAGAAATAGACTTATTACGACTTAAATATTTTTAATGCTTGACATTTTGTGCTAAAGACGAGCGCCGAAAGGGAATTTTGTTTTCGTTTGTGTTTTTTTATTTATTTCATAAATTTTATGTCTTCTTTTAAAGCTTCAGAACAGTGAGCACTATTTTAATTTACGTTACTAAAATATTTTAAATATTTTAATTGTGCTTTTGATACCGAAAATATCACATGAACAATTTTTCAAAATGCTTTAAATGAGTTTTCAATGTGATTGCTATAATAATGCTTTACTTTAAAACTTAACTAATTTCCAAAAATAATAATTTTGAATATCACAAAATGTTCAATGTCCAGCATTAACGCTGATTTTATTAATTCACTTTCTTTTACATAAATTTCGTTAATTTTAATTGTTATATAATTTGAGGTTGTGCGTTTGTTTTTTTTTTCAATTCAATTACGTTTTTATTACTAATAAGTTGTAATTATAATTTTGAAACGTAAAAAATCTTATATAAAGTTATAAACAAAACTTAAAATCATAAAAAAATTATAATTATAAACAAGCAAAATAATATGATTTTTTAGACACGCGTGTAAATTAAAAAGATGTACTATAAAATGTTTGCATAAGCTACATTTTTATACATATTTATAAATGTTTGTTTGTAAGGGTAAGTAATTATATAATAGCCAATTTAGTTTATAGGTATTTCTGTGTATTTTACGCATAAAAATAGGATGCTGTGTAGCGAGTGCACATTACGCTTGCCAACCAGAGAGTGTTCTTGCACAGTGCCTTTCACAGTGCTGCTTTGACAGTGTGGCGTTTGCAGCGAATTGGCACTTAAAAGTTAAATTTTAAAACTACGCGCTAAAATTAACGACAATTACAACTCTAAACAACTGTAATTTGTGAAGTGCATATGTATGTATGTAAGTGCTGTAAAAGACCAGCTTGGTTGCACAAAGCTATTACTAAACGCTTGACAATAACAGCACTGCTTCATATTTATTTATTAACTTTTTTTTAATGCTTGTAAACTAGCCGCAAACAAATAAATGCTAACGACACGAATGCACTGTGTTGCCAAACTGAGTTTATTGCTTTAATTTAATAATTTTACTTTACAAACTGCTGGCCACTTCTATATAAATGTTTTATTTGAAAGGCGCATTACTAGTTTCCGTTAATATTTATGCGTAAGAGTTGAATTTCCAACATATAAAAATAGTTATTGTTTGCCTGTGTTATGCGTTGAAATGTAAACTAAAAATATGGGTTAAAAATAAAAATTTTTAAAACATAAAGCTTAAAAATACACAGAACACTTGTTTGCTTTTCACTTTGTATTTGCACTAACTTAATACAATACATAACATAATAGCACATAACTAACTGTATATAGTATATTTAGTAGCTACTTTCACACATTTAATATTTAAAAGTATACATAAGTATTGATTAAAATTGAAATGCATTTGAGGTATATTGATTTTTGTTTGTAGTTGCGGCAAAATAAGCTTTGCTTTGTTTCACTTAAAAATTATAACACTTAAAATTTCTAAATACATTACAGCTAACATTAATTAAGCAAATAGTCGAGCGCATAACTTGAAAAAAATCCCAAAACTATTTGAAATTGCTTTTGTCGTAAGCAACTCAAGCGCAAAAAATACACAAATAATTACACGAATGAAAGTTTATCTAATTTGCACACTGTAGTGCAGCAGTAATCATTACTTCATAACAACTTTGCGTGTGCGCACTCGCACACTAGTAATTGTAATGCGGTGGTAAGCTAGCTAACTCGTCGATTGAGCAGCGCGCATCATTACATCTAATCCAGCGAGTAACTAATTGTTTAAGGAACAAGTGTTGTGCAATATTTAGCGTAGACTCTTAAACCCTTCGCGAATGCATATTTTCCAACTACTTACATTCTATATATTTATGTACACACTTTCATAGTGATTTAAGCTTAGCGCTAAAACAATTATATTATTATGAAATATTACTGTAAAATTTGTATGATTAAAGGTTGATTTACATTATATTTTTTATAATAAAAAACAATATTGTTGCTGATTAGCATTCAAATTGTTTGGGTTTGAGGTTATGCAGCAAATCTTAGTGATTAGGTATGTGCTTTACATTTATATAGACTCAAGCACATTTGTTTGAAACCAAATTTTACGCCACTGAAACACTTTAGTGCATTTAATAGCTATTATTTCATCAAATATTTCACTTTGAAATTTTTTTTTATAATTTTCTTATTTTTATTTAGCATCAGTAGTATTGAAATGTTAAATATTTTTTAATTACCACTTATTCTTTCTTCGTTTATTCTTTAGACACTTCATAATAAATTTCATATTTCATCTGATTTCCTCTACGTTTTATACTTTAATTTTCAGCTTATAGCTAGTCAAGTATTTTTAGTTGTGTAGTTTTGCAAATATTTAGTTATTTTTGTTTATGCTATTTCTGTCATTTACTTTGTTAACAATTGCCTGTTCTGAAACCTTTGATTATTTTAATTTTTGTGTTTTAGTTTAGTTAATTTTCTCATTATTTATTTAAACTTTGAATTATTCGAGAGTGGGCATGCGCTATCTATTGTTTGCGCTTAATTAGAGTAAGAAAATGCGATTAAAAAGAGTAACGAGGAAATCGTTTTGGTAACATTTGAAAGCAAGTTTTAGCAGCGAGTTGTCAAACTGTTAACTTTTGTTTTATTTATTTGAGAAATTTGAAGATAAATAAAGCTTTTTTTTAATTATAAGCAATCGGGTCGAAACTAGTTGTTTAGAAACATATAATTCTTATTTTTTAAGCAATAATTTATTCACTTAAAAGCTAGTACTGAATTTTAAGTATTATTTCTATGTAAGAAACAACTGTGTTTTTCGGTAATTTTACAGAAAAATGAGTATTCGTCACTTAAAATGCAAAATAACGTAACATCACTTTCCATAAGTTTACTGGCGGCAGAAAAACAGTATAATAAAATACACTCATATTGAAACAAAATTTGAGTTTTGGTCCTAAAATAGTTGTATGTATATTGGTTATTATGTCTGACAGTGATTTTCGATACGCTGTTTGGCATTTAGGTGACATGGATAAGCTGGCATTCAGATTATTTTTAGTTATATAAAGATAATATCAAAAACAAAAGCAATAGAGTAAACAAAAAAATTATACTCGAAAAGCCGAATAACAGTTTTTTGTTGAAATTTTTTTTTCTATTTTCCTATTTAATTTTGGAAATTTATAAAATTTATTGCTGTACTGAATTTTGCTTCCAAAAAAAAAAAAAAACAATTTTGTATATAATTTCGTCCGAGTAATTACATTGCTTCAAATCAAATATTTTTATATTTTGCACAAAATTTTAAAATATATAAAATTTATGGTTCCGCTGAGTTTCGCTTAAAAAATTATTTAATTTTTATTTTTATAATTTTCTATTGTTATTGAAAAAGTAATTAAGACTAATGTTTGTTAGATCGCTTTTGTTATCTTTTATTTCCAAAAATTTTGTATTCAAAATTGTTTTCTGCAGCTTAAGATTGTAAGAGCAAAATATTAACCGATTTCAATACGCTACAGTGTTTTTGAAATGTTATTGTTGTACGGATTTTACATGTTACCTAATCTTCTAGTATGAAGAGACATTTTTATAGGATAATCTTTATCTATTTTTATATATTATTAGTCTACTTTTAATGCTTGACTTAAGTAAGTATGTACAAATCTGTGTTGTCATCTTGAGAGTGCATTACAGGTGCTTTGAAAACTCTGAAATTTCTCTTAAATATTTTGAGCTGAATGCATATTAATTTATTTTATTTAAAGGAATCGTCGTTGTTAATTCTAGGGCAAATTTAGTGGTAAAACACAATGAAAACTGCGGTTATTCTTACTACGCTCTTAAAAACTCAACACGATTATTTGTGGTTCTGATTTTTCAATGGTTTCCAATAACAAATATTTGCAAACTCACTTAAAAATACCGAGGAAATCGTTAAAAAAAATTTTTTTTCATATAACTTAAGCTTAACTATGCCTGTCCTTACTTACTTGAGGAAAAGGCGCCCCTTACGAGAGATTAAAATTATGCATATACATTTTTTTAGTTTAGTTTTTAATTGCTAATATTTATGCATATACATATAAGTATGTATATATGCATGTATCTATATATAGTATATTCTTTATGTACATATAAATTTAATAGGACACACTTATTACGATCGCCGATCAGCACATGAAATAGTACACCGCTAAAAGGTATTGAGTTACAAAATCTATATAATATTAGTTAAGCATGCATTTAAGCATATATATATGTATGTATATATAATAATAATAATTATAACAATAGTAGCAAACATACATTTATATTGTACATATGTGAGAGCGAATGACAATTGAGCTCGTTCATTTAGTTGTGTGTGTGTTTTTTGGTGGAACAGTTGGCGCTCGATAGCTTTCGGTGGCTGCGCATTTCTTTGTGCAAGTTGCAAGATTGCAAACACAAATGCAGGTCTGTTGGTCCGTTGTATTGTTCGCTGCCACTAAACATCCCCTCAACGATTATGAAAACGATCATTTATTATGTGAGTAACTCTATGTACATATATATTTACACAGACTCTTTGCTGCTTGATTAATTTTTGGCGTTTTCATATGTATGTATATGTATGCGTCTATGTATATGTCTCATTGCCTCTTTTGCTAGTATATATTTGAATTGTATAAGTATGTATGTATATATGTGCTCACTTCCATTTTGCTGATTACACCACTTGAGCTATTGAATATAAATATGTACGTATGTATGTGTGTGTTTTTCGCGCTTTTTTTTAGTCAAAAATTGAAATTTTTATGCATACATACATGCACATGTGTATGTGTAGGATGGTTTATACAACTCTTTTCCGTAGCGCAGTTCAGTTCAGCCTCTTTTTGTGGCGTCATCGTCGCTTATTGCTGTCGCTACTGCGCTACTTACAATGTTGGGCTCAATTTGAGCAATCTCTCGGGGTGTTTCACCCGCAGGTGTGAGCGCAGCGTGTCGATGCGGCTGTAGGTGGCCGGACAGTAGGGGCACAGTGAGCGCTGTGCGGTGTGCGAGTGAAAGTGATGCCATCGATTGGTGACCTCCTTGCCGCAGGAACGGCAACGCCACATTGTACCCGGTTCACGTGATTGCGTAAACATATTGTGATAGGACATTTGATGATGCGAATTGTGTACGATGGCGCTATTGGCGCCGGGCCCATTGCCTAAACCGCCCGGCGATGTTTGATTGTAGAGATGTGATGGTGGGCCGCCGTTAGTGTTGTGATTGCCACCGCCGGCGCGTATAATGTCGAATTGATGGTATTCGTTTTTTAATGCGGCACTCAGATGCATGGTGAGCGCGTGCGGTGGTGGTGGTGGTGGCGGCGGTGAACCGGATGATGTTGTCGATAACGGTGTAACGGATAGATGATGACGTCCCAATTGCCCTGTAACCAACGAAAAAGAACACACACCACGCCATGGAGGGCGATAATCAGCCCGAGAGAAACAAACAGAGAGTAAACAGAGTGAAAAAATAGAGGAAATAGTACATAGTAGGTATTGGCATGATGTATGCATGTATGTATGTGTGTATATGTATGTTGTATGGTATCATAGTATGTGTGTGGTGCAACTATTTTTTATTCAACAGGACTAAGATTGACTAAGGTGCTTTGCTTTTTGTAAGGATATCGCCTTTTCCGCATATTGCACAGTTATTCCTATACTTACATACGTATGTATGTATGTATGTAGGTGTTTATATTTATAAGCGATATATGTATAATGAAAAAATACAACAAAAAGCAACATACTTGTGTACGCAAATACATACTTAAGTACTTATGTAGATACATATGTATTTATGCGTATAAGGTAGTTTATGTATTGTTATATATTTATTTTTATTGTGATCTAAATATTTAAAAGCATAAGCCCAAAAGGCAATAATTCGGTAATAACTTCCAAAGTAGAACTGTGTTCAAAACTTTCTATTGCGATTAGCAGTGTTATGATATGCGTGAGGGGTGTTTATGAGTGTGTGTGTGGCTTAGAGTAGAATATTTGTAAAGAACGCGTGAAAATGTGCTTAGAGAAAGATGCTATAAAAAGTTATGCAAATAAAGTGTGTTTATCTTTTGCAATAATGTAGAGCTCACATACAGAAGACACACAATTAACTGCATTAGGGCGGGTCGATCTTTTCCACATTTAAAAAATATATATATTTTTATACAAATAGATGTAGCGATGGTTTTTTTCCCAGTTGAATGTCATAAAATTATGAGGATTGTCAATGTAAGCCTCCATTACTTATCACCAAAGCAAATGGTGGTTTGAAGCAAAAGCTAAACTGCCGACGATGATACGTCATAAAATGGCAATAGAGGGCAATGACAATAGTATTCAAAGGTTAGAGTCTTAGAGAGCTATTTACAGTTTACAAATAACATTTAAATTTGGAAACATATTTCAGTCAGCTATTACTGAAATCATGTTTTGAATTTACGCTAGTTTTTATCAAATTGCTTAAAAAAACATTTTTGTGTTCCTTTTTATATAATTGACTAAGAATTCCAAAGACTTTTAGGTCATGTCGACGATCTAAATTAAGTACCCATAAAAACCGAACCGCCTTAATGCCCATATGTTTGCTGTTGATATTGTGGCTACTACTATTATTGCAAAAATTTCTCCTTGTATATTCTTGTCGACCAACATTTCATTCTTAAAACTTTCGCACTCAAATAAAGTGTACATATTTTCGATAAAAAAAGCGTGTAAGACAAGAAGAGAGCCGTTTTAGGATACAAGTATTTATGTATATGTGTGGGTATATACATATAAGGGAATTTATGTGCAAAAGAAATAGTGATATAAGTGAAGAATGCAAAATTTACTGCTACAATAGAGCTTTTAAGCGTTCAAGTAAAAATAAAGATAGTAGAAAAATCATTGAGGAAGAATAATAAATCCGTAGAAGAAAAATAACATCAAAGAAGTAACCAATTATAAAAAATACTGTATGTAAACTAATTATTTATTGTCTAATTAACAAAGAATTAAAATGGAAGAATACAAAGCGCCTCATAACACTAACGTGTACTAAAAAAAAACGTAAAAATGACACGTTTACTTAAAATTTCTTCCGCAAAATACTAATTGTACATAATTTTGTATAATTTTTCTAGTGTGAGCATCGTTACGAACGTTTGTAAGTATTGGTGCAATTTTTGAGTTTTTCAAAAATAAAAATTGTCAAACTAATTTCAGCGGTTTTGACTTTGAAAATGTACAAATCGCAGAAATGCTTGTCTAACTTGAAAGTATAGAGTTAAAGCATGGAAGTAACTGTTTTCAAAACGGAGTTCTAAACTGCCATTGTTATCATACTTGTACTGCGAAAAGCAATTGATCTTGAATTTTTTAAACTAATTCGCACCAATTTCTTAATCTAAATTATTGCGGTTTTGGAACATCATATTTAAAGAAGTTGAAAATATGTAAAGATTGTTATTGTTTTTTTTTCTGATAGAGAATAAGAAAAATTATAAATTTTCTCTATCTAAGTGAATATGAACAGCAAAGAAATACGAAAATGTTCCAAAAAAATCAACAAAAATATTCAAAAACAAAAGCGAAAATAAAGAAAACTAGTTTCTTGAAGTGAATATGACCAGTAGAGCAGTATTTCTGCAAGAAAATTAATCAAGAAAACCAACTGTAATATTAAAAAGACGAGCGAAAATAAAGAAAAATAGTTTCTTGAAGAGAATATGAAGAGCAGAGAAATGTTGCCGTACGAAACTGTTCCAAGAAAATTATTCAAATATGCAAAAACGAAGCCAAAAAAAATTCCGTATTCTTTCTCAACAAGAGAGCGAAAACAAGTTGTATATAAGTAAATGCAAAAACAAATTTTACATATGTACAACTGTATTTCAATAACATAATTTTTTTTTGAATATATGTATGTGGTTTAATGTGTAAAAAAAAACAAAAACATACTTATGTATATAATTTTGAAATATAAATAAATATTTAAAAAAATCTTAAAAATGAGAAAAAAAATTAAAAAATTAAAAAAAAAATATATATGTATAAATATGGTATAAAGTAAAGAATATTTCATAATCTAGGGAATAAAATACAAGAAGAAAAAAATTAATGCATTTATGAAATATTGTATACAATCACTAATTGGTAGATATTACAACGATCCAATGCAGTTGAAAATCACTTTCCTTTATAAGTATGTATAAAAAAAAACAAGGAATTGAGCCGATGATTTTGAAAATTCGTTGTCTGACGATGACACAGAACACAGATACAAAAAATTGCATACACTTTTTGCAAATAACCTTAATTTTTTTTATAAATACACAAGTATACCTGTATTATAATCACTAGTATTTGCTTAAAATATATCATTAAATAAGTATAAGTATGTATAGTATATTAAAATTGTATGGGAAATGCAGAGTTTTGGAAGCACAATTCATCTCGCACTAGACACCGCCTGACGTTTTTTGACTTGCTAACCTCAAAAAAGCAAGCACAAAATGGTGACGCGTTAAAACACACCAACTACGGCGTAGGTTTTTTTTCAAATAACTAGTTTGCAGTTTTTCCCTGTATGAAGTGGTGGTAAAGAAAAAAATAGCTTTTTTGAGATTTGACAGAAAATGTTTATTTTTATTTACAAAACAGTTATGCCACAGTTTTCACATCAACTTTATTGAACTATGCAGTCGACACAGTCAATGCTGTAATTACTGTTATTTGCGCAAGTTGCAGACCTTGCTGTTGAAATTGTTAGTACCATAAATAAAAAAGAAAAAAAAATCAAATAGAATTCCGTTACGTTTTTGCCACAAATGTGAAATGAAAACGAGCAAAAAATAATAAGTCATTTTGGATAACTTAGTAATTCATTTTATTTGAAACCTTGCTATACGTTTTTTCACGCATTGTGTGTTTTTTTGTTTTACTAATACTATTATTATTATTTTTTGTTAATATTTAGCTTTAAATTTTACTAACTCCACACGCACGTCAAACAAAGATTTCGTTATGCACTTTTGTTATAAATTATTTTTAATATAAAATGTTGCTTTAACAAATGCTTACGTTTTTCTACAATTCATATAACATATGTATGTATGTATTTTTGTTTATTTTCTGTAACAGCTACAGCTCATTAAAAATTAATTTATGCACTTGCCTATAAATAAGTTGCTTAAAATTATGGTTCACTTACAAATGTAGCGCCTACGTATGTTAGAAAAGTTAAAAATTAGTATAAAAAATTGCGAAATTCTTTGTAAAATAAATGTTCATTGTTTCCTTTGTTTTTTGGCTGAATTTGTGTAGTATTTGATTTTCGTTTTAGTTTTTTTTTTTTTTGAAATGCAGAATTATAAAAATTAGATTACTTTGCATAAAAAATCAACGCAAGTAGTCTTCTTTCGGTTAAATGTGTGTTTTAAATTTTTTTTTAATAATTTTCTTAAACATTTTTTAAAAATAATTTACAATTTGTTTGTTGCTGTAATACATACATTTTGTTCGTTTGTATTGTTGTATGCAGCATCCTGCGTTACAAATATAAATCTATTAGACGGTGATGTACATTTTGTGTTGCTTAAACGCTTTATTTGCACTAAAAGTGTATTGCAATAAATAAAAAATGCTTTTGCATTCAATGTTTTACCGCACAACATAACGGTTTTTGTGTTTTTGTTATACTCGTATGTGCGCTAAATAAAATTAACAGTTGCCAACTTATTGAAAGTTTAATTATAATTTTTTAATATTAATATTTAATTTGTATTAATATAAACATAAATTGTCTACTATAATTATTGAACTACGCCATATATTTGCAACAAAAATAAGTATAAAGTTTAAAAAATAATATGCGCTAAAAATTCTTAACAAAAAACATAATTGGCTCATTGGTTGTGACAACCAATCACATTCGTTCAACTGCCAATAAAACTTGCTGCTTAAAACATAATTTAAAAATTAACGCTAAATAATTGTTATTAAACAAACATATACTTTATTGTTATTGTAATTCTAAAAAAAAAATTATGTTGCGTTTAAAATGTATAAACTAGCGATTATTGCACATACGGTTCATTCTCGTTCAGGCAGTAGTTTGCCGCTATTACTTAAGCACGCTATAAACAATTGCCTTTAGAGCGGTAATTAATTAAAATAAATTTGAAAAATAATACAAAAAATTATGTTAATTAATCTCGCTGCAAGTTCACCTTTAAATATCTACATATTGTAATTACTTGTAATTAACAAACATTTTTCGCTATAACTCGTTTTGGATTTAGCACCAGAAAACTTTGTGAAAAAGTTTATATGCACATGTGTGTGTGTTGTGTAATGCTGCTACTCAGCGTTATATAAGCACCAATCATCAGTTTGCAATTTATTCACTATTTTCCCACGTCACTTCGTTCTTTATACATTACTCGCGCTATCACATGCCTTAATGATAACTACATAATGCCCTCTCACTAGCTCTTACTAACTCTTATGCAAGTATTTTTTGCTGCCTCAATTGCTCTTTAATCATATGGGTGTATGTATGTATGTCAAAATTAAAATATAAATTCTTGTTTTACATGTAAAGAATGTTTTTCGATTTTTGTTTTTTTTTTGTTTTTTTTGGCACTGTATACGAGAATGCTGTTGTGATGAAAATTAAAATGTTTAAAACGTGTGGCAATTCCATTAATAATATTATTTTAGTAACAATTGCGCTTCAAAAGCCGACTTAAGACATTGCCAGAGAAGGAATGAGAAGTTATTGTGTTAATAATGCGTAAAACTGCCACAATGTCTCAATAGTGTACAATTTACGAAAGAGCTCCAAGCCTGAAAGTATTGTGTTACTTCAGTTTGGAACCTGTTTGAAGCCTATTCGATAACTGAGGGATAAATATTTTCCTGAAGTTAGGCATACGGCGTAGTCGTCCCAAAAGTTTATATAGGAGGTTTTCACTCATAGAGTTAAAAATTACGCTCGTTCAAATGCAAGAAAATACGCAAAAATTGTTGGAAGATGAAAAAACATTAAAAAAGGAAAGAAATGTTGTTTTCAGACTGAATAAGTGAAACTGAAGAGTTTTCTATACATTTCACTTTCGAATTTAAATAAAAATATAAAAAAGCTAATTATTGGATATAGTCCTAAGATCAAAATATAAGAATCAAAAAGTGTGATGCATTCGCTCTCTAATGCCCATTTTTCTTGTGAGAAAAACTGAGAGTTATCAGTTAAGTTTGTTTTTATTTTTTATACGATTTTAAAAAATCGCTTGCAGAAATGCTTTTGATTGAGTGAGGCCTCCAATGTGGGTAAAGTAAAAAGTTAAGGATTGTGCGCAAGGTAGAGCTTTTTTGAGAGTACCAGCAGGCAGTTCTGCCATATATGTGAAATCATGTATTTAAGTGTTTAATAAATTATCAGAATTATCTTAAATGTCTTTAGAGCAAGGTAAATTCAGTATTTTTGCCAAGTGATGTGTGTCTCTAATTTTCTAACGTTTCTGTGCGTGTTGTATGTGTTTGTGTGTGTGTTGTGGCTATGCGTATGTGTAAAAGAGTATGTATTAGTGTTTTCGTGTTAATAAAAATATTTTGTACATCAGTTTTAGTAAAATAAAGTTTCTACTAATTACTATACGTATGTATGTATATATCTTTCTTATGACGTAAAAGATTTCTTATAAAAAAGTTAAAATTAGTTTTTTATATATAATATAACATTTACATATATTTTATTTCCAGTTTTTGTCGCTCGAAATCAAAATAAATACATATGTTCAATAGGCTTTGGGGTAAATTATTTGCTTAATATTAAATTAAAGTTAACATACTTTTGTAGCTGGCAGTAAATTTTGTGTGAAAAGTCATTTGAAGCTAAAAATTAGTAGTGTAAGTGTTATAAAAAATAAATAAAAAAAAAATATAAAACCAAAACAAAAATTAAAAAATGAATGGCGGTTTTTAGATTAATAAATTGCAAAATACAGTAGATCATGAAAAAAACTTCCGATAGAGCTTTGGACAAAACTTTCGACAGAAACTTTCGGGAGACTTTTGGACAAAGCTTTTCACGTATTTTTTTTAGAAAAATTTTAAATTTAAGCTTTTTTAGTTTAATGCATTAGAACCCAAACCATTGAAATTACTGAAGAAGCTTTCGGCACAACTTCGATAAAACTTTCGTAAAAGAAATTTTCGAAAGACTTTTGCAAAAGCTTTGGACAGAACTTTCGATAAAACTTTCGAAAGAGCTTTGAACAAAAGTTTCGACAAAAGCTTTTGAGAGCTTATCGCAAAAAAAAATACATTTTTAAGCTTTAATAGTTTGAACAAAAGTTTTGACAAAAGCTTCAGTAGAACTTTCGAAGAGCTTTTCAGAAATCAATTTGCAAAATTTTTCAAAAAGCTCTCTGCAAACGTTCCTCAAAGCTTTCAAAAACTAAAATCTATTTACTCTCCCATATTATTAACAAAACAAAAATTCCAAAAAAGAAATCATATAAAAATGAAAATAGCCTGAAATTCACGAAGACTGTTCTAATTTCCTATGTATAATTTTGGTTAAAAAAGAACTGTGAACACAAAATGTAGTATTAGAAGTAGTGAAATATTAATAATAACTATTTAACATATTTAATTGCAATTTAACTGCATTAGAAATGCTTAATGTAAAATCCTAATAAATATTTTATATAAATATATCTTGTAAATGTATATATAATAATAATTACCATTATCTAGTTAGTAAAACTGTTATTGCATTCTACTACGTACTATCTATATATTATATATGTATATATAAATTTATATATAACTTCTTAAAATATTTAGTAACTTAAAAATCAAATAAAAAACGTTATGTAAAAACAATTAAAAAACTTATACTCTGCGAGTATAACAGTTAAAATAAAAAAATCTCAACTGATCAGCCTATTGATGCCGCGCGACCGCTTACATTGCACGTTTGTTTCATTAAATATTCTGCTTCTTTTGCTTCTCATGTAAATACAGTGGTGTTTTTCACTTTTCTTGTGAGTTAAAATGTTTGTTTTATACTACTTTTCATTTCATTTAATTTCATTGTTTTTGTTTTTTTATTTCTTATAGCGATTAATGGACACAGTTGACATTTTGTTTGTCTGTTTAATTGTTTTTATTTTATTTTTGTTTTTGGTTGCGAAAACATTCACATAAAATGCGTTGACGTTTTTAAGTGGCTACAAATGATGCTTGGAAATATTTTTCTAATTTTTCGGACAAATTTCAGAATTTTCCATACTCCATTATTTTGTTCACTTGCGTGTATTGGGTTTTACTTCGGTTCTCTTAGTTATTTTCTTCTCTTTATTTATGTAAAAATTCCATTTAAATATTTGGCTAATATTGGTTTTATTCATACACTTACAACATTAAGTATTTTCTTATACTGTGTGCTCCATTTGTAGATTTTATAACATATTGCAAAATAAGTTACGAAAATATTTATCAACTTTCCAATAATAATTTTGAACTGAAAGTGGGTTATAATCTAGAAATAATATAACTATGTAGCGGGTTGGCGTCGCGTAAATGTAAAAAATATAAAAAATAATTGCACAAATTTATATATTGGTTGTGAAAATTTGATTATCGAAGTTCTAAGCATTTATAAATGAATTTTGAACTCAGTACATTGTGTCTCATTGAGATCGCCGATATAAGACTTAAGGCAATTTAAGTTTTGTAGTTTGAATAAATCATGCTTTTGTACCAAAACAATAAAATATTGACAATTATACAACGAAAAATTAAAAAAATAAAAATTTCCAAATTTTTAAAAACAGTTTTTTAAAATATTTTCGCAAATTTAGGATCATATAACAATTAATATTTCGTAAATAAGAATTTTAATTGAAAAGTGTCTTTGTAACATTTTTAAAATAAATATCACCTAGATATTTGAAATGCAAGCAGACAGCCATTAACGGAGCACCCTTTATTATTTGTGTTTAAAGCTCGATTTTAACAAATTTTCAAAGCAAAATTCAACACTCTACAAATGGAACATACATACAGGTGAGTAAAAGCGTGACGTATATGTGCATAGAGCTGCCACCTTTTTGTTATTTATATAATTTGTAGTGCACCACTGAAAAACGTCAAATATTAATTCGGTCAAATGCATAATCTACACATATACACACAATAGATTTTCGTTTGGCTGGTAACACTTTTCGTTAGAATGTTTTTCTAAATTTATTTGGCAATCACGCAATCGTTTTTGCGCTATAGAATTCGTCTGTTCGCTGCTTGCATATACTACATTCTTTTTTATTATTATTCATTTTGATATTATTTTCTAATTTTTGTGAAACCTAATGGTTGTTGTTTGTATGTTTTTACACAGAAATCACATCGAGATGTTTGAGTAAATATTTGTTTTTTCTTTTGTGTTTGTTTTTTTGTGAAAAATACTTATAATTGTGTTGAACACTTAAAACTCTAATCGATACATCTAATATGAAACCTTTGTGAATGTTATTGCGATTTACGCCTACAATTACACTAATACATACGTACTCGTACATGCATTTTTCTTAGCGTCACGTCAATATTTCTATATGATTTCCGATTTCAAATATGCCATTCTTTTACACATTTGCTGACGTTGGTAGTTGTTGTTGTTTGAATATGCACACAAATTTCTGCGAATTGACAAATAATACTTGGCTTACCAACGGTTTTGTTGAAAGAGTTACCTAAAATGTGTTTCATATTTCTTTCTCGCAAGTGTATTGGCCACCTGCATGTGTATGTGTGTTTGTGTATGACTTGTGTTTTGTGTTTATGTGTGTGTGTTTGCAATTTCAGTTACATTTTGTTTGTATGTGTGTGTTCAGTTTTGTAATAATCAACTGTTTACTCCAGCGCCACTTGAGCAACATGCTGCGCAACATTTTCGCAGCTAGCAGCATCCTTAAGCTTTTCATTAGCCGGCTCAGCACGGGGCGATGTTGTATTTATGTTATTGTTAGTGAGTGTGTCATCGTCGTTATTGCACTTATTGTTCATGGCCGTTTGCTCTTGGCAATTGCTACTCTCTTCTTTTTGGCGTTTTGTTTCATTAATCGCTTCCAGCTCTTCCTTTTCTTCCTCTTTCACTTTTGCTGTCATATCGTTTGCGTCCGATTTGTCCTGTTCCTGCTTGCTGAGACTTACTTTTACTTCCGCTTTGCTGGCCTCGTCAAAATTGAGATATTTCTCCACAGCGATATGGTAATCCGTCGTCATTTTGTCGTTACTTGGCATGCTCTCGTCATCGCTGTCGTTACTTAGCAGTATGGCTTCGTTTGGATCATCTTCGGCTCGCACAAGCGTGTTGTTTTGTTTATTCCTGCTATTGTTGCGTTCACTTTTGCGTTCGCTGACCTGCAAGCGACGTTCCAATTGTTGTTGCTGCCGCTCGTAGGCGAATTGCTCGCCACGTCTATAGAAATCGAAGTTGCGTTCACGCATTGCAGCTGTGTGGCTACCATAGTGCTGATTGCCAGCGCGCGCATAGTAATTGAATGGCAGCTGCGACGTCGGCGCATGCGTATAGTTTGGTAAATGTTGCTGTGGTTGTTGCGTGTTGGTATGTGGCCTCGGCGCCAGCGCCAAGGAGAGCGGTGGTGCTGGCGGCGGTGGCGGCGGCGGTGCTGACGTTAGTTCATCGACATTCCATAGAAAAGGATTTGTTGTAGCTGCGCTAGCAGCTGTGACTGCGGCAGCCGCGGCGGCGGCGGTGGCTGTTGCTGTTGCTGTCGCTGTGGGTGATGAGCTGTTCAACATGTTGCCATAATTCCAGCCCAAATACTGGCTATATCATTCACTTGTCGCATTGTGTTGCTGATGTGGCAGCACTTGATACTGCTGCTGTTGCTGCTGCACGCTGAGAATTTGCTGTTGTTGCTGCTGTGACAAATTGTGTGCGTGCTGTTGCAGTTGTTGTGTCAAATTGTGCGCATGTTGTTGCAACTGCTGCTGCGTCTGCGCCTGCTGCTGCTGATGTTCACGTTCGCGCTGCTGTTGCGTCTGTTGCTGTTGTTGCTGCTGCTGTTGTGCTGCATTGAATGCGGCTGCTGCCGCCGCCGCCGCCATAGCCGCCTGCGATGCTGCTGCGATTTGTGTGGCCGTTGGCGATTGCGCCGCCACCGCGGCAGTCGCAGCCGCGGCCGACATTAGATTATCGAATTTGCGCGTATCGGGATTGTACATCGGATGCTTGAACTTGCAGTGCGTACGCAGGTTGTCGCTGCGCGTGTAGGTGGCGCGACAGAGCGGGCATTCGAAGCGGCCGGGAAAGTGGACGTGATAGTGGTTGCGTATGTGGGTGACGACTTTGCCGCACAGTTTGCAGCGGTGCAGGTTACAGCCGCCGGACAGACGTTCGAATGTTAGACGCATATGCCAGGCTTTGGAACCTGTAACCAGTTGGAATGTGGAATTTACAGTAGTGGGCAACAGCGTTGTTCGGTATTTGGGGGTTTGCAAATTTTATCAATATAAAATTTTGAATGTTTCTTAAATTTGTTTTTAATGATTTTGGATAGTTTTATATTATTTTTGGGTTCGAAAATTGTTTTGCATCATACGGATTTGTCAAAGAATAAGAATTTACAAATACATATGTAAAAACGAAGTTCGGTGAATAATTTCGACAATGATAAAGTATCGCACGCGTTGAGAAATAAGGAAATATTAAAATTAGACGAATAAAAAAACTTTGTTATAGAAAACTTGAAGAGAATAAATTAATATAGTGCAAAAGAGATAGCGGGGTAACGGTTAAGATGGAGTGAGAGAAATAGTGAAATAGTTAGGGTGTCAGAGGCAGTGGAGGAGCGATGAAAATTTCGGGGTACAAAAAGAATATATACAAATATGTTTGCGAAAACAAAGGTAATGTGCACAATTTCAGTCTAAGGTTCTCAATTAACAGCCATAATATGTACATACATATACATATACATACATACATACATTGGAACATTTATACACACATACATTAAATTAATATTCGATTATTTTTATTTAATCTTAAATGCTGGCTTATTCTACATATTGTGTGTATAAGTGCCTTCGATTCGCCAATTCTCTGCCCGCTATCTTTGCGCGCTGCTCTCTTGTACCAACAATTTCATGTAATAATAAAAAAACTAGCGAGTTGCAATGATATAAAGGAGTCTTCGGATACCTCATTAAGGTGCCTGTCTCCAATGCTACCGAGTTTGTGTATGGCACAGAAGTGATAACTTATTCTCAATAATAAAATAGCATTTTTTAATATTAAGGTTCAAAACTTAAGACTTGAAATTATTAAAGTTGCTTATAGAAAACAAAAAGTGCGATACTAAGAACTTACGTACCCGACGTTATGTTAGCATAGACTTGCAGTGTAAATGCTGCCTGTTTCTTTGAACAACTGATATACAAGGAGCGTTCCAAAGTAATCAGTAAACTTTTTGAATCTAGCGCCCCCTGGTGGCGCCATCTATATGTCGACTGTGCGTTAGAATTTGCTATCTTTATCGATTGTCCAGTGGGAATTTTATGACATTTCATGGATTGGAAGTGAAGTTATTGCGTTTTAAGTGTCAGTATGTTTGTGTTATCGGTGCGAAAATGAGCTTCGAACAAAGAGCCAACATTAAATTTTGTTTTAAAATTGGTAAAACTTTTACCGAAATTTTTTAATTGACGAAACAAGTTTATTGCGATGATTGCCTATCCGGTAGCAGAGTGCGCGAGTGGTTTCAACGTTTTCAAAGTGGTCATGAGGACATAAATGACGATCAACATGTGGGCCAATCAAAATCCGTGATCACCGGAAATTCCATGGAAACTGTGCGAGAATTTATCAAAAATCAGCCGAATCATTATTGAAATTCGTGGAAATGGAAGATTTGGACTTATGAAAGATGTGTGTACGGTTTTGTTTTGCACAAATGAAAGTTGGCATTTGCAACGGCGATAATGCGCCGTTTCATCGATCGACGCTTGTGACCGATTATTTGATCAAAAACCACTAACCACTCCCCGTATTCACCTGATATGGCAGTATGTGACTTCTTCCTTGTCGGAAAAACGCATTTGCCCATGAAAGGAAAGTGTTATGCAGACGTAGAGGCCATTCAAAAGGCTTGCAACGGCATACTGGCGGCCATACCAGCCAACGCGCTAAAACCGTTTGAACCGTGCAAAAAGCTGTATTGAAGCAGAAGCAGACTATTTTGTATAAAATAAATTGATTTTACCGAAAAAACATTGTTTTCTGTTTTTTTAAGTGCTGTTTACTTTGGAGCGCACCTTGTAGTTTGTTTGTCGCGTTAGAGGTAGTCAAAGTTTTAATTTAAAGAAATTTAAAAATATTCTCTGAAAATTTGAAAATTTCACAACCGCACATCTGTAACTCGAAACCCGTTCGATAGATTGCAATGAAATTAATATATTTGTATATGAAAAACAAATGCCTGAACAAATACTTAATCTTTTTATTTCGATTTTTTTATAAGCTATTATGTGTTGGTTTTTACCCGAAAATCTATAACAAAAAATTTCTAAGTTTATTGTGTTAATTAGAAAAAGCTTCGATCAGCCACTAGATTCTCTTTTAATAAAACTTATTTTTTTCGACTGATTTTAGACGAATCCCCAAGGATCAGTGATGGTCACCACAAGGAGCTTCGATTGGAACTTAATCAATACAAAAAGTAAATAATTTAAATTTTTTTGTTTCAAATTTCTGTCAAGTCAATTTGATTATTTCTTATTTAAAGATCCAATGTTTTTTCTTTTATAAAATAGATTAATTTACTAACAAAAAAAAATTAAAATAGTAATTTTTTCATATATTTTGACTACACCTAGCTAACTTCTTGTTTCACTATCCTATAACGCTTGGCGAATCGAAGACAGTCGAAGTGTTAGTTGGGAATGGAAGATAATGATAACAGTAATTAAGTTTTTTATTATGAGAACCTTTTGAACAGTGTTACATAAAATTATGAGTAAATTGAAAAAAAAAAACAGGGACATTGATAACAAAACGTAATATTTACTTTCTTAATCGATTTTTTGACTTAGTATTAAACTATAAAACTCTTCGGAAAAGTTTTCGAGTGAATTATTGTTTGTTGAGAAACCTTGAAGTTCAGTAAATTTTCTGTTCACAACTGTAAAGCATAGAAATTCGATGGGTTTCATAATGTTGATTATTTGATTTGGTACCCACAAATAAATGATATCAAAACTGATCTACTAAATAATGTGAAAATAGCAAGATAATTTCTTCAAGCTGTGAAATTTGGCTAAACTCAGGCGTTTTAGTTTAAAGATTTTACACTTTTTAGTTCACTTTGTTCACCCCTTAATGTTATAAGCAAACACTGCTTTTGAGCTTTCATATGGATCTGTGAAGTGCTTTAGTGCTTTCATATGACCTGAGAGGAGCTTTAGTGCTTTTATACAGCTTTAGTGCTTTCAGTCCCCGGCTATAATGCAAGAACTAAACAGTAATATTGTAGTCTTATATAAGTTTTATCGGAATAAGGGCATCACTGTGATTTTGATTATTGTATGAATAAACAACTTCGGTAGTCATTACTTAAAAATGGATTTCAGCGCAACTTTTAAATTGGCTTCTTTGCAGTTAAACCTCACTGTTCTAGTCAAAAGTTAGTTAACGCTTTCGATCGAACAATACCGTTAAGTTCACTTTATGATTTACAAAGTAGTTTTAAGGCTGTTGGGTAGCTAGAGACCTATTGATATTGCCTTTCTATCAGTAAAATCTCGTTAATAATTTGATTTGTAATAAATGAGTTATGTATTTATGAGCTTCATTTTAGTACTATGATCTGACTAAAAGCTTCTTTTTTGAATAATTTATTATGTCATTTAATAGAGGCGTGATTAACTTTCATATTGAGGTACAAGTAAGTAAATATTGAGGTAAGATATAAAGTTTGGCTTCATTATTATTGAAGATTCTTAGTTTCTTTAGAATAATATTAACTTGTTCCAATATTTAGTATATGTATAAATTGGGTATTTATATTTCTACATACATACATCTAATTTTTCGATTTATTATAAGAAAGTCAGTAAGATATTTAAAGCAAAGGCAAATTTTATCGAAGAAGGTGGATTTAGTTAAATTCTGCTATAGAAAACAAACAGTAAATGCAACCCTTCAAGAAGAACTAAGTATCCTATATATACCCTACTCTATTTTCTTATAAGTTCCTCTTGTGTGTAAATATTTATTGAGAATTTTAATTAAAAATTATAAGCACTTTGAAATGATGGAAACGCTGTTCTCGTTGTCATCACTGATCATCATATGAGTATTTAAATGAATTTTAGTGGGTATATACTATATATAGTATATATTAAACATTAGGAAAGAAATGAAAGTAGGATAAGAAAAAGTAAAGTTAAATGTAAATAACGCGTGCGCATGGTGTAATTTTAAATTATTAAAATTTTTAAAAAATAGTTTTAATGAAAACAATGGTATATGTGTGTATGTATGTATATAAGTATGTATGTAGTTGCCAATCAATACCCACATGTTTAATATTTTATAATATTTACATTTGTTGGGGGCTTAAAATATAAAAGGTATGCATAATTTAAGGTTGCTTTGTTACTTTGCTTACAGAAGAACTCTTGTTAATTTTTTTGTTTTTTATTACCAAAACCTTAGTACATACATATTTCTTCTAATTGATTATATTTCTTTATTAAGTGCTGCATTTTTAGTTGGCTATGACATTGTGTGCAATAATGGGATGTGTATGCCTTTGGTGCAAAGATTTTTATGTGTATGGAGAAGTGTAATGTTTTTTATGTAATGCGCTTTCCTATTGCCAGAAGCAGTGAGGACACATGAGTTATAGTAAATCTCTTTTAAGTTTTACATGTTTTAATTGTTTTTGGAAAATTGTTTAGATACATAATTTAATTTGTTTTTGTCTTTATTGTATTTGGTTTTCTCTTTTCCCAATACCTTAACAAATATTTACTTGTTAACCGTGACTTAAGCAATGTTTTTCTTTAGCTGCTTCTATTAAAAGTTTATTGTTAAATATTATTCATTTTAAGTGGTTGGTAATATGTGTGTATGAATGAACGTATTTACAGTTATGGGTTTTAAAGTTTAGGTTGTGATAAAATCGTTTATGTGTGTGAATATGAATAAATGCTTTGTTATTATAATAAATATTATATAAATTGTACATATGTACGCATGTGTGTGAAAATAAAATATTTTTTATATTAGTTCACAACTCCTCATATGGGATTAATAAAAATCTGCGAAGAAATATTGGAATTATTGGTAAAACATTACTCTAAATTTGTAAAAAGTATTGAATGATTTTAGTTGGTAAAAAAGATCTTAGGTTCTAAAATTTATGTTAAAAATAAATCTAATAGTATTTAATAAAAAAAAATTCTATAGGTTTAAAAATAATAATATTATTTAAAATTCAAATTAATTTAATAAAAAAAGACATTTATAAATTACTAATAAAAAAATAACTAATTATTTAAAAAATTAATTTTTAATTTTTAATTAAAAAAATGAAAAATTATTATAAACAAAAAAAAATAATAAATAATAATAAAAAAAAAAAAATAATAATAAAAAATAAAAAAAAAAAAATTAAAAAATTCAATTAATTTTTAGTATTTAATTAAAAAGACATTTAAAAGTAATAAAAAAAAATAATTAAGAAAAAAATTTATAATTAAATTAAAAAATTTTGTTTTAATTAAATTTTTAAAAATTAATTAATAATATAAAAATAATAAAAAAAAAATTAAAAAAAAAAAAATAAATAAATAAAAAAAAAAAAAATTAAAAAAAAAAACAAAAAATACGATAAAAATTTCAAGAAAAAAAAATTAATTTTTTTAATTATAAATTTTTTTTATTTTTCTAATTATTTATTTTTATAAGTACATTTAAAAGTAATAAAAAATAAAATAATTGCAAGAAAAAAATTTTATTTAAAATAAAAAAAAATTAAATAAATTTTAGTTTTAATTAAAGAAATTAAAATTTTTTTGCCACAAATATATTTTCAACTGCTTATTAAATTTTCTTTAATTAATATATGTACATATGTATATTTTTAAATTCTTCATTGTCATTTTTGAGTAGAAAATATGTTTGCTTTATTCGATATTCGTTATAATTATATAGAAAATAAATTTTTTGTTGCAATTTTTTTATTTTTAAAATGAAATAAAATAAATTTAAAAAATTTACTTTTTTTGTTTCAATTTTTTTTTAAATAAAATAAAAAATTTAATTAAAAAAATTTATTTAATTTCAGAATTTAATTTAATTTAAAAAACTAAACTTTTTTCTACCAATTATTTTAATCTTTACTGCTTATTAATTTTTTGTTCAAAATAATAATAGTTAATTCTTCACTACTTATTTTTTAAAGTAGAAAATATGTTTGCTTTATTTGATGCTCGTTATACTTTTATATGCCGTTTTCATACATAATGTCTATGAAAACACTAAAAATTATCGAATTTTCGTTTAAAATTTTATTTTTATCGAAAGTGTTTTTCCAAGCGACAAATAGACAGGGATGTAAAGAAGTTCATTTGTATGTACATATATGTATGTATGTATGTATACATACGTGACATAAGTTTGATATTTAGTTAGTTTTTTTTCAACACCCCTCCTTGCTGCAAAAAATCTTATAAAATGTATGTGTGCGTGTGTTTACATATGCATTAGAGAAAGTTTAAGATCTAAAGTGGGCAAAAAACAGATAATTTTATTTCGGTTCTTAAGGTTAGATATTTAAATAGTACAGAGAATTTGTGTTATTGTTGTTTTAGTGTTTTCATCGTTAGCTAAAAAATTTTCAAATTTGTCGGCCAATTCCTGTTTTTTCATATTTTTGTTTTCGAAATTTTTTAATAAAAATTTTTTGTTGAAGAAAAATCTTTTTCTATAAATTTTTCGCATATTTGTTACTACGGTGGGCACAAATGTCAGAGGAAGAACAAAAGTAGTAAATAAATAATATACATATATATATAGCAATTGTAAGTTATACTTTATGATACACATAACCTAGAGGCTGTTAATTTTTTGGGTTTTTTTTTGGGGCCACTTAATATTTACTAGATGTTTTAAAGTTTTTTATATACGTATTTGAAAATAATATTTTCGATTTCATATGCTTTTATTTTCTATTTGATTAGTTGATAGACAGTGTTATAAACGAAAGTAGAATCGTACAAAGCTGCAGAAAGTTTTCACACTTACCCATTGAAGTTTAAAAAGAAACTGTTGATATCGCAAAACCTGTTGTGTTATTTTACATATACATACATATGGCTAAGTTGCTTACGCAAAACTTACTAAAAGCTACATATGCCATAGAAATGCGCTAAATAATATTGTGAAAGAGTTCAACACTTAGCAGAGGAGACTAGGAAACACCTCTCAGTTGAAACAGAGTGCGAAGAATACAGATTGTAGAGTAGCTTGCGGCGATTGCGTGCGACTTTTAGTATGAAATTATTAAATAAAAACTGTTTAATTTTTTAATTTGTTTTTTAATTTAATTTATGTTTTTATATTGCCATATCTCATATTATAACTTTCAAATTAAACCAAAAGCTTTTAAAAGCGGCTGTTTAGCTTCATAACTTCTGCTACCCGAAAGCTTAGAGAGAGAGAGTCTTTATAAGAAAAACATATGCTCATTCTTGTGTAGATTTTTTAAATATTCATAAATGTTTTATTTGCATCTTATATTTCTTTTAATAATCTAAATACAAACATTATTATTTTGTGTCTAACGGAAGAACTATTTATTAAAATTGTATGCTTTCAATGCGATAAAAAGTCCATTTATTTACACTCTTATGTTGAAACCTTTTTTTTAACTGCTGTTGCCTTGATAAATTTAAAAAAAAAATGTGTTCGCGAGGGTTGTTCAATAAATAACTTGAATTTTCGTTTTTTGAAAAAAAAAAAAAAATATTTATTCATTCGCCTACATACAGTAATGTTGTCGCTTTCAACATAGATCCCCGTTCGATATTACGCACTTATACTAACGGTACTTCCAAGCGTCGAAGCATTTTTCAAACTCGATTTTTGGCGCAGCCTTTAGCTCTTTCAGCAATGCGCTGCTATTATCATCTATGGTCGTTAAAACACGATCATTTAGGGTTCTACTTCCTTTTGGAAAAAGAAAAAAATTTATACAAATTTGGAGGCAATACTGCGTGAGCTTTTTACAAACGAAAATCTCCAAGCACATGAAAAAGGTCCAACCGTAGAGGCTGTTCGACAGTCAATAATCAATACAGCTGAAAATATTATCGTACTATAGGAGCATGTAAATAGCATAACATTGGAGCTCTCCAAACCTACGAAATGTTATTTTAAAATTCCTGTTATTTTCTGAACATACCTTGTACAGTAAGACCGAACTTGTGTTATCGATAAGTAATGATAAAAGAGACTGTTTGTTTCGTGTTTAAGTAGCATATTAAGCGCTCGTTGGCTATTTTCCTAGTAGAAAGCAACAAACAATTAATATGAAACCCAGGCAGTCATATTTTTTTTTATCAATTATGTGGCAACACTTTCGCACATTTACATACATGATTTCGACGAAAAGAAATTCATCCAGCTCTTTGTTTATACGCAGAAAACATTTATTTTATTAATAAATTCAACTAAACAGTCAATTTGCAATTAACTTACTAAAAACTAAATATGGCAGGACTTAAAGTGTTAATCTTGACTCACTACTAGAAGTGTTAACTTATCGCGTTTCGCTATCGTTTTGGAATTACTAAATTACATAATACTTGCTTTGCTTTGTTCAAATATTTTTCAAAGGTATTGAAATGGTAAAAAAATACTACAAAGATTATCAGCGCTTAACGGTACATATTCGTCTCTATATATGACAACATGAGTCACACGCGAGATAATTGTAATAATTGTTTGTTTATTGGCGTCTACACGAAATTTAAAATATTTAACAGCTAAAATAAGAAAAAAAATGTATTTCGATAAATGTTCACTTTAACTCGGTGTACACTTTCGCTTAGTAAAAATAAATACTAATGGTAAATATGCAATACTACAGTCTACTAAAGAATCCACAATTTGCTCGGGTGGGTTAATACTCGTACTTTGTTTTGCTACAATCGCTTTGTCGTTGAACTTTTAATACTAATTAAACTGACTTCTTTTAATTACTTTCAGATTACACGAAAATCCATCATAGTTTTATGATACATATAATATTTGTCGGGATTTTTGGTGAGTTCTTTGGTTTCTTGATTTTGTTTTTTTTTTTGGATTTCCAACTACATATATAATAAATACATACATTTTGTATAGTTATGAGGAAAATTTAAAGATATCTTATTTGCTTGCTAAGAAAATATTGAAATGTACTACAGTATTTAGTTTGTGTATAGCTTATTTTAGTGTGTACACAACTTTGAAGTGCTCATTAAGGCAGGCAACCGAACTTATATCGCCAATATAAGTAAGATTTCTTACTGATTTGGTAAGGGTTAATTAATATTTTATGCAAAAAAGGAGCTTGGATGGCTAAAATTTAAAAAATTGGGTTCACTTCACTCCGCTAAGCTTTAGCGAGAGAAAGCGTTCTTTTCCTTCCAGAAATAAATTTGTCAATCCGCCTAGGCGGGTGCAATAGAAGATTGTTTTGTCATATATATTAGACCAACGTCCCACAGAACGCTCTTCAGAAAACACCAAATATTTTTATTTTTAATAGCTACGGTTTATTTTTAAAAAATCTCAAGAGTGGCAGATATTTAATATTATTATCTTTTTTTCAATATATATTGGAACAACCTCCCACAGAACATTTTCAGAAAACGCCTTGATCTGGCAGATAAAAAGATATTTAGTAAATGTTATTGAAGTACATATAAAAATTAAATAAACAATGGTAAATTCGAGGAATAATGCTAAAGATATGCTGCTTTCCTTATATTTCAAAGAAAAATGCCTGAAGGTATTCTTCCTTTCCGACATTTTTGAATTTAACTTGAAATTTTTGGAGACAGCATGGATAGTGCATTTCTGACCCGCCGAAAGATATGCTTATTTTCTGGTATTTTAAAGAAAAATGCCTAAAGGTATGCTTCCTTTCCGACATTTTGAATTTAACTTGATATTTTTTGTGGACTGCATGGATAGTATATTTCTGACCCAAAAGTAGCTGAATGGAAAGCGTCTAACTGCTTAGCTATTTATTAACTAACAACTTAATCGCATTGAAAATATATAATTCAAAGCATAATGCCTGAAGGTATGAATCAAGTCTCATGAGCTACTGCTGTAAAATAGCCGATTTTATTGCACTTGTCGCCTAAAGATAGGCAAAATTAAGCCTTTCATATATATTTATGAAACCGGTAAAGCTACTTTAAGTCGCCAGCCTTAATAACCGCACTTCTTGTATTTATATAGGGAGTAGTTCAGTCGTGATGAAATTAAATCGAAATGTGCGGACTTTGTCGGAGCAAATCAATGTTGCCTCATTATGCTCTGTGTGTCCTTTGGGGTATGTGAGCCTGTTGAATTTTGTTAGGTGTTTGTGTGCCATCAATCGGATTTGATAAATAGTTTAACTGTTTATTTGACCACATAAAAAATTGATCACATATGTACATAATGACTGAAGAAACGATCTTTAATGTCGGCGTGCTTTATTTTACAGTGGGCTTTCATATTGTCTCGACGCGTAAACTTTTGCCCGCAGACAGGACACTCATGACTCTGAGGCCGATGAATATTGGCGTGATGCCAACGATTCGACACGATCTTGTTGCAGCTAACGCAGCGATACAACGTGGGCAGCGTGCCGGACAATTGCACGAAGAGCGTGGAGTAGTCGATATTGTGGTCACGACGATTGGCAGCGGCTGCTGCTGCAGCGGCGGCGGCCGCGTTTGCGCTATTGTTGTCAACGGTGGATGGGTTGGAGTTCGTAGCAATTAGTTGCAATTGTGTGGTGTTGTTGTCGTTGGCGTTGTTCGCTTGTGTATGGATGTTTTGCAAATGGTGTTGTTGTTGTTGCTGCTGCTGCTGCTGTTGATGATGGTGACTATGTCGGTGCTGTGCCAAGTTGGCAGCAGTTGCTAACGCGTGTTGTTGTTGTTGTTGCTGATAGTTGACTGCAGCAGCATGTTGTTGCTGTGCGTACGCGAATTGTTGCTGTTGTTGCTGCTGTTTCTGCAGTGTTGCCGATGCTGCCGACGCATTCGAGGAAGCAGGCGAGAGCGCTGCCACTGCGGCTGCAGCAGCAGCCTCGGCAGAGCAAAGCGCATCCAGAGCATTACTACAGCGGCCAAGATTAATAACGGTTTGTGGATGCATGTGACGATGTGTTGACAATGTGGGCTGCGGCGGCGTCGTCGTCAGTGCAATAACATCGTTCAGCGGACCGTTTCGTGCGTGCAACATCATCTCGGCAACATGTTGCTGATGATAGTGTTGCGCCTGCAAATGCTTTTGCTGGTGTTGCTGATGTTGCTCGTACAACTGTTGTTGCTGACTGCGCATGGCCGCCTCTTGCCTGCAACGCTTGTAGTGACAATTGTAGTTGCTGTCCAATATCTTGTGATCACAATCGCTATGGCAATCATTGTCATAATCGTAATCCTCATCATCGCCGCACAAATCATGCGCGTGACCCTCGTCATCAACAACATCAATATGCTCGGTGACGCTTTGCTGCGCCTGCATGCCGTCTGTTGCACGTATAACACGCCGTCTGTTATGGCGATAGGCAATGTGACGATGCACGTCCTCTGTGTAATCATCAACGCCCGCCTCATTGTCATCATTGCCTTCCTCATCGTCATCATTCATATTGCCAACATCATCGTCTGCTCTAATGTCAGCATGATTTCGGTTTGCTTCAACGCGCATGTCATTGCCACCAACACCATCATCACCTGTAATCACAGTTTGGGAATTATGCGGTCACCAGACACTTTCATGGTTTTCATGGTTGGTAGTTGGACTGAATTAAACGTTTTGGTGGAATTTGATGTGGTAGCGCTTACTCGCGGGTATAATTTGGAATAATAGCTTGCACTAGCATATTTCGCTTGTGGACAAGAGTCAAGTGACTACAGTTTCGTACAGTTCTGTACTTTCAGCATGGAATATAATTGAACAGTTGGTTAAAGCGCAAAATGAACACAAATCTAATCGGGAGAAGGTTGTTGGCTTCAAACTCAAAAGCGAAAACAAAGAGGAGTGGGGGCAACAACTAGCGTGGGCAACTAAATTCGCAAAAGTTTTAAGGGATTTCATGATATAAACGTCATCCAAAGTGTAATCATATCAAAGCTGATAAATGTTTGTAAAAAGCTGGCAACTATGGACCTGGAAAGCGGATATTATATGGAAACTTGTATCTACTTTGTTATGAAAAATTTTGTATTGGCAGAGTAATGTATTGTAATCAAAAAGTAATGACAGTCAAAATAGGTGAAACAAATCGAGAGAATTCGCAGAGACTTGCTTTTGTAGAAAGTGGGCTAAACTGCTTGACTTCATACTGGATCACTTGGATCAAAATCGAACTCTGGCGGCACCTTCTCTTCGCATATATAGCCGTTAAGGTAGCAGTAGATGTACTGCTCCGGAGTGCAGCCTCCTTTAGAGAAGTGACCATCCTCTGAGATAGCAAAACGGCGATACTAGCCTTGAACTCATTAAAAGTGCGTTCAGGTTTGGTCAAAGAGTGCCTAAACTCGCTATAAATAGCATCGAGTATTTTTGTGATAAGACTGGCATGGCCAGGCCACGACGAAATCGCAGGAATTTATAAAGCTGATGAGCTTGCAAGAAAAGGCAGCCTACAATTACGTTCTATCGGTAGAATGGGAGAGGTCTGGTTCTCTCGTACCTCTTGATGATTCTACTATTAGATATTTGGGTTTCACGGAAGCTTGGCCAGCGCTGGATCTCCAGCCGTATATGAGCTGTCGCAAAAGCCTCTACAAGAACTTGTTTAGAATCGGTTATGATCGGCGAATCCGACAAATGAGCAGCTTCTTGGGGAAAAATACGATAGTATGCCGATACCTTACAGGGTCTCCGACATTTTCGTCTGCGAGTTACAACTTTCGTGGCAACCTTAATATACATTGTTCAGGGCGTAGAAATGAACTACTAAACAGACAATACATAAAAATGGACGTAAATTAAAAAAAGAAGGCGGATTTATAATAGCAACTCAATTATATTCCATGGTCAAGCAAAAGCTTTCAATTTTTTTCTAACAAATTGAGGTTATGGTATATTTTTTATGATTCCAGCGTATAAAGTACGTAAAACATATAAGCGTGTGTGTATGTAAAGGGAGTTCTAGTCTAGAATAACCAAGGTATATAATATTTATGCAATTAACGACAATCAACTACAATTGCTATTGTATATTATTGTATTAACTAATTAATTATGTGTAGTAAAGGTATATATCGGGCTAAGTTTGTTCATATATATTTAATGTATGTATTTCTTTTTTTAATAATTTGTTGTATTTATTTTGTTGGAATTTTATGAACTAGGCAGTGATTTCCAGATAACAAAAATGATTATAAAACAAAGCTCTATAAAAACTAAGCTTTTGAATGAAATTTTCAAACTCAAAGAGTAAATGCTAAACGAAAGGTGTAACAAAACAAAGTAACGATTGGTAAACAACTCGAAGCATCTATGTTTGTGTGTAAAGTAAACTTATTTATAACGGTAAAGGCCGATTGTGATATAAGACGAGCAGGGTTACCACGTGGTTTCAATATATAACGAAAATTACTGAAATAATTGTTTTGCATAAAATTAAATAGCTGGTAGAAATGAGTGGACATTTTTTGAAATAAGTATTAAAAAATGTATTTAATATTTTTTTTTATAATTATGTGAAATAATCTAAGTTCCTTATTAGAAGCTTTATTTACGTTTTTAAAAAATGGCCGCAGATATATTGTTTTTGTAATAACCTAGAAGTATGAAAACTCCCTACTTTGAAAAAGGTATTTATATGCTTGCTTGTTTAGTTTTATATTAGAAATTTCGCGCATTGAATCGTTTTACTGTTTGCAGTTCAAAGCTTTTGGTTTCACCATGATTTTAGCACACCTTATTACGCATAAGGTGTGCGTCTCAGCTTTTTTTGAGTTAACGGTTGTTTAAAATTCCCCGAAATTTAGTTAATGGAGAGTATTTTTAAGTTTGGAAGGTAATTATTTTTGTAGTGAAAAAATATGCTTCGTAATTTTCAGAGCGTTCTCACTAAAAGCACACGCAATCAGGATGAGGTAATTATTTGAGTTGTGATGAAAGGTTAATAAAAAAATACTTTTACGTAAATTAAAAATTATATTAGCTATTACACTAAAAAAATAAAATAAAATATTTGTTTTACTTTAATTTTCATTTGTGCAAAGGTAATAAGAATATAAATGATATCGGTGGTAAGGGTATTCACGATATCGTTTGTACGAAAAATTTAATATTTGCATATAAAAATTATGAAATAATTAGAAAAAAGAAGGTTAAAAACCTTTTTTTTAATTTTTTTTTTAAGATTAATATTATTAAGCCACTAATATGTTTCGTGAATACTCTTTATGAATTTGAGGGTAATTATTAATTAAACAACACTTTTCAAAGTCCAATGTGTCAGATAGTGTTCCAAAAATTATATATTTAGCGTAAGTAATTTGAAAAATCGGGAGCAATAAAAAACAAATAATAATAATTGATATAAGAAATGTATCATAAAAGCAATCTATATCACACAAATATATTGGCTTTTTATCAATCGTACTTAATATTCACATATCTTTGTTATTCTTATTGTTTCTTTATTGATTTGTCTCTCCAGCCTCCTTTGGCATTTTTAATTTAACAAAAAATCTAACCCTTCTTTTCGTTGCTCAGAGGAATAAGAAAAATATTTCAAAATATCTAATACCTGTGCGGACTAACAACAAAATGTTTGCTTTGTTAGTATTCCAATCAAAAAAAAAAAGATAATTTTATAAAGATTAAGTTAAACAGTGTCGATTATGAGGGTAAGTAATAGGTAATTAATTGGTTAAATATAATTTGATGAGAATCTGCGTAACAGAAAACAGAAAAATCCTTGGTATTATTTCTTATATGCCTATTATTCCTTCTTCTCAATTCCCTATTGGATAAAGGTTACTCGTCTTAAGTAAGTTTTCACTGAAACTAAACTTAATTTTTCAAATGGTATAGATATTTGTTAGTCGTAGACATGATCGTAGTGGTGTAAAAGTATATCCGACATGGTTCAAGTTGTTACAAAATAATAAAACTGAAACTCTGATAGAATGTTGGAAATCTGCAGGTATATTTCTTGTACCGCATTTTCAATTCATTTTCATTTGGTGATGGAACTACATGTTACAACGGAAGCAGTCGCAGCGTTCTTTTTTGTTGGTTTTTCAAGAATGAAAACATAAAGTAGTGCTAATATAGAACACATATTATACATATAATCAAGTCAGCAAAATACTTTCTTTAAAATGCGGCACGGTGACATGACGACATGTCATCTCAAATTGAGAAAAAATGACAGACTAAAGGAAAGAAATATGGACGCCATCAAGGATCATAAGGAAAATTACAAATCTAAACCTTTTGATTTCTCTAATAATTTTGAACGCTGTATTAACGGGTGATCCAAGTAGAGGTACTTTTTTCAATAGCCGTTTCAAGCTGTCATGTTATTTTTGTTCATTAATGCTTGGCATTTCATCATAAGAAGACTTACGCCTGGCTGACGTTTACAAATCGTTATTATGAATATTCATTAATAACTTTATTATGAAAATACGCGATCTGTAAAGAGGTGCTTAGCGCGCTTCGTTCAACTTATGGTCAACATAATCGACCACCTATTGAACGTTCTATTCGCAACACCATCACTTACATATCTTGAGATCCAGCATTTGCTGTTGGATAATACTCGACCGAATAGACCACATGCAGCACGCAGTGTAGAAAATATAGCAGCCGTAGCTGAGAGTGCATACGAAGACCGTGGAGAGTCATCGGCGCCGTTCGCAGCAACCCGAACTGACGTATGGAGCGACTTGGAGCATTTTACGTCGATATTTAAATTGAAAGCGTACAAAATACAGCTTGTGCTGAAGCCTCTCGACCTTCGCAGGCGATATCGCTTCGTTCTATGGGCTCTTAAAAAGTTCCAAGAAGAACCGACGTTTTCAAGCCAAATTTTGTTCAGCAATGAGCCCCATTTCTGACTGAATGGGTATATAAACAAGCAATAATGTACCACTTGGGACGAAGAGCAACCTGAAGAGATTCAAGAGGTGTCATTTTATCCAGAAAAAACAACGGTTTGTAGTGGTTTGTAGGCCGGCGGAATCATCGGTCCATATTTCTTCAACAATTATTCCACTGAGAACGTAACCGTTAATGGCGACCGTTATCGCGTCATGATAACCGCCTATTTGATGCCTGAAATTTAAGCTCATGATCTCGGCGACATTTGGTTTCACCAACACGGCGGCATTTGCCACACATCGCATCAATCAATGAATTTATTAAGAGAACACTTCGGTGAGCAGATAATTTCACATTTTACCAGTCGAAATGCTCGAACGAGTCATCGAAAATTGGACTCAACGGAGGACAACATTTGTAGAGGATAATTTTTTTTTAAAGGATATTGAACATTCCACATTGAAATTGAAGCTTTTGTGTTTTTTCTTTAAAACAGTAGGGAACCTCGAAATGGATCACGCTTTTTATTATGGTCGGTTAATGCACATACATAATAAAAATATATACGACCAACATGACAAGATTTAATCTTTTTTGTTGTGAATCTTTCTAAATCCATTCTATAATTTTTTATTGGCTAATATCTGCTGCTTACAACTATGATAACATAGGCTTATTATTTGCTCATTTGCAAGCATTTCTTTCTAAGGATTTTCCCTATTTGAACTTTACCTCGAGTCTAAATATTAAATTTGTGGGTATAAAGCAAATTAAATTTAAGGGAAGGAATATATGTGGTTATAACTAAATAGACACATAATTAATGGTAAAAGTAATTTAATTAATAATACATGATTTAAATAAAGAAATTTAAAGTAAGAAATAATAGTTTTTCGTATAAAGCAGAAAAGAGGAATAACAATGATATTGATTGTGATGATCTTTACTAAAGAAAACGAATTTTACTTGTAACTAAAAAAACTCGAGCAGATGAAAACAAGCCAAGCCGCACTCATCTGCAATGTATGCTCTAATTTATACAGTGTAGCAGCCAAGGTGGGTCATGCAAACAAACATGCTCAACTAAACTTTACTCCAGTTGCAAACTCTTCTAGCATAAGAACTAAATTTATTCATACGCTCCAAAAATTTTCATTTGTACGAATGATAAATAAAAACAAAATATTCTATATAAGTTAAATAATATAAGTGTAGATAAATTAACGGTTTTGCAATGTTTGCAATACCTTTGCAATATACACTTAGAAAAAATGAGGTTTGTCTCAAATTGAAGAAAAAAAATCAGTAGGAGAGGTGTTGAATTTATTTAAATTGAATGTTATTTCTATAACTTCTTACTTTTTTGTAATTTTACGAAAATTATTTTGAAATACATAGCAATAAAGTTTACTAATAAATTAATATTTGAACCAAGGTATACACAACACAGCTCTCAGCTCTTGGATGATTGGATGCTGGAGTTTAGCTATTTATAAAGACACGAGCTTTGGAATTTTAGAGTCCCAAATTGATTTGGGTGATAGAAAATAGAACTTTATCGAGTTCGCTGATAATTTAAAAATTTCAAAGAAAGGTGTTGAATATAGCGTTCTTGATATTTGGGTAAGATAAATCCTTTGCAAAGTACTTAGGTGCAGTGTGAGTTCACAGTCGCCATGCCATAGATCATAATAAATCAAAGAAAAGTATGGAAAATGTAATGAATTGGATTTGGAGTTGATTTGTCAGTTACTGTACTCTATATCTGACTCCAGCGACTTTCTCTCGATCTCAGACAAAATCAAAAAATGCTTGCCACAAGGAAGCGGTAATCATTGGGACTGTTTTTTCACGAAGGTATTATTGAAGAACATCCAAGATTAGTGCGGATATTCACATTAATTGACTGGGATTAGGTTTTGCCCTGAATGTAATAGTTGTATAAGAATTTTTTATATATTTTAAAATAGTTAATTACGTAGAATTTTCAGTGTTTTATGGCACTTCTCTCTCACTGTGTCGGTGTTGTAAATGTGTTGTGTATACCATAATCGGCTATGGCCGAACTTTATGCCTTTGTGTTACTCAAAAATGGCAAAATAACACAACATTTTTATTATTTAATAAAAAAAATATGGAATTTTATAATTTATTTATTTTATTTGTAAAAAAAATACTTGCTTTAAACAAAAGAAAAACTAATATTATTACATGCAAAGGTAAAGTAGAGAAAAGCGTTACGAGTGTTCTAAATAATATAATTACATATATATAAATAGCATTGTAGTATTTTAATTAATTCAAGACAACGTATTAAGTTTACAAATGTTCGGAAAATGGCAAGTACACTTCACACCCTGTACAAAAGAGTTAGAGGTTGGAAGGAGCGCTTAAGGAACAAAAGGAAGCTGGAGATAAACCACGCGCGCGCGTCTTCTAACTAAAGTACATATGTATGTATGTGCATATGCATGTAAGTTATAAGTATGTATGAGTATGTGGCAGAGCATAGAGATAGGAATTTTTTGGATAAGGGAGCATCTAAAATTATATAATTTTATTTTAGGGGAAATGAATGCCGATCGGAGTGTGAAAAGTAATTTGTAAATATTTTTGCGATAATTCGATGGATATTTTAGAGAAAATAATAAAATTTATTGCACAATAATTGTTAACTCATGTATGTTTGTACAGTTGAAAAAGATTTTAAATTTTTTGAAAATGTTTTGAGCGTAGCGCTGTTAAGGCACTTAGTAGGTCGCGAGCAGCAACAAAAAATTAAGAAATTTTTATTTTTATGCAGCGTTTTCTTTAAAGTACGCTTTCTTATGGCTTACTGCTTTCTATAGACATTGAATTGTTGTTTCTTGCAACAATTTTTATTGACTTTTTCTTTGCAACACATCTACTTTCGTTTATCGATTTATTTATTTTTTTTTTTCATCAAAATAATTAGTATTAGAGAAATTGTTTTCAAAATATATGCCAATATTATATATATGTAGTATATTATGAGAGGCTAACTAAAATTTAAAGGTTTGACTATACAAACTAATAACAAACAGAAAGTTTAACGCAAAAGGAAATAAATCAATCACTAGTATTATGTAACTACTACAAATGAGAAAGTAAACAAAACGCTGTTTTTACTGTTTTTTTGGCTTTTTACATACATTCAATGCTTAATATACTAAATATTTTTTTAACTTTATTAACTGCAATAGAACGTTAATAATTTTATGTAAAATAGTTTAATTTTTTTCACTTGCAAACTAATAAAGCCTGTGGTAAGTTCAGGTGTCAGTTGTAAAAAGGGGGGAATTTTATTTTATTTTACTGAAAGAGGGCGGGTATAACTTTCTAAGTGGTTGAGTTTGATTTATATATTTATATAGTACAGTAAAGCCTCAACCGCATGAGCGATTGACAAGAGAGATATATAGAGAGAGTGTGTAAAAGCAAAACAACAAAAAAAAACGCAAAAAATATTTTAAGCACAAACGGCACTTTTGTACTCACCATCAATGTTATCCGACTGATCCAGCGGTAGCTGTTTACCATCGTTCTGATCCTCTCGACTCTCTTGCTGTAGGCCATGTGAGGATAATAGTTGAGACATTTCCTCGGAGTGTAGCTTCAGTGCACCGGGCTGAACAGGTTTTGTAGATTTTTTAGGATAATATAAAAAATTGGGTATTATTGTATGAATTTTATGGAAAATGCTTGAAAATATGAGTTTAAAATTCTGCTGTTAAGAACAGACTATTAAAACTTATTTTCGTCAAATTGTGAGGATTTAAATTGAAGTGGCAAACTGTTAAACTGATTTCTGAATTGAATAAAGTGGTTAAATTAAATTGAAATTAAACGCTGCTTGTGATGTATTTAATAAAACCGCTCTAAATATTTATAACACTATTATTTGTCTTTAAAACCGCGCTTTAAAATTAGAAGTTCAAGAAAGTTTTCAGAAGTGCATTTGAAAATTGCGCTTGGAATAAAATTTTGGTTTTTCAGATTTTTTAGATATCTGAAAAAAGCTTGGAAACTTTTTGAAGCTTCATACTATCGAATCAACGCTTTAAGATAATTTGTTTTCACAAAGCTTTCAAAAGCTCTATTTTGAAAATGATAGCGGCAGAAATTGCGCATGAAAATAAGTAATTTTGGTTCATTAAATCTATATCAATTTCAAATATTATTATGAGGTAGAAAGAGGTTTCTGGAAAAAAGCTCTATAAGCTTTTGAAGCTTTATGCTCTCGAATTTATGTTTATGTTGATATTTTGGTCAACATCTGGTAGATAAATTTTCTACTCTCGCAAAGCATAAATCCTTCGAAAATAAAAATTTCAAAAAGCTTTCAAAAGCTGTATTCTGAATATGATAGTAGCAGCAATGGTTTTTTAAATATAAATAAATTCCAAACATTATTATGAAAAAGCAGTAGTTTTCAAGAAAAAAGCTCTGAAAGCTTGTAAAGCTTTGTGCTCTCAAATTTATGTTTTAAGATAGTTTGGTTGACATATGGGAGGTAAATTATCTACTCTAGTGAAGTATAAGCAAATTCCACAAAGAACTGACGAACTTTTAAAAGCTTTTAGAATTAGAAATAGCTTCGGCATATTTTCTGTGAAAGTGTATAGGTACATAATTCAAACGCTTTGTTAAGTGTGACATTTCCTTAAGTTTTTGATTGTAGACGACTATAATGAATGTATTTCAGAACTTGTCTTTGGCAGTTGTCAAAATTTATATTAGAACGGTTCAAAATAAATACTAAGCTTTCGCAGAAACCTGTTTCTAACTCATATATTTTTTATTCTTAAGCAATCCCACTTAAATATAGTTTTCAAACATTCGAATTCATAATTGTTAAAACTAGAAAGTTTTTTAAAGCGGGAACGCAGAGTTATAATAATTATTGAATTTTAATTGTTAAGGTTTTTCATACTAATATTCGCACATATGTATTTTATATAGATATGAATAACTGTGTTGGTTTAATCCTTAATTTGATAAAATTCTATACTAAAATGGCAACACTCAAATTTTTATCAAATTTCATTTCATTTATTTACATAATTTTGTAACATTCGGTGTACAACTCCACAAAGAAAATGCTTCATACTTATTCTATATTTTTTGCTTGCACATTAAAGTTATAGAACCATGAGTTTTTTAATTAAATTATAATGGAAGAACAAAATTTTGAAATTTCTACAGTTCAAATTAAATAGTTAAATTACACTTTAATACTAAATTAACCAAGCAGTGAGAGATCGTATACAGTTGTTGTTGTTGGGTGTCTTTTTCTCTCTGAGAGCGCGCTGAGTGCACTTCACACGCTATCCTCGCCCACATTTATCGTGATCACTTCCGGCGCACCCTTGCGCTTGTGCATAGTCTCGCGCAAAATGGCGCCCAATTCACCATCCACCGACATACTGCGCATACCACCACCACCACCAGCACCAACAACAACATCACTCTGAGCACTACCGCCACTCGCTGCCGTCGCGCTCTCCTTGCCGTGCGGTTGCAATTTGTCGACCTCCAGCAACTCGCGTTCGTAGCACAAACGATGCGATTTACATTTATTGTGATGATTAACAATCTCCAGGCGGAAGTTTGAATTGCCTTCCACAAAGGAGGTGCGTATATCCGGTATGTCGTTCGACCATTTGCGGCAGAATTTGCAAAACATTGTGTTCGCGATCTCATCGTATTGCAACCAATCGAATTGAAACAACCAATTGGAGCGGAAGCGGCCACTTTTGCGCAAACTACCACCGCTAGTGGTCGCACCGCTGCCGGTCGCATGCACGGCGCTGACGCCGGCAGCGCCGTATTGCTTGGCGGATGGCGTGTTATCGTAGGTCGCATACTTGGCAGCTTTTGGGTCGGCAGGTGTCAGCGGTCGCTGAAAGTTGTCTGTGGCGTTGAGCAGAAATTGTTGTTGCTGCTGCAGTAGCCGTTGTATGGTCGCTGTCGCAGTGGCGGTGGTCTGCGCGAGCTCGAGATCGGCGGCCAGACGCTGGGCGGGCTGATTGCTGACGGTGAGTTGCGTTTGCGCTTGCGTCGCGTACCAATTTGTTTGGTTTTGGTGTTTGTGGGTTCGTTCCTGCTTTTCGCGCAGTTGCTGTTGCTGCTGCATAGTCTTTAGCTGTGCCTGCACTGCCTGCTGCAGCAAAAGATTCTGCTGTGTTTCTTGTTCTTCGCGCTGCTGCAGGAATTCAAACTGTTGACGCACATACTCCTGCTGCGCCGCCTGTGTTGACGCTTGCGCTGTTGATAGCAACGACGTTGCACGACGTCGACTCTCCGGTGACTGCTCGCTTCTAGTCGTGCGTTTCGCCTATATTTCAAATGTGTGGGAGTGTGTGTTTTGCGATTCGCGGTGTGTGGTATCGGTAGTTGACGGCGATTTTCGTTTTAGGCGACCGTTGGCAGTGTCGAAATGTGTTTCGGGTAAATTTAAAATAAAGGAAATAAATAAAAATGTTGATAAAAAAATAATAGCAACAAAAGCAACTTAAGAAAAGTGGAAAATTTGTGAGTATTTCGGGAGGAGGAAGGATTTCGTTTTTGCATTTACTTATAGGGCTATGAGGCTGGCCGGTAAGTTTTTTCGTGCATGTGTGTTTGTCTGCGTGTGAGTATGTGTTTACGTAAAGTTTAGTAGAAAAAAAGTTTACTGTAAAATTAAGAAAACACAAGTAAAGAGTAGAAAAGAAGGAAGGAAGTTAGGTGGGTAAGTAGGAGGAGCGTATAAGGACGTGAGGCAGTTGAGCGAGTTAGCAAGCGAGGAGTCGGGTGCGGTATTTAGCAAAGCAAAGTTGTTCAGATTTTTTCTTTTTCTCGGACGATGCGCAAGTTGCATTATATGTAAGTATCTACAAGGGTTAGCGATTAGAATTGTCTTTACTAAGTAATCAAATAAACAGTAAATTACATATTATTTTTTTGGTTTAAATAATTATATAAAGCAATAACGTAAATCCTTCGTCCTTGCTGTTTGGGGAATTTCCACATTTTCTTAAGTTGCACTAAACAATTTTGCTCTACGTTTAGCAGACACTTTTGCTGCAAGCATTTTCTTTGTTGCAATTATTTTTTGTTGTTGTTTACACCGTTTTTTGTTCTTCACGCATTGCGTTATGCAACGCTTATTACTTTTAAATAATAGTTTACAATTTTTTTGCCATTATTTAGGTAAAGTTTTATATACATATGTACGAGTATGTATTTGCCGGACTTGGAACTATCGTACCGGTCCAAAGAAAAAACCTTAACAATCGATAGTGCTTACACAAATGTTGTATGTACTTATTAAGAACGGATTTCAGTTTGATACCACTTATTATGCCTAACAACGAATACACTGAATTCCACATTAAAAATGTATATAGAGTCGGAAAATGTTTATAAACATGTTGACAGGCAATTGTATGCAGTACAGGCCGAGTGCCTCTTCAATTTGCCTTCGTGTGTAAGGAAATGGTGGCAACACAATTTAAGTATTTCTTAAAATTTGCTAAAACTCTTATGAAATTTAAAATAATATTAGATTCCCTACCGGCGCAACATATTTATAAACATTTCTTTAACAATATGAAGCACACGAAAATAGCACAAATAACATATTTAAAGTTTTTTTCTTAGTCTCTTAGTGTAGATGTAACTATTTAAGCCTATATTTTTTCAATTCTTCTGTTTTTTTGTGACTACTCACCGGCAAGTATTCGGTTGGCAAAGGTACATGAGTCTCACGTTGTTGTTGTTGCAGCTGTTGCTGTTGTTGTTGTGCTTCAATTAATTCTTGTTTAATACTAAGCGCATGACTGAGACCAATACTACTGGGAATCGCACTAACACTACCGCTACCCACGCCACCTAGACCGCCCCCACTGATACTCAATTGACTGACGGAGAGTGGTGAATCGCGCCGTTCGCCAACACCTGTGATGATGGCATCCTCCGATTCAGACGTGCTGCCAGTTTTTGGCACGGGACTCGATTTGAAATTGCTGCGCGAGGATGCCTGCAAAAAATTATGATTAAATATTTTTTTGTATGGACTGTGTAGAATATAGTATTCATATTTTTTTATAAAAAAAAGTATTCCTTTACTTATCCTTTTTATTAAATAAAAAAAAATCCTTTACTTAACTATTTTCAATATCAACCTGAATTGGGGTTCTTCTAGACCAGCAATTTGCACTAATGTTTCACCTAAGTCGTGGTCGTTAAGTCACATCAACAATGGAGTTCTTGAAGTCAGAGAACTGATCTATTATATAAGAACTTTTTTCTCGAGACGAAACAACAGCTTTATTTTGAAATGCAATTATAGTTGGACGTCGGAGTTCTTTCAAAAGACGACTTGCTACCTATTTTTGTAAGACCTAAGTTAATAATTTTATGATTTTTCTACAAATAAGAACCTAACTTTCTAACTAATGGGTATACAAATAGATCTCCATTCAAAAATAATATTTCCTTGGTCAACATCGTTTTATTATTACAGAAAACCTTCTCACTATGGGTGGCAGCTCCGTTATAAAAATTCGTTACTTAAACGTTTATATTTGGAAACGATCTGCACTGTTTTCAGTTTTACTTTTTCCAGAAGGTGGCAACTCTATTCTTAAGAAAATAGAAATTTTGAAACCTTCCCATGTGGTGTCAACTAGAGCTATTAACTCCGCAACGTTAATCTTAGAGTTGTCAAATAATTTAAAGAATAAGGAAAGCGCTAAACAAATGCCGTTGCAGGACGAGATCGACATAGTTCAGCGAATTAAGAGACAAGAGAGATGAAAACACTCCAGCTCCGAGAGTATTCGACACAGTACCCGCCGGGTAAGGCAGGGGAAAAGGGAGACCTCCATTCCGTTGGACCACGAGGAAAAGGACTTGGCTACACCTGTAATCTCCAATTGGCGTCAAACAGCAAAAAGCGTGAGCCCGCTTTCGCCAATAAAGAAGAAGTTGCCTACTTTTATCAGAAATTCTTCAATCTAAAAATAGACTTATCACATTTTTAGGAAAAACCACTTTCACGAGAAATGCGAGTGCAATATTGATAACAAAATCGGTCTATTTCTTTTTTGAACTTCCTTTGATAACACTTTTAAATTATAAATCAGTAACAGGCCCTGATAAAAATGTGTTCGTTAACAGTTCATGCTAAATGCCGTTATTTTCGTCACAGAAGTCTAAAGATATCAGATGTGGCAATCATGGTGAGACAGGCCAATTTGTTACGTAATTCTTCATCTTTTCATCTTCCACTTACCTGAGAATCCTGAGTGTAGTGCCTGTCCTGTACATTTGCGTTATGCGTCGAGGTCAACGAATTATCACAGTTGGATGAGTTCTTACGTCTTCGCTTATTACTACCTATATGCTCCACCGGCGTGGTGGACATCTCTCTATCACGATCTCTGTTATCCTTGTTACTATAGTCTAGCTGCATGAGTTCATCACGACTATCGGCGCGTTCGCGTCCAATGCTGCTGCTGCGATCGCCACTGCTGCCCCCATTGCCGGCACCACCGCCACCGCTAACACTACGCTCACTATTCGCATCGCTGTTGCGACTGTTTAATATGCCACCAGCACCACTGATACTGCCGCCAGAACAGGCTGTATTCGTCGAACCGCCGAGCGGATCGGCGCTGGCACTGCGTGTGGCCGCAGCCGCTACTGCGGCCGCCATTGCGGCTGCTGTGATTGGCGAACGTTCTCCCAAACCCAAAGCTGCTGCAGCGGATTGTAGACTGGCACTCACACTGCCCACATTGGCGGTGGCAGCTGCTGCTGCTGCAGCGGCGGCGGCGGCGGCGGTATTGCGTTCGCTCAAACTGCTGCTGCTGCGATGTGAATGCATTTCGTCGCGCATATCGCGTTCGGTGGCACGGCCACGTAACTGTTGATCGCGTTCGCGTGGCTCACATTCGCTACCGCCACTGCCGCCACCACCGAGACCGCCACTACTGTACGGTGTACGGCCGGTGGGCGAGGATATGGGCGAATCGCGGTGTTCCGTGCGATAGTTGAGGTTGTTATTGTCCGTAAGACCACGAACCTGTGTGGCATAAGTGAGTATTTGCATGAATTTATTCGGTCACAAGTGAAAGAGTAAAATGTTTTGGCTTACCTGTAGACTCTCAGCTGTTTTGAGGAACATCGGCAGCGAACTCTGACCGACATTGACTTCGCCTTTGTACATGAAGTCGAGCAGGGAGCGCATTTCTGAGTATCTGACATCTTTTAAATAGATGATGGGATGTGGATGGCGGTTTTGCAGGAAAATTGTCTCGAAATATGGGCTGCATGCTGATAGAATCGTTTGATGCGCCTGTGCCGGTGAAAGTAAAGCAAATATCGTGTTTTTATTGTGTATAGTAATTAATATTTTAAGAGCTTTAAATACCTTGACTGTTTCACCGTCGCATGCCAGCGTCACATCACATAGTGCCTCCCTCTGCAGCAACGAGGTTAGCACGCCAGTTAAGTTCGTCGGGTGATTGTTCCAGCGTAGACAGAATTGCTGGTCCATAGCTCCTTGGTCAGTGTGGTATCTGCGAAAAAGGTAAAAGTGTTGAATTAAAATTTAGTAAAATAAGTTATGGTATTTTTAATGAAAACAGATTTTTTACTTGATTTTTACTATACATTGTGTCAAATAAACACCCGGAAATTATAATTAAATTCCCCAGGAAAATGATATTTTGCTAAGTTGTAGGACTGTCTTTAATTACTGTGCCAAATATGAGGGCGATTCGTCAATCGGTTTGTTTACAGCAGCTGCTAA
>CM050325.1:74497208-74602643 GCA_027475135.1 Bactrocera correcta | reverse complement strand
TGGCGCACTCGCCTTCGCCTGTGGCGTCTGATGTCTCGTCGTCGTCCGCGGCGTCGGCGTCATCAGGCAGCAGTTGCGGCACCGCGCGATCCAACACCTCAGCATCCACATGCGCATCAGCCGCCTCGTTCACATGGCTACCAACACCGAGACAATTGCAACAGCAACAACAACAACTACAATCACAATTAGAACGAACGCAACGTGAAACGCCAGCATTCGCCAAGTTAGAGCTATTAGCGTCGCAAAAGCGTTCGACTCTCGAGAATTTTTGTGCGAGTCTACGAAACAGTTTGCCAGATATACGCGACGCGTTAAGTTCTAAAACCTGCGATACAGTTAACGAAACATATTTTCCTGTTTTGTCGGAGAAACGCAACGGTAGCAACGTGAACGACGCACACGATACCAACGGCCACAGTCTGGAGCATGCACGGAGCGAAACGAAGACGTCAGAACATGAACTTATAGACATTGAACGGTCGGACGGTGGTGCAAATATAGCAACATACAATTTAGACGATTCGGACTTTAGTACGACATCGACACCGGCATCGGGCTCAGCATCGGCGCGTGAAAGTCACAGTGACGAAACGGACAACGAGTCCACGCCAGAGGCTAGGAAACGACAACGTGTCTACAACAACACTGGCGGTGGTGGTGGTGTTGGCTGTATTGGTGCAACCGAAAGTAGTGTTATTGGTGGTTTTGGCGGTTACGTCAGTGGCGGACGGCGCATATCGAGTGTGCCAAGCGAACTGAATAAATTGGGACGTAGAAAACGTGTTAATACACGCTATAGACAGAGCAAATCATCGCCAGAAGAGGAAGCCACAAGTGAAACTAGTCCCAGTAATTCCAGTGTAGACGAAGCTGAGGACGAAGACTTCTTCGACACCGCAACCTCGTACCGTATACGACGTACTTGCAGTTGGTCCGAACGGCGTGAACGCAATCTACAACGTTTCGAGGCGGCCTTCGGCGATAGAGCGCAACGTGAGGGTCAACGTGATTGGGCCAGCCAGTCGCTGGGTTATATGAACGCTAGCTACCAGGACCTGACGCAACTTGATTATTCGGGTAAGCAGCTGGAGGCGGATAAACAGCGCATTAGTGTACAGACTAATTTGAAACGTTGCTGCGACTACTTAACGAGTGAGGGCGAAGGTGAGCGCGACTCGGACAGCGGAAACATGGACACGCCCAAGAGCACGGCCAGTGCTGATTATGAACATATAATTTGCAAGGGCAATTTCTTGCTGGATGAACTGTCACAAATATACGATCGCAACGTTTCGATTTTGAATGATAAACCGATTGAAGCCGACGAGCATTTACTCTTGCCCACACCCGAAGACAGCGCGGAACGTCCGAGCTGCAGCCCGCGTCCACCGCCTCGTCAGCGCAAACACTCTAACTCAAGTTACTCGGATATGGACAGTGTTGGTGGCAGTGTGGGTTGCGCCGACGAGCAAGTGGCCGTGGCGCAGCATGTGCAATTGACCATACGAAAGCCGCCCGCGCGCCAGAAGCACGCACGCAAATCTGAGGCCACACACAGTTTAATTAGCGACGCGCCATTATTTTCAAGTGATACGTCAACCACAAATACATCGAGTGTGGCCTACGGCAAGACTTTCGATCAGGATCCAACCAACTTGCATACCAGTTATACGCAGAGTTTGGAGAAGTGCAACTTCGATCCGAAGGAGCTGAGCAACAGCGAGTTGAATAAGTCAAATTCGATACCGAAGCGTCGCTTCCACTCGCAAGCGAATGCCGCGAAGCAGCGCAATATGGTATCCAGCACGCCGAATCTAAACGCCTACGATCCACATGCGAACGATGTGGAGGACGACATGTACGTGTCAAGCGCACACACTTCAATGCACCAGCTGCCGCTGGGCGCCACACAGAAGCCGCTGGGCATACTGCTGCCCGCTGGATCGCGCACCTCTTTCAGCAAGGAAGTCAGCTTTTGTCCAGTGGTCTCACAGTACTCCTGGCAAGAGCAATCCTCTGAAGAATATGGTGAACAACATCAACACCCAGAGAGTGAGCATGCGGAGGGCGCAGAAAAGCAAGAAGATACCGACGATGAGCTGCTGGACAATGCAGATGCCACGGTAATACAGAATACACGCGTTAATGAAATGATTGCGGCGCGCTATGCCGCAGAATTGAAGAGCGCGCTCGCCGCAGGCAACGCCACAAAGAGTGTCGCGCAAATAAAAGCTGTGCCAATTGAGAAAGTAAGAGCAATGATTATTGTAAGAGAGCGACAAGCGGCCGAAGAGCAAGAGCGTGAACGCGCGCGTTTGCAAGAGCGTCCAATAGGCTTGGGAGAGCGTGACGCTCAAGAGCAGGTAGAGAGCAGCCTCGATGTGGAAAAAACATCGCACAAAGCCACTGACTACAGCGTTGAGACAAAGGGAGAAGCATTAAAACTCGACTCAAACGACGCCGCTGCCGCTAATAATACAGACTACAGTGAAACGGTGAACGCTGGAACGGCGCAAACGAATGTTAGTCACAAATCGACGATCATTGATGCAACAACGAATGTTGTACAGGCGGAACAAACGGTCACCGTAAAAGCAACTAGCGAAAGTAACGTTGTAAACGACGAAAGCGACAACGACGCGCAATCTAATCGGAATAGCAGTTTTAGCGGTGCCAGTGGGGGTGCGGTCAGCGGCAACGATAACGCCAGCGATAGTAATAACTCGGCTATTAGCGGTGCAGAGCCAACGCGTCCGCTCAGCATACACCTGCCGATATTGAGTGAGCCGCCCATAAATCGCGCGCATCACATACTCTACGCGTCGCAGCAGCTGCTCGACAAGTTCGAGCGTCGCGAAAGTGAGCAATATTACGGTCAAAATAACGGGCCCAAGTGTGAAAGTGCTATAGGGGGTGTGGGCGTGGGCGTGGCCGATAGGCGTGCGAAAAGTGTGGGTAATTTGAGTGCGGCGCAAACTGCACGCTACAGAATGTCGAACACAACAGTGGGTGTGGGTGGTCAAGGCGGCAGCGGTGCTGCGGCGGCCAACAACAACAATGAGCTCTTGAACAAGAAATTCAAGGATGAAAAGCATCCGAGTTCGAAGGGTTTCCTGTCGCGTTTCGCGCACGGCTTGCGTTTCTCGCTGAGACGCAAAAACAAAAAACAATTGCAACAACAGCAGCAACAACAACAACAGCAATTGCAGGAGCAGCAAGGCGGCGGCGAGCTGAACGGTGTGGACAAGTCTACAATGCGTAAGAGTTTCGGTAAGTCAGCAACATTGCCACATATAAAACAACAACAAAAAGCACAACAGCAACAAAAACAAGCGTCTGTACAACAAATCAAGTCGTCAACGCAAAATAACACTAAACGTGCAACCGCTCAAAGCGGCCCCGACTATATTTACATACCGCTAAAAGGTCCTATACCACCAGCAGGTACATTTCCACAACAACAACAGCAACAGCCACCATCGCCAACAACTTCAGCGAACGGTAACAATTCGGCCACATTGCCGGCCAACTTCAGTCCAGCTGATGCAAAACTTACTGTCAACAAACAACAAAAGCCGGCAGCAGCAACAGCAATCAATAACAACAGCGCCACCAACGGCAACGCGAAACCCGCCACTATCAACTCGAACAAGGGCGGCAGTGACAAGAATACTATGCGCGCCATCACAGACCGTAACGGCGAGCCGCTAGTTACCGGCAAACCGCCGAAGCCCTATCGTTACGGCAGCATACCGGCCACCACCTCTAGCACGACCATAATCACCAAGTACTTTGGCAGTGGCCGACGACAGGGCGGTGGCGGCGGTGTGCCGGCACATGCGCACAAGGATGGCAATGGCATGCCGAATGCAGCCAACTTCAAGTCGCGTAGTCAATTCTACACTGATTTCCTCGATGCCGAACGTTCGTACTACGATGACGATGAAATCGAAAAACAGTTAGATGCGGGCTTGCAAGCGAACGGTAACGCAGTCACAGCAACGGCAACGCCAACAAACGACGCGCCCGCTAATGTGACAAACACGTCGGCCGTAACGGAAGTGCTGTCACAACAAACGGGAAGAGAAAACAATCAACGCGACGCAGATAGTTCGAGTGAAAACGCGAGCGTTGCAACAGCAACAACAGAACGCAAATATTCGGTGGAATACGAGACTCCGTCGGCGGCACTAGAGACAGCTCAAGTCGCTTACTCCTTGCCGGGTGTTACACGCGAAACCGTTATGTTATTAACAACCGGCGCAACCGGTTCCGGCGTATCGAATGCCGGCGACGGCAACGGACGCATTGTCGCGCCCACCTACACAACCATGTCGAACGCGTATTTGCAACATACCAATAACAATAACAAAATCGGTTTAATCGAAACCAATTTGGACACGCACGAAACGGTCATATCGGGTAAGACGCGTTCGCTGGTGGACATTGTCGGTCCACAGCAGCATCAACAGCAGTACGTTGTTGTTGGTGGTGCCGGCGGTGGCGGTGTGGCGAAACGTTTGAACATGAGCGCGGCTTGCGGCGGTAATGCGGACTTGGATGAGGACGATGACGACGTGCGTGTTTACGGGCGTGATGTTGGTGGCCGGGGCGGTGGCGCTGTTGTCATCAAATCAACAACGGCTAATGGCAGTCAGATAGCGTCGGTGCGTCGTCCGCACAAAAGTATGGAATTCCTGTTGGACAAGGAGAATCAGAAAAATGTTTTGGTGAGTAAAAGCAATGTTTGTTTTAAGAATATTGATTTGTTTTGCGTTAAGTGTTAAGTTAAGTTAAGTAAATAATAAGTTAATTTATGGTTATATTTTCTGGTGGCAAGAGTAAGTTAGTATAACTTACAATATTTTCGTTTAATTTTAGTAAAAAAGCAAAGAAAACATCATAAGAGACCAATTTGAGGGCATTAAAGTTTTTCCAAAAAAAAAAAAATTTTTTAAATCTACGAAACGAGATATTTTTTCAAGTATTTGGTAGGAAGATATGAGATTTGCTAGCTGAAAATATGAAAAAATAAAAAAAAAATTTAAGACCTCATACTTGCAGAGGCTTTCTCAGCTGTGTTTAAGAACCTATTTTTAAGACTACGAAGTGAAAAAAAGTTTAGTTTTTTTTACCCACCATAAAATATGCCATAGGTTAGGTTAATCTGGTAGGCCAGGTAGCCTCATAGAGAACCACATATGATTGTAATATTTCAAATTTTATTTAATTTTTCTCTATGTCTATGTTGATATGTGTTGTAAATAACAGTTAGCTTTTGGAAATTGGGTTTTTGATATCCAATTATTTCATATTGTGGTCGTTGACACGCATATCTCTAATGTTGTTATGGTTTTAACCCTCTTGTGGTTTGTAAAATAGATAAGAAGTACTAATGACTTCCACTTATTCGATTTTTAATTTGAATTTTTTTATCATAATTTTTTTTTATCATAAGAGCTTAATGGGTTTTTATCAGTCTATGTTTTGATAAGCTTTTTTAAAGCTTAAGAATAGATTCGCAATTATTTTTTAATCCAATGTTTTTGCCTAGTCCAAAACTCAATGTTTTTTTTTGATAAAAATTTCATTTTATAATCGCAGTGTTGATTATTTTAGAACAGAAACCAATTGGTTCTTTATAATAATATAAAATAAAGCTTAAATAACTAGTACTTTGTCGTATGACCGTAGTTGGATAAGGAAGCTCCGCATGTTCTAGGCATGGAATTCGCCAAACGCCTACATATCTCGAGGGGAATGGCCTTCCACGTCAACTTCACTCGAGAACATAACGACTTCCTATTTGAAGGGTTCGCTCTGCCTTCCTCTCCCATAACCGCTGCTTAAAGATTCTCAGTTGGCTCAAAGACTCTCAATTGTCTTACTTTCAGGTGACTAAACCAGCAAGCACATAATTTCAACTCTATTGGGAGTTTAATTCAGTTTTTTGCCAACTTGCCGGTATACTTATATTCGATGCCCCATTTCAGCGACAATTTCTATTCAACGTGTGCTATTACAGTCGACTCTATTATAACACCATTCAATTTGACATCCATGTTTTATTTAATCCAGTATAAAGGAACCTTCTTTAGTGAGGGAAGTTGGTTTTGGCACCTCATTGTTGTACCGCCCGTGAAACATATCTGGAATCACATGAATCGTATTCTGGCCTTTATACATACATACATACTCCCGACGCCTCTGGAAACCAAATAAAAGGATTTTTTTCGTCGGTCCAAAATATGTCGCGTAATCTTTCAACTGACCAATGTCAAGGTGCTCTTCAAGAAATTGAGCTATGTCCCGAACATGTTGGGGTTGAAGTAGTGGTTTCTTTCATTAGCTTCTGAGGAAAAATTTGGCTGTTATCGACTTTTCTTCCTATAGTGCATGCAGTAACACTAAGAATTAATCCATCTTTAATTTATTTAGGTAAAAATTTGGGTTTCTCGGGCCAAACTCTCAATCCCCTCAACTGTGACCGCGAAACAGTCCCTTTTTGCCTTCATTTTTCGGTTTGGTTTCCATTTTTAATTTAAATTTTTTTTAAATAATAATTAACTTATTTTAAAAATTAATTAAATTAATTAATTAATAATACTTATTAAATTATTTTATAGTCGTTTTCTCCAATTTTATTTTATTACCTATTTTAATTTTTTTTAATAATAATTAACTAATCTTAAAAATTAATTTAATTAATTCATTAATAATAATTATTAAAAAATTTATAGTATTTTTCTCCAATTACATTTGTTTTTTACCCATGGCTAATTAACAATTTTTTAATATTAATTATTTTTTTTATTTTTTTTTTATTTTATTAAAGCTTACTTAATAAACAAATTATTATATAAACCAAAGTACGCAGCGCTAGCATCATAGGCTTTCGGCTGTTAATATTAATTATTATTAATTAATTAATTAAATTAATTTTTAATTTTTTAAATGAATTAAATATTATTAAAAAAAATATTAAAAAAATATAACTGTACAAGATTAATATTTCAGTCATAACGCACCGCTAAATTAAATGTTAATATCTGAACAACTAGTTTAGAGATTAAAAACTAATGAGTTGCTTACCTATGTATGTACATACGTATCTGTGTGTGTGTCATATAAACAATACACTAATTAACTGCTATGCAGCCATAAGTATGTGTGTATGCGTTTAATAATACCGAATCACATTTCTAAGCGTATTTTCTCTTATATTTTTATTCATAAACACACATACACACATAACACATGCATATGTTGTGTACTCACACACACACATAAAACAGAGAAAACACGTTAGCTGCCATCACTGGTAAACAATTTTGTTTTTAATTACACTACAATGCCTTGCACAATCACTTTGCTGAGCTCATCTTCTCACAGCCTTTTTTCCGCACAATAAATAATCATTTCTAATTGCGAAAATTTACAGTTCGTCTACCCGCAAAGGCATTTGCGCCCCCTCCGCTGCTGCTTTCAAATCATTTAACTCAATCATATTTTTCCGCCTTGTCACGGTGGTATGTCAAGTGCTTAGTAATAATTATCTCAAGGGGCGAAGAGCAACAGCAACAACTTAAGCAACTGTGTAAACAAGCCTAAACCCCGCACAGCGCGCAAGCCAAGCAACCCTGCGACAAATCGATGATCAAACACACACACTAGTCCATAAAGTGGGTGGGTAACTGTTAGTTACATGTGTGTGAGTGTGTTTGTTTGTTTTTGAGACCAGCGAAGGGTGTATCCCCATTTCACCGCAAATATGTGCCAATGTCATCTAACCGTTATGGGTACAACTGGCTTAAGTGTGCACACACGCGTATATAATATGTGTGCGGTCATGCATGCATGTGTGTGAATACTCAAAAAGGCCAATATGCCGATTGGCAACAAACCAAATAGTCTGCGCGCCTGACTGCTGTTAACCAGCCACCAATCTTATGTCCATCAACATTTGGCTGGTGCATTGTTGGGCATGTTTTTTTTTTCAAACACTGAGTTATTTTTTTTTTTGTATGTGTGTGTATTGCTGAGATTTTGTTGCATTGATAGGGGTTTTGGCAAAATCGCATGATGTAATAACACTAAATAACACTCATGTGACGGCTTAACTGCCACTGAGAGCATGAGTAGCTGCGGGTCTTAAGTTGTGAGTATGTGAAATACAGTTATTGTGATTTGTTGAAGTATTTTAAAAGATGACTTCGGCTTCCATGAAGCTATAATACCCTTCAGAGGTACATTTCTTATAGCATAAAGGGTATAAAAAACCTTATTTTTGATTTAGAACGGTTAGTTTGTATGGCAGCTATAGGCTGTAGTGGTCCGATCTGAACGATATGTTCGGAGATTGTATCATTGATTTGGACTATAGTCTATGCCAAATTTCTTGAAGATATCTTGTCAAATAAAAAAGTTTTCGATACAGAAACTTAATTTTGACTGTTCAGTTTGTATGGCAGCTATATGCTATAGTAGTTCGATCTTAACAATTTCTTCGGAGATTAAACTACTGCCTTGGACAATAAATCATGCCAAATTTTGTAGAGATATCTCATCAAATAAAAAAGTTTTCCATACAAGGACTTAAATTCGACCAGTCAGTTTGTATGGCAGCTATATGCTATAGTAGTTCGATCTTAACAATTTCTTCGGAGATTAAACTACTGCCTTGGACAATAAATCATGCCAAATTTTGTAGAGATATCTCATCAAATAACAAAGTTCTCCATATAAAGACTTAAGTTCGACCAGTCAGTTTGTATGACAGCTATACCACATAATACTCCGATATAGACGGTATCGACAAATATTAATTTTATTGGGAAGAAAAAGCTGTGTGTGAAATTTCAGATCAATACAAATCACTTTTAGGATCTCTGACTGCACATAGTAACTGCGAGAGAACTATTACAACTTTGCTAACTACCAATCTTTCTGGACTTTTTGCCAAAACCTTTTTAATTTTTCCTTAGAATATTAGCACAACCACTTACATTACATATATTTTCCGTATTTTTTAATTAAATTTCCGCACTTATCAAATTTGTACCACAAAAGCTGCGAGCAGTTGGGGAAAATCAATTTCCCATAATTCATGCAGTAACAAAGCACTTTCTAGATTTGATTATGTGGCCGCGTTCTGCCTCCCCGACACGCCTCCAACTATTACGCCAGCTTTGGACAATAAATATGGCATTAAAGACGCTTGAATGGCGCCATGACAAGCCACATTGCTGCCCGCCGCTGGCGAAAATGTTTTGTGCGCAGGAGTTCCTTATGAATTCGCCTTCCGCCACACCCACCAGCTTTCGCTGCTTACACAAATTCAGCTGCCACGAAAAAGGAAATGTTTATGAGAGATAATTGATTAGAAAAGTGGAATATAGAGGGACGGAGCTTCGGAAGTGTTATTTTTTTGCGTTTTGTTGAGATATGACAGCACTGCTGACTTTGTAATTAAAAATTAATGTAAAAAAAAAAATTAAGTAAATTGTAAAATTAAATGTTTTCGATTAAAGATTCCATTCTTTTTTTTTTGAAAACATAAAATAAAATATAAATATACTTAGAAAACATAAAAAGATATTTTTTAAAATAGTTCTAAAGTATTTTTTATAATATTTTCTAAGTAAAAATTTTACTTTTTCACTCAATAAATTATTATTATTTTTTTTTTTTCTATAAATTATTTTTTTGACTAAATCTTGTTTGAAAACATAAAAAAATTTTCCAAAAGAAATTAATTTCTTTTTTTAAATTTTATTATATTTAATTAAAAAATTTACGTTTTTTAGTCAATAAATTTATTTTTTATATTTTGTAAAATATTTTTTTTGACTAAAGATACTCAAAGGGGTTTGAAAATATTAAAAAAAAAAAAACTTTTTTTGTTTTTAAATTTCTATGTTTTCTAAGTCAGTTTTTTCTGTAAATTATTTTTTCGACTAAAGATATTAAATCTCATTTGAAAATATAAAAAAATATTTTAAAATATTTAAAATTTTATTATTTTTGAAGTAAAAAAATAAATTTTTCGAGCCAATAAAGAATAAACCCTTTAATTTTTTCTGTTAATTATTTTTTCGACTAAAGATATTATATTCTGTTTGGAAATTTTCAGTGAAAAATTTCGTTATCTTTAATTTTTGTTGTTTTTTATTTTAAATTTTACTAAGTTTTAAGTAAAAAAAATTAAAAGTATTTTTTAAGTTAAAAAAATTATGTTATATATATAAAATCAGTGATATTATAAAATGTATATATATATACATACATACATACATATATATATATATAATTTTTTTTATAAAGATATATATATTTTTGTTTTTGTAAAAAAATTGAATTTTTTTTAAAATATTTTTTAATTAAAAATTCGAAATTTCAAATTTTAATACTTTTTAAGTAAAAAAAATTTTTTTTTTAGATTTTTTTAATTAAAAAAAATTAAAAATATAAATTTCTTAAATTTAAAATTAAATTTTCCGTTCAATAAAATAATTGTCTTCAATTTTATGCGCTAAACAACTTCAACTTCAACTCTTATTCATCGTCTATACACCCTAATAGTAATTTTCAAAAATTTTATATATTCTTTGCAGCATAGAAAAGTGATTGAATTTATATTTTTATGACCGATATAGCCTCATGTTTGTATGACAAAATCTAGGAGACGTTTCGGATGGCACCTTAATTGAGTCAATTAGAAAATCTGCTACACATATACATATGTATGTACTTAATTGACTCAATTGAGGACTTCAAAAAAGCATTTTCGCTCCTTACTCGTACCCTTTTTTGTAGCAGGCAACAATTTGCTAAACTATAAATTTCTGAAATTATCAGAAAAATAACATTTTTAATAAAAAAAAAACTGTTTTCTGAAATTCAGTTCAGCAAATTTAATGCAAATATTTGCTTGTTTGCCTGAAAACCCAAGTCAATATTGGCACGCAAACAATTATTTGTTTGTATATTTTTGTTAGTGTATTAACAAACGTAAATATGTATGTATGTACATATATATAGTACGTACATAAGTATGTATTTTTTTTGTCGTTTAGCCACATACTTTTTCATTGTTCGCTATTTGGCTTGAAAAGTTTGCATCTACATAGATTACATATGTAAACCTTTCGCTCTCTCTCTCTGTCCTGTTTGCGGTATATTTTTACATATAAACTTTCCTGCAATAGTTCTACACAAGCATTACATTCATTGTTACATGCTCGTGCAATAAATATTTAATTTTGTTGGATTTGGTCGCTTTTATTGGCGGCAGTGGCGTCGCCTTGTCTTGTGAATCCTGCCAATTCCGGCGAAAATCCTTAAGGGCCACACAAATAAACTGTTGCCATTTGCCTTCAGTGATTTTTTCTCAAATACATGCATACATATGTGTTAGATTTTCCTTATTTATTTCGATTAAATTGCGCTGAACTAATTTGTGGCCTTGTAAAGTTGTGGAAAATGGCAGCAGTGACTCAAGTTTAGATTATTTGGCAGCTACATATGTTTGTGGGTAGCATTTGACCTAAATTTTTTTACTCTAATTTTTGGTGTCGTGCATTTGCTTTAACGGCTTTAAAGGTTTTTGAAGCATACTGTACTTTATTCCTTGGAGAAAAGGAGATATCTTACACAGGTCTATAAACATATTTTGTAATCAGTTGAAGAAAATTAATCAGAAATTTTACACACCTTCTTATCTCCATATGAAGCTACTAATTTGCCGGAATTGTCGATATTGGACCACTATAGCATATAGCTGCCATACAAACTGAACGATCAAAATAAAGTTCTTGTATGAAAAACTTTTAATTTGACGAGATATCTTCATGAAATTTGACCGGGAATATCAAATATCGGCAACGCTATAATCTCCGTAGAAATTATTCAGATTGGGTCACGATTGTATATAGCTGCCATACAAACTGAACGATCAAAATCATGCTCTTGTATGCAAAGTTTAATATTTGTGAAGTGTATACCGTTTTTTCTTTTGCTTTCTTATTTATTTATTAATTTCTTGCAATTCTTTCTCCTCCAACTACTATAAATATATTTCTTCCAAAGATTTCTCGAAATTATCAAAGCCCTTTATACGTAATAATTTGTATTTAAAAATACTTCTTTCCATGAATTCACTAAAATATGAGCGCTCTTGCTTACGCAGACAGTCTGCAAAAACAAGCTTCCATTAAAATTAAGTGAATCACCGGACTTTGTGTCCTATTTTTAGCCGCAGACTTTGTATCAAACTCATTTAATTGCAATGCATTTACACGTGAACGCCATTTGAAACGCATTTACGTACGAAATTATATTTCTTATTACACATTTACCGTCATGCTCTTGTAGTTGTTGTTACCACATTTTGCTCGACCCATTTAATTGCATTGTCATGCACTGTTTGCATTTCGCTTTTAGTGCAACATTTACCACTCAACAATTTTCCAGCAAAGCACCACGCACACACGCAGCCATGCACATATGCATAAACGAATGTCCGAAAGTAATGAAAATGCTGTGAACACTCACACGCGTTAGCGCTAACTCATAATCATCAACGGCGACGCGTCAGCGCTGTGAGCATTAAACAGTGTCAACGCAGCCAACAGCGTCATTGCATCTGCAATTATGTGCATATCCAAGTGCAATAACAATAACAACAGCTGCTAACCCTTTGGCTACTGTTTGCTGCTGCTTCTTCTCCCCCTCAGCTTCTGGAATGTTTGGTGGCAAGCAGACGCTGCGCTGCCGCACTTGGCATTGTAGCCACTTCTGTCCTTTGTTATTGTTATTGTGCTTGTATTATCCACTGCACCTTACCAAAGACGCATTACCGACTTTAATGCGCTCACTAAGCCGGTTAGTGACAATAGAAGTGAGTAACTTGACCTTACTGCGGGTAAATACGAATCATCATGTATACCTATGTAGGTGTGTTGATGCTTATGTACACTACCTGCAACTGTGTGTAAACCGTGTTGTGATGTGTTTGGAAGATGCTCTTAGTAGTAAAAGTAGTTTTAACAAAAATATCTTGTCCTAAAAGTGACGCCGACGCCATCAACTGTAAGCCCAGCAGCGATAAACGTATCGTTCAGCTTGTAGATGCGCTTTATCTAATATAATTTAAAAATCAGTGTAATATCTAAATTGCATATATAAATAGAAGCAAAAATGTAGTGATAAAGTTCAGTGGTCTCAAATGTACTAGTCGGTAACTAGTCACTCGCAATTGAAATTGTACTTAAACGGTTTACAAATGCTCCAAAATTCTTAATTAAAAAATATTCACATAAAACCAAATAACCCCAAATGTACTAGTCTGTAACTAGTCTCCGGCAAGTTCAATTGTGCAGTAAAAAGATACTTCAAAATTAAATCAATAATCACAAATATGCACATAAAACCAACTAACCCAAACCGTACCAGTCTGTAACTAGTCTCTCTCAAGTTAAATTTACTGCATAATTTTTTCACAGGCTTCGTAAAATTTCAAATAACATTCACAACACCAACTAACTTCAAATGTACTATTCCGTCACTAGTTCGCTATAAGCTCAATTCACAGCATGTTGGTGCAGAGACTGACTCTAAAATTCGCTGCCAAGTTACGCTTTGTTGAATTGTAATTTTTTAGTTGTTATTCTAATGCAACGACTGCGGGGCGTCTACTTCTGTACTGCCCTCGGCGAATGACCGTGAAAAGTGATGACGTTACTGACTTTACTATGCAAGCGATGGCGACATTCTTCTTACTTTTGTAACTATCTGTACATATAAAATATGTGTAAAAAGTAAATAAAAATTTTCTACGACATATTCAGCGGCGTTTTTTACACGCTGCCGGCCAACTTATGAGTGTTTCTCGTACATTTGTTCTTATTATCGTTGTTATTCCCATCGTCGACTTTCTCCTGTTATTGCGTTAATCTTTATTTGTTTATTATTCGTTCGTTAGCCAACTTCTAAGCCTCTTTCCGCGTCTAATGCGTGTCAGCGTGTAGTAAATTGCTTTCGGTTGCCAATGACGATGACGATGACAATGACTTTAGTGAGGGTAATTGCTGGGTTGAATCTGAAGGCACAGTGAGATAAGAGGCTTTATTATCATATTTATTTATATGACTACATGTGTGATAGATGTGCATACTACAGTTATAAAATCCATTTCGAGATTTCTACTTATTTAAAGACAAAAAAACTTCAAATTTAAGTGGCCATGCTTGTTATGATTCGAAAGAACATTCTTTGGTATTTAGTTTTTGAAGATTACATCTTTCAACTGTTGGCGGCGGCTACATCTCAGATGGTCCATCAGTTGAGCTCAATTTTCGATGACTCCTTCGAGCATTTCGACTGGTAACTAAGGAATGACACGCGTGATGTTTTGAAACAAAGCTTGAGTCGAAGCGGGATTGTCCGCATAGACTTTAGGTTTATATATCATTACAGGAAAAAGTCTAACGATGTGATATCACATGATCTTGTTAACCAATCGATCGGCCCCGAAAGTGAAATTATCTGCTCACCGAAGTGTTCTCGCAATAACTCCATAGATTGATGCGATGTGGGGGTAGTGGCGCCGTCTTCTTGAAATCAAATGTTGTCGAGATCACGATCTTCAATTTTAAGCATCAGTTACCATTGACAATTACGTTCTCACCGCCATCATTTTTAAAGAAATATTGACCGAGGATTCCACCGGCCGACAACCATACCCAGCCATTGTATTTTCTGGATGAAATGGCAGCTTTTGAATCCCTTCAGGTCCCAAATGCTGCAATTTTACTTGTTGACATACCCATTGAGCCATAAATGGGCCTCATCGCTGAAAAAAATTTTGCTCAAAAGTTTCGGATCTTCATGGAACTTTTTAAGAGTCCGTCGAGCGAATCGATATCGCTCGGGAAGTTCGACGGCTTTAGCTCTTGCGCAAGCTGTATTTATGTTCGAATATTATTCAATAATGAATGCTGGGTCTCAAGTTGAGTGCTGTTGTTGCAAATAAACTGGGCGAAGCCCTCGAAACACATTCTTTACAGAACGTGAATTTTCGTTGAAAGTTGAACGACTTGTAAAAGTTGTTGTTGTAAGTCTTTCTAGCATGAAATACCAAATAATACTGAACAAAACTAAGATGACAGCTTGACACGACTCACGTGTGATCTCTCAAAGATAGGTTATTCAAGAAAGTACCTCTACTTGGATACTTGGATTAGCGACAACTGTTTCGAAACCAGATTCTACCAGCAGTTGGATGTGAATATTAATTTTAATATTCTTTCTTTTTTTCTGTTCAAACTTCTTTGATCTACTCAGTTAACTCTCCTCCTTCTCAACCTCATTTTATTTCCTACCAAGGTTTTCAAATTCTAAAATATTCACAGAACAAAAAATTAAAAAAAAAATTAAACTGAAAGTGTGGGCCACAAATCAAACCAAAACTACAAAAGCTTTCGTCATAAGACCGTCTTCGTACAACAGTAAATCATCAATCGACAGACAATACACAATCTGCCAATCACTTTTGCTAATCACCATATACAGTTAGACGAGTGAAATGGCACAGTCAAGTAAATATAAATGTTTTCTAAATTCATAAAAGTTTTTTTTTTTCAATTAATTCTAAAGTTAATGTCGCAACTTTTTCCCTACACTTTAAGCAAGCTTTATTGCTTTTGTGTAATATTACTATTACTACTTGTGTGTAAATATTACTATTTTTAATTGGCTCCAGCACTTTCACTAACCATTTCCGCTCGTTCACACACTTCGCAAACTTTTGACTTTTGAAGAAATAATTACACACATGCATTTATGTGTGCGTAAGCGTACCGCAAAGAAAAAGAAAACTTGTTTGTGTCATCTGCTGCTTTATGGGTGACAAACGTAAAGTTACGCGGCGTGTTTTTATTTTTATTATAATTTTTTTGACTGCCAGAAGTGCCTAGTTAGCCTCGCCAATAAGCATCAGCGGAGCGCCCATAAACTGTCAATTAAAAAGTTTGCACACATTTTATATATTTTCATTACTTTCGGTTTTTGCTCAGCGATGCATAAGGCACCGAATTTATGCCACACAGCGAGCGCAGGCAGCTGCCGCAGTAACTGCTGGCTAAGGCTGTGCACACAGTGAAGCAAAGAAGTGCCAAACAGCAACAGTCAATAGCATACAACGAAGAAAGTCTAAGTAATGAAGAAACGCCTGCAGTCATTTGTTGTTTTTATTGCCGTAATGATTTGATAATACTATAAACTAATGATCATTCATGCGATTCACTATGTACTCAGCCTTATGGCAGTTTCCTCTACCGCGACTATTATAATGTTTTTCATTTCGCTTCATTTCACTTCATTTCTTTATAATTTTTTTCTCTTGTTTTTTTCCTTTTTTTTTTGCTGGCGTCTTGACGCAAATTGTCGCTGTTTGCTAATAAGGAAGTGGGCTATCAAACGCCTAACTTTATACTTACGCGCATACTTGTATGTATTCATGAGTTTTATGCGCCTTGTTTGTCGGTGGTTCGCCTCAAACGCGCTTATAAGCCGCATTGTGGGCATTTCACTGTTGTTCAATTGTTGCCTTTGCAACAAGTTTTGTTTCCAACTTGCCAATATAAAAACACCAGTGGATTTGGTGACTTTTACCAGGTGCTAATTTTTCACTTTTGGAGCTTTTATGCGCTGGAAATGAAAGTTCAAAGCGTTATTTTGATGAAAATTCGTGAAGTTTTGTGATTTATTTTAATTACCTTTTTTGAGTAATGAAATTACTGACACTGCCTTTTTAGTAGCTGACTAAATTGCAGATTCGAGATTCAATTAAGTGAATGTGATTATAATACCCTCTACAGCTGCATTTATAATAGTATAAGGGTATAAAAAGATCTTTATCTTGATTTTGAACGCTCAGTTTGTATGGCTGCTATATGATGTAGTGGTTCGTTCAAGCCATTTCTTCGAAGATTGTAACGCTGGGCAAAAATATATAAAAACGAATTTCGTTGTTAAATAAAAAAGTTTTCCATACAAGGACTAAACTTTCATTGAAAAGTTTGTATGACAGCTATGTGCTATAGTACTCCGATCCGAACAATTTCTTCGGAGATTATATCACCGTCTTGGGCAAAAATGTATGCCAAGTTTCGTAAGGATATCTCGTCAAATAGAAAAGTTTTCCATACAGTAACTTACTTTTGGCCGGAAGCTGACTTTTTAGGACAGGATCCTCATAAACAGCTTGCCATTTCTTGATATGATTCGATCACTAACAGATTTCCCAAATGAAGTAATGATTCCACTTATTTGACAGCGTGCTTTATCGTGCTGTTTTCAGCCGGTGCTCCACCCATTGCTTCCAGAGGCCTTTGAATGGCAAACTTCACGGTAACTTGTTCTAAGATCGTTAAGCATGACTAATGCCTTATCGCTAGAGTTGCCTTCACCTCAAAAATGTGATATTTAAATTTTCGAATTTTTCAAATGAGTATAAAGGAAACCACTCATATTGAAACAAAATTTGAATTTTGGTTATAAGATGGTTATATATTGGTTATAAAATGGTTAGTATATCTGACAGCAATTTTCGATTTTTTCTATAATACGCTCTCTTATAAACTACCCATTTCCTCACTTAGTTGCAACAAAGTTGTTGCCGTTCAGCTTCCTCAAACTTTAACACAACTTTATAATCAAGCCTGTACCATTACAATAACAAAAAAAAAACCGTTAAAGCAAAAACAACAACAAAAAATAATTTTATAAGCAAAGTGCATTTATGACAAGTGTAAAAGCCGCAAACATAAACAAAAACAAACAGCAAACTGAAAATGAAACATCAAAACCAGCTGTCAGACACCCGCAACAAATGTTAACAACAACAATAAAAAACCGCAGCGGTTGCAGTTTACTGCACAACAAAATCCGATAATGGAAATTAATAGCGGAGCATGTAAAAAATGCGCAACAACAACAAATGCACAGTAAGGCGGCAGGCGCACGCGCCAAAGTCGCTACAGCGCCGTCAAGCGCAATCAGCGTACGCCGAAAGGCTGATAACATCAACAGCTGGCGGTGCCACAAGCGAACCACAACCAAAATATGCACACGAGGGCGCACAACGGCATGCATAAATGCATGTATGTGTGCGTGTGTGTAAATTTGTAGCATATTTGTCGGCGCTTGAGGCATTTTTAGACCTGCTCGCTGCGTACCTTGCCTTCAACTCCGTCTTGCAGCATTCGCTCATGCATTTTCAGTTGGATTTACATATTTGCTTTTGGTTTAAAAAATGCATTTCCTTTTTGTATTTGTTTAGCAGCTTTTAAATGCAATAAGCCGCATGAATTCTTTTAATTTAGAACCCCCTCTTTCATTTACTCACCATTATCAGCGCCTGCTGTTTGCCAGCTGTGGCACGAAAATTTGTTTAAATGCCACTAATTCGTTCAACGGTCTCAAAGGCATACGCCATACTCCAAAAAAATATACATGTTTACATACAAACATTGCTATGTAAATATGTATTGTCTTTTGTTTGGGCGCTGAAACGTGTCAAGAAGGGCGGTGATTCCATTTGTCTTATTATTTTACTCTACTCCTTTTTCTTATGCTTCTTTAATGCACGCAACGCTCACATACATACAAACATATATACTTACATATAAACAGATTTACATATGTTATGTACATACATATTTAGGCAACTTTATTTGTGTGCCTTTCCTTATCAGTCAGACTTGTCTGCGCGCATTTAGTCAGCAGCACAAAGAAGCCAAGGTGGTGACGGCGGCGGAGGCGACCAATTGTCTTTTTAAATAAATATTTGTGGATTTAAATAGGAGGGAGATAAATATGTGGATGTGGTACAAAAAATAATCAAGTACACACACACACACAGCTTAAGACAGAATAAGCCATGTATGTGTGGTATTAATGTTGACTGGCTTAAAAGCAGTCGAATTGTTGTTGTGCCATTTAGTGCTTTACTGCAAGTTGAAGTTAAAAGCAGAAAAATGCTAATGTCGGCTGCACTGAAGCTATTATACCCTACACAGATGTATTTCTTATAGCTAAAAGGGTATAAAATAATCTTCATCTTGATTTTGTAAGTCAGTTTGTATGACAGCTATATGCTATAGTGGCTCGATCCGCATAATATATTTCAAGATTGTAGTTTTGGTTTGGATAATAGTCCATGCCAAATTTTGTGAAGATAATTTGCCAAATAAAAAAGTTTTTCATATATGAACTTGATATCGATAGGTCAGTTTGTATGGCCACTACTTTACAGTCATTTTGCGATTTTGATGTCGAAAAGGCTTGTTTCTTGCTAATTTTGGGCTGCTAAAAGCGAAAATGAAAGTAAAAATTTTCCAACACGTATGATTTTTTATGTTGTAGTCAAGGAATGTCGGGTTCAAACCACCTCAATTTACTAAAATGACAAAAATAGCTGTATGTGATGGAAAATTTTTGAACTGAAACTCGTAAGCCAGACACCTCAAACACCCCACAGACCGCTTAGCACATTAGTCAAACATTTTTTATTCAGATTTGTTGACTAGTGTAGTTATTGAAAAAATACATTACAAAATTTGGTCCCCTAAGCTAACATTTTATTAAATTAAAATGTTTTCGAAAGGTAAATAAATCTAAATTCTACAACTTGTGAGACTTCTATAAACTAGTAGTTGCTTTTAACCAGAAATTCTAGACATGTGTTTTTTTTCGTCTCGCATTTATGTATAAAGCAAACAACTACTCCGCAATAATAATTAAAATTCACACTTCATTCAAATTACTAAAGCAAAATGTATATTTTTGCCACGGCAATAATTTTGCATAATAAAATCCCACTATAGCGCGATCGTATAATATCTACTATTTTATAGCGGCTTTTATCGCACGGCAGCTGATCATGGCACGAAGTGTCTATGTTCTCCATGTAAACTTCTGAAATGAAGTAAATATTTTGACTACCAAATATTTCAGTCCTCTACAACTAACATATGCGCGCTCTTCTTTCACGCTCTTACATTGCATACAAACGCTCTCAGCTACAGCATTGTCGCTCTCTCGCTCGCCATGCGATGTTTTTGCGCTCCCCGCTCAGCTACCTGCTATCAATTTCGCCATTCAGGTGCTAAATAGCCTCGTATTTTCCAGTTCAACAGCACAACCTCGCAATTGTCTTAAGTGATTTTCCGTTTTTCACACATGTCGTTGCCGTCTTCCGCGCAAATGACTATTGCCTTGAGAAAGAGGGGTATTATTTGCCTACACATGTTTTACATTTGCTACACTTTATACCCATAAACTTTGTACTCGCTTCGTTCTCGCTTTGTACAGATTTGTTTAGTAGGAATTTTCAGATTTTTCACATTTAGTTCTTTTGTTTATTTTTGCTTGTATTTTCACAACGTCGCTCTCTTTGTTTGCTCTGTGTTCTGTATACTCTTTAGTTTTTATGCTCTTGCTTTGCTCGCGTCTACACCTGTCAACTGATGTATCTTTTCAGTCTCAAGTGTGACATTTTTCCGCTTTATTTTTGTTGTTGTTTTGCTTTCTACTATCAGTTGTTTGTTTTTCTTCTGGCTTATGTCAATTTTTTCTGGCATACATTGCCACATATATACATATGTACGTAACTCGGTCAATAATTTGCAAACTTTGTCCTCGTCTTTGCAGATTTGTTGTTGTTTGCACTGGCAGCCAGCTTGTTGGCTGTTTATTTTCTTAATGGAATAATAACAGACACAAAATATGATGAAAATTGCAAGTGAAAAGTATATAAATAGGATTATTGACTTGTGTGCTGTATGTGAGTGCGAGTGTGTGTGTGCAGTGGCTATCTCTCTTTTGTTGGTTGTTTGAAGAAAATTGTTTTCGAGTTTTGTAATCACAGCAAACTTCAGAATGATTGCAAAAATATCAATTATTTTTATTTCTATTTTGGTATTTTAGAAGTGTCCCTTTTGTCGTCTTAATGATTTTGACTTAAATATTATTTTTCGTTCTCTCTTTTAAATCTTTAATTTTCTATAATTTTTTTTTAATAAAATTCTGAGTTCATAACTATCATTAGTCATAAGCATTTTTTCTAAACTTTATTTTTCATGTTCTCAATTTTTTCTGTCTTTTAATATTTTTATTTAGAAGTTTTTAATTTTTTATAATTTTTTTTTTTTAAATAAAATTTTTGGTCAATCTATATTTATTTTTCAAGTTCTCGATTTTTTTGGGTTTTTCGTAGTTTGTTTTTTTTTTTTTTTGTTTTTTGCTGAAACTCTCCCTTTCAAGTCTACTTTATACTTCTAGTGCTCGATTTTTGAATGTTTCCAACTTTTTTTGAAGCTTTTTATCGAATCTACTATATTATCTTGAACATTTTCGTATAAACATTTTTTCATGCCTCACTACTAAATCTAGATACTAGATATATAATCTTGAAGATATTTATTTCAACAGTATTTTTCAAACTCTCACTTATTCCAAATTTTTTAGTTAAAAATTTCTTTATCTTTTCCTCAAACTCTCGCTTCGAAATCTATTTACAAGTATAAATCTCGATTTACAACCCGTTCTTTATGCATACACACATACTTATGTCTGTATGCCTGTCTACACTACGTTCACTCTTGCTCTCATCTGCCTTAATCAATAGTTGAATAATTTATTTTTATAATTCTTCTATAGCCAGAGCTATTTTTGTGACAAATTTTGCTTGTGGAATAATCAATTGGTATGAGCTCATTTCTTTAGACTTCCATTGTTATTATGTAAATGGATAAATGATTGAATATGAATGCAGGTTTCTGCTGATATCATAGTTTATTTCACATGAGAGTGAGTGAGATGTAGTAGAGCCATAATTTTTCAATTCAAAACAAGTTTCAGAAAACTAGCATACAGTTATGCACAAAAATATATATATAATATTTTTATGTTTCTTCGCAACTTTTTTGTTTTCTTATTGCACGACTTCTAATGTGGACCTTTTATTGAAAAAAAAATAGGAAAAAATCAAAGCGTTTTTCAAAACCTCAAAAACTTACAAAATTTGTTTGTAAAGAGAGTGGAAGTGTGCTTTCTCTTAAAGAGTATTTGAAAGGCTTTACAAGAGTCAAGCCAGATTATTGATCATTTCAAGTCTTATACCATATACATGCATGGTATAGTATACTATATATCCGATCTCCCCGTATCCCCCAGTTTACCCTCGAAGATCAGCAGGTAGCCACAAATCGCTCAGCCCGGAAGAGATCTCAGAAAAAATCCTGAAAATAATAGCTGCAATGCCGGCAGTACTACTGAACATGTACAACGCCTGCTTCGAAGCCGGAATATTCCTTGAACCCTGGAAAAAGCCACGGCTGGTGCGAATCAGAATGGAAACAAATATCCCAATTTGCCCTCATGCATGCTTGACACATCGGGAAAGCTGTATGAGAGGCTACTCAAACCCAAACTTGAAGTAGCTATGAACAATGCTGGAGGACTTTCTCCTAGACAACACGCCTTTAGATCCGACAGATCAACCGTTGGAGCTATAAAATTGGCTACGCGGAGGGCATTGCTGCAGTATTTACAGCAAAAGACACAGAAGAAGCTCGAAGAAAGCTTAATCAGATCATGATACGGACGCAAGCATGCTTCGACTCACACAACGTCCAGCTCATTACGAAAGAAACAAAGCTACTACCGCTAACAAATAACCACATACCCCTTGAAATAAGCATGCAAACGACTACGGATATTCTTCGGACACAAAAAGCATTAAACCGCCTAGGCTGTACGCCAGACTAACCGTTTAGGTACAAATCCAGCACGCGCCAGAAAAGACAGCGAAGATCACCTCCCAACTGAGCAAACAAACGGCCAACATAAGAGGCTCCAGCCAAGAAAAGAGAAAGCTTCTAACGTCAGCGTCCTATTATATGGAGCTGAGATCTGCGCAGACGTGCTTAAAAAGGAAAACAGGTTTAAGATAGTGGACTGAGTGCACCGCATCGCAGCCTTAAGAGTTGCAACAGCCTACCAATAGTAAACAAATTTGAAGCATTCTGTTGAGATAGGTAGTAACGTAAGCTACAAATGAAAAATCTTGTCTAAAGAAATATCAAAAGTTCGCCTTTACAAATTCTGATCTTATAAAGTAAGAAGTATTCTCATCAGCAGTATTTTTAGCTAACAGTCTTTTTTCTAAAAAAAACATATGCAAATCATTTTTTGTTTTCTGCCCGTCACCTCATCGTATGTTAGTTCCAGTTATATCCATTAAAGTATCACGACTTCATTAAAGAAGTGACAATCGCGATGACTGAAATAAAATGCTTTTCTTTCACTTGGATCATCACGAAAAGCAAACAAATATAGAAAAAAATAAATAAATAAAAGTAAAACTTTTCTAAACAACCACGAACACTCGTCATTAGTAACGCTACTGACATGTGAGTTGAAAAAATCTCCCTAAAGCTGTCTTTTCATAAGCAAAGTTATTTTTGTGTGAAAATACAAAATATTCTTTCTATTTTCTCTTAATTTCGTTTTCGCTATTATTCACTTGAATTTCTTGTCGAAATTGCGTTGCTCTTTGTGCATTAAGTCATGTTTTGAATATTTTCGCTTTTGTCTTACATTTTTAATCGCCTTGTTGTCTTCAATAAAAAGCTTTTCATTTCCATATCTTGGCATTTAAATTTTTTAATGGCTTTTGTCTGATTTTGTTCACACATAATTAATGCGCACAGAAATGTGTCAGAATTGTCTCCTGCTAAGATTTTTAGTCATTTGCCATGAAATATATTCTCATCTTTTGCTGCGGCATTTTTATTTTCGGTTCTGAGTTTAATTTTTAATTTTTTTTTTGTTATTTTTTTAATTTTTTTAATTTTTACTGCATATAGCTAATATAATGTCTGGTATTTCCTTACATTAAATATTTTGAATAATGCAAGTTTTCAAACATACAGTAAGCTATAAAACAGATGGTACATATTTGCGTTCTTTCAATGTAAGCCCGGAATTTTAATATTTTCTGCAGAAGTTTTGTAGCAAAGCTATCTTAAAAACGGTTACGTCTCGTTTGTTTTATGATCTTAAGATTGTTTCAATGAATCTTGCTACTGCTATTGACAGTCCGTTTTCGTGGCACGAGAAGTTCATTAGCTGTATTAATATGTTGAGCTACTGTGGGGTACTGGTTTAGGGGATTACATGGGTGTCAGGACTTCAAAATATCGATTTTTTATTTCTTTTTTTTTGAGTTTTTTGCTTTATTATTTCTATAACATCTCCAGATTAATATGGTAGTTTTAGCGCTATGGAGGAATGTTCACCAAAAAAATGCATTTTTTCGTAAAAATTTCTACTAAAAATGCTATTTTAATTTTATTTTATTTTTGTACGCCCTATACCTAGTTTATGATCTTCAGTAGAAGACATATTTGGTTCCCTTTTACTTAATATAATCCTGTCAGAAATTCTGCTGTCAACGCGGGTCTACCTTTTTCCCAAAGAACTGCCGGAAATGATGTCACAATGTCCGAGTTTTTAATATTTTTTTTTTTTTTGAAAATTTCACAAGGTTTTTTTTCTTTTTAATTTGAATCTTGAGACAAATGTATGCATATAAATAACATTTTTTGTAAGGAAAAATATATATTTAAAGTAAGCCGGTTTTTGTTCGAGCAAACCCATGAGTAAACCCCACTAAGAACTTGGGTAAAAGAAAAGTTTGGTGTAAAGTAGATCAGATTGTTATGAAACAAAGTTGAATTGGATTGAAGAAATAGTGAATTGTAGACTGATATTAGATATTTTAATGTACTCTTATGGGCCTTTTCAAATAAGAGTGTAATTTCCAAAATATTCAACAGAACGATATGAAATTTTCTGTGTGTATTTTCAAATACTACATTAAGAAAATAAAATCTAAAAAATCGATTTTTTGAAAATTCTAACTGTATATAACCCTATAAATTTCGATTATATCCGTCACAGCAAAACATACAATTTGGAAGTGACTCTTGGATTCGCCGTTTTCTATTTTAAAAACTCTAACGTTAGAACTCTAACCTAGAAATGTTAGCTAAAATAGTTCAAAAACGTGAAAATCCACTTCTCGACTGACTCATCTTTGTTTATATGTATAATTGGTATGAATCTTTCGTTTTCGACTGACGAGTGCCAAAACTCGTAAATCCAACAAGCGAAAATGTTGCACCGTAAAATCTTGTACATAATAAACTTTATAGTTTTCGTAGCAATAGTAATAAAGCAAGCAATAGCAAATAATTTTCAAGTTTCGAAAACCTTCTTTTGCATACTAAATTAATATTTTTAAACAGGTTTTTCGCAGCAAAAAAGGTGTTAATTTTCAAAAAAAATTTCAAAGCAAATATTAGTGAAAAATAAGAAAATAAAAATTTAAGTATTTACACTGAGAAAAATAAATAAAAATTTAAATATTTGCTTTGAGAAAAATTAGCGCAATTAATTTTTGTGAAAACAAGTGCATGATTTAGCGATTTCCACAAAAGAAATCTTAGAAGAACATAAAAAAGAAAGCAGTAAAATTTAGTATGCAAATATTTCGAGAGTTGGGTGAATACAGAAATTATATTTCGCACATGAACAGTCGAAGAAAATGAAAATACCGCAAACAAATGAACTTGAAATAAATAAATTCGCATAAATATACTATGTAGATATGTATGTGTGTATGTGTTTGTATGAATTTTCGCGCAACGCAAATTGCTTTTCGCACAAAATCAGATTTTTTGGCTGAAGCCTTAAATACAGAAAATTTAGAATAGCAAAGCAAAGTTGAATAAAGTAAAAAAAAAAATTTCTACACACACACACACCCGCACGCAATTCATTTGGAATTCCGTTTACGCTAGTTTGGCAAATATCATGCCAATGGCTGCCAGGCAAATTCAATTAAATCCAGTAATTTCGAAAATTGTTGTTGCCATAAAACGGCAGACACCTACAGCGCGCTTGTAACGCAGCAGTTTGGATTTTTTCGCAGATTTCTACACATGTTTTTGTTGGTTTTGTAATTTTCATATATTTTATTTTTCAAGTCGTTTTTTTCTAACACTCGAGTGCCCATTAAATGAAGTGTAATAAACGGCATTGTGGGGTCTACGCTTAAGCAGTGTGCGCTGGTCTGGGCTGCTGCGGCGCTGCACAGTGGGGTGCTGGCAAACGAATTTTTGCATAACCAGATTTAGTACATATGTGAAAATATATGTATATGTATCTCTGATTAGACCTCAAGTGTAGTCAAATCGAAAACGCGTGCGATATGTAAACACAGCAAATACTTGCCACACACACACACACTTGCGTTTAATAACACTCCCGCATGCAAACATGTGTGCTCGAGTGCTCTACACCACAAATTCTTGATTTCAACAAACTTTGTTGGTGTTTTTGCTTGACGTTTTGCAACAAAATTTTATTTGACTCAAGTTGATTATGCAAACAATGGAAATCAGCACTGATTGTTTACAAAAATGCTGGCGTCTTACGTGCCTATGTGTTGGTGTAAGGCCACACAGACATGCAGTTGGAAAGAGGATATGGTTATATACTAGGTATATGTATGTATAACGGCGTATGAGTTTCACAGCAATTTCTCCATTTTCAAAGTCTATCAGGCATTTGTTCAATTGTTTACCTCCACAAATTGGTATTCGAATGGAAAATATTAACTAACCTCAAATTCACTGGTGAAAGATAAAACCACATTTCTTCCACATCGTACGTAATACAATGTATACTAGAATACGCAAAAAAAAGTAAGAATTTTTTCAGAATTTTAAAATTCTTAATTTATTCTTCGCAGTCTATGTCATCCCTTTCAAAGTAATCCCCTTTGGCCACAATACACTTGTACCAACGTTTTTGTTTTTTCCAATGCCCGAAACAGTTATTAAAGTCAATTTCCGGAGTAGCCTTTAATGTGAGTAGTGATTTATGGACTATTGACTAAAACGGTTTCTCCCGACCGGTCGTTTGAGTTTGCCAGAAGTCATACGGAGCCAAATTAGACGAGAGCGGTGGTTGTGGCACGATATTGGTTGAAAAGAAAACTCACGAATAATCTGCGGCATCTTTTTACGAATAGCTTCGTGCAAACGACTCATAACACTCAAATAGTCTTCCTTGTTGACAGTTTAGTCGAACGGGAGGAATTCGGATGCACCACAACTCGAAAATCGAAGAAAACTGTCAACATAGCCTCGACTTTTGACTTGCTTCGGCGTGAATTTTCGGCTTCGGCTCAACTTTGGCACGCTATTTGCCCAATTGATCGTCTGTTTCCGGGTCGTAAGCATAGATCTAAGGCTCATCGCCAAATAATACGTTTCGTGACATTCAGGTAGTTGGAAAGCGTTGCTTCAGACGTTAACGCGACTTTGTTTTTCGAAAAAATTAAGTGATTTTCGTGCTTTCACTTTTCTTAGGCCCAAATGATCTTTCAAAATGTTTTTCACTGTTCCTGCCGATATTCCAACGATGCCAGTAAGATCTATGACTGGTTATGAGGTACCAAGTATGACCAAGTTGTTGTCCACCTAATCTTTTCAGCATAAGGTCTTCCTTTGCTTCCACCAGCGATGACCGCATCGAACAAGAACAAATCTAGAATGCTTGCGTCAATTCCGACGACGTGACCTAGTCCGCTGCTGTCTCTTGATTCGCTTAAGTGTTAGTGTTCAAAAAACCATAAATCGTCATTAAAACTTTTCGCTCGAAAACCTCTAGTGGCGACTCATCGGATGCCGACATCGTCCACACTTCTGCGTCATATAGCACGTCAGAAATGACGAGCGATTTGTAGCGCTTGATTTTGATTCGCTCTGCGGTTCTTATTATTTGCTCCCGCATGAATTTGACGACAAGTATTCATTAAGTACTATGCTTGTTATGTGCCCTCATTTTGAGATCGATTGAGATTTTGAGATTTAAAGTCACCAGCTTGACCTCTCAACCTAACAAAAGTTTGCTATTTACCAAAAAATAGCGTAAATGGTCAACTGATTGCATTCCGCATTAAATTCTATTTGCGAAAACATTTGCAACGAAAATAAGAGAAGAATGCAACTTTCCAATTTTTTTCTTTTATTTTCTGTCCTTTTGAAATTCCATTTGCAGAGTTGTAAATAGAAAAAAGCAACGCTTCCAAGCATCATTGCCAATAAACTCTGTGAATGCACTCGAAATGCTTGAAGGACTAACACTTGTATGGAAAAACCCAGTAAGCAAGAAGTTTGTGACAAAAAATTGTATAGAACTTGCTACGAAGTAATGTGCATATTTGAACCTTTGTTTGTATCAAAAAATAATAGCTAGGGTTAGGTAATTGCAAGAAATTACGAAAGTACTATTTTCAAAAATAGATTTCGAATATAAAGTTCTGTAAACTAGCACAAGGCCTTAGTGTTACCGTTTATGTGTGAACTGCTAAATAGAAACCCTTATGAAATCTAATCGACTATTTTTGGTCGAATAAATTGCTTCAAATTTCAAAAAATTACCCAGCAGATCATGGGTACCGAAACTCCAATATATTCAAATAAAGTAACCTGTACACACCGTTCAACTCATAAGGCCTTTGCATTAGAAAGCGATTACACAGCAGTTTTGATTAGAATTTTAAATTGCGAAACTCAATAAAACTGTAACATAAATCTCTGGTAGCGCTGTTGGATAGCTAACCGGTAATTTAACCGATTGGTGGGTTATAGCATACCTTTAATAGTGTTAGAAGTATGAATTTTGGGAATTAAGAAATCTTGATAATATTTAGATATTTTTAAGAAATTATATTCAATTCCCGCGGCTCTTCGGAACTGTTTGTATAGCTCTGTTGGATAACTAACCGGTAATTTAACCGAAAGGAGGCTTACATAAAGTTAGAAGTTCGAATTTTTTCATTTAAAAAATCTTAATAATGTTTAAATATTTTATTAAAATTATGCTCAATTTCCTCAGCACTTGCTTCCGAACTGTTTGTATAATTAGGGCAATGTCGAAGCATATTTTGACTTCGTAGCAAAAGGATTTCAAAATTGCATTTTTACCAATTTGTATACCTTTTGCTTTATGGGTATTTCCACTTTTGCACAACACACGTGACCCTTTCACTATGTGCGGCAGCTGTAAAATGTGGCGCTGCAGTGGCAATAAGCAGCACATTTTGGATTTAATGGCGATGTGAAATATTAAGCAGCAAATAATGTGGGGAATGCAGTGGTTCTCAGCAGTAACGACGCGCTGTAAGACTATAAGCGCATAAGTAGCTGAGTAAACGGTAAAAAAATGTGACATTACAGCAATGAAGTGAAGCTGAGAAAGAAGCAGAGTCGATTAGTATTGACGTTGCAGAGTTTGCAGTGTCGATTTTTATGTGTTTTGAGGTGATAACTTGCTTAATAGTTGCTTGATAGTTTTAATATGTGATTTGTAGTGTGTTCAAAATAATGCTGAGATCGTTTTTTAAATACTTTAATAAATTATATTATTATTATTATTATTATTATTATTCTTATTATTTTTATTATTATTATTATTATTATTACTATTATTATTACTATTATTATTATTATTATTACTAAGTTGAAGTTTGATTAGAAATACGAAAAGACTTTTTCGACTACCCAATATTTACCATAAATATTATACAATTTCAAAACTTTCAAAATTGCTAATTAAATTTTATTTTCCTCTTCTCTTTACAGGTATGTACTCACATTTCTTGCTTGCTTATTAGAAACCCGTTATAATTACTACAATGACAGATAAGGTAACTCTTTAATTTTACCTAGAAGGCGCCGATTCGGTCGCCGACGCCATAAAACTTACCAAAACTGTATTTGTGGACACACTAACATATATTCATGTGAATATTTTTGTGCAAGCAGCGCGTTAGAAGCTTTCCAGCAACTTTCACATTCTTCTAGCTCTGCCTCTGTTCTGGTTCTGTTTCTGTTCTAAAAGCCAGCTAAATCATTTCGAAAACATGTCGACAGCAAAGTTCGACTACACAAGAAACAGACGTGAGTACACATACATATGAATATACATATACATATAAATACATGTGTATGTGTTTGTATACAAGTATTCTCCCTATTTTGCACTTCAGCAGTGGAATGGTGTTCGAGACGCCAAAAATAGCAGGAAATGTATTCCGAATTTGTGTTTGTCGGAGCCAACTTGGTGCTCGTTTATTGCCCACGTTGCTTTCGCTGTAATTCCGTACTTTCTGTGCTTAGTTTTATTATAATTCTTTTGCTGTTGCTTGTTGTTCTTCGGTCTGTGTGCGATATATTATTGAGGTATTGCACACAAACATACATACTAAGTGCTGTGTTGTGCTGTTCTTTCGTCTTAACTTGAGTTGTTGCAGTTGTTTACTCGAGTTTTTGCTGAACTTTGGCGCAATTATGCCTTATGTACGTGCTTTGGAACAATTAATGACAGCCAAGTGTTGTGGAAATCATAATAAACAAGTGTGAACAACTCGCTGAGACCAACAGCACATCAACTGTATACAACTAAATATATACATATAGATATGTGTATAGATATATGCAAGATTATTGATGTGCTAGCTGTGATGTTCGGCAAATAAGCTGCAAGCTTATGGCTAACACCTAAACATAGGTACATACAGACACCTGCTCTTAGGCAGATGTTTATTAGGTGGCTAGCAAATGAGGTTGCTACATGTTGCACGGCACAAAAATATCCAGCTAAGTATATACATATACATATATATATAGTATATATGTACCTGTGTATAGATAATCGGAAAATCCATTCGCTTAATTGATTTGCAAAAGAGCTGGGCTGAGCAGCATACATTTGTATATATTTTTCTTCACCATGTTATCCACCTAACGATAGGAAAGGCCTCTACATGGAATTTAAATATACTGAAATATCTCAAACGCAATGTAAGCAAAAGAAATCGATTGAAAGAAGCTTTAGTTAAATAAATTTATATACTTCCGGAATACCGTGGTATCTTCCAGGCGGAAGTGCTGGAGTTCAGAAAAGCGACTGAGAGAGCGAACAACGCAGTAAAAAACATAAAAGCATCAATATATACTTCGACAGACAGGCTTTAATAACTATTAAAGCAGTAATCTCACGTTGTATTATGTCAAAAATCACCCATACAACAGGGTGGCATTAGATGTAGTGGCTGCTGGTAAGCGTCTACATATATAGTACAGTGGGTTCCAGGCCACAAAGGAATTCTGTGAAATGAAAGAGTAGTAATTGCCAAAAGTACCAGGAGCCAGGCGACCGTATCAGTACAGGAAGTACGGAGGTCACTAAAAACGATAAAAAATGAAATTTTCGAAAGGGATGATAGACGGATCAAGTCGGATGGAAAGCTCTAAGGGTATGCAAGATCGCCAAGATCATGTGGAAGAGAACCGAAGAAAGCCGAAAAACCCAACAGACAAATTAGGAAAGTTGTCGAAAAAACACACATGCTTTTACTCAAATGGTCCCCAAAGGGATGCAGAACTGTTGCTGGCCTAATGACAGTTTCATCTCTATGAGTTTCGCAATTCAAGGGACTAGATGAAGTATCATAATTAGATATCAAGTCGCTCTAAAAGTCCACAAAAGCGTTGACGTCCTGTATTAAGAGTACTTCTACTCCTCCAGTTCACATTACAAAGAACTCAAATGTGTAGGAAAAATATCAATCGAACAGCAATATCATTCATTTAAGCTTATTAAGAATGCGTGAAACGAACCCTTTATTCTATGCAAAGGAAGTTAAGACTTTTTCTAATCAGAGAAGTTATATTCTTCCAGTTTTTTTATATACACTTACAGAGTATATATTTACAAAAGTAAAATGAATAAATATTGGTTACCTTCATATATCTGGAGTTGAATTGTATTTGCATTTTAATACACTTATTGGACAAGTTGTGGTGAGAATGTTTATAATTGACAGGCAGCATTGCGTCAATATTTTTCCACAACACCAATATATATACATGTGTGCATTTATAGCTTACATCCGCCACATACGTGCCTGATTTTATCACAATTGACGTATCCTTTCGTATAAATATATGGCAACCGCACTTAAATGGGCACTGTGAAAAGTTCGGTCTGTCAAGCTGTCGAAAGCTTTTGACAGCTCACCTGATATGTGTTCGGCTCACATCGCCGCACATCACATGACATTGAAGTGCAGTTCTTCCCGATTATTTCTACTACGAACTTAAATCCATTATATTTTCTATATATGCACTCTTTCATTATGGATATTATTTACCAAACAATTTAATTTATTATTATATAAATAACTGGTATGTAACTGGTATTGAGCGTCAAACAATACTAACGAATTTCTGTTGTGGTCATAATAATTTTTATTTGCGTTCCAATGTGGCGATTCGGTGTAATTATTAAAAATTAATATTTGTTGATGTGGAAATTGGGTTAATTTTTGAAATGTCACGTGTCACCTCATTAACTATGAATTAAACTTAGAGATTAAAAAATAGAAATATATAATGATGAAGGTTACGTTAGGTTAGATCAGGTAGGTCAATAAGCCACGCATAGACCAGTTTGGTCATTTGCGATACCAGATAGAGTTTAGTTGCTAAATCCAAGAGGAATCGTTAACTTTTAAGATGCCCGCGCTTGACGTGAATTTTAACAGACTCTGCGGCGTCACTATCGATACCGCGTAACTAACATACCTTTACGCCAGCCTGCTTTTTCTATGTATATTTACTTTGAACCTTCCTTCCTTCCCAGCCGAAAAGTGAGATCATGTAGTCGCTGTTTGCCCAACCGCCATTACCCAACAAGCTATGCTCGAAGGTTCTATACATATGTAAATTCTCCTGCAACCAGTAGTCGTCCCGCCGATTTTGTTACGCAGTTTTCAGCGCAGAGGTCTATAGGTGGCTGATTTACTACCACCTCAAGAGCCGCTGTTGGACTTTTTCTTAATGCTCCTGTTATGTACAGCGCAGCGAGCATCTGAACCTTTTTCATTTGTTTTCGGTAGGTGGATTTCCGCATTTTTCTCAATCTTTCTTCCACTTTGTGCTTCCACAACAGTTTGCTGTCCAAGAGTACCTCAAGGTATTTGGTACGGTCTTCGAAAGAGAGTTGTGTCCCATTTATAGAAAGGAACCTCCATAGAGAGATTTTGTGCTTTCTTGTACGCACAAGCAGATCCGTTTTCACCGGGTTTAACCCCAGACCCGCTTGCTATGCAAAATTCTGGAATGCATTGAGAGTATACTCGTTATTAAGGCGGCAATGTCGTCCGCTTATATCACTATCTTAGGGGAGTAGCCTTCCAAGTTCCTTAGCAGCGCATTCACGACTAATGTCCATAGAAGCGGAGTTATACAAACTTCCTTGATCATTCATTTTAGCGTCGTTTAATTCTGCTCTTATCCGTCTAGAAGTCAAAAGGGTTCTGATCCAGCGTTGTTTAGCAGGATCATCACCTATTGACTGAATACAGAATAAATTCCGTAGAGAATAATGTATAATGATAAAATTATATAATACTATTTTTATTTCATTTAAGTAAACATTAATTTTTATCGACAATAAAAAAATCAATTTTTATATATTATCCTTTTATCGATCGTGCTTATTATCGATAATACGATAACTATCGAACGATGTTTTTAATATCGGTTGAAGCATGTTTTCAAGGCGTTTATCAACCATTTCACAAATTTTGACTTAAGTATCCTTAAAATTTAAAAAAAATCGATAAATCAATACAATACTAAAAGTCCGATTCTTCATTAATTCCATTAATTTACACCACATTAACACATTAAAGCCGTTGATTTAACAAAAAGTTCCTATAATTTCTGAAAATCACACAATTTCAACTTTCAGCCATTGCTCCCTTTTTTAATTCTTCACTTTTACACTTCGGCTATATTTTTTTCGATTCTTCATGCAATATTCCTCGCTTTGCAGCACGTCCATTGTTTAATTTATTTTATTTTGAATGCACTTTGCTTCATTTGTGCTTCCATTCAACTTCCGCGTGCTTCTTTCTTTCACTTCTATTTTTCCTTTACACTTTTTTCTCCCCACTAGTGTAGTGTGTTATATAACAAATTGAATTGAGTTTTCTGTCTTACACTCTGTGTTGCAGCGCTAAACTTGTCTGTCACTATCCATCTACCACATACACATTTATTATATTTGTACTGTTATGTAAGTGTGCTTGAGAGCGTACAAGCCTCTCCTGCGGCCTCCGGATGTTCATAGTACATAAAAGTGAAGTTTGCTTTAGTGCAGTCGAGTTAAGTTGGCTGCAAATACACGCAGTCTCATGAGGCAACTTTAACAAATTGAAAAACTATTTAAAAGAAAAGATGCAATAGTTTGGCAAAGCACTGTTATTGGAGATGTTTGGTAGAATTCTAAAATGTGCGCAATGCAACTATTGCGCTTTAGAACAGACAACAAGAAAAATTAAAGAGAAAAGTTGAATTTTATAACGAGCTTGGAAAGAGAGATTGCTATGGAATATTCGAGAAGAAGTTAGTAAAAAAAATATTTTGCATAGAAGCTTTCAAAGTCTAAAACATTTACTATAGTAGGTAGCCTGAAAGCTTATTTAAAGCAAATTAGACTAATTTCTACGAGGAAAAAATCCTGAACTCGCGAAAAAATTGCAGCGTATTTTCTAATTCCAATATTTTTCTATTCACTGTGAAGCAACCGATTTCTTTGCGCTACACCCTTTCAAAGTGCAAAGCTATTCAGCTGCTCATCGCCACTCCTCGGCACTCCTCGCTCAATTACCGAAATGGCAGTGTAATTTAACGTTTTGCTATTTTCGCTAGTGCTGCTAAAATATTACGAAATTGAAATTTTATAGATGCCTTAATATGTATGTATGTCTATGTACATATAAATCTCTATAATTGACGCTAACATCTCTGGTGCAGAGCCTCCCCGCCTAGTAGGTATGTACTGACGCCTTTGGCAACGATAAAATGCGGAAAAAATTATTGTAGAATGAAACCATTTCAAGATAAAATAACAAAAATCAAACAGTAATTATTTTCAGGCGATTTGAGGTGAGAAAGAGAAGGGGAAGGTGTGGTTGAACTCTGAAAATTAAATTCGATTTTGATTTCCGTCTATAGATAGAAAGTCCCTCTGTTCTGAGCTATTTGTTCCAATTGCATATTTAGCTCCTTCTTAGTCGTTCCTGGCAGGAACGTTCTCGGCCTCAGACTCGTCTAAAGAGACTTCTGATTTGGTAACTTGTCTACTTTTTCATTTACGAAAATGTTCCAATGACCGGGAACTTAAATTATGGACCTGCGAGTCAGCTGAAAGCCTTCCTACATTTTTTGATCGCTCTGGAGTTTATCTTTCGCGGCGACAAGGCTAACAACGCCGTTGGGCTCTTTGTGTATATGGTAGCTCTCTGTATCGTACCGTAGTTTTTCAATAGATCTCTACAGGCCTTATATGTACCCAGTACTTCGGCTTGGATGCTGCAAGCAGAGTTTGGTAGGCATAAAGAAAGAGAGAGATATTAGGACCCTCGGAGTATACCACCGTGGCAACTCCGCAATCCACTTTGGACTCGTCGGTGTAGATTGAAATAGTATTCTCTTCTTGCATTCACGTCTAGAGCGTATTCTCACCTAGAAGTCACTATTGAGAACCAACCTGGGGAGGATATAGTCTGTTATATTTTGATTTATTTATGTCCGTAACTTTTTTTGTTCAAACATACTATTTCCTTGATTCTTACAACAGAGAATGGTGCCACTTTTTGTATGAAAATATCAGTCGGACATGATTTAATGACCCTGAAGATTCTGTGTATTTTGGTATTCGTTTAAGTATTAAGGGTTCCGCAGGACGTCTAAGCCGGTTCCTTGAAGCTAATGGCATTTATGGGATGTTTTTTCATGACAAAACTTCACTTGGAGTTTCGTCTTCTGCAGGTGTGGGACGATCGTTACTAGACAGACTACTGCTATCATTTCTGATTTAAATTCTTGACTTCAACTCCTAGCAATAGATTTCGGCTCCCATTATATTAGCAATTTATGATCCGTCTGCATAGATGTTCGAGGTTCCGCTAGCAAATTGCATGCTTTTGAGCCATTCACCCACTTTTAGTGTGACTTGGAACCTTTTATACCAAATAAAGTGTGATGGTAAACTAACTTCCCTCCTATAAAAATATCTATAGCTCTTTAATAAAACCTTTCTTTTAAACACTGTATGTAAAAATTTTTAATTATATGCATTGACCTCCCGACTTTCCATTTTAGTTACTGTCCTCAGCGCTAAAAATTTAATGCTTTATTTTTTCAATCCAAATTTTTCGCCTTTCAAGTCTTTGCGCCGAAATGTAGGCAACATTTTTTGTGTAAAATAATATTTTTCCTATAAATCACAACTATTAAGTTTTTTAATGAAAACATATCCAATCCACTCCTTGAGCACAAAACCACATTTAATCACCAGTCAACACTTGCACCCACATACTTACAGTGTTGATATAAATTATGTTCCTACGTTTTACGTAGTGCCACACAAGTGAAGTGCGCATTTCTGCTCGAGGGAACTTTTTCAATAACGCCGCCTTCAACAAATATCTGCTTTTAATTTAAATCTTTTGCACACATAAATGCTTGAATGCCTTAGCGCAATTAAACTTGCATTTGCATACAAGCACGCATACACACCCACATACATGCAAATTTACACTTTTAGCAGCGCTCATATCATATATACAGTTACATTGTGGCATGTGTGCTGTGGCATTAATGGAGCTTGCAAAATGCGTCAATTCCGAGTGGCAAACATTTCTAATTTCCATTGTGGTCAATTTCAATTCTCCCTCAGGCAAACAACCACACACACATACAAACATATATGGAAATATATATTACTATATTTCCAGCAATTGTGGTTACATACAAACGTTGGTATGTGAAAAGAGCGAAAAAAAAGGAATTTGTAAACGAAGCGTCATAAAGCCCGTTCCACATTTGCCAATTTGCATAGTTCCACAAGCTATTCAAATAAATCAAAACTGGCACAACTAATTTTCATGCGTCGATTCGCGGCAGTTGTGGCATTGTGCGGCTATATATGTATGTCGATATACGTATGTATGTATGTAATATGTGTGACCAGGCAGAAAGTACTCTGTCTCTCGTATATATACTAATAGTTCCATACATACATATATATGTATATGGTAATATGTGAAATGCGGCATCCAAATGTAGATCGCAGAGTTAATCTGTGGACCAATTTTGGCTTGACACACAGTTATATTAGAGAATTGAAATCGTAAATTTTGTGTATGTAAATGTGTATGACATATAGTAGTTGTGTATGGTGTAGCTCATATGATATATCATGAGAACTATTTTTGATATGAGTGGGTGGAGTTGAGTGGGTCGATTTTGCAGCGAGACTTTAAGTGAAATACTTAGATGACCGAACGGTCATAGAGATAGAGAAAAATGTAGCTCTTTTTAGTCATTTTTAATATTTTAGGTTTTGAGAATAATTTTTTTAAGGGGTTACATGGGTTTCCTCTTGTAAAAAACCGTTTTTTTTTATTTTTTTTTTCACATATAAAGTTGAAATATTTTATACGAATTTTTATTGAAGAAGAAGATTAAGAAATCCTGAAATTTTTAGAAAAAATTATTTTAAACTCGGCCATTGTGATGCCTTTGCCGGTGACGCCTCGAAAAAATGCGCCCGCGTTGGCAGGATAACTCCTTACAGGATCATATAAAGCAAAAAATATGCGTTTTAGTTAAAAGGTAGACTTAGAACTTGGACGGAAAGAAAAAAACTGAAAATTGGATTTTTTACAGGTATTCTTACAAAAAAATGAAAATTTCAGTAAAATTTTTTTTCAAATAGTCGTAATCGAAAAAAAAAAATCCTTCGTCCAAGTCATGAAGATCGGCTGAGTAGTTCTTGAGAAGTCCTGCCATCCGACTTCAAAAACACAGTTTTGAGAAAAACGAATTTAATGACGCCGCACTTAGCCAAGCTAGCCTCGCGCGCAAGTTCTCAAGGCTGTATCTCCGAAACTATTACTCTGATCAACTTGAAAATTGGGGACAACATTCTGGAGGCATTGTAAAATTTTTTGAAGCCCGTAAATTTTCAACACATGTTAGTCTAAGAATACAGTTTAACATTTTTTAATAAAAAAAATAATAACTTTCGAGTTACATGCGATCTCCGACAGCGCTAAAAGAGACGAAACTTTAAGAAATCTATTATAGAAAAAATTGTCATAAAAATTGTATGTCCAAAAGTCGAAAAAAAACAGCATTAGACCATAACTTCGTTAAAAAGCGCATACATAACCTCAAAATATCAGTTCTAACACTATCTGCTCTCAATTGCAAAGAATCTGTTGTTGTTGATATAATTACAACTATGGATCTAATTCGATACAACAAGGCGCTCCACTTCACGTCCAATAGACCTTATATTGTATAAACCATAGTATCTTGCCGGGTGATATTTTTTACAGTTATTTTTCGGTCCTTCCTCAGTTTCAATTTACATGTAGATCAAGCATATTCCAATTGAAATTAATTCTGCCATATAATAATGCCTGGCATTTTATAGCCTTATCTGCTGCATTCTGCATGTGGCGAGTGTGGCGCCACATTGAAACAGTTGCAGCGATAGTAAAACAGTAAAAAAGTCTTTGCACTTATAATTACGTACTTACATATGTACTATATATACACCACATATGCGTACATATATGTGTGCGTGCGCGTGAAAATCATAGCGCTGCAACACAAACGCATTTGCATGGAATGTGCAATAAAAAGCAGTGCAACGCACTCCAAGGAATTTACACTTGCAAATGTTCGCTTAAAAGCCGCGAAAAACATAAATCAAAGCTTGTACAATACAGTAATATATGCTCACATACATATGTATATGTATAAAGTTGACAAAAAATTAAAAAAAAAAAAACAAATGAATCAACAAACGTTTTTGACTAGTGGAAAGACTTTAAAAATGCTGAAAAATTAATGCAAATTCTGGAAGGTTGAAATCCATTAGAAAGAATGATAAAATAACAAAAATGAAAAATGAAATGAAAATTAATTTAAGGGCGGAAGTGGAAAATAAAAGTAAACCTAAAAAAATTATTTTTTTACTTCATTTTTGGGGTTATGTTGGAAAGGATGTTCATACAAAAGTTATAGATCATTTCATTACCTGCAAATTTGCCACAAACCATTTTTCTATAGGATTCATAGTTTTGCCATAAATTGAGATACATCGTTTTTAGGACGTAAAAATTCAATCACGCTCCTCTCTTTCCTCCTCCTGAACTCAGATTGCCAATAATTTTTTTGTTTTTCGTTCATTTTCAATAGACTACAACGTACAATGAAATTTTTTGTATCGATCCATAAGTGATTTTGAGATCATCTCTCTGATGACAACACTATGATTTTGAAGTACTTTTTCTTTGACCTTTTCATTGATATGGCCATTAACGACTCGCAAGAGCCGAGTTTACGATGTCTTATCGATTTTCAATCATGATTGATCCGAAACAAGTATTTGGTACGTGATAAAGTAGACTCTTCAAAACACTTAACACCAGCAGGACCAGCTTTTCTCTCTAGCTAATAGAGTTGTCAGCTGAATAGATGATCACTAAAAACACCAAAAAATTTTGAAATCGGTTAATGGAGAGGGTCCGCTTAACCCATTTCCGAAGGCACTGCATTGATTTCATTTCCACTTTTAACGTATATTTTGCTTAAAAAAAAAAAGCTCGATGCTTAAAATTTTTTGAGATTGTTACATTGAGCCGTTTACTCACGGAATCTGAAAGATGCAAAATCGCATACATTTATTGATTTGACGATATATCTCGTTTATTTTCGACTTGGTGATTTTTCAAAGTTGCTGGTCGAAAAATCTACCAATAGCTGTAAAGTGGTTAATAGAGCTACCACCGTATTAACATTCTTAAATAGCCGAAAAATGATTACCCACACTCGCACAACCGGTAATTTAATGCCGGCAACATGTTGCTAAGATGAAAATGTTGCCAGTAATAGTGGTTTGCATAATCAATATTTTTTATAGTTTCTATGGTTTTTTTTTAAAAAGGTAAGGAGCCTCGTTACATATTTTTTTCTTGTCAACAAATTAAAACCACTAGCTATTTTCGATATAAATTTAAAATTGAAATGATAAGAACTGTTGCTAATGTGATGTCAGCAGTTCAGCAAAATTTTTCAAAATTTCAAATATATAAATTCAGGGACAGGCATTTATATTAAGCTCGCTAAGTTTGATCAATCTTTAAACTTGAAAGTCTCTTGTATTGATAATGTGAGAACTTCATTGAAGAAATAATAGGCAGTATTAAAGGGAAGACCACTTGATTATGCCAGTTGTGTGTTCGATTCGCCACGCCACACAGTTTAAATAATAATTGAAAAGTAATATTTGTAGTTTCATAACATAACCCTCAAATAACTGATAATATAACCCTTAAGTAACTGAAAATATAACCATTAAGTAACTGACAATATAACCCTTAGGTAACTGAATATTCTCTATAGTTGCTAACTATCTTTTTTTGTCAAATCATAATATTAATGCAGTCTACTTTTAGGGGTGACCAAGGATTTTCACCAATTAATAGCTGAAAGTCAAAATATAGATTTACAATACACATATTTCCATTTAAAAAAATAAATAAATTGTGAACGACTTTTTTCGTGTGAGAATATAAATAAAAATAAATAATTAGGTTTGCCATTCGTTAGGCATGAAATTTATATAATTTATATTAAAATTAAAGCATTTAAATGTGGCATACTTTTTCTTCCACAAATTTAAATTTCTATTATATTCCATCGCCATTTAAATTCATCACATTTCTACTTTCGCTTCGTTGCTCTGAGATTACATTTTGAGAACACTACTCCTTATGAGCACATGAGAATTTAAATATTATTTTACAACTATTATGTTCATAATGCTTTGTCATGCTGCCACCGGGCAAAAATTGCCATGGGAAATGGGCACAAAGGCCGGCAGCCAGGCTCATGTAGAGGCAGAAGTAAAAATAAATCTGCTCGGCATTCCAGCGGCTGCCAGCATGAGTTGCAACCACAATAGGCAAGGCAGCAGTCCAGGGGATGTAACTCTTGAGTGGAGATTGAAAAAAGCTTTGCGTAAATGCCATGAATGGCAAATAAAAAGGAGTTAAAAATTGCTATTATAATTCCTCATGAATTTAAATATCGGATATATGGAAAATGACAGCGCTAATTTAAATAAAAATAAAGGATAAAGGAAGGGTATTTTAAGCCCCTTTATATTTTACAAACAGAAATGATTAAATAGTTGCGAAATAGAGTAGACAGGCCGAAATACATACACACTTATTTTATACATATATATTTCCTTATATACATACGTTCATATGGTTACTTCAGTGCAAAAAGCACACTCACTGCCACTGCTTCAAACTTAAAGCCCAGCAAACGCCATGCTGCTTCGTAGGAGCACTACACCCACAGGAAATAGGACCACAGAGGGTAGATTGGCGCAACAAAAAATTGCTTGTGGCGATAATGCTAAAAATGGAACTATTTCAAAGCGGAAAACCAGTGGGAATATAAAATGAAAAACGGAGCAACCAATACAGAGGAAATGTGGTGCGACCACGGAAGCTTCAAATAATTTAAGCTGAGGAAGAACCTGCAGAATTTTGCATGAATTTTTGCTGAATTTACAGGTTGATGTATGCAAGATTTTGTTTTGGTACTTAATGATGTAGTATTATATAAAAATGTTGATCTATGATTGCCGATTGGACATAAAAGTTTACGACGTAGTTTGTAACAGTCAGAAAGAAACGTGGTAGACTCTAAAATTATCAACGATCGATCTGAAATTTCGCACACGTTCTTTTCTCTCCAAGAAGCCACTAATTTGTCGGAATCGCCAATATCGGACCACTATAGGATATAGCTACCATACAAACTGAACGGTGGAAATCAAGCTCTTGTATGAAAAACTATTTTATATGACGAGATATCTGCACGAAATTTGGTATGGATTATTTTCGAAGACATTACTGCAATGTCCAAATATATTGTTCAAATCGGATTACTATAGCACATAGCTGTCATACAAACTGAGCAATCAAAATCAAGTACTTTTATGACCAACTCTTTCATTTAAGAAGATATCTTCACAAAATTTGGTATGGATTATTTTCGAAGCCATTGCTACAATCTCCGCAGAAAGTGTTCAGATCGGATTACTATAACTTATAGCTTCCATACAAACTGACCGATCAAAATAAAGTGCTTATATGGAAAACTTTCTCATTTGTCAAGATATCTGCATGAAATTTGGCATACATAATTGTCTAGGACAATGTGAAAGTTTCCCGTAAAATTTTGCAGATCGGACCACTATAGCATATAGCTGTCATACAAACTGATCGATAAAAATCAAGATAAAGAGCTTTTTATACCCTTTTACGTTACAAAAATGCATGAGTGAAGGGTACATAGCCCCAGTACAGCCGATGTTAACGTGCTTTCTTGTTTTCTACAAAAAAATATCAATAATTGTTGTTATTTAATTTTCCATTATAAAGTCTAAGCTCCCACATTAAGTATTTATGGTCAACTGGTTACGCCTAAGCCATGCATACATATACATACATAGATAAATATATGTGCATTTATACATACATATGCTTACATGCCACTCTTCCTTTATCCTTGTAAATCATCACCACATGATACACTGCATTCACTGTGCAAATCTAAAAACCCACATTTTCATTCATGCACGCACACTTATACATATAGTATGTACGAGTATGTATAGCTATAAAATCAGCAAAGCCATTATCAATAATTAATTTGCGAGAATCGTATACAACACTCTCTGCGTGTCAGCGTGCTGCGATTCTCACCACTGCACCTACAAATGCATGAAGAAATGCGTGTGTGTCCGCCAAGGATGATTGAGGACTGCTTTGGCTGAGCTACGACCGTTAGAATGCTTAATGGCAGGTGGGTGCGTTATAAATTATTTTCAAATGCGGCGCTGCTGCCATACTGACACACTGTGGTGAATAGCGCAGGTGTGTGTGTGTGTGTGTGCAGCCACGTGTCTGCCTATTAACGTGCATAACTGTTACACTTTGGACAGCATTCACGCTTTTGTACAAATATGCGCTTTAAGCATCAGCAGCACATGACTTTACGCTGCACTTTGTTGTATTCTGTTTTATTTCGTTTTCTGCTTGTCATTTGCCATGTGTTTTATGTGTTTGTTTTTCTTCCTCCTCCTACTACCGCTTCAACCGCTTGCTGCCTATGCACGCTGGCGTAAAAGCAAATGCGGAAGTCGAATTCGCTACACAAAGTCAGTCAGTCAGTCACAAATGCATCTGTGTGTGTGCGAGTGTATGTTTTGGCCAAGGGTTAAAGTTCTTTATGCGCCGCTCATCATTTATGTGCGCATCGCTGCCAACCGTTGACTCGGTTGCCTTTCGGCCCGCTGCACACGCTTACTCGTTCTTTATTCCTTCTATGAATTTCGCCTGTTTACATTGAGTCGGTGCGTTGCCCTATTTTCCTGTCTTCCATCATGGCTTTCTTTTTTTTTGTGTCGTTTTCCTTTCTTTTTCCGTTCATTTTGCCAACTGTAAACACTCGTTGTGGTTGTCTGCCTATGTTGGTATGTCTGCATGTGTATGTGTGGCGTCTGCGTGAGGCCAAAGCCTATTTATAGTCACAGAATGCGAAAAAGGAGCAGCAAAGCGCTGGCTGCTGTCTGTTTGTTGGTTGGAAGAAAGGACTTTGACTCGCTGCTTAATTGGTTGAAATTAAAAACAAAGCGAACAAGAGTGGCGCTGGGAAGCTCTCTAAAAATGGGTGGCGTGCGCCAAAACTGAGATATTTTTGAAATATTTTGCTGTTGAGTTTTACTATTTAGTAAATTTTTTGGAAAAATTAAAAAAAAAAATATTTCGAAAATTTTTTATATTTTTTCAAAAGATTTATTTGAAAAATTTAAAATTTTTTTTCAAAAAATTTTTTTTTTTTTCCAAGAAAATTATTTCGAAAATACTAAAACCGACTATCCTAAAAACTACCTTGTTATTAACCTATTACATTAAAAATTACTTTATTGTTAACCTATTACCCTAAAAACTACCTTATTATTACCTCAAATAGTTTTTAACTTCAGCTTTCTAAAGTGTAGCCGCTCAGTTCAATCACTTATTGTTTTTGTTATCAAATTATTTTGCCTGTTTTGTGTATACCTATTTCTCCATACAGTGATCTACCATTTTCTTTGATCAATGTTCTAATCAAAAAACGACTGCAATTTCGAACAAAGTTCTACTTTTTTTGTCGACCGTATTTCACGGTTAATATATTTTAAAGAATTTTTTTAAATAGACCAGAATCACTGCAGCAGAGCGACCGTTTTTCAACGATGTCTGTGATCGCTTGTAACTCGAAAAACATATAATTTTCTTTCTTAAGTTTGTGTCTTCAGAGGTTTTTAATGCAAAAGCTTGATATATGTAAATGTTCTCAACAAAGGCCGGGACTGAACTTATCAGAATATTGTCATGACTATTTGCTAAAAAGTCAATCAAAAACGGGGTCTACTACATTGAATGTTTCTTGTATCCTTCATGTATCAACTTATTTCAGTCATATCTACATATGTGTATTCGTATAAAAAACAAATCTAGTGCATGTATAACGAGTTCCGTGGGCTCAATTTTGCTTCGTAGTCTAACTTCCCTACGTTTTGTACCTGTCATGGCGTATCCTGACGTAACTTCGCTCTAATGAAGCGTATGGCTTTCTTGTAGCATTGACGGAAATTGCGTCTACAGTTAAACGCCGCAAAGGAGGCTGCTAAAGCTCTTGTACCACTTACACATATTAACATATAAATGTATATAGAACAAGTCACCAGCTGGGGTTGTAGGTGAAGTTGCCCGTTTTCACGTTGATGACGTAAATGTCGAAAGGAAAACAGCACATTTTTATGTATGAGAAATTGTTGCTTTTAAATATTTGCATGAAAACCCATAATGAATGTAAAATGGAGAAAAATGCTTTTATAAAGAATTGAAATACATATTTCAGTTCGAAATTGTTGGAAGAAAGGCTTAAGTGGACCTCTGCTCTAACCAGCAAGTCCATAATTCTTCTAGTGAATAACCAAAGGAGTTTTGAGGAGACTCTTCGTAGGCAACTCGGTTAAATTCAGCTGAATTCCCAGTCATAGAAGAATAGAAGGAAATGAAAAGGCAGACGAGTTGGTTCGAGTGCAGTTGGGAACAAATTTCCTCTAAGCTACCAAAGACCATTCAGCACTTTCAAGGGTTGTTTCAAACAATGAATACTTAGAGAAACACCTTAGGTCTTGGAACACAAAGTAAGAAAGTTACTTTGGGACCAAAAAGCTTTTACTTCTGGACGAAAGGAAACTTTTTAATATTGTAGGGGTAATCACAAAATCTACAAATGGAAAAGTCGGCGGAATGCAGTGCATGCGGGGAGGATAATGAGGTGCTGGAACATTATCTTTGCGAATGACCAGCCTACAGCCAAATGAGACGAGATACATAAGTATATTCCACATAAACAAGTAATATCATTAAAATATAACAAAAACATGTTTTACACGAAACGGCAACACTCTTCCGCTAATTTGCTATATTTCAAAGCTTTAATTTGCACTAAAGTGCTTATTATGCAAAATTTAACAGAAAACAGCTGATAATTTGTTAAAGTCCAAACACACACGCAGACTTACAGGCAGTAGAAGAACCACATGAAGGCACTGCTAACAAATTAACACTTTTTTCCTAATCTTTTTGTGTCAATGTCTGACACACTTTAGCGAAAAACCGAAGGCGTTCGCGGGAAAACAACAGCAAAAACAGAGAAAAGAAAGAAGACAGTACTAAAGCGAGCATTGCCACACATTCTCAAGTGCAAATGTACCGACTAATGACAATTAAAAAGTGTACTTGAAAGCAATCGACAAAAAGGTGACTGGAAGGTGCAAATACAACAAAAATAAATGCAACAATAATGAAGGGAAATAGTGTGGCATTGCGCAGTTTTAGAGCAAAATTTTGATTTATTTAATGTAATGGACAAAAAGAAAAACATAGAAATAAGCAAAGGGAGTGTGTAAAAGATTAAAATAAAATAAATTTATTGATTTGGCGAAAAAATTTCAAAAAAAAATTTTTTGAAAATTAAAAAAAGAATTCAGAAATTTATTTCGTTTTTTTTTCAAAATATTTATTTTGAAAATTTTTATTTATTTTTTTTTAAGACATTTATTTCAAAATTTTTATTTATTTAAGAAATTTATTTCGATTTTTCTCACGAAGTTTACATATTTCGAAACTTTGTTTTTTCAAAAATTTTTAGATTTTTTTTCAAGCATTTTTTCGGAATTTTTATTTTATTATATTTATTACGAATATTTTATATTTTCTCTTTTCAAGAAATTTTTTCGAAAATTTTCATATTTTTGTTTTAAGAAATTTGTTTTGAAAATGTTTATATATATTTTCAAGAAATGTATTTCTTAAATTTTTATATATTTTTTAAGAAATTTATTTAAAAAATTTTTATATTTTCTTTTTTCAAAAAATTTATTTTGAAAATTTTTATATATTTATTTTCAAGAAATTTACTTAAATTTTTTTTTCTAAGAAATTTTTTAAGAAAATTTTTATATTTTTTTAAGAAGTTTATTTCGAAAACTTTTATATCTATTTTTTTCAAGATAATTATTTCTTTTATATAAATTTTTTTAAGATAATTATTTCGAAATTTTTTTATATGTTTTTTGTTAAGTAATTTGATTCGAAAACCTTTATTATTTTCAATAAATATATTTTGAATTTTTTTTTTCAAAAACTTTATTTCGAAAATTTTTATATTTTTTTATGAAACTTATTTCGAAATTTTTCAAAACTTTTTCAAAATTTTATTTTTAAAACTTTTGTATTTTTTTGCAAGAAATTTATTTCGAAAATGTTTATATATTTTTTTTAAAAAATTTATTTCGAAAATTTTTATATTTTTTTATGAAACTTATTTCGAAAATTTTCAAAACTTTTTCAAAAATTTATTTTTAAAACTTTTGTATTTTTTTTCAAGAAATTTATTTCGAAAATGTTTTTTTGTTTTGTTTTTTTTTTTTTTTGCCTTATAAAAATAGTTAAAGCCTTTGAATATAAAGCCTGAACAGAGAAATTATTTCATAGACTTAACTAATTACCTTTCAAGACTTTTGTTTTTCGACTACAGGCCGCTCCCATCACCATTTACCCAAAAAAACTCATCATCATTCATTAAACGCCGCAAAGCCGAACTCATTTCAAAGCGAACGCACAATTCGGCACCGTTTTTTACGCCCTCTGCTATTGTTATTTTGTGGCGCCAGTGGTTTTGCCTCAATCTACTACTATTAACCCGTGCAACTTTGCGCTAGACCGGCAGCCCTACGCACTCTCACCCACAATTTATCGCATTTGTGCCGCTACTTTTTGTTGCAAATTGCGCCAATTACAAAGCCAAGCCGTTCGATTCTCGGTATTTTCGGTTTAAAGTGCGCCACATTTCGATTTTACTTGCCGTTTTAATTGGAAATCTGAACTTATTTGAACTTAAATACGCGCATAGAGTTCAATTAAGCGGCATGAAGTCGCGCTAAATCAATCCAAGTTGCCGCGAGTTGCTGTCTAGTAGTTGATTTGCCGCCTGCGGGTGATGTACGAGCAATCGAAATTGTTATTGTGTGGGAATTTAATTACGTGTATTCGCTATCTAATCGATTCGGTTGGAAAGTGAAAACTCACTTAACTTTGCTTGAGGAATAAATTGAGTTAACAAAATTTGAATTATCCTTCAAGAGTTTGTGCAATAAAATGTCAGTTGTGTTTTATTGTATGCACTGAGACACTTTACATACATATAACGATAATTGAAAATGACCGAGATTCTCTATACACGTTTGCTGGATTTCGAGGTAAATATTTTATTCGAAAACAAATTGATTCCTTTAGAGACTTTAATTTATCACAACACATTCAGCGAAGGTCGTAAAGTCATTGAAAAATTGCCTAACGCGCATAGTTCATCAATCTCTGGAACGTTAATATCGAAAAAGTTAAAGATACAGTACTTGAAAATCGTGGTATTGGCATCAAGCAGCCAGAGGTTTTTAACATCTTTCATGTGGATCGAAAAAACACATTTTAGTTCAAGTTTCGGGTGTGAAGAGTGCCATTTGGGTTAATGTTTTGGCTATGAAGAGTGTCAAAATCGGTCTTCGGTTCGAAAATTTTATTTTGTCTGTTTCAATATTAAAAAAATATATATTAATTTTATTGTTATTGAAACGAAACGTTTTGAAAATAAAAAATATAAAAATCATTCCACTTCCTCGCTGATATTTTTTCCTGCTTCTTGAATTTCAATTTCAAAAAGTTCCCCAGCAATATTTATTGTCCAACTTTCATTGCCGCGAGCGACAGTGTTTCATCTCAAGTAGTTCCATTACTAATTAGTTTTACATAACTTCACTTACATAAATTATAGCACAAGCACTCAGCAACAATCTCAAAAGGAGGGTTCACGTGCAAGACCGCGTGGCGTTTGACACGTAAGCGATGATAAAATATGATTATGAGCATAAAGCGTCAATCACAACTAAATTGCGCATTTAAATACATACATACAGACGCATATATACATGCACCTGACAGGTTGTTTTGCTTCGACGCTTGCGCTTCAAATCAGCTGCAGTGAGCAACAGCGCCCTAAGCGCTTCAATAAAGCACCAAACAAAACAGGAGGGAATCCAAAAACAGGGCAAAAACGCAACGGATGTCGTGCAATACATACATACTTACATTTGTAGCTACAGGGTAGAGTATTGAAAACTACTTTATACACGCCAAACTGAAAAAAAATTTAGTAATATCGAAATAAGTGAACACCTGCTGCCTGTACACAAACAACAAACACACAGTGGTGGGAAGGATGAAAGGCAAAATGTGCAATGCGATATCGAAAACAAATCGAAATTTGTTGCTCGAGCGTATGAGCCACGTGAGCCGCAGTCAATCAGCGCTCGCATACGAAAGGCATACTTCCGTTTTCCGGCGGCACTGTGCTGCCTGTGGTGCTGGTGGCAGTGAACATTTAGGCGTAACAAAACGTTGCACATATTGCACATTGCATAAGTGAATATGTCCTTTTATCTACACGACTAGGTAGAGTTCGCTTTGCAGTTGCTTTGGCGAATGCGCTTGGTTGGCTGATTGCTGCCACAGAGTGTTCGCTTGGTTGCCTAGCAGCTCGGATTGCTTTGTGTCACATCTGCTGGCGGACAAACAAGTCATTTAGGCGATAGTTTAGGCTGTCACGAAGGAAAAATGTACTCAGATATATGTATATATATACGTACATATGTATGTATGTATATGAGTGTGTGCTTATGAGAGAAAAAATTAAGTTGAGTCAATGAAATGCTTATGGCTTTACAGAAGATGTATGTATATGTATATGCATTTTATAGTTAATACTGTTGTTGAACAAATAAAATAAACAAATCACTGTAGCTATAATACACTTTGGTGCTTTCAGCAGTATTTCTTATAGTACAAAAATACATTTATCTTGATTTTCAGCGGTCAGTTTGTATGACAGCTATGAGCTATAGTAGTCCGATCTCAACAATTTTTACGGAGATTGTACCGTTATTATAGATAATAATCTGTGCCAAATTTCGTAAAGATAGCTTGTCAAGTAAAAAAGCTTTTCTCACAAAGACTTGTTTTTGAACGGTCAGTTTGTATGACTGCTATATGACATAGTGGTCCGATCTGAACCATTCGCTCAGAGTTTAAATAACTTTTTTGAAAAATAATCTATGCCTAATTTCAGGAACATATCGTATCAACCAAAAAAGTTTTCCATACAAGGATTTGATTTTGATCGGTCGGTTTGTATGACAGCTATATGACATAGTGGTCCGATCCGAACCATTCACTCAGAGATTACAGAGCTTTTTTGGAAAATAATCTATGCCAAATTTCATGAAGATATATTATCAATCGAAGAAGTTTCCCATACAAGGACTTTTTTATCGGTTAGTTTGTATGACGGCTATATGCTAAAGCGGTCCGATCTGAAACTTTTGTCTGGAGATTGTAGCAGTATTTTGTAAAATAAGCTGCGTCAAATTTCATTAAGATATCTTGTAAAATAAAAAAGTTTTCCATTGAATGGTAGCTATACCCTATAGTGAGCTAATATCGACAGTTCCGACAAATGATTACCTTCTTAGGTAGAAAAGAACGTGTGAAGAATTTTAGACTGATTTCTCAAAAACTGAGGGACCAAGTCGCCTGTATTTCACATATATTTTGGATATCTCTAAATCAGCTTAGTTCATCACTTTGATCATGTATACATTTACTTTAAAGAAAAAGAAATAAAATCACTTTAAAAATCTGTACCGACCACCAAAAACTCAAAAACTCGCATACGTGAGTATTTCAAAAGATTTGCATATACATACATATGTACATAAATATGTATTTTCACATAATTCACACGCCACCGAATTTCCTGCAGTTTATCACAATATTTTTCTTGTTTTTCGGCTACGCAGCAATTTACTTTGTTGTTGTTCGCTTTTGGCTTTGCTTTCGCCGAATTTCCGCTTGTCGGCAGTACCCAATTTGGTATAAGCGGATGAAGCAGAAGCGCACCCAGCTGCTACTCATCAAAATATGCTGATTTGCTGGCAGGCAACATGAAACTCACACGCACACACACACACTTAAACACATATGCATATTAACAGCGCAGCATTTGAGTGTGGATTGCCGGTATGTGGTCTATGTGGAGCTGTGAAAAGTGATATAAATGAAATATGACTTGTTGTAGGTGTGCAATGGAGGGTGTAGTGTTTTGAAGCGCGGGGTTTGGTCTTATATGCTTGTCTGTATGTAATATATTTGTGTATATAATTATATGTATATGTATGTATAACATATGTGTGTTCATATTTTACGCATGTTTGCAGCCGCTTTTCGTGTTTTGACCGCTCCCGTCGATGCTTTTGGCTCATGTTTCATGTAAGCAAATGTCATTCATTCGCATGTGCATACACACATATATACCAACAACATTCATATAAATAAATGTGGATATACAGGGTAGGCCATTTAAAGTTGACCCATTTGTTTGTTTGCCAAAAGTAAGGCGCCGCGGATAATCAGCTGGGTTTAGTTTTTGTGCCATTTGAATTTTATATGGAAACATCTTCAAATCTTTATGAATTATGCGTCGGAGAGTGGTGCGAGAGATGTCTAATTCCTGAGAGCGGCGATAACTCGATGTCGATGGAGTCTCCTCAATACTGGCTCGTACAGCTTCGATATTTTCATCAGAACGTCTTGTGCGTTGTCTGGATGCATGACTGGCATTACTGAGATTACCGGTGTTCACAAATTTTGCGTATAAAGACTTAATTGTGTTCTTAACTGGAGCACTTTTCACTTTATTTTTTTTGCGAAACGCACGTTGAGTTAACACAATTGAAAAGTTATTTTGAATATAAAGCTGAACAATTTCAGCGCGTTCTTTTGGAGTGTACTGTTCCATGGTATAAATTGTCTTCGAATGACGCTTCTAACGCGGTATGACATTAGCCGATTTGTCAGCGCTGTTAAAAGTTACAGCGTTGCCAGATGGGTCAACTTTAAATGGCCTACCCTGTACCTACTCATATATGTATGAGGAGCTCATACAGACCTAAAATATTAGCATTTTCCTTTCAAATCTACAAGAATTATGAATATTTTTGGTAAGATATTGCCTGTAGTTGGCTTTTGGATCTTTCTCTTTTAATGTTTCTATCTCATCCTGTATGTGTATAAAAACAAATATTTTGTATAATAAGACGATTTCACGATTTTCGAAAGATCTCACTTGTTTTTATACTTGAAAAATACTATTCATCACTCAAAAACCATTTTTTGCTCCATTCCACCGTTATCACTAAACAAACATGTACTCCGCCTATTATGGCCCTCAAAATTCTAGCCTTTTGAGTCAATGAATGTTAAGCATTAGAAAAAAGAATCGAATCTTTCACAATTACAGTATTTTTTCCATTTTCTAATTAAACTGATAGCGCATATGCCAAGGCTATTTTAGTCTCTTCTTTCGAACGAATTTTCATTGTTCCATCGAATGCGGTATTCGGCGTTGCCAATGGGGAAAACACCGTAAATCTTCCGCAGAACCTTTCTCTCGAAACTTGTAACGTCGACAAATAAGATGATGTCATCGTCCACCATATAGCAGAACGGGAATGATAAGTGATTTGTGGAATTTAGTATGCCTTCGTGGAGATAGGACATTACTTCTCAATTGTTGACGTTGTTGTTGGTATTAATGTTGGTTCAAAGGTAGACGAAATGATCTACGACTACGAAGTTATGACTGTGACAGTGACATGGGAGCCAAGTCGCGAGTGACACGACTGTTTGGTTGATTACAGGAGATATTTCGTCTTACCCTCGTTCACTACCAGACTCAATTGCCTACCCAGTCTAGAGAAAGCAGAACTAACGGCGCGGTCTTTGAGGTCAATGATATCAATATCATCTCCGTACGCCAACAGCTGTACACTCGCATAGAAGATTGTACCTTCTCGGTTAAGCTCTGCAGGTCGAATTATCTCCAAGAGTAGATTGAAGAAGTCGCCCGAAAGGTAGTCGCCTTATCTGAAATCTCGTTTGATGTCGAACGGCTCGAAGAGGTCCTTCCCGATCCTGACGGAGCTTTTGGTGTTGCTCATCGTCAGTTTACACAGCCGTATTCGCTTTGCGGGGATACTGAATTCAGACATCGCGGCATAGAGGCAGCTCCTTTTCGTGCTATCGAAAGCAGCTTTGAAATCGACGAATAGATGGTGTGTGTCGATTCTCCTTTCACGGGTCTTTTCCAAAATTTGGCGCATGGTGAACATCTGGTCGGTTGTTGATTTTCCAGGTCTAAAGCCACACTGATAAGGTCCAATCAGTTTGTTGACGGTGGGCTTTAATCTTTCACACAATACGCTCGATAGAATCTTATATGCGATGTTGAGGAGGCTTATCCCACCGAAGTTGGCGCATATTGTGGGCTCTTTTTTATGGTTTTGGACGAGCCCACTTAAATTCTAATCATCGGAATTGCTTTCGTTCGACCATATTCTACAAAGCAGCTAATGCATGCTCCGTACTCGTATCAGTTCTTTGTAGCCGTGTTTGAATAGCTCGACCGGCAATCCAACAGCCCCCGCACCTTTGTTGTTCTTCAGGTTGGTAATTGCAACAGCCCCCGCACCTTTGTTGTTCTTCAGGTTGGTAATTGCTATTCGAACTTCTTCATGGTCTGGCACTGGAACGTCTGCTTCAACCATAGAAGTGTTCCCTCCATACGATGATTCAGTTGCATTAGTCAAAGTTAATCCGACAAACTTTTAGCAATGTCCAGAAATAGTTTTCAAATACAGTTGAACTTCCATTACTCGCAGTTCTGCATAACTCGAAATCTAGAATTGACAATAGAAGTCAAGTTTCATACAAATTTCTTACAAATTTCCTTTCTCAACTCGAAGTCTCTCTAAGTCGAGGTGTTTTTGTGGATTATGATGATTCGCGTTCACCACCAAACTTTACACGAATACTAAGAAAGATCGCAATGTTTCAGGAAATTGTCTTAAACATTTTCACTTAACAGTAAATTATAATTTCCGCAAAACTTCTAATTCTTGCAAGCAAAATGGGTTTATAGCCACCTATCCGCACTCTTTAATAGGCCTATCAAGTTTTACGCACACCAGTATGTATTTATCTATGCGTTTACATAGCCCGATCGCGTCTTTTTCGCAACAAATTGAAAACTTCCTCATTAGCGTCGCTCACATGACACAAATCGCCAACTATTGTACAACAACTCGGACGACTTCATTTGAAAATTATGCAAATTTTCCGCGCTAAGAAACTTGAACGTAACAAAATTCATACTTTTGTGAGCGGGCGGCAGACAGACAGACATAAGCATATTGTGAAAATAGACAGGCAAAGCGCCTGCGCACTTCCGGCGACAACAAATAAACGCAATCAAATAATCCTAAGCGATTGCCAGCCGGAGCGGCATATCAACAGGCGTGCATGAATGTGTACGTGTATGTGTGTCAGGCGACGGCGTACAAAGTGGGCATGTTGGCTGTGACAGCTAGCAAGAGCTGTCACTTTGACAATTACCAAAGAAATAATGACGCTAGCTGCCGGTGCGCATGTATGTGTGTGTGTGTGTTTGTAAATAATAGCAGCAGCGCTGTCAAAGGGAGAATGCAATCAGCAAGGCACAAAATGCGGGCAAAACGCAAAGGTTTCTATGAATATAGCGATAGTGAGGTGGGCAAATCGGTGTCTACGCCAATAAAGAAGAAGAAGAGGCGAGCAAATTAGCAGGCATGCAGTGTAGAAGACATTGACGGGCTTTCAAGTGTCTACTAAAGCTTCTTGCGGCCTCTGCGCTGCGTTGCATGTTTGTGTGTGTGGGTGTTGCAACGGCAGAAATGGCGCAACATTATGTCGGCGCATTGAAAATAGGCACAATAACACACCCTACACAGCGGTACCGTATTTACCGGTGTTGATTAGCGTTTGTGCTGTCGCTTTGTCGCATAGTCGCTCGTAGTTTCATACTTGCTTCGCTGCCAACTGTCATTCGGGCTGGGTGTGTTGGCCATGTTAAATGTCTTTTTGCTGTAAAAGCCTTACATTATGTACGTTGTGTGTGTGTGACTGCTGGTAGGCTGTGCTATAATTTGCGTAACGGCACAATGTTGCCATAATTGGCGCGCGCCCATTTCTTTCTAACAAAATTGTGGGCAAACACACGTTATTATAACGAAAAACATATGCACGTAGCTACGTGTAAGCGGTGAAAAATCCGTTATTATCTATGCATGTGCATATAAAAATTAACTTCGTCGTTTTGGCATACAATTAATGCCAAAGCTGTCATGTAGATGTTGCAAGTTGAAGTTTCTTTAATATTTAGGTTAGAAAATATATCTTCACCTAAAATACAGAATAACGTAATATCAATTTGTATAAGTTTACAGGCGAAGGAAAAACGATATAATAAAAAGCTCTGACATTAAAAAAAAATTGAGTTTTGGTTATGAAATGGTTATGTATTGCTTATATGTTGGTTATAAAGTGGTTATATGTTGGTTATATATTGGTTATATCTGACAGCGGAAGCTTAAAATTTTATGTTACATATATGTATGTAAATAATATGATGTAGTGAGTCGTAAGCAATAAAATAATCAATTTCAATTCTTTTGATGATACTTTATTTTGCATTTTAGTTGACGATATATAAATAAAATTTTCTTCAAGACTATAGACATTTGTAAAGCAAAATTGTAATATAAGAATTTAAATTCAGTGATATTAATTTCCTCACTGTTTATTTACTTATAGACCAGGCAGAAGCCTTTGAAAACGTTAAAAAAGAAAAAAAAGGCATAGTAGATTGAAAACCCTTTGAAACGAAAGATATAGTAACAAACATTAAAGGGAAAATAGTTCACGGACGATCTGTGACAGTGAAAAAGAAGGGGAGAGGCATGGTTGAAAACGGTTTATCTCTATTTCTGACAAAACTACGAGTCCTATAGAAAAACTTTATATGGTAATGTTATAGGTTAGTATAAGATCTACAACTTTTGTATATAGACTTTTTTCACATAACCTCAAAATTTATGTGAAAAAATCAAATAACCAAGTTTTTGTACTTTTTTTTATTTTTTATTTTTATCTTGTTCAGAAATTGTTTTCTTTCACGAAACTCGGTGCAGAATTAACCCTTTATACCCCAAGCACATAAAATATTTTGTTTAATATTTACATTTGCTCCTTATATTGAAAATCCAAAAAAACACCAAAAAAAAATTTTTCAAGTCAAAAATTACAAATATTTTTCCAAAGTTAGTAAGCTCAATAATGTTGAAACCTCTACTTTAATATATTATTAAAATTATAAAAATCATATACACAAACTTATTTAAAAAAAAAAAAAATTACTCACTGTGGTAAGTTTTCTCATAAAATGAAAAAGCAATTTTCGGGCCAATATGCCAATATTAATACTGTCCTATCGTCGATATCGCTGGGTAAAAAATATTTAGCGACTTCTCGGGTACACATTTTATAACTCAAATGTTGGAAAACAGATAAAAATTTATTTTTGTTTAAAACATAATATTCCACTAAAAGAAAATTTACAAAAACACAACGAGTTTTTCAATAGGGACGCTACAAAAGCAGACTGATGGGGACAGCAAACGACGCCATATTTTCCCCGCTCTTTTGACATTTCTGTCCAATAAGGTTTGCCATTTCATCATGGAAAGATATACGATTCAAGAACGAGTCGAAATTATTTAAATTTACTACGAAATTTGGAGTCTGTGACCTCAAGTTTAAGAGTTACATATTTGTTATTTGCATCCTGAAAGCCTTGGTCTGAATGGTATTCAGTGCCATTAGACGATAACTAATATCGCCTACTCGTTTATTCATGCATATTTATTCCATTGTTAGTTACAAAGAAAACTAACAACCAAACTGAATAGTATTAGAGTATTAATACTGTCTGGGTAACTGATTACTTTCATTCATTCAACATGAAATGCACGCGATATTAAAGTAGTTGTTGAGTTAAGGATAAATTAAAGAGTAATTGAGCGTTTATATAATAATAAACAAGAAAAAGAGTTAACTTCGGCTGCACTGAAGCATTAGTAACCTTAACAGGTATATTTCATAGAGCATAAAAGGGAAAATAAGGTATAAAAGGATATTCTTCTTGATTTTGAGCGTTCAGTCTGTATGGCAGCTATATGTTATAGAGGTCCGATCTGAAAAATTTCTTTAGAAATTATACTATTACTTAGGATAATAATCTCTACGAAATTTCGTGAAGAAATCTTCATTGAAAAAAAGTTTTCCCTACAAGCATTCGATTTTGATTGGTCAGTTTGTATGACAGCTATATGTTATGGAGGTTCGAACTGAATAATATAAGATAGCTCTGACTGAAATAATAAATTATGACAAATTTCGTGAAGATATCTCGTGAAATAAAAAAGTTTTCCATACAAGAATTTGATTTTGATCAATCAGTTTGTATAGCGGCCATATGTTATAGTGGCCCGATCTGAAAAATTTCTTCGAGGATTATACTATTTTCTAGTACAATAAGCTGTACCAAATTTCGTGAAGAAATCTTCATTGATAAAAAAGTTTGCCATACAAGCATTTAATTTCGATCGGTCAGTTTGTATGACAGCTATGTGCTGTAGTGGTCCGATGTCGGCGATTCCGACAATTGAGCAACTTCTTGGGGAGAAAAAGTTATGTGCAAACTTTTAGACCGATATCTCAAAAACAGAGGGACTAGTTCGCGTATATATGGTAAAAATAGACTGACAGTGGAACGAACATGGCTAAATCGAGTCAGCTCAACATGTCGATCATTTTGATATATATTTTATAGGGTCTCTGACCTTTCCCACTGATGGTTACAAACTCCAAGGCAAGCTTAATATACCATTTTTAGGTTAAACAATTTAAGTTTATATTTAGTATTTAACTCAAAGTCGAAAGCTTAACCAGTTTATGTAGTATAAATATTATTTTTCTGATTCTAACAGCTTTTAATAAATTTCTTTTCTTTTCTTACAGGTATGTATCTTGAAAACGCACCCTTTATGCTAAGTTTATAATGAGTAAGTAGAATTTAATATATACACATACTATAGTACTTAGGTTTTTTGTAGGGAACCAAAGCAACGTATGCTGCCCTTACAACTGTCGGTTCCGTTAAATTACACAAACACAACTTTTTATGCCACTTTTTTTACTTTTATTATTATTTTTTTTTTAGTTTCCTCTCAACATTTGCATTCTGCATTGTGCGTTAATTGTATTTTAATTATCTTGTAATTGCTTTCTTCTCGTCAACTTTCCGCACCTATGTCTCTTGAGCGGAACTTGCAGAGTCTTTATTTCTTACTGTTGCACAAGACAAACTTTTTCTCAGCTGGCTCACAGAAGTTTCTGTGAACTTTTACAAGGGGTCAAGCAATTTCACAAAGTTTTCTATTTAAAGATAATTGCAAGATAAATACAAATTGCAGTACAGTTAGGTGAGCAGCGGGCACCTGTTGTAATGACTGATTGTGAATTGAAGGTGGATAAGTTTGTCATATAATTTAAAAATATTCCCATTTTAGTATTCATAACAATTTTTTGTGAAATTTTGAACAAAGCAGGCTCCCTTTACCCCTTTAAATTTATTCAGCTCTTGAATTTGCTGAAGTTTTTCAAAACAGAAATAAATAAATTAAAAAAAAATCCGGATTTTTTTTTTCTAAAAACAATTAAAAAAAACATATTAAAAAAATAATTGTATTTAAAAAAAAATTATTATATTTTAAAAAATTATTTAAATTTTTGTTAATAAATTATTATTTTTTATTTCATAATTTGTTGGGTTTCAAAAGTTTTTTTTATTTTACAAGAAAAAAATTTATTAAAAATAAATTTATTTATAAAAAATATTTTTTTTTAATCAATAATTTTGTTTTTTTTTTTATTTTTATTTTTTTTTTTTTTTCATGAATAAATTATTATTTTTGAATCAATATTTTTATTAAAAAAAAAATATTAGAAATATAATAAACAATTTTTTTTTTTAATAATTTTTTCATAAAAATTTTTATTTTAAAGATTATCCTAAGATTTTATACTAATTGTACTTATATGCTTTATCTGTAAAAATATCTCACGATTTTTTAAGAAATGTTCCTACTGGGTACTTTATTGGTTCATTGCGAGCAGACATTACCAGTCTTTCTGTTACGTTTTTAGTATTCTTTGGATTAGTAGTTTTTCTCTTCGTATTTATGCTATGTATTTGTCGTTGACCCTTTTCAGCAGGTTAAATTAATACGCGCTCAAGCGCATAAGTGTGTCTCTAGCTTGACTCTAGCAAAGCGGATGGGAATGTAATTAATATTAATTTTCTAAGCCTTAGTAGAACAACAACCAAAACTAAATAGAAATTATGAATTAAAAGAAGCTAGATAACGGTAAACTCTTTATAAAAGAATGAAATCATAATGTGGAATGGTTGAGATAATCAGAGAGGAAGCATAATTAAATCTTCTAAAAACATATGTAGTTAGTGAGAACTGGAGCACAGCTTTTTATAGTGACACGTTTGCCATTTTACTGTTAAAAACTACTTCTAAACTATTTTTAGCTACCATCTTCAAAAACATCTTCTATTAGTTTCACAACAAAATTTTTACAATCTTCTTCCATCTTTCAACAAGACGACATTAATTTTGCTGTCTTCACCGCATAATCACTACCTAGAACTCTCAAAAATTTTCATTTTGACCCGTTCACAGATTTGCCTGTCGAGATGTTTCATTCGCAGTCCTACAAAGGTTAGACAATGGAAGAGAAAATGCCTTCATGTTTCTACCTCATGCTCTTCCACAAAACTTTGACAATTTGCCTTACAGCCTAAATGTCTTTTGGACAATGACCAGCAAGAACTCCTACAATTGTTACACGTTGAACTTCGCTAAGTGCAAGCAGTTCAGATCTCTTACATTCTACTCTAGGCCAGAAGGAAATCGCACAAAAGCTGGTCGTCGACCCACGCCTGCTCGCGCTTGATGGTCCAGTGCTAGATCACAAGAGGACAGCGGAGATCCGACTCGTTTCCACTCCGATGTGATCGGGGTACGTGTGCCGCGTCTTACCAGCTCATCGACAATGCAGTGGCGACCGATTTCGCTATGACCAGTAAGGACAGTGACTATCTTTGAACGCACAGTTGCGAGCTCAATATTAATATCGCTCTGCTGTGTGAGTACAAGCTAATCTCCCTGTAAGAAGTCGCACTTCAAAGCAGTAAATATACTAAAAAACACTACAGTAGTACGGTAGCCTAAAGATAAGCTTGAGGAAGAACTCTTTTTAGAAGGCTCTTCCTCCACTTTCCCTGCTAGCATGATCCGATTCTTGTAAAAGCTCACTACGATTCTTCTCCAGCAACTTTTCCCAGTTGACCTATCCCACGTGAGTATTTGAGTGGAGAAATAGCCGCCAGGAGCAGGCTGTAACGCAGTGGTACAAGTTTTCAGGGAATCAATTGAAGTAGGAAAGAATTTCAGCAACCCCCTATTTGGACTCCGGTGTTCGCAGCAATTCACTTGTCGGCACTATTCACGGATGCTACTTATGTTTAGAATGTGATTAAATGCCATTGTTTGTGTAGTCCGCAGTGCCGTGGATATGCCGATGTCAGCCGCTCTTTGGACGCGTTCACGCTTCTGAGTAAGTGTAGGCTTTTCGAGCAAGAAATACACCATACAACATTATTTGCTTGACTGCTGTTTCGTTGAGCCAGAAAAACTTTAATGAGAGTCCCCACCTTTCTCCACATTGCAAACTCAAAGGTTTTCGCCACATATAAAATCGAACAGTCACTCACCTCTAGCATTTGCATCCGAGCCTCCACAAACGGTGTGCCTAGAGTTGGCATCCGAACCGGTTGTAATGACAGCTCTTTTCTGTCTTGCCTCAGCAGTTCCGGAGGTGGCTCTACCTCGTCGTTATGCGACTTGTACGCCGAGACAAGACAAGAGTTCTCCAGTACTGCCTTTTATTCTGGTGGTAACGAGCTTTATTTTATAATAAAATACTCTAATGTGTATGTAATATACAGCGCCCAAGCCTGGCTTATATCATATACTATTGATCAAATAATTTTCGGTTGACCTTGACGTAGTGAGTTTTTTTTTTATATATAAAATAGTCATTTACAGATACACTGCTACATTGAAGGTCACCAAAAATGGAAAAGCGACGAAATTAGAATGGAGACTCATTAAACCTAACAATCATTGTGATTGAGTGGATAAAACCACATAATTAGGCAACGAAATTGTTGCAATTTGTGGTCAACAAACACTGTTGCACTCACGCACGAGCCGCACCGTCAACCACAGCGCTAAATTAAATAGCAGTTAGTTGAAATTTCTAGGGGTTAAAAACAACTCATTTTCATTACATGTTTTTCGAAAACAAAAAATGATCAAAATCAGCGGAAATATGTACATAAATAATTTGGCAGAAACATTTGTTGAATGTTGGCGTGAGAATTTCGTGTTTTACCGAACAATAGACGCCCATTAAATATGTGCGCGTAGATCACGTGCCACACGCAGCCGGAAGTCGGCAGCCGCTTTTAATCAAATTTACTAAATCTCTTTGTGTTAAATTGCGCATAATTGAATATTTGAGGCTGACATGCGAAATTCTTGCCAAATTGAAGCGTTAAAGAGCAGTTTTCGAATATTTTTTTAGATGAGCGGGTTTTTTGGTGTATTCTCTGAACCTCTTAATAAGGCTGGAAAGTATATAAAAAGGGTTGGGTATGCTTTAAAGCACTTATCAGTCGCTCCCAGTAGGCTCTGCTCTGCTTTATTTTCAATTTCCTATACTCGACAATTTCTTTCACTTATTCCTCTTTGCACCGCAAAAGCACACATGAGTGATTTTCTAACATGCCTACTAGCCACCCTTGTTGCAACATTTGCAGCAGCTTGACAGACAACTTCGTTAGCCTCGCCATTTACCTGAAGCAACAGGGGTGGGCGGCAAAAGTAGTAATTTGTATGTGCCTTAGTACTCTGTGTGTCCGTTAGTAGTGTTTGTCTGTGGTCAGTGTGAATCGTCGGTTTATTGCTTGGCTGTAACCGTGAGGCGCCGCAATGTTGAATGATGGTTAACAGCAGTTATCGACCATACCAGTAAGCCATAGCTCACCCCTGATAGATAGAAGGAAGGAAAAGGCAGCAAGCAAAGGGTTCATTGACTCGTTAAAAAATGTGAACATTTTTTGTACTTCCATATATAAGTGTATATACGTATGTGTCTGCTGTATAGGTGTGTTGCAGGTGTGCTAACTGCTTGTGGTTTATTACTTCAATCGCTTCATTTCTGGTTGCACCCAAACAAATGGTTATAACGGGTGATTTTTTTGAGGTTAGGATTTTCATGCAGTAGTATTTGACAGATCACGTGGGATGTCAGACATGGTGTCAAAGAGAAAGATGCTCAGTATGCTTTGACATTTCATCATGAATAGACTTACTAACGAGCAACGCTTGCAAATCATTGAATTTTATTACCAAAATCAGTGTTCGGTTCGAAATGTGTTTCGCGTCCGTGTCCGATGAGCGATGAGGCTCATTTCTGGTTGAATGGCTACGTAAATAAGCAAAATTGCCGCATTTGGGGTGAAGAGCAACCAGAAGCCGTTCAAGAACTGCCCATGCATCCCGAAAAATGCACTGTTTGGTGTGGTTTGTACGCTGGTGGAATCATTGGACCGTATTTTTTCAAAGATGCTGTTGGACGCAACGTTACGGTGAATGGCGATCGCTATCGTTCGATGCTAACAAACTTTTTGTTGCCAAAAATGGAAGAACTGAACTTGGTTGACATGTGGTTTCAACAAGATGGCGCTACATGCCACACAGCTCGCGATTCTATGGCCATTTTGAGGGAAAACTTCGGACAACAATTCATCTCAAGAAATGGACCCGTAAGTTGGCCACCAAGATCATGCGATTTAACGCCTTTAGACTATTTTTTGTGGGGCTACGTCAAGTCTAAAGTCTACAGAAATAAGCCAGCAACTATTCCAGCTTTGGAAGACAACATTTCCGAAGAAATTCGGGCTATTCCGGCCGAAATGCTCGAAAAAGTTGCCCAAAATTGGACTTTCCGAATGGACCACCTAAGACGCAGCCGCGGTCAACATTTAAATGAAATTATCTTCAAAAAGTAAATGTCATGAACCAATCTAACGTTTCAAATAAAGAACCGATGAGATTTTGCAAATTTTATGCGTTTTTTTTTTTTAAAAAGTTATCAAGCTCTTAAAAAATCACCCGTTAGCAATAGGTGTGCATATGCAACAGCCCTTTGTTTGTTGCATTTGTTATTTTGCACACACTCGCTTACATGGAATGGTTGCGATTTGCAGTGAACTTCACCTGACACTCTCGTGTCGAGTTCATGTGACAGCCAAGCAATTTTCCAAATTGCCGGTCATGTGTTTTGCAGTCGAAAAATACACACACCAACACACATACACATACATATATGCATGATCGCACTCACGCCACAGAGCCGAGAATTACATTGAACTTCACCTCAAAAACGGTGGCCGCACCGCCCGTGGAGTTGTCACAGGGTTGTTTTGTGTTGCCTGCGTGACACGAAGTAATTTGTTTGCGAATAGACAATGGTCGAATAAAAATTGTTGTGGCATAAAGTATGGAGTTTGCATGAAGTCGTTAAAGCTGCATTTCATGGAAGTTAATAAAAAATGGGAATAAAATAAATTGGTGCAGAACTTGGCGATTGAAGAAGATTAGCAGGTTCGTTGAAAGAAAATCGGATGATTGTATTGAATTGTTAGTGGAAAAAATCTGTAAAAAAAACTACTCTAGAGCACCGAGTCGTCTGGAGAACACCGGGATCGGGAGCAATAGTCCTCGTTGTCCCATTTTCAATCCTACAATGGCCAATGCTAACGGTCTGTGATAAGAGTCTGTTTAACTGGCTACATACCAATTCAAATAAGTTAGAAGAAACTTAAATATCTTCCTCTCTCACATGAAATAATATTTAGCCCAGTGTTACCGTGGGAGCGACATGAGATGAGAGTAGGTGAGGTTTATCGGTTTAAAGTTTCGCACTCCAGCTTTTTTTTCTTCCTCCTACTATGAAAAAGACGGTTAGGTCGCCGATGCATCAATTTTTGACCCGGTAAAATTCGGATACCGTAGAACCAGTTGTTGTGGGTATTTCAACCTCGCTTTTATTACCACATAAAACCAAACCACTTAATACTCCGTTCCATATGGTCCAATCCAGGTTTCCTGGAATTTTAGGTGATTTTGGCTAAAACAACTTTCGTTTTCCCTCAAATAGAGTTTAGATAATCAAAAAAGTATTCGGAGATTGTATTGGCTCTGGAAGGACGAAGAAGAGATGAACTTCACTTGCGATTTGCAATGCGTACAAACTTAGTTAGGTTAAGAGGTCGATCCTATTATAAAGCCTTATAAGGTTCCCACTTGGGCAGCTGAGAATGCATAGAGGTGAGGTAATTTTGCTCAAAGGCTCAGTTATTTATAATTATCCATTTACCGTTAATTAGATATAAAAACGCATAATACTTTTATAGAAAGTCATTCAAGATTAATTAGATACAATATGAAGTGAAACTAATCAATAAAGCTTCATTCTTTGCGCTCTACTGAAGCACAAACATAATTAAATTTGGATAATTGTAACGAGACAGCACAGCAGTAATTGGCCAAACACAAAGCACAAACGACGCCAAAAAACAGTACAAAAGCTAAATGCTAATAAATATTTATTTTAGAACTGAGTAAAACATATGGAAGCGTATGTCTATATTCCAGTGCATACGTCAAACGATTCTTCTTGCATATCTTCTATTGATTCGTGGACAATGTGGACTTGGTCGCCAATGTACGCGATGAACAAGATGGTCCCTGAATTTTTCGGCATAGTTGTTCAAGATCCAAGACGAAGTCTCCATAGTTACAGTCGCATCTGTAAATATCGTAGATGATTCGAGGTTTAAGAGGCTTGTTACTATATTTTTCATGAAACATTTCCTTTCTCTTCCTCGAAGTTTCTTTCATAATCGCAGCTCTCACAACTTGAGTATTCGAAAGAATTTCGTTTTCGACTGGTACAGCTTCTGTCACTATACTCTATGCTGGCAACAGATTCTCGCTGTCCGAATTGTTGGGAGCTGAATCGTCCAGAATTAATGGCTCCCTCATTGTCACTTACTTCTGCGTCATATTGATTTCCCGGGGAATATGTATAAGAACAAACACTATCACCACTTAAAGTCATTTAAATCTTGCATTGAAAATATAACTCTTTATATAGTAAATTTTCAACAAGGTCTACTCAAATAACAAGTTTTACATTATTGATCTTAATGACAATTTAGCAACAATGTATTATACAGTTTACAAACATTGTGCGGTAAAAATTTGTAACGCCTTTTACGACGACGACACGACGACATGCTGGCCGCTGATTGGCTGACGGGTTTTCACTCGACAGCTATCGGCCGTAGACCATGATCAAGCTAAGCCATGAGCATATTAGGGTGGGTCGAAAAAACTTTTAAATTTTTTCGTCTCGTACTCTTAAACATAGACACCTCCGCGAAAATCTCTTTATGTATAAGTTGTTAATTGTAGTGGGAAGGTCCTTCTCGTTACGGTCTTCAATTTTTTTCTTTTTATCAGTTAGAAAAATCCATATATGGTCTCCAACTACTTGAAAAAATATCTGTTTTCATAGACTTTGTAGAAAATATACGCGATGAGATTTTCGAAAAGTTAAAAAAAGGTAAAAACTTAGTTTTTCAAGTTACAATCGATAAAAATTATCTTTTTTATCCATTGTAAAAACATACAAACACAGATAGAATTTATAAATGGGATTAGAGGCGCTACACATACAAAAATTTTCGCTTGTCGCCAAAATATGGCAACAGCAAGAAAATTAGTCAAAATAAAAAAAAAAATAAACAATATTGTTACGAGTAAAAAAATTATTGAGATGCAGGACAGAACAAAAAAATATTATTTTATATATATTTATTTAAAATGTTTATTTTAAAAATAAAATAGTAAATATTTCTATTTTAATAAGACTTACATATTTATTTAAAATCATCATACACTTTCATAAAAAAATTAAAATGAAAACTGACACCATTGCATACAGATGCTATGAAAATTGGCAACGTTGCACAACATTTCATTGCGTCATGCAATTTACATTACGCAAAACATGTGTCAGTATTATTGTACAATAGCTTGGCAATATTTGCTTATACAAAAGATTAACCAGGTAAACATAAACAACAAAAATCAAAGGCGACTGATTAATATTTATACTTAATAAATTAAAAAAGAAAATGTATCACCTGTAGTGCGAACGTATGGCAAACAAATTCAGTATTGACGCAAGCAAGAGCGCACATTTGAAGGAGCGACTCCCTGTGTATCTTAAGAGCACCAGAAGATACAGCGTTTGTATCAAACATTATGGAAGTCATTTGAAATGTTTATATGGAAAACAGTACAAAACATGACATAAGTAAATAAAGCCGTAAGACTTGCGCCTGAGGCGTTGTTCGGTGAACCTGTTTGACCGCCGGCGGCTGTGACTTACGTAACACTAGTCAATCGTATATATTTTTCAACTTTTTTTTTTGTTTTTATTATGCAAATTTTGCAAGTTTTCGTAAGAATTTAGCAACCAATCAACAAGAAAATATTTTTCTACTGTTGTGGTGCTGCAGCGCTTTTAAAATTTTGATTTACTCGTCGCTATCGTAAAGTAAATATCGGCGTGTAGGCGGTCGGCGTGAATGTACAAGTAATTGAATGTACATTATCGGCAAATACAGGTTCTTTAATTGCTATGCTAAGTAAATGTTAAAGTGTAATGCTAAAATCGGCACATTTAGTTTTATATATGTACATATATGTCTATGGTAATTGATCTAATGACTGTGAGGTATTTCAAAGCAATCAGAAAGCAGCGTTTTAACGTTAATAACTGTTTTATGTTTCTATAATTTTCCAATTAATGCAATGAATTATTAGAATGCACCCATTCTATTAGCAAGCCTGACCTATTATTATATTTTATTATGTATAATAAGATACCTTTTCTAATGTATTTATTTCTTAAGCTCGCGCCAAAATGTAGGCAACAAGCTCTGATTTTGAAAAATTTCAGATATTTACGGCACTCCTAGGTCAGAAATATCTAGACTTTTGTGTGCCGCTCATTGAAATTAGATTTTTTTACATAGTGTGTTCCAAACCCAGCGCCAAAATCACCGCTGGAGCGAATGTTCAGAAAATTTGAAGAGGATATCGAAAAAAAGAGTGTAAGGAAAAACGATATATAGAACGAATATACAGAAAGAAGAACAGTGTAAGGAAGAACGTTACGGAACAAAAACTTTCAGTTCGATATTTATGATAATTTTGAAAATATTAAATATTGTTTTTAAACTATTGCCAAAATTTCATATAAACTAAAGATGTTTGGTTTGTACTCATAACACAAAAATTTTATAATGATTACAACATTTTGACCTTCATTTCTTATTAGCATACCTACATACGTCCGTCTAGACACACGTCATAATTAAATGGAATGTTTTTATTTGAGGCCCCATATTCATATAGACCTGCTCACCGATTGCAGTGCATTTGCACTAATTTTCATTGAGTGAGCAATTTAACACAATTTTTTTTTCTAATTTTTTTCTACAACAAAGTGGGTTGTTTTAATTGCCACTAATTGAGCATTGAAACAAAAAGAACAAGAGTGGCTATGCAGCATACAATATATTGTATATAATACATCATGGCTAGTAAATGCAATACATAGAGATTAAAAAAAGTTTCCACTCAACTAGTCGCTTTATCATTTCCATACATACATATCTACATTTATATTCTTGCACAGAAATTTAATTCAATTTAAATAGAACGCAAAAAACAGCAAAAGTCACTTATCGCCGACACAGTGCCTAAATAAATTCATTGAAGATGACTCATTGGCGAGTGCTAAATTTGTTTGTAAATAGAAGACAGTATTTTTCTGGTATTAAAATGCATACATATATACACTTAAAGTTATCTATGCGAAATACGTAATCTAGGTTGACAAGTGGCACAACTAAATACCAAAGTAGAAAGCCTAAAAATAAGAAAATTTAAAAGCCAACGACAATCAGTTGGCCAAAAGATCGGGGAATTCTTTTGTAAAATCATATAAAGTAGTGTAAAAAAAGTAATCGACTAAACTGCAATACATCGAGCTGAGGAATTTAAGCAGTATAAAAGGAAATTAAGCAGTATAAAAACACAAAATTAAAATACATTTAGGAAAGTATAATAAAATACGCAGATATCTTAATTGAGTCAATTAAAAACCAGAACACCAGTAACCCATACAAAATTTTCAATTATAAATTTAAGGATGTTTGTTTTCTATGCTTTACAAGTAAGCTTAAGTATATAGTTGAGCTTTTTATATAGGTATCTGTCAATGTCTTAATTAAATCAATTAGCAAATTGTATAAACAACTTTTATATGAAAATATTTGTTGAGTCAAATAGTAAATTATCTACATTAATAAATGAGTATATGGTTTTATTTTAAGTTTTAATTTTTATGTTTAGCAATCGTTCCATTTAGTACCTTAATTGAACCTGTAGTAGTAGAAGTTGTAGTAGTAGTACTAGTAATAGCAGTAGTACTATCATTTCTTTGTTTGAAACGATTACCAAATACTTGGCATATTTAAATAAAAATATTAAAATAATTAATACTCTCACTCCTAATTGAGTATATTAGCAATCTCAACTTAATTGAGTCGATTAACAATTAAGGTACTGTTCGGAAAGAGTACCAGATGTGCTAATAGAAATTGAAAACAATTGGTTATCATACTCTTAATTGAGATAATTAACAACCTTAGCTTTATTGAGTCAATTAGCCATTAAAGTACTTTTAGAAACGATAATTAAATACAGCAATAAAAGATTAAAACAGTTATTGCTCATACTCTTATTTGAGTCAATTAGCAATTAATGTACCATGTGTTCGATAGCTAAACGTACCAATAGAAAATGAAAATAATTAATGCTCTTACTCTTAATGAAGTCAATAAGCCATTAAAGTACTGTTCGGAACGATTTTTAAATAAATCAATAACATATTAATATAATTAATACTACTCCCCTTAATTGAGTCAATTAGCAATTAAAGAACTGTCCGAAGCAATTCCTAATTAAACTTAAAAATGTATAATTTATTAATAGTATTATTCTTAATTGAGTCAATTAGTAACCTTAATTGTTCAATTAACCAGCTTTTTCTCGATCAAGGCGATTTAGATCGATTTGCCATACAAAATAAAATTCTTAACTCATTACATTCATACTTAATCGAATACAAATCGAGTTGAAGCTGGTATGTAACTGTGTAAAAGCCAAAAAACTGGTTTCTCAGAGGCTGTGCGAAAAGTCAATTAGCTGTTTGATACCATAATAATGAGTCTGTTAGCTAATTGACTCACTAAAACATTCAAGTGTACTAAAAATACTAATAAAAATTTAAAATTAAATCATAAGGGTTTACATTAAATAATAAAAATATGTATATAATGAAATGGGTTAGTTGTAATATAATTTATATAAATCAGATAATATAAATACAAACTTCAGTTAAAAATTTTTAAATTTCATAAATAGAAAATTCACAAAAATACATTTATATATGGCTTATGCGGCCTGCGTAATTGTTTACTGTTATCAGTTGAAAAATTATGTCTGCCCATAATACCATAATGCTCATTTAAAATTTTCATTAACAGAGGGAGTAATTGATAACCTTGAATTAAAAACAATTGTAACGTGAAATAAAAATACCAAATCGATGACATTGACAAACAATATCTTATCAGTACTTTATGAATTTTTCAATGAAAAAATGTGACCATAAAAATGTTGGAGTGAGCATATCGTCACTTAAAATGCAAAACAACATAACATCTTTTTTTAAAAATTTACAAGCGAAGGAAAAACGATGTAATAGAAATCAGTCATATTGAAACAAAATTTGAGTTTTGGTTATAAAGTGATTATCTGTTGGTTGGTTATATATCGGTTATTACTGAAAAAAAAAAATTTATGCTGCAAATATGTATATGTAGGTTATATGAAGTAGTGAATCGTTAACAATAAAAAACTCAATTTCGATATGTTTGATGATACGTTGTTTTGCATTTTGGGTGACGATGTATAGCTATCTTTGATCACTTAGTCACATATATGTATGTATATATAAGCATACATATGTATATGACATATATATCTATAAATATTTAAAATTATTGATGTTTGCATGTCAAATAATTTCATGGGCATTTATTATCAATTACATGATTGTGTATGTAATTTGTCAGTAATGAAGCAACGATGAATGTTTTCTTTTTTATTATCAATGATAAAATTGTTTTTGATTGAACATACACATTTAAATTGTGCAAACAATGTACTACATTGATAATAGTGTATAATAATACATATTTGTTTATTTATTTATTAGTTTAAAAATAAGTTGAAATTTGCTTAGAAATACGAAAAGACATTTCGACTACCGAATAAAATATCGAAAGACTTTCTAAATTGCTTTCAAACACTAATTGCTTAAACTAGAGGCTTGAGTTCATTAGAACACCAAAGCAATATGAGACAATTTACGTCTTAATTACTTCAATTATTAAACTGTTCACACATACGCTAAATTACTCGAAGAGCTTATTTCAACAACCAAAATTTCAATAATACTGAAAGGTATTTATTGAATATATAGTTCAGTTAAAAATTCATTGAAAAAACGATGCCTTTTAAGAGCAGTTTTTTATATCAACCATTTTGAAATCACTTATTCTTACTATTGAAACTTTCAAGTTTCGTACCTTCCTATTCTCCATAAATATATAATTTTTAAGCTGCAACCACACCCTTCTAAAACTAATTGCTCTGCTCGCTGGTACTTTTTGTTGTATGTTGGTTTTATACCACTTTGTATACCCATACCCTTCACTTGCAGCCAGCTATTGACAATCTTTTTGGCAGCTAAGCTAATTTATATGCTGATTTCACAGACTACCTTCCCACACGATAATATTATTATTGGTTTAGCAGACTGGTTTCTAGACACAGATCACATATATAATCCATAATATGTATGCATATTTGTCTTCTTGTTATTTCTACATATTCATACATACATAGATACATATGTATATTCAAGTATATAGTTTTGCAATTTATTTTTAATAGTTTCGGCTAGACAGACAGTTTTATGCGATGTCATTAAGTGTCTTATTTCTGTAAATATGTATATGTTAGTTGAATTGGTGTCGCCAGCTGGGGACGTGTTTTCAAGAAATTTTCAAAATTCACATATTGGAAAATTATGTGAAAATATTGAAAATAAATACATAATTTTATAATAAAAGTATTGCAAGTCAAGAACAAATTTTGAAAAAAAAAAATTTAAAAATTTAAAACTAATTTTTTTCTTAAAATCAAATTACCTTACAAATTTTCTTTTGGCTTCAGGCAAAAAACAATTAAAGCAGCACTATCAATAGTGAAATAAATTTTATAAATAATTTCAGTAATCTTTTTCGTGAATTTTTTTACCGCTTACAATTATTTCATTCCATTAAATGTCTCTACTAAGTAAATAATTTGCGACTTTAAAAGGCTTGAGTGAGCGTATGGAAGTGACAATATCTGTTATTCACTGCACTTGGCGGCAGAAGCTCAAATTATAGAAAATTGAAAATAAAGATAAACAAATCGATTGCAATGATATGTTTATGCAAAATATAAGCATTTCTGTATATATTTTATATACATATCGTATATTTTATTTTGTGCATATCTAGACCTCAACTGCATTTAATTACTTTGCAGTCATTCAAAGCCTACATTCACAGCTCCACCGGCTTTGTATATTTGTTTATAAACATTATTATATAAACTCTTAAATATTTGCATTGACAAATCACTTGACAACACTGGAGAGCGACAGGCATTTAACTAATTCATAATGCAAGCAATTGGCAGAAAGCGCATACCACACTATTTGCGACAATTTCGCAATTTTCCCTTTCATTGAAGGCGATTGAATTGCTGCGGCGATATTTATTTATTTGCTGTGCTATGCGCAATTTACGGCAATAAATAGAAGAGTAATTCATATAATACTGACGCAACAGAAGAAGAAGAAGCGGCTGAAAGAGACAGGAGTATGCAAGTTGTAAGGGAAATGGGCGGCCGGGGCGTATGATGCACCAAAAAGAGTTGAGTATTGGGTAAAGACAGGCAGCTCAAGTAAAGTGAGAGTGAGTGATATATATCAATATACGCATACATATAGACATATATACATATATATATATACGACTGTATGCTAGTGCAGCATGCAATTCCATTATTATTTATTCTCTACATGGATTTGTTGTCAACTATCAATTTCATTAATTGAGTTTATAAATATATGCAGCGAATGGAGACTGCAAAATATTAATGTATATATGTAATATGTATGTGTATATTTCATAGAATTTTATAACAAAATTAATTAATATGACAAAAGCAAATTGCTTGAATATCTAACAAATATTATATGGTGGAGTTGAAATATTATTTCAGTGGAAAAAATAAAATAAAATAACAGAAACGAATAGATAGAATTTAAAAGATATGGTATATATGGAGGAAGTTGAGCAGTTATAGAAAATGATACACGTAATTTATAAAGAATTATACAGCAATTAAAAAATGCTTTACAGGTGACCGACTTTGTAAATGTTATATAGAAAAACTAAAATTAAATTAAATTAAAATGTATATAATCAAAAAAAAATGAGTAAAAATATAAATAATTACAAAAATAAAGATAATTTTTTTTTTCGAAAAAAATAATATTAATAAATCAACATTTAAATCAAAATAAATAAGTTTTTCTTAAATGTTAATCTCAAAAACAATATTTACTAAATAAATTATAAGAACACCGGCCGAAAAATTTTTTGCCATTTCTGCATATTAAAGTTTTAAATATAAATAATAAAATATTTATAATAAAATGAAATAGATTATAACTGGCTCAGTAATCAGTCGTTGATTACTATTATATTATGTATTATACCACGTGCATCCCAAAATACTGATGTCATAACCTTTCTCGCCACCTTTTTCGTTTTTCCACGCCTGAGAACCGGTTCATCAGGTGCAGTCCACTACAATGACTGTCGATTGGACTCCAGTGGGAAATGATGGAGCTATGTTTCTATCACTGACGAAAAGGTTCGACTTTATTCTGATTAGAGAACACTTAAACACTTCTCAGAATCAGTTATTCGTTGTTTTTATAGGATTATGAACTTGCGAGGCACCTACTTTGCTCATTTCGCCTGTGTCCAGGTTAGCAAATATCTTTTCAACGGTGGATTTCTCTGAGCCCAAATTCAGCAATATTTTCCCCTTTATTAACACACGAAATGCTTTATGATCCATTTTTTGTAAACTAAAACAAGTTGCTTTACAAAATATTGTATATCATTAACTAATAGTTATAATCCAACTAATAGAAATCATATAGATGGTAGTAGTATAATATTATCTATGTATCAGCCACAGTGAAGCGTGGACGGGTCCTCTAGTATTATATAGAGATAGGCGATGTTTTCGTGAAACTCTCTTTTAAAATCCTTTTCCAAGTAAAATAACTTGTAAAACAAGAAAAAACGTTAACTTAAACCCTTCAAAGGCGCATATCATATAGTATAAAAGGGTACAAAAAGAGCCTTATCTTAGTTTTGATCTATCATTGTATATGAAAGCTATTTCAAAAATGTGTTCGAATATTGTTCTATTGACTTGAGCAATAATTCATGCCAAATCTTTTTAATATATCTGGTCAAATATTCTTCATACAAAAGCCACTAAATCTTCAATAACAAAAAATTCAACAAAAAATCGCAGCAGAACATCTGTAAAATATTGCTGCTAGGCGCCAATAAGCTGCTGTAAGACAGCAAACGACAGTCGTTTAATATCTCAAAGTTGCACAAAAATGTGTTCATGATCATGTAAAGATCACAGAAACTAAAATTCAAAAGATTGTCATGCAACAAACTGGTGAAGCACAGCTGCTTCTATGCATATGCCTCACCATATTTATATGTACATATGTATGTATATACATATGTATTTCTGCCTCCAAAGCTTAAGACATTGTTGCAACTCGAAATAGAAGCAATGCAAATCTGTGGTGGCTGCAGTAAAATCATTTTTATTGAAAGAATGGCAAGGCATTGAAGTTAATGCTAAATTGTTGCGCTTTGGTTTAAGCAGAACTACAGATTTACATGTGTGGACTACGTGGTTCCAGCGGTTCTCAATCACAAGCAAAATAGTAGTACTTTGTTCTTGTCTTTTATCTGTCATTGATGTGTTTCAACTTGAGCCACCACCAAATGGCAGCAATTGAACGTGCAACGAAACCAAACGATTTGTTTCAATGAATGTCAGATTGTGATTTCATATAGAAGAAGAAGATCACAGGCATTGAAAACCTACGAGTTTCGCGAATGTTTACTAAATTGCTTGCGCTCAAGTGGCTGGCTTCGCCACATGCCACATTTCATGATCAGTGCGCTCGTATGCGAAAAATGTTGGCGTTGTTGCACATTTGCATGCCGTATAAACGAATATGTTGCAGAAACTGCAGTGAGTTGCAATATCCAGAATCCAGAAATATTTTCCAGCACTTAGGCAAGTAGAGATCTTGCAATATCTATCTGTATCTTTCAGTTTTTTTTTTATAAAAACAACAACCATGACCAACTGTTGTTTAAAAATACAAGCACGTTCCGCAGAATAAAATTTCTTTCAATATTAAATCTTTATATGTATGATATGTATGTAAGAAGTCAGCTTGTTGCTTACTGCCTGCTGTTTACCCCTTTTACCAGACCACTCCATTAATTCTTCATATCGTGATCTTTGACTAGCGCCTATTAGAGAAGAACAGCCGCCGCTGAGTAGGAGAACAGCGCCGCTGCACAGTTAGCTGCCACAGTTAGGGCTGCCGCTGTGCTAAATGGGTGATCTCATAGCTTAAGCATGCCTGCCTAGTAAATAGTAGCTATAGATCAGCTATGTAAATCTATGTATATACATATATATGTATATGTGTGTGCAGAGACAGCAAGCGCAGTCAGTATAATTAAAATTACTGTTGTAATTGTGGGAAGAGAGAAATAAAAAATATTTTCGAAAATATATTCAATGTGTTGTTGGCCGAAACAACGGCATGTAATTATACTCACACACACTCAAGCGCACTTCGAATTACTGTTATGACATGATTTGTGATTGTTTTCATTTCACGCCGCTGACTGTCGCTGTAATTTATTGTCATTCCAAGCACGCGTTGCTGATCATCAGCGCTATGGAATGCGGGCGTCGTGTGGTCACCGCTGATTATTACAATTACTGATGGACTTGGTGATAAAATTAAAAAAAAATAATAATTATAATTGACATTGTCGCAGAAGGGCTTATTAGTAGGTAGGAATGTCGGTTGTGTCATACATATCAATGTAGGGTTGCACAAAACAAAGAAAAATTCAAGCAGAGTACGGTAATTCTTAATGAAAATAATCAAGATGATATCCTTTTTCATATTTTTTTGGTAAAATTTTGAAATATGATAAAAATTGTGCAACAATTAATACCCAGTAAATCGAGATTGGTGAAACGCCAATACATCAAAAGAACTAACGCAGAAACTAACACACGCAAACATCGCAACTTACTTAAACTTTGGTCAATTGGGACTTAGGAAACTCAAAGAAACTTTAAGAGAGAATATGGTAACGCTTTCCGTTAATTAACCGGTATTTAACCGATTGTTTCCGGGAAAATGATTTTTTAATACAGTTTTGAAAAGGTAAAAATACAACTAAGCATAACTGAAGAATTTTAGAAAAAAATTCTTTAATTTCGGTAAACTCTCTCTTGATAAACTCACACTTTTTTCGTATTGCAAAAGTGACTGCTTTAAAGGAAAGTTGGGAGTCTATACACTCTTATCGAAAATTACAAGTCAAAAACATGAAATTTCTGACTGATTTTGTAGGACCTGTAATATTCCTCTTTTGATTGAATGCGAGTATTTTTAAAGGCCTCGATGGTCCTTGAGACGAGATGTTTTCTCATTATATCCTGAATAGTGTATATTAAGTTTTCCAATTTTAACACTCAGAAGTAAACGTCAATCACCTTATAAAGTATCCTATGTGTATGATCTGCGTGACGAGCAAAATCAATTTAGCCATTAATATTTTGAGATATCGATCTGCAATTTTATATACATCCCTTGCTCTTCAAGAAATTACTCATGTGTCAGAATCGTTGATTTCGTTCAACTATAACGTATAGCTGCCATACAAACTGAATAGCCAAAAACAAGTCGATGTATGGAGAACTTTTTCATTTGGGAAGATCTCTTTACCAAATTTGGTATGAATTATTTTCGAAGACATCGCTGCAATCTCCGAATATTTTGTTCGGATCAGTTCACTGGTTGTCATACAAACTTAACGATCGGAATCAAGTGCTTGTAAGTAAAACTTTTTTATTTGACGAGGTATCTTCACGAAATTTGACACAGACCATTCTTCAAGTAATCGCTTCAATCTCCGGAAGAATTATTCAGATCAGACTAATATAGCATATAGCTGTCGTACAAACTGACATATTAAAATTTGGACCTTTTTATACCCTTTTACGTCAAAAAAAAAAAAAAAAATACTACTTTGAATGGTATTATAGCTTCCGTGCAGCCGTACTAAACGATTTTTCTTGTTATTCTTATTTACTTAATAATTACCAAATTAAAAACATCAAAAATTGATATTTCCTTATACCAACTTTGCATTAAATTGATACAAAAATTCTAAAGTGTCTTTGCTGTTTTGGCAACAAAAACACGCTTGTCTGCCATCAAATGTATTAAATAATTGAATGTCGTTAGTCCCACAAGGCCGTAACAGGATTGGCGTCTTCCAAGCAAAGGCAAGAGAAGCGCACCTTTGAGGAATCTTCCAATTACTCAAACACTTTTTGAATTATTAATCACAGCGCTCAGCACATTATGCGAAAACATACAGTCTTTTGGAATATGTACGCTTATATACACATACATACATACATATGTCTACAACAAACATGGTCGAACCAATTTCCAGTTCTGCAAGTAGACGCCTAAATTCAGCAACCCACATGCAAATGAAAAGGACTGAAAGAAGGCAGAATACGATTGCAGAAGCAAATCACGTAACGGAAAAGCTGCCTGCAGAGACTCTACACCGAAATTATTATTTAATATTTTATAAGAAACTTAGATTATTAGACGTATTGGCATGGAAATTTCGGCAGCTTGTCTTGGTAGCAGAGTAGAAAGAAGGAAATACATGCATACATACTTGACATGAGCAGACGAATAATACACATAGCCATTGAAAGGAATCGATTGCATAGCATCGAAATGAAGGCTGCGCGTGCAGATCGGAAATAAACAACAATAAAAATTTAATATCAAAATCTTTGGATTTTAAAAATATTCTAAACTTCCACCAAAAATCTCAAAGTTTTTATGAAGCAAAATATGCCTTGATATACCAATGCTTTCCAAAATAAACACAAAACGCAAATGCAGGCGTGTAGTGAACTTCCTAAACGCGCTGCGAGGCATGCCACAAACAAAAACAAGCGCACAAAAATTTGTGGAGCGGAAATATCAATTTACAACAAAATGTTTGCGCACACGCCAATACCGTACGCTGCACATGTGTGTGTGTGTGGATGTGTTTCCATCCGAAAAATATACATAAATGAGCATCAATTACACATCCCGCTGTTGGCGGCTCGGCTGCTGCTGGCGAACGTGCCATTCAAGCGAAGCATTATGCACGCCGCCAAATTCTGCTGAATATTTATTCTTGTGGCAGCGGAAAAAAGAATACGAAAAGGTGGAAAGGTCACAAACCATTAAGTGTGAATGAATTAGTTACATTTAAGGCTGAGAGGGGTCTTCTGTAATGCTAGAAAGTAATGCTTTAAAGTAATAATAGAAATTGAACGATGTTTGCTGATCAACAACTGCAAGTGGCCTTTTATTGCATTTAAATGGATAAGAATTGAAAAAAATGCATTAAATTAAAAATAATCATATATGTACATATATGTATATATTTATGTACATATATTTTTCTGTACATAAATGTGTATTGTGTATGTGTGAAGGAATTATTTAAGCATTGAAATCTTTAGATTAAGAGAGGAATAAGTTATGAAATTTTGATTTTTTTTTTTTAAGTTTTGAGAAATTAATTTAATTAAAAATTTTAGTAAGTTATTTTTAAAAGTATTTACTATCGTAATGTGCACAAAAAAATAAAAATAATTTTTTCGGAACGTTACATTAGAGGAGACCTTTATAAATCCTGTATTGAATTCAAAATCCAACAGAATTCCGGTCATTTGTTATACCATAGCAGGTTTTCTGTTCGGTTTCTCAACACAAAGGTGTGATTTTAGTATTTTCATACCAAATAAACGTTGTTCGAATACCCTCAAAAAATAACACATTTTGAATGCAAGACAGATTTGTGAATGTACTTTTTGAAACTATAATCGCTATTGAGTATTCCATAGCCTTGTCTCTATTAGACTAGTGCAGAAGTCTTTGAAAATGATAAAAAAAAGAAATAAATTCATTGTAGATTGAAACCCATCGGAAACGAAAGATTAAATAACAAAAATTAAATATCCAAGTGAAGAAAAAATTAAAATTAAATAAAAAAATTAAATTAAATAAAAAAAATTAAAATTAAATTAGAAAAAACTTAAATTAAATACAAAAAAAAAATTAAAATTAAATTAAATTAAAAATAATAATTTTTGCTTCAAATAAAATTCAAAACAAATTTTGAAAACTTAATTTTTTATTAAAAATTTCAAAAATACCAACAGTTTTCTTCTAACTTCTAAGCACACTGCTTAGAAAAATAACTCTTCCATAAAAGAGGTCATCAAATTGATGAAAAATACATATGTTTAGAGAAAGGATGGAAATTTATAACTTTGTTGCTATTGGGATCTTATACCATATGTACTGATTCAAAGCAACGTTAATTTTTTAATCAGCTATTCAGCTGATGGCCTCGAGCTAGTGCTGCTAATTTTGCTATTTTCTGTATATTTATATGCTTAAAATAAATATGAATCTGAATCTAATAAGCTATTTTATGCTTAATTAAAAACAATCAGTTTGCGCTTTTAACATTTTTGAAAACATTTTTGAAGAATAATATAATAGCTTTAGGAGGAAGATATAAACAAAATATTAAATTATTATATTTTTTTAATACTTTCTTATTTTTTATATTATATTTATTTTATGTTCTTAAATTTATTTTTTTAACTATTAATTTTTGATTACTTTGACACTTTTGTTAATTGTTTTATTTATTTTTTTTATATTTATTTTAATTAAAAATACGATTTAGTAATTTTTTTCAAAAATTTATACAATTTTACAAGAAAAGGCGGCAAATTAAATCATTCAATGATTAGCCCCATATCTTTAGGCTAGTGAGAAGCTATTTTCAAGGTTATGTCCAAATGAAAAATAATTAAATATTTTGCTTAAAAAGTTTTTAAAAAAATTTGGAAATTAAACGTCTGCAGAAAAATTAAATAATATGCCTTAACTTGCAGAAAAAATTTAAAAATATGTCAAAATTTTTCTGCCAAAACACTGAATACATTGCGTAGAAGATAACTCTTCTATGGAAAAAGGTTATCAAATTGAAATTGGAGTTTAATTGGTTTAAGTTTTTTTTTTTTTGATTGAAATAAGTGTTAAATTTTTGTCCAAGAAATGTTATAGGTAGTTATTATCAAAGTGGAAACAAATTTCAGTTTTCGCGGTTAAAAGTTTCAAAAAAATTTTTGAAAAAAATAACACAAAAAACAAATTTCAGTTATCGCTTTATCATTGGTTAGAGGTGAAACTTTTTAATCAAAACTACCAATTTGATTAAATTATTCATAATTTTTTTTTTTTTTTTTTTTTTTTTAATTTTAATTTTAAAATTTTTTTTTTTTTTTTTTGTAATGTTTGAAGTTTTTTAAATTTTTTATTATTTTTTTTTTAATTCTTTTAACCCTTTTTGAATTCCTTTTAACTTCAAAACCACCAATTTGATTAAATTATTCATAATTTGTATTTATTTTTTTGTTTTTAATTTTAATTTTGGAATTAATATTTGTTTTTTTTTTGTAAGGTTTGAAGTTTTTTAAATTTTTTATTATTTTGGTTTTTAATTCTTTTAACTTTTTTTGAACTCCTTTTAATTTTTGAATTTTTTAAATATCTTTTCATATATTTTTTTAAATTTATTTTAATATTAAAGCAAAAACTAATTTTGTTCAGTTTTTTTAAATTTTTTTTTATTTTATATTTTTTTAATTTTTTAAAATTTGTGCTAATTATTTTAATTTTTCAATATTTTTTTAACTTTAAATGTAAAGCATTTTTGTTAATTTATTTAGTTTTTTTTGTTATTTATATTATATTTCTTAAATTTTTTGATAGATTGGTTTATAATTTTTATTTAAAATATTATTTAATTTTTTTTAAGTTCTACAAATTTACAAGAAAAGGTGCCACATTAAAACATTAAATTATTTATCTCTTTTAATGAAAATTATTTAAGTAATAATCTGTAAATATTTTGCTTTATATCATTATTTCTATTATTTATCTATATGAAAAAATTGCGTCTGATGTACTAAGAAGCCTGTAGGGTATTTAAGATATCTTGATTATGAATTTGGGTTCAAAAATTTTCCATCACGTGCATTTTATGTGTTATTTTTTAAATATCACCACTAAATATTTATTATTCTCTCTTTACAGGTATGTATACTTGACTAAATGACCACAGGTGTGCTTTTCTTTACGAACAGTAAGTTTGAAAAATTATAGAGTTTAAGAAAAAACGAAAGGCTTTAAGAATTCATATCAAACACATGTACATATCATAATATGCAAATGTGCTTACAAAAAGAAAAAAAAATATTTTGTTTTAAAATCAAAAAATATTAATAAAACCGGTTGGATGGGTGGATTAAATTAAGCTTGTTGTAAGTAAAACACATACACCTACTCACAACTTTTGTCGTATTCGCTAAGTTATGAATTTTTAATGATATTAATTAATCAACTCAATTAATCAAGTGAATGAGTGAAGCCAAAACCACAAAATTGGATAACACACATACACTCTTATATATATGTATGTACGAATTTGCTTGCAAGTGGAAGTGCGGTTTGACAACGGTATCATCCGCCACAGCACACACCCTTCTGGCGCTTTTGACACTTTGAACCGCTGATTAAGCCACGCACATACAAAATGGGGATCAAAATAATTTAATCTAATTAAGGTTAGCCAGTGGCAGCTGGTTGTAGTAACATACATTACTTGTGTACGCGTATACATATATATGTACATATCGTCACCTGAAATGCAAAATAACGTAACATAACTTTTCATAAGCTTACATGCGAAGCAAAAACGATATAATACAAACCACTCACATTGAAACAAAATTAGAGTTGTGGTTAAAAAATCGGTTATATATTGGTTATTATACAATATTTATATGAGTTTCGGTTATAAATTGGTTATAAACTGGTTATATATTGGTTATTGTATCTGACAGCGATTCTAGACTTTTTTAAGATATGCGGTTTTGCATTTTAGTGGCGATATATATTTTTTATACATACATACATACATATGTACATGTAGTTGTGAGAGCGCTAAAAAAATCAATGAAGAAAATTCTTTGCCACGAGCATTTATAGGCGGTTAATTAAGCTCCACATTTAAGCGAGTTTACGACAGCTGCTTTTATAAATGACGAATGTGCGTGCGTACATATGTTTGTATGTGTTTTTTATGCACGCGTAGCCAATAAATTCAGATAAATAGCATTGTCTTCACTGCCTTTCGAAATGTCACAAGAAATTAAACTTGTTTATTGTTTCAATTGCAATTGAATTTAATAAAAGTGCAAAGCAGCGCACAAAGGGTGCTCACTACTTCCATCACACACACACACACACACACACATGCATGACGAGCTGCTTTCGAAACTTATTACAACAAGCATTTGCCCTTAACAAAGTTGCATTCTTTATTAACGGTGAATGCGACTGTTTGTCTTTGGCTGCAACAAAGCAATTGCAACACACAGCGTCCTACAGAGACACCGCTGGCCCACTCATCGTTTGCTTGCCATGTCAATACGCGTATGTTGCACATTATTATGCCGACTCTTGTAGAAGTAATACTTTGTTGTTGCTGCTTGTGTCTTGGGTAAGCAGAAATTGTTGCGCCGCACGACACAAAACAATGTTGCAAGCGGCAGCCAGCAACGCCCTGGCAAATAGCAGAACAAATTGCAAACAACACAAAGAAACATGCAAACATACATATTATATACTTACAAACATATTATATGCATATGTACATATGTATGTAACGGTGTGTTTGTTTCGCAGAATGAGCAGTTTGCATTTTGTTGCAACTTGCAAAGACTTTGGGCTGAAGTTGCGTGAGTTCAACGCGCTGCGAAGGCTTGTGGGCTTAGTGGTGCATGTGTGCGTTTCTACGTACATATATGTATGTATAAATCTATATATTGAATGTGTATGTATATATTGTACTGACATGTATGTTCTTATGTATACATGTGTTGGTGTGTTACAAAAATACACTTTATTGCCAGATATGTTTATTTGCGCCGAAGTGGGCGCGCGATTGCAAAAGTTTGCAGTTTGATTAGCTCGCCGCTGCCACAAAGCGCATACATACATTTGTGCGCGTGCATATTAGAAATAGTTGTTGCAATTTTGTGCTCAGCTGTGTTCGGAACTGCTTTGCATTTGTTGTGTCTGCTGGCTGGTTTCTTCAAAATATGAATGCGCAAAGCCGCGCATACCACAGCGTAGCACACGCTATGCAAACATAAGCCAGCGGCATAAGCCTAATTTCACCCACACTTAGTATGTATGTATAGTATATAATAGGTATATGTCGCATATACATTCACATACATACATAAACTCTCTTAATCAATCGAGTTTATCAATGCTCCGGCCTAACCGATTGCCAATTAACTAGTTATTGCTTACTAGAAATTTAACTAAATTCCGAGGTTCAAAATCACAGAAACTTCAAATTGAATGGGACATTCATTCGAAAAAAAATTCTTTGGCATTTATTTTTTGAGGACTAGCTCTTTCAAATGTTGGCCGCGGCTACGTTTCAGACGGTCCATCCATTCAGTCCAATTTTCGATGACCCGTTCGAGCTAGTTTTATGGCAAAAATTTTTTCTACAAAAACATGTTTTTATCTCTATTCAAAGATAATATTAGCACTTGCTGTATCAAATATTCGTGTTCCACCTTTTAATTTTTCTGTACAAAATTTCGAAAATTTTCAAAAAATATCACTAAAACAGCATTTTTCTATATTAAGTTATCATTATTAACATGACCTTAACACTCCGCACTTGCTACTTGTATGTAAGTTTATTTGAACCCAAGAATGATATCATTCTTGATTTGAACCCATAAATTAGACATTAGTATTTTGGCTCACCGTAAATTGCATACCAATACTATTTCATAGGCAAAAAAATATGTTACATACTTAAATATGCATAAATGCAGCTTCTACAAAGTGCATGACAATCAAGGTCTGATTTCGTGTTATTAAATTGCTGATATTGGTAATAGGACGCCACTATTTGTTTGAGAATAAACTTAATGAGTAAGCATATTATGGCATAAGCTTAAAGTTTTTGTGAGTACATTGTAGACATATGTGCATGTGTGAGTATGATTACATGATTTTGCTACTGCAAATTGCTTTTTTCAATAGTTGGATCCTTTATAGCCCCTTACAAATTTAGTAATTAATGTTCTGAAGAAAATAAATAATTGAAAATCGAAATGTGTGTCAAAAATAATTGAAACATTTCTTCAATTTTTATGTTTAAAGAAACCAGCAGACATATGCTCATTATCAAGTCAAACTACATGTCTTCCTATTAAAGTAATGGGCATTCTTTAATTGCGGACCTTCAAACATTGCTCGATAACTGAATTCCCCAATTTATATAAAGAAAGCAGCTGACTGCAATCAATCCAAATGAATAAAAATCTTAGATGAATAATTATTTTAAAATTATAATCTATAGGACCTCAACCATTGTTGCCGCAAAGATCCCGGAACAGTTCGACATTACTATTCGGTCAGGGACTGCCAATAGATTGTATTTTTATTATATTTCGAAAATGTTTTCCGATCCTCATACACTACCTCAGCTTGTGTTTCGAGTTTATGCATAAATCACAAGAAATTCAAGTGTAACTTAACATGAAAAGTGTCGTATTACATTTGTCATACAAATAACAATTAACTTGAACAGCACAATTACTGACGTGAATACTTCTCGTATCCATTACAAAACCCAAAGGGCATTGAGCCATGAAGCGATAATGAATTCTTGGCACAATTGCTATGATCAATTATGCATGAAATTGACAATAAAATTAATGATATTAAATAAACTCTTTGAATATCTCAAACGGCGTGAAAAATAATTCCTAAAAGCTTTAGCCAATAAAATAAAATAGTAAACAAATAACCAATGCACTCAATCAGAAGTAGATCAGTTCTTAATAGCTCTCTTTAGCAGTTATTTTAACTTTCAAATCTTTTGAAGAGATGACTTATAATCTGAGCTAATAAAAAACTAGGAAAATATCGTCACTAATATAAATACATATATGTATATGATACAAGTAAATCTAGACCTACGTATATACTACTGTGGGAACGTTAAGGCAAATTGTTGGTCTTTAGGGCCAGTAAAGTGTGCTCCAGAGTTCCAACAAAGCCAGTTCGTTTCTAGTCTCTAGTTGACCAAGATGAAGCAAATTAGAACTATTGACTCAGAGATCTGGTTATTACATAATCTGCAATTATCACAGAGGCATGAGATATCTGAACAAGTGTTTCTAAGTAGGCTGAAGATTAAAACACAACAAAACGGAAATAACTTGTCTAAACCTTTTCTCGTTTAGAGACGAGGTATGTAGTTATGTCAAAAAAATTTATATAAAATGTACCTAAGTTGTTAAAGTAAACCTATTAGACCATGGTGTCAACTGTTACGAAAGCAAAAAAACTAGCTTGCAAAACAAAGACGGTACAGTTGGATTGCTAATCTTCTTCTTTACTGGCGTAGACGCCGATCCAAACCCAGCCCACAACCCTTAGTAGGAATGGTTCGCTTTTTCACTTTAGATCGCCTTCGAACGGATGTTTTTTGACTATCCTAAGAATACTTATTCTAAGACCGGAAGTCGTAAGCTGTTTGAGCCGTATGTAAAAGAATTTCATATTTATGTGCCTTTTAAGCCAATTTCGACGCGACCAAAAAACTAAAAAATAAAATAAATATCCTCCCATACACGCTTTCATGAACATTTTGCAATCTCAAGAGCAAATAAAACAATTTACGTTAACATCATATTTCCGTTAACTGTTCCACGCCTCCGCTCATGTTTATATACTTCAAACCATAGTCTGCTTGACAGCTTACTGACAATTTATCACTCCATGAAAATCTTTTTGCGCCATTTACGTTGGACTGTCAGCATATCCTTAAAGGGCGAATCACTTTTTTGCGCTATTTGGCATTTTTCGCTTTTATTTCAACGTAAACGTCGCCGCTGCTCGTTATTTATGGCGTCAATGACTTGGCGACTGTCAAACGAAACATGTCAATCTGCGGCTGACACTTGTAAAACGATGGCGAGCGTTGATAAAAAGAGCGTGGGAGGGGGTAAATGAATAAGGAATGTAAAAAGACGCTACTTCAACCGATTGGGCGAGAGTAAGTAAATAATTGACAGAAGAATTGCCAAAATAACAAGACAATGTGTGTCGTCAGCGTCGACGACCGACTGCTGGCCGGTGGTGACGGACACACAAGTGCAATGAACGTGCTGCGCTAGACGGATGAGTGAGTCGCTGCACCGCAAGCAGCTATGTAGGTTGCTGAGCGCACAGCGCACGAATGCGTCGACGACAAGCAAAGCAATGAAAACAGTGACGACGTCGGCGAGGTGACCGCACAATGACGGACATGCTTGGCGACGACGTATAGTACATTAATACCTATATACATACGTGACGTGGTATGTGCTTACGCACGTAGTATGTTTGTATGTGTGCGCTGGCGGAATTCACAGACGCTGACGCTGCTTATGAGCTGTGCGACCGCAAACGAGCGTCCCACTGACAATTACACTAATTTGACAGCTGTGACTGAGAGTCTGGCATGAGACATAAATAACATGAAAGCCGTCCGCAAAATAAACAAAACACAACGCTATAACAACAACAGCAACGGCAACAATGCAAAAAGACAAAAGCGAAAAGAAAGAAAAAGCAGATTATTTATTTATTTTAAGAAAAAATGTAGGAAAATCTATAAGGCAATCTGTGTAAATAAATAAGACAAGAAAGGATTAAGTCAAATGCAAAGAAAATATATGACGAAAGTGAAAGCGAAAGGCACAAAGAAATAAATTTGTTGTTTCTGAAAGTCAGTCAGTCAGTTAGAATGCTACAAATAAATAGGCGCTTATTTATGCAGGCAATTAAAATATACTTTTTTATTTTCATATTTTTAAGGTTATGTAGCATGTAGCAGGTTCGTTCCTGCTTTCTTGTGTCTTTTTCTTTCACTCAGTTTGCCATTTTTGCACTTTTACTTTTAAATTTTTTGTATGTTTCAATAGCCTTCCAGCCACACCCCACTGATGGGCTGCACGTTGTCACATTTAATACACTTAAATTCAATTTCTTTGCTGTGCTGCCGCAAATTGTCTGTAAATTAAAATCCACTTAGTTAAATCAAAAAGTCAACGCTGTCCATCAAGCGAAAGGCTTCACAAGAAACTTATACTCTTCTTGAACTTTTCTTGCTTGACAAAAGTGTGTTTGCTGTTGTTGTGCGTTGTACTGGGCAACAACGGGTTAAATGTTAGCAACAACTTTGACTTCGCGTCGTCGCACAGCACAATTGTTTAATTCATTTTGAGAAGTTTGTAGTTCATAAAGTGGAAGCATTCTTCAATCTTCATTGAAAGCCGTCTCAAATTGTGTCTTGTGGGGGAAAATTGTGAATGATTAAACTTTTCTGGGAGATTATGAGAACAATGCAATAGTTCAGATGGTGCTTTAGCTCAAGTTTTTTTAAGGAAATTAAAAGCGGGATCATTTTTCATTAAAAGATTTACATGTGTTTGAAACTCTAATAGCGCTTTGAGCACCTCAGTAATATGCCTCAAGTTACCAACTTCTCTGATGGTTGCTGTAGCGTCTTATTTGCGTAATATATACACCACCGCAGTTTTACTATAGTTCAACGCTAAGAACCAAAATGGAAATCCTCGATAGGTGGTTTAAACACGCCTTAGGAAAATTGAAGTGCTGCGTCAGGAGTACCAAATGTTTACCTCTTTGAACCTAACAACTCTTTATTCTGATTACAAACACAACGTATCGAGGAACTTATTTAGCGGTTGCACTTACAGTTAAGCCCAAAACTATGCCTCTATCAAGATGCGAAATAATGTTTAGCCTAACAATGTGGAGTCGCTACTCAGTTGTCGCCTCGCGCTCTAATCTATGGACCTCCCATTAGCTTACACCTCCTGTGAGCTTAGCAGGCAATGTTCAAAAACCAAAACTTGTGCGACTGTGAGTCTGTCCCAAAATGGAACGCAAGATGTCCTTCGAAGTGCTTGCCCTTAGCAAGGTTCATCTTGCTACCACGATTGGCGTTCTGATGGGATATAGTCCAATAGACTCCGCCACGATGGGTTTACAGATCTTGTCGAACGTAAATTGCCAAAGCAATATGGAAGAAGCGAAGTGGAAATACCTAGACACTTTCTTCTCAACTTTTCGGCCTTTGACAGAACGTGTTCGAAACATCTGAGTGTTCTGAGTGTTTCCACCTGACGAAGGTGCTTTGATTTTAGTTCCCATCAAATTTGTGTTAGGCTCAAAGTGTTTCGTCGGTCTATAAAGATCTGATAATCTGTATTAAAAGCTTTTGGAATCAGAAAAGCCCAGCGTTTTCAGCTGTGCAAGTAGTATACTGAAAAACTTTTGGTGTACGGAGCACTCTTATAACCTAACCTAACATAATAAAGTAGCACTCTACATGTCCGTTTACTCTACTTAAATGATCTGAAGGAAAAATTTGTGATTGATGTCCTCAGAAGTCTGTGGAGTAACTGAGGTGTCCTAATTATGAATTTGAGTTCTTGAGATTTTTTATCATATACAGCTGTTTTTGTTATTTTGGTAAATGTTAGTAGTTTGACCCGAAATCTTTTTACTACAACGCAAAAAATTCTACGTGTTAGAAAATTTTTAGTATTATTTTCAGTTTTAGCAACCCAAAAATTTAGCAAGAAACAGCCACTAACATCACAGTCGCGGAATGAGCGTACGCTAGTGCTATTTTCTAGAGCTTATTATTTCATCTCCGTATTGAAATTTTCATGGCAAAACTACACTCAAATCTGTAAATTTCACAGACTTCGATGATGTTTTTGTATGAATAAATTTCTTTTATGTATTTGTAATTGAAAAAAATTCTTCGTTCTCAAGATCAAGATTATATCTCGAAAATCTGTCAAAATTTCATTTAGATCTACTAAAATATCACGAAAAATCTAGACAATCGAGTTTGAAAACACAGTTTCGAGAAAAATGCGCAATTTGTATGTGACTATAGAGCTGACCTTGAGCGCGCAAATTTTCAATGCTGTAGCTCCAAAACTATTACTGAGATCAACTTGAGCCTTGAGGTTAATATTCTAGAAAGGTTATACAAATTAGAATAAAATAGAAAAAAATCAATTTTTACAGGCATGAAAGCCATATAACCCCTTAAAACTATCTTCTCGAGTATTGCATCATCTCTGTGTTCCTCAAATCTACCACGTGATGCAATAGTATGCAGCTTTGAAGTTTCATGTTACTTCTTCCTCATCTTGAAAGCTTGGCGATGAACACCGCTTCAAGTGTTAAACACCAAAAAGAATTAAAACTGATTTTAATAAATAACGTTAGATATAACCGACTGAAGTCGACTTTTAGTACAACAAACACATTATCTACTTTACAATTAATTCCCATCTTAGGAAGTGCTAGAAGATTATAGTTTTTACAGGATTGTCGTTAGATTACTGCTAATATCGCAAATAGCATTAAACATAATAATAGAAATGCAAAGTATTGCACTCTAATCTCTCACCTAACTAATTTTAATACCGTCCTTGAGCACGTGACATATTGGTTAGCAGTAAGGAACAAAAGCACTTCACGTAAATACAAAAGGAAAGTGAGATTTTGTGCGCAAAACAAAAGCAACGGTAAATTACGCGCATTGACACCTTTTGTTCAAGGACTTGAGCAGCGGCAAAATCCGGCAACCGTAAGAAATTCAAAATTGCTCATATGAAAGGAAGATTGTTGAATAAACAGATTTGCAATTGTGACACTTCGGTAATTTTCCACGTAAAAGAGCGCCCTTTTAAGGATATGCAAAAATATTTTTTCGAGAATTACAATAAGCGCCCGCTGAACGCGAGCTGATCTTAGCATTTACGCGAAAATGTCCACGCACACGACAAAAGGGCTACTTATCACATAATTCAAGGTAAAAAAATATATCACGAGGACACCTTTGTACAAAGGCACCCGCTTAATGAGCTACTTAAGGATAATTGCAAAAAGGATACCTTAAATTTTACAAGCCTGGAATTTCCCACGCGACGACGCGCCTGCGAAATTCGCATGTTCGGCGAGACAGGTAGATAGCAGATAGTGGCGAAAGGTGGGCGCGCCAAAGGTACGGTCATAACAATGAAGTCCTCGGCGAGACAGCTTGAGCCAACTACCTGCGCAGGCGCACACCTTTGGCTATAAAAGGTGCAAGCCGTGAGGCAGAGAGCAGCATTCGCTAGAATAACGTTGCAATCTAAACAACACGACCAGAGCAAAAAAGTATAAGAAATAATTCTAAAATTTAATAACAAATTTATTTGCGAAACGAAATTGAAGAAGCAAACAACCACAGAAATGGCCACGCAACAAAATGCCAGTTTCTTCTCCATACCGGTTTTCCATTCGTCGTCTGAGTTTCGCGTCAACACAGCATACTTCTCCAAGGAGGATCTATCGCTGTTCGTCGAGAACTTGGAAACCATAGAAAATCTGAAACGCAAAGAGCGTCAACGTCGTCAGCACTTCGAGGAGCAAATACGTGAGACACGCACAATACTGGAGAACTCACTGCAAATCGCCACACAGCCAAGCAATATGGGCTGCATGCCAAGTCCCACATCATCACTGAATGACGAACTGCGTTCTTTATGCATCGGTAAAATAACACCGCAGCGTAACCGCAAACCGCAACCAGAATCGCCAATCGAACGCCAAGAACTGCAGCCAAAACGTCCGATCTCAATGCGCAGATCCTCGGACGAGGAAGAGACTTACTTCAGCGATGTCAACGCAAGCCCCGAATGCACACCAGTCAGTACTTCGAAAAAACCACGCCTACTGTTCGCCCAATCACCAAAAGCACTGAAGGATAACAACTCCGGTTCGGATTCTGAAGAGTCTGGCATATACCCACTAGCTGACACGCCACAACAAAAACCATTCCGTGCTCGCACGAACGCACTGGCCGACAAACCGAAAGTCTCGGCCGGCTCACGCATACTTGCTTTACTGCTGAGGCGCGAGATCTTAAAGAATCATCAAAAAGAGCAACCTGAGGAAATAGTACGCATCAAGAAAGCGGCCTCCAATCTCAATGTGAGCAAGGAGCATGAAGAGCACGATTTCCATGAGTTCATCAAGCAGAAGTACAAGCGTTTCGCCTTACGTTATATACGCAAAATGAAGAAGCACGTCGTAGTCGAGGAAGAACCGGAAAAGCCCAGCGACTTGGAGATGTTGGACAAAGCGCTGCGCTACATGACATTATAAGACAAATTAGACAAATACAATAAGCGGGTACATACGAAAGACTCCAAGGAAATCTCCAAGAGATGACGCATTTCTCGTATGAAAAAGCGGACTGAATGAACAAATGAACAAAAGAGATCAACAAGTGCAAGGACAACAAAGGCGAGATTATTTTTGGCACCAATGATGATTATGGAAATTATATTTATTATTAATTTATATTTATGTAGATGTATAAGTATTGTTATAAAAAAAAAATAAAACAAAAAACAAAAACAAAAACACAAAAAGTTCCTTTTAATTCATTACAACTTTTTATATAGGGTTAGGTGGTTTGCTGCCGGTGGTACTGAAGAATTTGAATTTTTCTGCATTCTAGTTAGTTAAGCAACAATTGTTACACTTGTGGCGAAGGTGGAAGGTCTTCTCACCAGAACCTACCGCAAATATAAGTTTTATTCAAACTTTGGTTCGGCTACTTCATTGTTTGATAGTGTTTTTCTCGAAACACTGTGTTCAAGGTCGGTTCGCTATTTTAATATTTGATCGGGGTTTTCTCGAAGGTCACGATTTCTCAGAAACTATTGAAGCGATCTTATGGAAATTTTTCATAGTTAGGATGATCTCGTGATGGATCGAAGGCTTTTTTCGATTTCTTGTAATTTTCAAGGAAATTTGTGGTAAAAAATAATAAATTCTAGCTATTTCTTGCAACTTTGCCAAATATTAATTTTTTCAAATCCTTCGTTTAGTCACGGCCTATACTCAAAAAAAAAAAAAAAATAAATAAAATAAATAAAAAAAATTCACAAAAAATATTCAAATTTTGCTCTTTGATATTCTCAAAAGTTGTAATAAATAAATTAATTTATTATATGAAAAAATAATTCGTACAAGCAGGCATTTTTCGATCGTCAAAATCCATGTAGAGATAATACATGATATCATTCGGTCCTAGTAAAAGACTGCACACATACACATATACAGTGTTTCAAAAAAACCTCAAGATCACGCAAAAATATTCTTCGTAAAGATAGTTTGATGATATAAAGGTGATATCTTATCCTGCGTCGTTTTGGAGTCAACGCGACTCCTAAAATATAAGCAATTCATGTGGAGATCATGACTTGAATAACACTAAGAAAATAACGAGAATTTTAAAATTTCGCCCCTAAAATATGAAAAAAACTTTTTGCCGTATTCATTGCTATTTGTCTATAGCAAGAGCTAAGATTGGGCGTGCTTTTATGAGGTCACTCTTCGCTGCTTGTTCGTCAATTCTTGTCCAAAACCAATACTGTAACGATGCCCCAGCCTTCATATTCGCCAGATAAGGTTCAGTGTGACATTTTCCTATTTTCAAAAATAAAGATAACCATAAATGGCCATCGTTTTACAAAATAGATGAGGATAAAGACTATCCCAAAAATCGAGTTTGAGTGCTGTTTGCACGATTGGAAGAAGCGCTAGCATATACTTATAGTAAGAGCATAATATTAAATGGTAACTTTTTTAAGGCCAAACAACATAAATGTAGACGAATGAATTAATATTTCTTTCAAAAAACAGAAATTCCATATATTATTTGAACCAATCACTTAGTATAAACTTTAGCGAACTGGAAATAGTAGTTTAAAATATTTTTTTCAATTACACAAGCAACACAAAGCCTTCTTAACTCTATTAGCAAGCGCTTCAACGCCAAAAAATAGAGCTATTTTTAATTAGCAGCAACAACAATAAAGCTACAGGTGGTTCACACCGACCTGTGGAGCCTATGGAGCAACACTAATGAAGAAATCTTAATTAAAAGTGAATTCCTTAATGAGATACAAAATTTGACATGTAAACAGAGAGGCGTCATTTTACAAGCATTGCTGGTAAGAGAAGGGTGTGTATGGAGACACAAACTGATGAATACATACTTAGTATAATTAATGATGTGAGTCGAATGCGGGTTTATGAAGTTTTTGCTGCCAAAAAACCTTGCTGTAAAAGTTATAAAAAGAATTTAATTAACTAAGGAGGTTATAGAAAGAAATCTGCTTTAAATTTTATTATACATTTGTACTGTTTTTTATATTTTTTTAAGGCAAAAGTGCTTCGAGAATTGGTTGAAACGCATGCATATAAAAATGTTAACTTTTATATTTTGGGATTCGAGAACAAGAACTAATTTTAATCATCGAAAATCGCATTCCAGATCTATCTACTATCTCTATGAAGAATATTTTGAGAAACAATAAAGCGATTTCGACAAAAAATTTTTTGTTTGTCTTCTCGAATCCCGAAATATAAACGACAAACCTCCTACATGATATTTATATGCCCAAAATGGCAGGTTTTATGAAAAGCAGTTCAATTGTGGAGTTATCTAACGGACTATCCCCATCCTGTATTGAATGTGGAAACCTGTTTTTTTTCTTTTTAAATAGCCAATAGACAACTTCACGGGCATGCACATAAGCAGACATCATACATCCACATCCCACTTTTTCATGTGCCACCTAAAGTGTTTGAGAACATACTCGTACTAATACAAGCATTGAAATCAAACAGAAAAAACACATTCACCAAAAGTCAACAACGGAAGCTGTGGTTGCCACATGAAATGGCACTTTAAAACAGCAATGAACATACGATCCCATATCTGTTCATACAATCCTATATAACATACATTTGTATATATCGATTCACCTGTACGTGTGAGCAAATGTGTTCACGGTGCCTTTAAAAAGCAAAATCACCACACCATCAAGTGTTATCACATATCTGCATTTGTTTAAATTCATGCTGCTGAAGTGGCACTAAGTATCGGGATATATTGTGGATTTAGCAAGGATGTATGTAAATCTAGTATGTCTATATACATATTGTGTACATACATATGCAACCCAGCTATATCAACTGCACGCGAGCTTGCTGAGCTTCGATGACACGCATTTGTTTACATATGCAATTGGATTAGCGGAGAATCGCTTCAGTCTCGGCAGCTGTGAACTTAAAATGAGTTTCAGGTGTCAACATTGATTCAGTGTAAATTGAAGCTGCAAATTGAATTACGGTTAATATGCATATGACATTTATACACACGTCTACATATTATTCTGCTTTATTGGCGTACCCACCGCTACATACTTATAAGCGATGTAAAGAAGCGGCTTTGAAGAGCAAGTTTCAATGGCGGCTTGAATTTTTATATAAATCCTTTATTCCCTATTTATTCCTCAAAAATGAATCGGTCACATTGCTTTAAGAAAACAGCATGACAGCTAACCCGGCTCCGGATGCTAACACACTTGATTCATAGCACTGTCTACTGTGTTTAACAATAACATAGTTTAGTGCCTAGCCTCGTTATGAATAGCACCGAAAGAATTTGTGATAAGATTGGTATGGGTGCCAAACCATTTCGATATCCCAGGAAATTGCAAAACTGATGGGCTAGCAAAGAAAGGTACTCAAAAACCGCTGTCGGTAGAATGGGTGCTAGTCGATACTCTCGTATCCTCTTATGTTTACTGATAGATAGCTGGGCTTCGCAGAAGCTAGGCGTTGGGCCACCACTGGTACATGCGCTGTTCCAAAAGCCTTTTAGCCCAAGATCGATCGCAAGAGCCCTCAGTAAGGATAGCCTCTCTCTAGTTGTGGGGCTTTTAACAGGTCATTGCCCTATTGGCGTCCATGCTGAAAGGTTAGGAATCTCATACAGGCATCCGCAGTAGCTGTATGAAAAAATATGAGGTGGAAACAATTCAATACTTCATTCTTGACTGTCCTGTGTTCGGGAGGTCAAGCCTTAGATACTTAGACAGATCGAGTTTAGGGTTTACACGACTCTCTCAGAATAAATAGAAGGAATAAGACTTTTTTTAATAATATCGACTTTTGAAGCTACTCTCAATTTTTTTTACACTTGGAGACTATAAAACACAAAATTTATAGATTTTTATATGTTGAGTCTACTAAGTTAGCCACGATATTTGTAAAACCCAGAAGGAAGAGTGAAAATTCCAATGAATATACATATGTATAATTGATCCGCCTGTAGGTCTGTCTGTACATATGCGAACTAGTTCGTTAACTCTCAAAGCAGCTGCTCCGTAGTCGAAACAGCCGATACCGGACCACTTTAGCAAATGGCGGTCACACTAACTGAACGATCGGATTAAAGTGCTTATATATGCTTTTCAAGTTTACGATATATCTTCATCATATTAGGCATGGGTTATTGTCGAAGACAACGGTGTAAACTCCATAGAAATTGTTCAGATCGGTTACCTATAGTACAGGGTAGGCCATTTAAAGTTGACCCATTTGTTTCTAAAAAAAAAGAACAAAAGAAAACAATGTTTTTTGTTCATTTCAAAAATAATTTATTTTGGTCCAAGTGGATTTGTTTCAGCTAATATTTAAAAATTAGATCGCGTAAATGGGCACCTTTAGCTTTGACAGCTAAATGCACTCTTTTTTCGACATTTTCCATGACTTTGGCCAATGTTTCGGATGATATGGCGGCTGTTTTCACATCGAATGTTGGCTTTCAGTTGAGCTAAGGTCTTTGGCTTATTAGCGTATACCTTGGATTTCAAATAACCCCACAAATAAAAGTCTGGTGGCGTCAAATCTGGTGATCTCGGTGGCCAGTCAACATCACCATTTTTCGATATCAATCGCCCGGGGAAAAATGGTCGCAATAAATTGATTGTTGGTCGAGCTGTATGGCATGTAGCCCCGTCCTGTTGAAACCAGAAGTTATCCATGTCATTTTCGCGAATAATGGGTATCACAAAATCCGTTATCATGGCTCGATAACACTCACCATTGACTGTTGTCGTGGCTCCATCATCGTCTTCGAAAAAATACGGTCCGATGATCATATTCGCGCAAACACCGCACCAAACTGTTACTTTTTGGTCGTAAAGAGGCTGTTCTTCAATTAATTGAGGATTTTCGGTGGCATAAAATCGGCAATTTTGCTAGTTTACGCCTCCATTCAACGAAAAATGTGCCTCGTCTGACATGATGAGTTTTCGCCAAAAGTCAAGTTCGTTTTCAGCCATTTCGATGGCCCATTTGCCAAATTTAAGGCGTCGCGGATAATCAGCTGGGTTTAGTTTTTGTGCCATTTGAATTTTATATGGAAACATCTTCAAATCTTTATGAATTATGCGTCGGAGAGTGGTGCGAGAGATGTCTAATTCCTGAGAGCGGCGATAACTCGATGTCGATGGAGTCTCCTCAATACTGGCTCGTACAGCTTCGATATTTTCATCAGAACGTCTTGTGCGTTGTCTGGATGCATGACTGGCATTACTGAGATTACCGGTGTTCACAAATTTTGCGTATAAAGACTTAATTGTGTTCTTAACTGGAGCACTTTTCACTTTATTTTTTTTGCGAAACGCACGTTGAGTTAACACAATTGAAAAGTTATTTTGAATATAAAGCTGAACAATTTCAGCGCGTTCTTTTGGAGTGTACTGTTCCATGGTATAAATTGCCTTCGAATGACGCTTCTAACGCGGTAAGACATTAGCCGATTTGTCAGCGTTGTTAAAAATTACAGCGTTGCGAGATGGGTCAACTTTAAATGGCCTACCCTGCCATACAAATCGACCGTTCAGAGTATTCAGAGCCGTTTCCACAATAGTGGGGTCTAAGTAATCGAAACCGACCTGGCTTTTATCCTGCCAAGGACTGACAACTCGGCACCATTCCTCGAAATCACTTGAAGAATGTTTTCTGCCGCTAAAACAAAAACAACAAGAACAGTAAAAGTAAGAAATCGCTTTTATTTGTCTAGATATAGTTAAAAAAATTTTCCCAAGCAAAAATGCATTTTTCCGACTTACAAGTAAACATAACCTCAAAGCCAATAACTGTTAATATATTTTATAGCAACATATGAAATTTATAGCAACTTCGTAACAATAAACCCACCAACAACAACTTCAGCGCTTTACTAAGCTTTTTTGCGCGAAGCTTTTTCAAAAGCTTTTGCTCCAAATCTACTCTATTCCCTTTTATGCTGACATTTATCGCATTTTGCCTTTATTTATTGACACTCAAGCTTTTGTTACAAGTCCTGCGCGCGCGTTCACTCCCGCTCTCACTCAGCATAAAAGCTTTCACACTCTCTTGTGAAGCATTCACATACACACTTAACACAAACGGACGACTGTTGCTATCGCGCTATTGATTGCTCATTTCATGGATGCGCCCAAGAGTAAATTGCATTGGGCACCAAGCGTTGCGTGTCTGTGTGTGTGTGCGTTGTGGCACATAGAAAAGCTTCCTGTATTCAGCATGTGCAAGTTTCGTTTGTTTCCTTTTTTCTTCGCTTTTGTTTCGTGTATTTCTCTGTTGTCCTATGCCTTGGCGTACTTCGCTGTGCATGTATGTGTGTATGTGTGCGTTAGTGTTTCTTCAGGCACAACGGCAGCCAACAGTTGCGAGGACCGGGCCAACAAATTTCATTGTATGCGCTTTTTAAGGAAATGCTCGCGGTCTTTCGCTGTGTTGGGGAGTTTAACGGGCCGAATGTGTGCCTAACGTGTTTGTATGTGTGTGTGTGTGGTTGTGAGCCACTACGTTTACTCGATATTGCTATTCCAATTTCATTATCTGCCTTACTTCTACTATATACTCGTGTATGTGTGTATGTGAGCGCGCTGGTATGAGTGTGCTCCATATCCTGCACTAGGCAACACACACACATACATACGCACAGCTTTTGGTTCGGCCAACGAGTTCGCTTGCCTGCTTGCAACTGCCACACGGCGAGTATCTATCACATAATTTCAGCTCTGCCTTTGCCGTAGATCCATGCGTCGGCCACGACCACGAAGACTGCGTCGCTTGAGCGCTGCGCTTGGGAAAGCGCTTTTGTAGTATGTGGTGAAAATTCGTCGCAAAAATAATCAAATTTCATAGTATTTTTCGTGGAGTGTGTTAAAAGTTGTGCTGCGAAAGCGGAAGCACGGAAAAATGTACGGTTTTGCGTTGTGTGAAAAAGTGCTCGAGCGCTTTCTGTATGTGAAATGTGGCGAAACGCCCTAAAGTATGCAATACTCAAGTGGTGCAGTGAAAAAGTTAAACGAAATAAAGTTGCTAAGTGTATGCGCACTCAAACTGTATAGTCTTAATATATTTTTTGTTGCTGCAAAAATGTGTGACACACACACACACACTTAAGTAGCCACTGTGTGGTGATTTTTTTTGGAAATCGTCGGCCGTGTGCATGCATAATTCACACGAATCGAACGAAATCACTGCCAAAGCAATCAGTCGCTGATTTTTTCGCTCGCGGTGAAAGTTTTCTTGTAGTTTTTGCCTTTGGCAATAAAATATAAATTGGAGATTGCGCCAGCTCTCGCTGCCAACAACTAAGCACTCATGCGGCGCTGCTTCCGCGTTGCCCGAGCGCGCTGGAGCAACGCTGCGTCGTTGCAGTGCCAGTGCCACATATTGTGTTGTTGCTTTGTGTTGTGACATTTTTCTACGCTTTTAAGGTCATTTGTGTAGCATACATTTAGGCGTGCTAGAGCAAACTTCAACTTGCACAGCGAAAAACGTTCGTTAACTCAAGTGAAACGCAGTGCAGGAAGGGAAAAATTTAATAAAAGAAATTAACAACAACAATAACTTATAATTCGACTTTTTAAAGCAAAGTGCCTGCGTTTTTACAACAGCAAACGCGAAAAAGTATACCGTAGCTCTCGGCTTTAGCGCAGAGAGGTGTGTCAGCGCGCTAGGTGTGCCGCCACACCGCCAACTTTCACTACAACAACAACAACACAAATACACAGGCACAGCGGTTTGGTGTTGACGCGCTGTCATTACGCTATAAAACGCAAACAAAAAACTCCTTCGCACACACACACATAGACGCGGGCGCGTACCTTTGCCAGCGCGCAGTTGCTCCACTTCTTCCACAGTGTGTCGTAATGCGGAAATGCCTTTAATTAAATTGAGAAATATCTGCGCGGCCGTGGCATTTGTTTGCCGCACGCTGTTGGTAGCGTTGCTGACACAATCCTTCGCCTTCAAAGCACTTCAAAGTGCCCTTCGCACAAGCGCGCCACACGCCAGCCTTTACGCGCTCACCCTGTGACTCCACGCGTAGGTGTGGTTGTGACATTCTCGTGACACTCTGGCAGTGAAAGAAATACACACTTTGCGGTTTTTGTTGTTGTAGTCGGCAGTTGTGGTCACTAAATCAGCTGGCGTGTTGGCGTCGCGCGCGCGTCTCCGCCAGCAGTCAGTCATTAGTTAAATGTTTTCGTGTGCGCTAATTTGTGGCAAACACCCGTTATAGCGTTAGCTTAGTGTCAGCTATTAAGTAAATTGTTTGCTTGCTACGGGTTGGAGTGGAAGTTCGCGAAGTTTGTGGCTGGTCAAACTCCTAACGTCGTAGACGGCGCAAAGCACAGCAACAAACAAATGGAGGAAAGCAAATTGTAGTGAGAAAAGTGACGAATCAATATTTTTTATATTTATGGTTTGCGTGATTGTCGTGTTTACCGTTAAACATCTAGTCATCGATACGATATTAGTCATTATGAATATTAAACTGCCATAAATTCTGGTGGGAGGACCTGCTTCTTTACATACATACATTGCACGTAAGGGAAATAGTTCTTCAACGTCATCATAATCCTTTCCAACATCCTTCTGAGGGTGTCAGGCAAGATCGGGGGCTCAAAATCGAGTTTTGTACATCCGAGTTTTCCGATTAGTTAGGAAATGTGATCTAAACGCTGAAGCTGCTAGGAACTTCTTCTATCCCATTTAAAGTTTTTACCTGATCTGTTTCTTTTTTATGGCTTATTAGTTCTCATAGATATACATACTAACACCGCCATTCATATTTTTGAGTCATCTCTTGTCATTCATGATCCGTTAGAGCTTTGGTATACTCAAGCCTTTCCTTCGGTATACCACGAGGTTCAAGACATCTAAATTAGCTTTAATGGACATACTAATCCAACGACATAGACATTTAAGAGCAATCTCTTGGTATTAATTATTACCCCTTGTTATCACAGAGGTTTTAAGAAAAAATTTGACTTCGTTTCCGAGTAAATGAGATTTTTACGTATGAGAGATGACGGAATCTCATTCAGCGGGTCATTACTGGAGACCTAAAACTACGAGATCAATTTTTAAGTTAGCTTTTTAGTTGTTGACCTTTTGAGACCAGATGGAGTTCAATTGCGAGGTTTATGAGGGTCTAAATTGACTTCGTTTCAAAAAAATGACATTTTTACGAACAAACGAAACATTCTACGAGTAAGTACTAGAGACATATTTGATGTCGTGGTTTTAGGTTAGTTTAGGTTAGTCTGGTAGGCTAATGAGCCACTTATAGACCAGTTTTGGTACTTTGTGATACCAGCTGAAGTTCAATTACGAGGTCTATGAGAAGTAGTTATCATTCAGGTCTGCACTTGGCTTCAATAAACTAGGTAGCCTCACTATCGATATCACTTCGAATGTCTCATACCGTGAGGTCCATAAATGCTTAAATCATAACTTTGTCAATAGCGGATAAGTGCACAAGGTATGATCTCGTGGTTTAAAATATTTCTAAAAAAGAAACAACAAAAATGTATTAACCCATATTCTGAAGGGTCTATGTTTAAAAATGTAGCTCCCATTTACCATATAGGTAAATAGAGCTGAGTGTAGCCTTTCATATCAGTCCCCTTCAAAAGTCTAACCAACATATTGAGAACTAGCCCTCATTACGTATCAACCTGTGTGCGAACATTTCTAGTTTATCAAAACTTCATTTAAATTATTTTGGAATTGTTTTAAGCCTCTTTGTCTTAAGGTGACGCAGGTTCACCAAGATCATGTGCAAGGGCTACGAAGAAACAAAGCACGCATGCCTTTTACTGCATGCTCTCAAAGGGACTGCAGGACGGCTTTGGACTACAGAGAGGTCGCAATCTACTGGCCTAATATGCGAGCCGGATGGGCATAAGTAACGATGATACATGCAGAAAGAGCAAGGAAAGTGAGAGAGTCATTGCAACAGCTCCCAAGCTTCTGACCAGCATTATCTAAGAGCTTAGTAGCTGATGTACTATCAAAATAGGAGCTTTGTAGTTCTAGATACCAAAAGAAAAAAATATCAATATTAATGTGCTCTTAAATTTCGTAAAAAGCATTGACATCCTATACGACGAATACTTTAGCTCAACTTAAAGTAATTTTGCAAAACAGTAGGTCTACGTATATGACGTTGCACCCAGCCAGTATAACTTAGTCTAAACTAACTTAAACCTCCTAAATTTCCTTACGTCAATACAAATATGATTCATAAACTTATTATTAGATCTCTTAAGTCCTTTTTGTCTCCGACAAAATACAACTCCCACACCACCCTCTAGTGCCATACATACAACTACAAAGATTCTCAACCCACGTCTTCTACGAGCAGTATTCAAGTACATAAAAGGTCACAGCTTTGGCGCAAATAGTTTATTCTGTCGACAATGCAATTGTACAACAAGCACAATACGAGTTACAGTCCTTTCTCTAATAGTCTATAAACTAGTGTGTGGATGTGGACCTGTGGGTGTGAGTGGGCAAACGAGCAGCTAACTGCTTGATGACGGCATGAAAACTTAGAAATGACGTTAAATGCTGGAAATAAAAGAAATATGCGTCGTCGGCTGGAAGTAATTTGCAATAACGATTGCTGAGTGCGAGTTTAACGCGCGAGTTGATTTTCTAACGGATAAATAATGCACGTGTGATTGCTGGGCGAGTGATGGGAAAGTGATTTGTGAAGTGCAAAGTGGAAATGAGGTGTAAAAATTAACTGTACTTTTGTTATGAGAAATAGAAAAATTATTAAGGAAGCAAATTAACAAAAATCTGAGGATTTTTTGTAAAAAAAAAGAAAATAATTAAATATTACAAAAATAGAAAAATTCGCATTATTTTAATTTTTATTTTAAAATATTTCAAATTCTGATTTTCTTAAAATATATTTGTGTAAAAAGTGCCAGCAGCAAGTGAATAGAAAATTATAGTATTTTTTTTATAAAAAAATGCAATGCACTTTTAAAATGAATTGAATAGCAAAAAAAAATTTAAATGCACTACGAAATTTGGTCTGACAACACCACTTTTGAACAGTGGTTAATGAAAATTTCTACGAATAAATAGCCGAATGCAAAACTGATAAATAATGATCGAGTACAATCAGGTAATTTAAAAGGACTTTATGCATATATAAACTTTTTCATAACAAAAGCAAGCACAAAGCCGCGTAGGAGCCTAAGGCTAAGAACTTATTCAGGCGCGGAACTAGTGTAGTATCACAACTAATGGTTGATTATATCAATGCTTTGTAGCTGAAATTTTGCACACGTATTTTCCACTTTCAACTGCTAATAATTTGTCGGTATCGCCGCTATCGGACTAATATAGCATATAGCTGCCATACAAACTGAACGATCAAAATCTAATGCTTCTATGGAAAACTTTTCTATTTGAAGAGATATCTGCATTAAATTTTATATAAATTATTTCCTAAGCCAATCGTACAATCTCCCAATATTTCGTTGAGATCGAACAACTATAGGGTATAGCTGCCGTACAAACTGGCCGTTCCTAATAAGGTCCTTGTATGGAAAACTTTTTTGTTTTACAAGATATCTGAATGAAATTTGGCACGAGTTATAAGCAAAGTCATGGCAACAATCTCCCGACATTTTGTGCAAATCGAACAACTATAGCATATAGCTGCCGTACAAACTGACTATTCCAAATGAAGTCCTTGTATGGAAAAGTTCTTTACTTGACAGGATATTATAATGAAATTTGGCATAAATTATTTGCAAAGGCATCGCTACAATCTCCCAACATTTCATTCAGATCGGACAACTATAGCGTATAGCTGCCATACAAACGGGACCATCAAAATAGAGCTAAAGATCTTTTTTTAAACTTTTATACTATAAAAAATACTCCTCTGAAAGATTTTAAAATCCAGTTCCTTCGAAATACAAATTTTAAATCATTCATACCTCCAAAACACACAAAAACCTCTGCAACATAACCTCAAACAGTTGACTTCTGGGCATAACTAAAAAGGTCAATTAAGTGTCGCTCAAGCGAATGTTCAATGTTGCAATGCATAAAGGTCAAAAATTGCGGTTAAAACCCAATACGAATAAATAAAGGCACACAAATATAGGCGAAATGAAAAAATGAAACAAATCCGCACAGCCGCATTAAGGAAAAATACTATGCCACAGCCACATTTGAAACAATAACAGTCGTGAGGGGGTTTACAGTCGCTTAACTCGCCAGCGTCGCAGCGAGCGTCCCGCACTTAAGCATTCAATTCAGAAAATGTCAAGCGAAGGCATGTCACCAGCAGCAGCAACAGCAGCGCTGGAACTAGCAGCCCAATGGCAACGAGTCAAGCCAAAGTCGTCATGTGTGACCCAAATTTGTATGAAATGCTTATTCGCATATTTGCCGCTTATTTTTGCAAGCTTCCTCTACGCCTTCGCGTCCAACCCCCAAAGGGGCTACGGCTGGCATGCTGCACGGAAGCACATGGCGACCCATTTAATGTAGAAAATTCATTTGATGCGATTTCTCCTCGAGATTTCTTTCATTTTCATATCTCTCTACATATACACACATGCGCATGTGTCCATGTGTTTGTGTGTGCGTTGCAAAAGGGCTTAAATATTGTAAAAGCCTCCAACCGGAAAAATCATCCGCCCCCATGGTTTGAAATTTCCAGCGGCACAATGTGGTTGTGTGCATGTGTGTGTGTTTGGCGCATTGTCTTGCGCCACTTTGCTTGGTACACATGACACTCACACACATACAAACACAGTGGCACCGGCTCAATGCTAACTGTTTAGTTAGCAGACAAAAATGGCATTTAGTTTGAGTACTTGAAAATTCATTTAGTGGAAATATTTATGCCATTTTCCTAGTTAAGCTGTCGCTTGTGCTCGTTATGTAAACTGTTTTTTTTTTCTCTTATTTTTTGCTTATGCCTTTTTTATTTACTCTAGTCTGATTTACACCTCTTTAGTATGCTGGCATTATTTAAATCGCTATTTGCCTTTGCGGCCTTTTTGTTATGGTTGTAAAAGTTTTCCCAGCACCTGGTCACCTTATTGCTTGGCTTTCTAACTTTTCTTGCTTTGGCAAGCGTTTTTCTTGAAATTTCCCTCACCTTTCTTTTTGAACTATTTTGAAATGCGCCCCAGTTGTGCTTGTGCTCGCCTTAATTGCTTCTAATCGCTTTTGTCTGCCCTTCCTCATTTGGTATTTCTCTTTGCTAAGGCGTCGCACCTTGAAATTTAAGGACCACAACGTGTATGAGCGGCCAGCATAGCATGACTGTAGACAATGATTGCTTTATTTTATAGTTAGTTAGTTTCCTTTTAATATTGGGTAACTAAATGTAAGGGCGAGGTATTTGTGGTACTTTGGATCCTTCTCCCATAAGAAAAAAGGAGCCGAATATGAAACTTTGTTTTACACATACCACCCGTGAGGCTATATCCACCAACAACATTGCTGCAAAGATTACTATCAGGCTCCGGGAAGCCTCTCCCATCTCTTCAATTGCATCCCTGATAATTTGAACCACTGCACCACGGAGCCTACTCCTACTGGCATCTTCTCCTCGCACATATTTCCGTGAGATATGTGAGTGGAACTGAGACGCTGGAGAAGATGCGCAGCGACTTTTTTAGGGATGGAGCGAAGTTCAAAAGAAAGGTTGGAAAAGGAGACTGCTGCCAGGAGTTCTCAATCAACCCTTGTTTTAGATTAACAGACCACTGAAGTGTCTTTCAAGCAGAAGTGGAAGCTATTAAGATAGCAGCAGATGTGCTTCTATTGGGCACGTTTGTATCCACTCTAAAAGCAGAGCTATTATACAGGCCTTCAGCTCGCTGACAAATAGCTCAAAGCTAGGCAGGCATTGCCTGACCTTAGTAGCATCAAGCTATTTCCTTATTAAACTTGTCTGGGTGTCTGACCACAATGAAGTCGTCAGAAACTAAAGACGATGAGTTCGTAAGAAATTGCACCCTTAGCCAAAGCCCATCGGTAAGAGAATTAGTAGATGTTCCCCTGTCTTTGTA